>CAWUHX010000036.1:600000-1200000 GCA_963922205.1 Romanomermis culicivorax
TTCGTCGTGTTTCTACAATATAAAATTTTCCACCAAGTGAAAATTGCGTATCCTATTGAAAACACTTTTTTTGGCTTTCGGTGCGTCTATCATTTGAATTTCAAATAGGCTATTGTTGCTTGGATCGAATCGAATCATCATAAGATAATTGGATCGAATCGAATCATCATCATAAGATGTTTTGCCTTCCAGTCGATATAAATGCCACCTCGTTTTATAGTAAAAGCGAATGCTATAAATATCTAACATACAGAACATTTTTCTAGTCTGATAAATTTACTTTTATCGTGAAAATCATTTTCAGAGATGCAATTTACGCTGAATTAATCTAATCTGATTACATTGTTCAATTCGAGAAATCTGACAGAGATTTTCAACAGGAGAATTCTAAAAAACCATGGAACAGAAAAAATATTTGCCCCCAACATCACTGAAATTTGACGCCTTATAAATTTGAATATAGGTGACGAAAATGTGTAGTATACCACACTGAGCTAAAACCGATACAAAAATTATTTTTCAATTTTATTTACAGTAAACAAACCAATAAAAACACATTCGTAGTAATAAAATACTCTTGTGTATATAATCTTCATTTGTTTATATTTGCATAACCTTTTGTAGTATTTTTGTGTCATAAAGGCAGCTGTTTTCATTATCGTTTAGTATTTTAGTAAGAAAATAAATATAGAAAAAACTCGTCTGGCAGTAAGGCAGTACGTGTGCCACTCCGCTTTTTCTGGTTAATTAATTCTGGCTTATTGCTCCTCAAGCCTCCGTTGCGCCTGCTTACCGACCCCCTGCCCAGCCAAGGTCCGGACTGGTCCCACGCCTCCTCTCCTCTGCACCGCCCGCTTCCATATATCTTTCACTGGTGACCCCACCAGTTTGGATCGGGAGAGGTAAAGGTAAGCAAGGTAAGTTGTTTATTTGTTATTTATTTTGTGTACTTACTGATTTGTATAACATTTTGTTTACTGTTTATTGTCAATATATTGTTTGTATTTTTGCATATTTGTTTCCGTTTTCCACCAAAAATCGAACAAAAACGGTTCACGCGTGGTCCCTTTCAAGACCAGTATTAGCAAATTCTCGCTGGCTTAAGACCAATGTCGAAACAACCGTCGAAATTGTTAATTCCACCACCAGACACCGTCGAGCAAACTGCACAGCCGCCACCTGTTGTGAACCCAACAGCTCAGGATAAATTGGACCTTATGGCAGCTCAAATGGAGAAGATTATGATCGTTCTAGGCCAGATGCAGAACCAAATCATCACGCAACAGCAAAAAATTACGGACTTGGAAACAGGTAATTTTCCAGTGTGCACTTCTAATGTAGCATCTTCCTCGCACCCTCTGGGCCTGTTGCCTGCTGAGCAAGGGGGCCATGGGTTATCAAATCCACCCCATACCTTGCCAGTCGAGAATCCTCGCGATACTGACGTAAGCAATGACGTTTTCCAACTGACACGAAAGGAAATGTTACAAATTTCAAATCAAATCCAACAGGGAGTAGCTAACTTTACCCTGCGAATGGGCATTAAATCGAAGTTAGTATTACAGTTTTTTAAGACTTTAGATCAGCAATTTAGAAACAACCCTCCCTTGCCAGAAAGTGTCAAATTATAAATTTTATGATGTACTACAGATTCGGACATTCACCACTTTATGGAAGACTGCGCTTCCTACGACAATGCAAAGCAAATTATTTTGAGTTTTTTAGCCTCTCCTGGAACACTAAGTGACGTTCACCGTGAATCGTCCACCATCTCACAAGGAGACTCTGAAAGTTGTGTTCAATTTGTAAATCCATTGTACTCTTATACGCCTACCCTTTTTCAGGATAAAACCCAAAAAGAGAGAGATCAGATGATTATTACGCAGTTTTATAGTAAATTGTCACCCATCATACAGGCCACCATGGACAAATACAAAGGCTAAATCACTTCTCTTCGCAATCTGGTGATGTTCTGCGACAGCCTGGAAAAGGAATCGAAAATACAAGATGAATTATTCGAGCAGCAACTACAGAAACATCATCACCTCACTATAAATGAAGCAAAGCCTCCAGATTAAGTTAGTCACATATCGAACCTAGACCCTGTGCTGCCACCACAAACTGATAACAGATTTCGAGGTAATAATTTTAGAAATTCCAACAGTAATGTGTCCTATAGGGGCTGAGGGAGTCAAAATATACGTCCCCAGTGCGGTAGCTATGGGATTAACCCTTCGTGGCGTCAGCAACAACCACCCCGTGCACCACCTCTTGTGCGGCAAATTCCTGCATCAGCCCTGCAACCCAGTAATGATGCAATTTTGGCAAATAATGCGCTTCTGGGACAACTGATAGACCTTTTACAAACGAATAACCCCTCCAGCATCACAACCTAAGGTATTTCTAGAGCCCGCCTCTATTGTGGTTACCATTGTATGTTTGGGCATTCAATGGAGCATCGCGTTAAATTGCAAGAATATACAGCACAAAACCCAACAGCTGATACTTCAATTTACTATCACAACACCCCGGAATCTCAAACCAACTGTGCGCATCTGCACCAACTGCAACCTAATCCCATTTTGTGACTCCTTCCATTACTCCTGGTGGTTATGGTAGCTATACCACATCAACCAATCTGAAAACCATCCACCTATCACAGTAACCAACAATGAACAACAAATATCCAAAGTATATGTTAGAATGCAACTACACAAAACCAGTTCCCGCCTCAAAACTATAATCTTAATTATGTTGTATCTTTTCCACCTTCCTCTTCTTTGCACGGCCAAACTGCAGCCGCCCCATTTGTGCAATAAAATCCTATTAATACTTCTAGGAACAAGTTACAGGCACCCCCTAAGCAGGAGTCAGATGCTAACAATGAAAAAGAAAATGAACTGATGTCATTTTATAGCAACAATGTGACACCTCCGACTGAAAAAACTAGAGGTAATAAAATCGAAAATTCACAAAATTTAACTATTTTTCAGGATACAATAAATTGATGCGAAAACACCATTTCTACCCTTAGTGCCACCAAAAGGAACCCTGGATTTTCCCGCCATTTGACGCCAAGGTTCTTTCAAAGGTATTACAAAAAGTGCCCTTTGGAGATTGAAGCTAAAATAGGTAATTGGAGGGGCTTAGCATTATTAGATACTGGGGCCACTACTTCCATTATGGGATGTGACGTGTACCAACACATAACTCATACGGACCCCAATAATTTACCCATGTCAGGGTACATCACTGTGGCAAATGGCCAACGAGTTTCTACTTTAGGACCTGTAAATTTTTATACAAAATTGGAAGATTTCGGTACCCATAGTATCTACTATACCGTATTAATATACCCCAAACCAACGATTATTTTGGGTACAGACTTTCTAGCCCATGAAGATATTAGAGCACTCTTTGATTTCCAAAACTGAACATTAATGATCGCCAATAAACAGGTAACTTTTAATATCCAAGGCCCGGAGTCACCATTACGAGCGTTAATGTTACTGCTGCCACCAGCCCCGCTGACAATATCCTCTCCAACACAGTCAACATCGTTTATTAATGAAATTATGTTGGTGCACCCCATGATCTCCATAAAAAACGTTCTTATTCAGCCTCACACGGAACATGTAATATTGGGTACAATTTGGTCTCGCGACAAATTAAGAACACCATCCCCATGCATTGTTTCTTCCAATGACGCATCTTCAACAATTTGGATCGAACCTGCCATTATTAACCCACCCATTGAATGGTTCCCTGTCATAATTATAAACAATTCCAATGAAATCATAAAAGTATGCAAAAACGAGGTAATAGGTAAAATTGCCATGCTTGTGCACAAGGTCATGACCTCACCTAATATCTACACTAAACCTACTGATGAAAACAACCAAACCTTTTAGCCATAGGTGGACAAAATAGTGGCCAAATCCAACTTAAGCCTTGCCCAAAAAAGTAAGTTGCATGAATTTTTACTTGCAAACCACACTGCTTTTAGCCTAGTAGGTGATCCGCCTACAGTCAAAAATTTGGTACAGCACTCTATTGACACTGGAGATGCAAAGCCCGTAGCCAAACATTATTATCATGCGCCAATCCAACAATGCCATATAGTTTGTGAGCACATTGAGGATATGCTTGATAAACAGGTAATAGAGCCAAGTCGGTCCCCATGGGCCACCCCTTTATTTTTGGTATCCATAAAAGACAGCTGTTGGTGCCCTGTCGTAGATTTCCGAGGTATAAACGACATTACCAAAGATGATAGATACCCTCTCCCAAGGATAGATGATTATTTAGACAGTTTGAGATAAAAAGCAGTTACTGGCAAGTACCTATGGCGCCGGACTCCAAGGAGAAAACTGCATTCATCTCTCAAGATGGTCTGTACCAATTTACAGTGATGCCTTTTGGTCTAGAAAACCCCCTGCAGAGTTCCAACGACTCATAGAAAGGGTGCTACAACCTTATGTGTGGAAAATTTGTCTTGTTTATATCGATGACATTATTATTTTTTCAGAAACTTTTGAACAACATCTTGAAAATTTACAAATTGTTTTTGATTGTTTACAAGCTGCCAATTTGATCCTCAAAACCGGAAAAGTGTGATTTCTTGCCACAACAAGTAAGCTTTCTGGGGCATATCCTCAGCACTGATGGCATAATGCCCGATCTGGAAAAGATCAAAGCGGTAACAGAGTTCGATTTCCCACGTGACCAGAAAGCCCTTCAATGATTCTTGGGCATGGTTCAGTGGTGTAAATGGTTCATTAAAGGTCTTGCCCAAATGGTAGACCCCTTATATAAGGTTTTAAGAAAAGACGTGATGTGCAATATCACTGAAGAACATATTTCTTCTTTTAAGGCTATTAAATCAGTGCTTACATCAGCCCCATTCTTATGCTACCCAATATATGATGGCTCAGCAACATTTGTCATTCGAACTGATGCAAGCAGCCGGCAATTGGAGCCCTACTTTACCAGGAAACGCCAAATGACAAATGGACCATTGCATCCTCCAGTCAAAAACTGTCCAAGCCAGAAACTTGCTACTCCACTACTGAATGCGAGTGTTTAGCAGTAGTCAACAGTTTCCAAATGTACAGTCACTACTTTTCTGGGTAAAATTTCATAATAAGAACCGGCCCTAAACTCCTTATCTGCATGTTCAAAAACACTCTAGCGCAAAAAAATCTACGTCTCCAAAAATGGTCAATTTTTGCAAACTTTTAATTTTTCTGTAGAGTATGTCCCGGGAAAGGAAAACACTTTTGCAGATTTTCTTAGCCGAAAGTATCAAATTGATCAAACATACAACAATGTCAAAACAAAACAATACTGCTGATACAGTTAATGTTGTCGAAACAAGGGCTAAATCCAGACAAAAACTGGCCCGACCGCCACAAAATGACCTGGAGGTCCCCAAAATGCCGGAAGAAAAGAGAATCGTAGACCCATCCAACTTACCAAATCAAGATCAATGGCCATTTATGCAACAACAAATTGCCGATGCCCAAAAGGTCGACCCCATGCTTGACCCATACATGTAATTGGGTGGGGGAAGTGCTATGGGAACCCCCCCCCCAGAAATCGTCGACCATATGGCTAGCCATTGAGCAACCCCCCAGGATTTTCCAATCCTATGGCTAGCCATATGGTAGCCCTAGGGACCCCCATAGTTTTAGTTGGAAAAATACTGAAAAATGTCATTTTTTCCATGAAAAAAGTCAATTTTGAACAAAAAATGGTCAAAAACGTCAATTTTCTCGATGCTTCCCACCATAAGTACATATTTTATCATTTTCTAGACAAAAATTACTACTTTTTTAACCGTTTTTCGGACATTTTTCATGGAAAAAATCGAATTTTTTTTTCCTTCAGGGACCCCTCCCCCCAAAATTTTGGGAATTACTGACCCCCGGCCCCAAAAATGTGCTCCAACCCCCCCAGACCTCGGAGATTCATTACATGTATGGCTTGACCAAACCCACCAAAAAGTGGAAAATCAAGTAAAAGGTTTTTATTCTCTTTATAATATCTTACACAGAGAAGGTTCTAAGGGTGAACCAGATCAAATCGTTCTTCCTCGACTGTTAGGAAAAATAGCCTTGCATCACTTTCAGGGGTCTAATTTGTTTGGCCATCAAGGCATCATTCAAAATTGGGTTAAGTCCTGTGATATCTGTCAAAAAACCATGAAAGATTGCCAACCACCTCCGCCTCTATGCCCGATCCAACCAGTGGCCCCCTTTGATATTGTTGCATCCAACATCGTCAATATTTCCAACCTGTCTGAAAAAATGCCCTACCTAATCGTTTTTCAAGATTACTTCACCAAATATGTCCAAACCGCTCTCATCCCTAATACCTCCGCCACCAGCATTGTGGACACCTTTGTAAGATTAGTTGTGTGTAGACACGGGACACCAAAACAACTACTAAGTGACCATGGATCCGGGTATACCTCTAAACTTTTGGGATAACTGTGTGAATTATTAAAAGTAAGAAAAATTCAAACCACCGCCTATCACCCGCAGTGTAATGGCATGGTAGAGCATTTTAACTGCACGTTAATTGATTGCTTATGCAAATTAGCTCACAACAATACAGAAGATTGCCCTAAGTTTTTAGATCTCGCGTTATTCTCTCACAGGGCCACACTGCACAAGACCACCAAAAAGAGTTCGCACAGCCTGCTTTTCCGATATGAGCCTCTCCTAGGCACAGACATCATCGCAGCGGCAAAAGGACTGTTAATTAATAATTTTGACACCTATCAGTATTTACTTTTTGAAAATCTGACCACCATTAACATTGAAGTCCTAAAAGAGTTGCAGGCGTCCGAAGTGGCATCGAAAAAGCGATTTGATGAGAAAGCGCACACCCGTGAATATACTGTAGGAGACCTTGTGTTGTTATGTTGTGAAATGCGGAAAAGTAAAACTCATTTTTATTAGAGCAGTCCGTTTATTGTTACGTTAATTGATAAACAGGATAAAAATGTCATTTCTATTGTGGATGTAAAAAACATTTTGAATTCCCAAGTAGTCATGATTTGCAGGGTTAAACCCTTCATCAAACGTTTTTCTGCGCTATAGTAACGGAATATTGATTTTTAAAACATTTATTTCACTCGGTCTAGTCTTATTCAATTATTTCCAAGTAGTTAATCATGTATCGTGTCTCTCGCTACAAAGTATATCGAGGACTTATTTCCATTGTACAGGTAGTATTTAACCTTATTTATGTAAATTTTTTGCATTTTTTTACTCTATTTAGCTTCTTCATTACTTTTCTGGCGTTGTGTCACTTTTCGTTTTTGCGGTACCTCGACTTCCATGCTTTTATGTATTTTCCATTATTCGAAAGCATTGTTACGACAAATTTGGATTTCTATATTTCTCACGTGATATAAATCACTTGATTATCATTCAAAAATCTTCCCTACCTGGTCCTGAAGCATATTTGGTAAGTATATGCTCTATTTGTGCAACAACTTTAATTTGAATAACTATTCAAATATGTTTCATTTTTCTTTTCACACAACTTCATCTCACTTCCAAAACACTTATTATTTTCCATACTTAACAAGTTGGAGTTGTTTAGCATTGGTATGCAGTCCCGAGCAGATGCCTCATGCAATGGCATGCGCTGTAAACATTTGTACGTTGACCCTATATTACTAACACATAATCCCACAGCTCAAACTAATGGCAATTTTTATAATGAGGGTAAGATACATAACATACTTCAATATTTTCCCCATTGGGAACCAATTCAGGTTTTTCATCTGTAAATATGTTTTAAGATCCATAAAACCATTATTTTTCACTCCTTTTCTGCCAAAACTTATACTTTTGTATAGTCCTCCGCTCCTCCTACACTGTCTTTACCTCTGTTGACCTATTATATTTCACATTTCTACTACCGAAAATTTATTTATACCCCCTTATGTACCTTGTTTCTTTTATTTAAGTCTACGAAATGCCAACATTACTTGAACACGTAAGTTATGTGTAGGGTGAAGCGAGTGAATGCGTCTTCATGGCTAATACTTTTGGGTAGTGGTGTAAATTATATTTAACACATAATCTACCTGCTATTTAACAGTATTCCCCCTCCTCCTCTTTATTTCTATAATTATTTCTATTGTTTTTCCACTTTTAGATGTCAACCAAAAAAGGATAAGCTGATTTTTGCATTTTGATCGATACTTTGAAACTACGTTCAATTGTATGGTGTTGACAGTTTACAAGCCAGTTCGAGTAGGTCCCGGAAGTTATTCACCAATTATAAGAATCCCAATTTCGCCGGATTAAAGTCATTTCGATCAATACTGAACAAATTTCCGGCTTTCAGTAGGCTACGTTTGAAAGGATTGTTTACGACAAACGGTTGCCAAACGGCAGTGGCAAAATGTATGCCCAGTTGGTAACTATTTCTATTACGTCTAGGTATAACTTTCGTTTGATGCGGCAACTATTTCTCCCTCCTCATGGCATAGAATTACAAACAAGATTTTCACAGAAAATTATGTAATTGCGGGGTTTCAAATGGAACAGGACATTCAAGGCCATTCTCAGAACCTTTGGATTTCATACATCTATCCCAGAGATACGAACGTTCGAAGAACATATGGACTATTTTATAGCCTCTATAAACACAGTACTTCACGATCTTAGAACTCAAATTATTCAAAAATGTAAAGATTCTCCTGCTATTTTTGATCAGTTGGGTATAATGCCACAAGTCCAGGGCTTGAAGGGGCTTGCCTTCGAGTTCTTGGGCGTGGACCCCACTCCCTTTATTGTTAAATTTGATAGCCAAGTAGTCAAAACCCAATTGTTATCGGCGATTATTCCCAAACATTTAGAACTTTCTGCGGCCTTAGATAGTCGCCTTTAAATCTATTTTTTGCAATGTTTCACTCCCATCTGTGCGATGACATTCAAGATATTTTTCGAACTGCGTCAGCTATAGCTCATACTGCCGATCAAATTCAGGAAGCATTGTCCTCTAAACCAGTCGGCAATTATGATCAGGACATGTATAGAGTTCCAGCGAATAAACTTCTTTTTTGTTGCAAGCCACATTTTATATGTGGCAAAAATCCATCAAACGTTTTTCGAGCCATATTGATCAAGAACCGGCAGGCTCCCATTGCTCGTATCGCAAAATCAACCATGAAATGGTTCTATGTATTGACCCTTTTCCAACAATGTTCCAAAGTCACATAGTGGTTGACCGAGCCAACAGACCAAAACCCTCGGTTCAAAATCCAAAAAAGACCAAACAGCAATTAGAAGAAGAAGAAGACGAACAATATGCATTGGTCGACAAAATGGAACATTGTATGGTAACTGATCCAGCCAGGCGAAGAGAATATGAAGCCCTTGGTGGATATTTATCCTCCGATGCCTCAGACACTGAACCCATAGTTGCACGAATGGCGTACGGACCTCATTTTGTGGGAAACAATCCTTTATGCGAACCTACAATGTTTCATGATGATGTTGGATTGCAACATTTGAAACTTTTTCCATATTTATTTGCTTCTACCAATATTTGGAATGTCAACCGCGTTGCTAATGAAATCAGTCTGATTTTGTATTATTTTTGGTCAAGTACAATCCAAGAGGGATGAAAGATAAAATCTGATATTCGACAACATTTAGAGGGTTGAAAATAGATGATAAAGTGGTCAAACAAATCGTCAGCGATGGCCCCACACCTGGAGCTAAGCATAGAAATGACGTAGCATTGGGTACCCTCATCGCTCAAGAACCACATGGCGTGGGTAATAAAACAATGGACTATATGTATAATCGCTTCAACATTGTGCCAATAATTTTCAAAGAAACCAGAACAAAACGACCAGCCGAAGGCCATAATATCACTATAGACAAATGTTACAACGACAATTGTTGGTTTTTCAAAACCAGCTGATGTCAGTGGGAGAGTTTATCCCTACAGGAGCCATTTTTTTTGACCACTTACAATGGCGATTCTAACCTCCCGAAAATATACCTTTTGGAAGAAGCCGACGTGGATATAGAAATTGCTATCCAATTAAAGGCAGATCAGGAAACTGAATATGCAGCGCATCGTGAGTACCCTAGGAGGCAACACGAATTGTAAGTGGCTCAAGGTACAGCACCAGGGTTGCCCAGGGTACTGCCGAAATCTCAACTGGATAAATTTTTGGACACAGTGGTGTCTCAGGCCTCTTCCAATGAATATATTTTGGGTACTGAACTAACCAGTCAGGATGTGTATGATCAGGAGACCACCACAACTGGTGGTGAAGCCACTGAACAACAAATTACGCTTACTCTACCAAAACCAGAAGTAACCCACAAAACTGACAAAACTGAAAAACCCACAGTGGCTATCGTGGAAGAAACACCAATGCCCCCGCAAGCAGCTATGATTCCACAATCAACTATGACAGTTGAAGAAAGCGAGGAAAGCGATTATGTAGTTGAAATATAAGATGAAATCTCATCGATTTCAGACAAAGAAACAGCTACAGAACCAAGGCCACCGGGAATCAATCATTCTCAAATCCAAACAACTATGGCAAAGTCTACTTTAATGGACATTGAACGCAACATGATAATCACAGCGAGATTTGGGAACATCTGTCCCACTGCTCCACGACAAAGCTCACCAGCTATATCTGTGTGCTCAATGGCAACTCAACCTTTCCAACCATCTCAACCGCAACCAGCATCCACAGGTGCGTGGAGACCCATGCGCTGCACTTTACCAACATGGCAAATTGTTCAACCAATTCCACAATATCGACCACAAACGCCTCCTCTTAATTGTCAGCAATGTGTAATGGACTTGCAACGTCAGCAAGAAGTACGACTTTTGAAGTTAGTACGTGTCAATTTGCCAGTCATGCTGGCCAATCGGCCAGCTATGCAAGCTCAGCCTGCTATTCAGGCTCTACCCTCGCTAAGTTTGTCTATGTCAAATTTGACTATTATTCCACCAATCACAGAAACAGCACCATTGCCGCAGCCGCCTTTGCAGTTTCAAGCAAGTGCAGGAACCCAAATGAATACTGAGTGCACTCAGAAATGCCGCGAACAAAAATATGAAGAGGTGAAAGCAAGAAAGGCACAAATTGATCAACAACTAGCCCTTATCCAACGGCCAGGAACGAGCGCTCAAGCACAAAAAGAACGGGAAGACGAAATATGAGACCACACCATCTTAGCCCGCTCGATCAATGCCCGAGCCCCACGTGTTTGAAAACAGTCGTGGTTCAAGAATTTCTAGCGGCAGTTATGTTACCGCTATCGAATGAGCAACTGGCTGAAATCCACCAAGCTGTAATCCAAATTTAAAATGCCAATAATTATCGATTCGAGGTTATGCAATCTCAACACGGCGCGTTTGCAAGCTACGGAAATTACTCCATGCAAAGATTAATGAGCCAACTTTGGTTGCAAATGGAACAATTTATCTATAATTGGTTCCGCGAATGGCCACCGACAGGAACAAATCTTTTGATGGTGTTATTGTTACACAAGGTCGCTCATGCAGCCCGCACCCCACAACAAATTTGGTCAAATTACCAACGCACAGAACATTTCATGCCAAATTATTTGAGATCCGTTGCCCAGGGTAACCACATTTTCAATTTAGTTCTCCCCTTTTTTAAAAAACACTTATTTTTTCTCTTTTCCTTTATTTCCCTTTCTTATTTCTGCCCAAACTCAGGGGCTCCCAGCAACTCATAGGGTGGCTGACCTTCGGGGTCACTAGGTAGTGGTGATGAGTCTTGGGGAGTCATTGTGGCCTAAGTAGGCAGCATCTCGTGACTCCCCGAAGTCCATTTTTTATCCATCCCCGTGACATCCCCTCTGAACCTGATTCCCACTCTTCCTCCTTTTCCTCCACCTCCATCCTTATTTTTCTTCCTTTTTCTGCCTTAGTCACATTTTATTACTCCCAGGGGGAGGGGTGTAGTATACCACACTGAGCTAAAACCGATACTATCATTATTTCTCAATTTTATTTACAGTAAACAAACCAATAAAAACACATTCGTAGTAATAAAATATTCTTGTGTATATAATCTTCATTTGTTTACATTTACATAACCTTTCGTAGTGTTTTTGTGCCACAAAGGCAGTTGTTTTCATTATCGTTTAGTTTTTTTAGTTAGGAAATAAATATAGAAAAAACTCGTCTCGCAATAAGGCAGTACGTGTGCCAGTCCATACATGCACGTGGGGGGGGGGTTTGACCCCCAGCAGATTTTTATTGACCCCCAGCAGATTTTTGCTGACCTCCAGCAGATTTGACTTTTCCAGCTATGATTGCAAAGATGACGAAACAAAATGAGTAAGATAGAAGAGAAAGTCGTCATAAAAATGGAAATGACGCCGCAGTTTGACAATTTTTTTAAACACTTGATTGCAAAAAAGTAACATGAAAGCTTTAAAAAGTTCCGTCTAGGCAAATAATTTCACGTATCTGACTATTATAGGTTGAAGAAGACATTCTGAGACATTTCTTTCCGTTGAAAATTATATGGAATTTTTTGGAGTGAAAATAAGTTTGCTTAAAATAAGTTCCTGGCTACACCCTATTTTTCAAACTTTCTTTTCGTTATCAAGAAGGAAAAAAATTGTATTCCACCCCCTGTCCTGGCTGACCCCCAGCAGAATTTCTATGCTGTGCATGTATGTGTTCCACCCGGCTATTTCTGGTTTATTAATTCTGGCTTATTGCTCCTTCCGCCTCCGTTGCGCCTGCTTACCGACCCCCGTACCCAGCCAAGGTCCGGACTAGTCCCGCGCCTTCTCTCCTCCGCACCGCCCGCTTCCATTTATCTTTCAAATGTCACGGCAGAGAGTTAGACACAGGGTACATGGGTACATAATACAATAGTGCTCATACATGTAACGGAGCTCCGAGGTCTGGGGGGGGGTTGGAGCACTTGTTTGGGGCCGGGGGTCAGTAATTCCCAAAATTTTGGGGGGAGGGGTCCCTGAAGGAAAAAAATTCGATTTTTTCCATGAAAAATGTCCGAAAAACGGTTTGAAAAGTAGTAATTTTTGTCTAAAAAATGATAAAATATGTACTTATGGCGCGAAGCGCCGAGAAAATTGACGTTTTTGACCATTTTTTGTTCAAAAATTGACATTTTTCATGGAAAAAATGACATTTTTCAGTATTTTTCCGACTAAAAATATGGGGGTCCCTAGGGATTGGAAAATCCTGGGGGGGGGGTCGCCCAATGGCTAGCCATATGGTCGACGATTTCTGGGGGGGGGGGGTTCCCATAGCACTTCCCCCCCCCAATTACATGTATGATAGTGCTCATTTCAGAGAGCAGTAGTTGTAAGTGAGTTACATGAAAACAATAGTCCATTTAATTCGCAATGGCAGATGCAGCGAAAAGAAAAGAAAGTGCAATTTGAAAATTTTTATGGAAAGAACGAAATTCAAATTCCCTTATCAAAAAGAGAGGGCCAAAATCGATAAAACGGCATCTTGCTTATCGATTTTTGATTCTGATAAAACTATTTTAAATACCTTAGGGAATCTGACCAAGTTATTGAAGGAAATCATCAGTTGATCTCTTTGTTACTGATGGAAGAGACAGTTTTTCTCATTGATTACAGTAATAAACATACTATTCTATGTGAATGGAATTTATTTTTATCGTTCCGCAGCATCTGCCATCTCAAAACAAATAGACTGTAATCACAGAACGAGAAATCTATGCAGGAAGTTCCGAAATTGCATTTATACCTGTAACATCAGCGATCCTCTTCCAATAATTCTTGCAATTCATTTTGACTCATAGCATCAAGCTCTTTCAAACGAGCCGTTTCAGCCGGGTCGAGTAAGTCGATTTTGCCGTAAAATGGTATGTATATGCCTTGCCCGTATTTAGCCATATTGCGCGTCATAGCTTCTTTTTCTTTCCGTTGAATTCCGTAGGATATGGGATCTAACGTTAAACGGTAATAAAGGTCTTTCAAGCCTGGTATCATGATTAAAGTCATCGAGCAAATGACGGACAAGTTGAACATATTGATTTTATTGAATCTGTATTTCAAACGTTTAAAAAATAAAGCCAATTGACCACGCTCGGCATTTTGTCGGGCAATATTTTTGTAGTCATACCTTCTTCCTTCCATCTAGGAAAAGAGTTTCGAAAGTTCGATACAAATCATATACGTTCTATAACCATACATTCACGCAGGCGGTTGACGAGGGTATGCCCCCAGCAGATTTAACCCCCCACCCAGAAATGATTGAGATGACGGAGGAAAATGATCAAGAGAGAAGAAGTTGTCATAAAAATGGAAATGATACTGTAGTTTAACAATTTTTCTAAGCAAAGCATACTTGATCCCAAAGAAGTAACATTAAAACTTTAAAGTGCTGTCTTAGCAAATAATTTCACATATCTGACTGATATGGGTTGAAGATTATGCTGCTTGGATGTTAGAAGGTCTCTTTTCGTTATTAAAGAACGAAAAATTCTATTTCACCCATTGTCCTGGCTCACCCCCAGCAGAATTTCTATGTTGTGCATTGGTTCTCACAGCTTTCATACGTAAAAACATTGTTCATGGAAAACTGACACTAACGACCCGGCAAAGTATGATTCTAAATGATATTAATACGAAAAATGACATCATTTTCGGATATTTTATAGCCAACTTCACAAAAAATTTTCACCCTATGTTTGCTCGGAAGTTGATCGGTGCATTCTGAAGAAAAAACAAAAAGGTATTAAAACCAATAAATAGAAATCAAACTCGTGAACGAAACAGTTTATTGCAAAACGGTTGGGAAAAAATTTAATACGCAAAACAACTAATTGAAGATATTTTTCACAGCTGAATGGATGCATTGAATCATGTCTTCGGTAGTGCATGATCGACCGATTTTGTCGAAAGCCATTCGGTTGCATTGTTTCGTTAATGAACATGCACCGTAAGCCGCTATCATAAAAGGACCATATTCGTCGAGGATGCAGCTAAAGAACATATGTAAATGATTTTTTTGTCTTCAAATTTTTTTTAGCATTTGCTTTTTGTTGCTAATTACCATATATTTACAAGTTAAAAATAAATGTATTGCTTATAGTGCAAACAAACGATCATTTTAATCAAATTAAGCTCGAACACATTACCCGACTATTAGTTAGTTTTAGGCTATTCGTACTATACAGCTGGATAATTCTTCACGATGGCACCTCTAAATTGTTCAGGAGGTCAAGAATATTGTAAACTAAATTACCTTTTATTGTCTTTGTTCTTCATGGCATCTAAAGCCCAATGTGTAAACGTTCCGAGAGAGCCACTTAAAAGGTCACCTTGGCCGCCACATCGTCTAAAACTCGACGGCTCTTCGCACCGTAATACTTAATTGAAAAATTTCATCAATAAAGTTACTGTGTGAGAAAGAATGAAATCAAAATAGCCGGGAACAAAAATTTTGAATATTCCTAAAAAGTGAAAAAATAGGTCGAAAGTTTGTTGTAAGATCAAGCTGTCACTAGTATAACCGTGAAATATAAATCATCAATATTTTGACCTTTTCCAAAAGAAAATTATCGATTTATGCAACACATTGCTTCGTGTCATTGTGAACAAGAAAAGTTATGCAAACTCAAAATCTTTTACTTTTATCGCCATTCGATATCAAATCAAAATGCCCCTTTTGAACGATGACGACATTGCCCAATGATTTACATAATATTTCTATTTTTTCGTCGTTCTGCTCATTTTCACACCGCTGCGAAGTACGCAAAAGATTTAAATTAACATAAATATAATTGGTTAATCAATAATATGATAAACCTCTTCAGTACCTACCGCTGCGACGAAAAGACGATCGAATTCCACAGCATTTGGTGTCAAAATTACTGAGCGATAATTTCTCACGAGACCAACGTCTTTAGTGACGAAATATAAGCCGTCCTAAAAACGAAATTCACTGTCAAAGTGTCTGCACATCTTTGACATTTACCGAAAGTGATGTCTGAATTACAAATCAAAGGCCCTTGAAATTATGTTCATGAATTTCTATCAAACGACGTTGGTCGTTTGATAGAAATTTTGTGGAGTAGAAAATTTCACATTTTATACAAATCCGTGAGCAGAAGAAACTCACCGCATCGATAATAAACGGCAGGTTAGCGGATTTAAGTCTGTTCACAACCGCTTTAAATGCATTAAAACCAGCATCACTTCTGCCGAATCCAGGGCCTACGACGGCAGCATGTAAGCGTGGGATCAATGAATCTAAGGTCTCAAGGAGGGAATCTGGATTGAACCTGTAAGTAACGTAAGTTTAACATCAAAACACCAAAAGTTAATTCTATACCTACAGTGTTGGATATACTATTAGTTCTGGGGAATACGATTTTATTGCCACCGCAGCTTCGTATGCGCAAACAACGTAAGACAAATCGCAGCCCTGTACATCAAAAGTTGAATGGATTTATTGCATTGCATAAATAATAGTTACAGATTTTAGGGCCGAAATCGCTGAATAATACGGAGCACCAGCGTATCTGAACGATAAAAAACAGATGCAAATACCAGCTAAACATATAGAAATTTGCTATAAGGTGCTAGTTTAGATCACACTAATTCATGTCTATAATGCATATGAGAACACCCCACAGAAATCTTGGCTCATATGCAGGCCCGTACCAGGAACTTTTTTCAGGAGGGGGGGAATCTCGAAATTTTGAAACGTAAACGAAACTCGAGCTGACGAAGTCGCGTAGCTACCGAATGTTGGACTTAGAGGTTCAGGATAGTGCGCCTCCCGATTAGGTACCCGAATTATTCACAACGGGTACCCGAATTACCCGAGTTGAATAAAAGAAACGCTACCCGGTACCAGCGGCTAAATTCGGGTAATTGATTTTATTGAAAAATCCAAGTGGATAGTCTTGAATGCTGTTCATGTATGTGTAAAAACGTACAGAGTGCATATTGAACAATAACGTGCCCGTCTCCGCGTTTACACTATATAAGCAAAAAACAATACACGTCAGTTAACGTTATCTACAGGCATATACTGAAAATATAAGCCACAGGCATTTATTTTTAGCACAGACAATCATAATAATGCATCAAAAGGGATTATCATTTAAACTCGGGCGCGAAGCGCCGAAAAATTTTAAACGTAGTTCGTTTTAAAACGCACGGAAATGAATTTCCGGAGAGGAAATCCTATTACTCGAAGAAAAGAGTCGTCAGGCTTTAGGTTGCACTGTGCAGCTTGGCCAAAAATTTGGTTGCATAGCCCGAAATTTGGTTTTTATGTGCAAAAATACCCAGCTGCTTACGATCAAAATTTATTTTTGAATTGGTACTAATATATGAATTAGATTCAAACGAAGCGCTATAGATCTATAGTATAGCTATAGTATAATTCAGATAATGAAGCTGCGCTATCAGATAGACTATTTTTTTATTACGGGGGGGGGGGGGGGGACTATGCACAGCATGGAATTCTGCTGGTGGTCATCCAGGAGAGTGGGTGAGACAAGCTTTTTTTGGTTTGAAAACCAGGAGCCAAATGGCTAAATTGTCCCTAGGCCTAAATTTTTAGGGGCCAAATTTAAATTTTGGGAGCCGAAAATTTTTAATTGAAGAATATCGAAAAATGGGCTCGTAACACAGTGGAACGTTTATAATTAAATTATATGGATTTTCAATCAGTTGATATGTGTTCAAAAAAATTACCGTTCGAAACTTTATTTCCAATCAGCGTTTTTCGGTTATAGTCTTCTTTCCACATGTACAAAGATTGGTCCAGAAATCTTTGAGCAAAGAAATTTTTTTCAATGCAAAAAACACGATATTTCGTTTATTTTTGCAGAAACCTTCTTCCAAGATAGCACTTGAGTTCATTCCCTTCTGGCACAAAAGTATGGGGTTTTGAAAATGCAGCTTCTGGTCTTATTCTTCTGTCGTTTCCCATATCCTTCCGGCGCTACGCAACGAGAATTTCTTTACATTCTGACACTCTAAAATGCTGGAAAATCAATTCAAGAATAACTTATTTAATAAACATAAGGTTCGAAAACATGTATATATCATATAAAAAATATGTTTATACTTTCATGAGACGGAAAAAATTCAAATCGAACTTGAAATTTATGAAAATCACCTCCATTATGATTATGAATTCAAACTCGGCTCCAAATTTAAAATTATAGTTACAAAAGAAGTTGGAAACATTGAGCCTTTCACCTCTTAAATGCGCCAAATTCATCTTTTAATTGTCGAACTCCCATATTTTCCCCCTTTCTCGAAATTTTTTTCCCAGAAAGTTTGATCTATAAAGAAACAGTGAAAAAACCAACCTGAAAAATTATAGAATGAAATCTGGCGCGAGGCGCCGGAAAATTTTCGATGTTTTATGATTTTAGAGCCTGTAAAACACTTACTTTAAATCTGAAATTGAATGAAAATAACTATAATTGACTAAGATTTGAATAAATAAGTCAAAATTTTCGGAGCGAAAATAGTTCCTTGGCCCAAAAATTTAGGAGCCATTTTCAAATTTTTATGGACCAGGCCCCTAAAATGATTAAAAAAGGCCGGGGTGGGATAGGAATTTTTTTCCTTTCCTGATAACCAAAAGGAAGGTTTTCTAACATCCAACCAGCAAATTCTTTCGTCTACATTGGTCAAATGCTTGGTCAGTACTCTTAAAGTTTTAATGTTTCTTGTTTGGAGTCAAGTATGATTTGTTGAGAAGAATTGTTAGACTCACTATCTTTTTAGCATGAGATCTTTAGGCAAATGTCTAAAATGGGACAAAAAATTATAGCCAATGGCTAAAATTTGTACTCAAAGCACGAAAAAGTATTCAATTTTTTAGCCAGTTGTCTGAAACGTTTAAACAAATTTTAGCAAATCCAAAAGTATTTTAGCGAAAATTGATCATTTGGGTAAAAAACACTGGTTAGACTAGAGCACCGTTATTACGTCTATCTCTTTTTTCTCATTTTCGTTCTTCATCTTCCTGATCAATGCTGGGAGGGTCGAATATGCTGGGGGCCAGACTCCCCAAACCCACCCATATGCATGTATGGTCATATGGCTAGCAATATGATGTCTTTGTTGTATGGTAACATACAACATTCCATCCGTAGGATTGATGTTTCTGTCAATCCACGGGTTCCGAAACCGACCAATCTAGTTCGGCCCTGGTTGGGATGGTCACACCTAGCCCGATATTGGCCAGTGGTGAGACAGCTGCGGCGCAATTCAAGAAAGTCTAGACTCCCCCAAACCCGCCCATATGCATGTATGGTCATATGCAGGCGTGTAGGCAGGGGGGTTGGGGGCCGTGGCACCCCGCAATGTTTGAAGCATTAAAAAATGCAAAGGACCTTTGGTTTTTTTCAAGTCAAGTCAGAAAAAAGAAAGTCGTCAGAAATGCCAATTTTATGGTGAATTGAGTAGAAAAATGCGTGCCCTCCCTGAAAAAAATTCCTGACTACAGGCCTGGTCGTATGGCTAGCAATTTGACGATCTCCCTGACTAGCCATGTGGTAGTCATAGTGATGCCATACTGTTTGTCGGAAAAAATTAAAGAATGTCAATTTTGTTGGGGATGTACTTACTAGAGATGTATCGGGTACCCGGACCCGAAATAGGACCCGAAATTACCCGACCATTTTGCTGGACCCGGACCCGGACCCGATATTCTCAAAATTTTGGACCCGGACCCGGACCCGATATTTCCAAAATTTTGGACCCGGACCCGGACCCGAAAAAATTATCACAATTTTGATTCGGGTCTGATGTATGATATATATAGTCTATTTTTCCGGAAATGCTTCTGAAAAAGAAAAATGGAACTTTTTGGCTTTTGCCAAACCATAACTCACATAAAGCTAAAAATTTGTGGATTTATACAACTAGCCTTCAACAATTTTCTGAATGAAAAATCATACAGTAAAACCTTCCTGTGAGCAATTTAACAGTATTGGTTTTTTGTCATTTTTGAATTTAGGAGTAGTTTATTAAAAACAAACTATAGTAATTCAGCTGAAATCAAATCAGGGTTTTTTTTGACCAACAAGTCACAAGCCAAGTGGCTTGTTGACCTTAAATTTTACAAGCCATTCCAAATTTTTGCAAGCCAATTTTATAATATCAGTATAGGTGAACGAATTCCAATGCTAGGTTATTTTTTAAAGAAATGATTGAGCCTCACGGCGATCGATCAAAAAAGATATGTCATTCAACATTTATTCAATAACATTTTAGAGCCCTTAATTCGTTAAAATTCAGGAAACATTTGAAATTTTTGAGTTTGATTGAAGTCTAATCTACAAGCATTGCGGAAAAAATTTTCCAGCAAACTATCCAAGAACATAATGACGTTGAATTACATCAGAAATCGATGGTCAAGTCCTCTATGATGACAAGTGAGAGCCCAAAAAAGCTATTAATCTTTCCTGCCTGAAACGCCGCAAAATTTTTTTGGGTATTGACATTCTGCGATGCTGGAAAATCAATTTTCCAACCGCTTATTTGAAGAATTAGTTTCGAATTTTCTGTTCAAGGGTCGTAATTTCTGGAATTTTATGTTTCAAAAATTTTAAAACCATTAATTTATTCACACACTCTAATGAACTTGGCTAAAAAGATATGAGTAAGAAGAGTAGAAATTTCCGAAAACTACTTCCATGAAGCTTTTGGATTGATTTTACGTTAAGGAAGGAATAATCACTTCAAAAAGTTTACAGACTTGACGTATTGATCTTTCTCAAAAAATGTGTCAAGGGAAAAATGTGAATCTTCATTAAATATCAAGATGAAATATGGAAGATTACCAATTAAAACATGAGATAATACATTTAAGATGATTAAAACTATTGAAGATTAAATGATAATTGAAGGTAGACATGTTAGAAGCAGCGCCTGAGCTAGGAAATAAATTATAATGCTTATTTAAGTTATAGCCGACACGAAGCGCTGGAAAATTTTGTGATTATGACCTTCTAAAATGCACCAAAATGCATCTTTTCTGTATCCGATATGATCAAACACATGACTCAAAAAATTCTGACAAGCCATTTTGGCTTGTTGGACTAAAATTCTACAAGCCATTTTGTCAGTCTAACAAGCCATGGCTTGTAAAATGCTAAAAAAACAATGTATCAAATACTCACATTGAAGAATGTAATGACACATCAAATATTTACTATAATATGAAAAGTAACAAATAGAAATTTAATGTTTAGATCACTATGAGACTGACTTAAATTTAAAATGTATAGCAACCACAAAATGCATGTGTAAAAATATAACGGACCCGGACCCCAAATAGGACCCGAAATTACCCGACCATTTTGCTGGACCCGGACCGGGACCCGATATTCTCAAAATTTTGGACCCGGACCCGGACCCGATATTCTTAAAATTTTGGACCCGGACCCGATTTTCGTAAAATTTTGGACCCGATACATCTCTAGTATTTACGGTAGCAGTAATCCTACATCTATGCAAAATTGGTGAATCGACAAAGTCACGATTCCACCAAAAAGAAGTTGTTTATTCATTCTACAATTTCGGTGTGTCCTGGGTGAGTCGCATCCGTTTTTTAAAGTTGTTCTTTTTACATCCAGTAAACTGGAATGTCAACAGCCCAACACACATTAGTATATATTATATTATTATTATCATTACTATTATTATTATTATTATTATTATTATTATTATTATTTTTATTATTATTATTATTATTTTATTATTATTTTATCACTCACACATTGAGTGGAAGCAGGAGCCAACTTACACAGGATCCATTGCCAAGGCGAAGCCCCAGCTCCTGTAGACATTATTGTAGTGAGTTTTCGTCCTTTGTGTAAACCTTTAGGAAGCACCTGGGGAGACCCTGAGTGCCCTTTGATTGCAAGAGTTAGAGTTTCAAGTTACTAATTAGTGACTGAAGGTTGTGTTTATTTCTGCTTAAGAGCTGTTACACTGTTTAGTTGATTGCTATTAGGAAGCTCCTTTGAGTGACCTACAGTAGTCAGTTGGATACAAGCAGATAGTATCTTAAGTCATATTGCTGACATATTTTGACCTAAACAGAGAAGTAAACATAACAAGTGGTGGCTTTTCACACTTGCAATACGGAAGAGCGCAGAGTCACTCGAGGTTTTACAAAACCTAAAGGTTTCTACAAAGATTTAGGACTCAAAATGTCCAGAAATGCTGAGGATTTAGCCTCTGGTACGACTTTACTGAGGACTCCGCCTGGTATAAGGCATGGTGAGTCGGATAAATCTTTCCCACTGCCCGTAGTGTCTAATACTACGAGCAAGCAGAAAGGCTCCGAGTCAAGTGCCATAAGCCAGTGGGCTGAGGATAAATTGGACCCAGTAAACGCCCCCAATTCAACAGCGCCTATAATGGCCAATAGTAATATCAAAAATATGGCAGTAGCAAAGGAACTATTGATTGCCCATGATAGAGATGCTCAAATAATGGCGCCTATCGATAGAAGGCCAAAATTGGCCGATGATCAAATTGATCCATTTATTGATCAATTCAAAGAGGAACGTTTTCGACGACCTCGACAGAGATTTGACACATACCATCAGGAGTACATCAACGAAAATTTTAACGCTATTCGGGAGGAGTATCGTCATGATCCCTTGGACGATTTGTGATTCAAAATGAGTCAAAAGGATGATGAAAATTGGCAGCTAAACATCAAAATTGACAAAATAGCCGATTTGATGATCAAAGTCCAAGGACTGGATTCATCCTGGATCAAAAGGAAAAGGATATCCAGGTAAGTAGGACTACAGATAGACCATTGCAAACTCAGGGTATAAGTAGAACTTTGCCAATGACTGAACTGCTTGCTGTTCGAGAACAAACAAGTGATATAGTTGCTCAATTTTTCCAAGAGGCTGATGAGGAAGCAGCAGGCAGTCATCTGGAAAGCAAACATACTACGTCGAAGCACAAATGATCCAAAAAGTCAACACGAGGAAATTCATCAAATTCTGATGACTCCTCAGTGGATGGATTGGAGCCTACTGTGTCAGATATAGTGAAGGCTGTGAAGCCAAAGCTACTCCTGGATGACATGACTGAGACACAAGTTCTCAGCTTCCTAAATGATCTAGAAGCAGAGTCTACATCCTAGACTACCAATAAAATCAAGCTGGCTGCCTCACGAGCACTTTCTAAGGGAGTACCAAAAGCTACTGCCAAAAGGTTAAAGAGTTACGAAAAAGCCCGAAGAAATTTGCTCAAAGTGCAAGCTCCAGATTCAAATGTCAGTATGAAAACTAGGGAGCTGATGAACATAAAGCAGGAGTTTGATGAACCTCCAGTGAAATTCCTCAAGAGAATTAGTCTGCTAGTAGATAGATTATATCCTAATAAGACTAAAGGCCCTATCATACTTCACCGCGCAGTACCGCCTGGCGCCACCCGGCACGGGTTGTTCTATTCATACTAAAAAGTGGCGCCAGCCGGCGCCACGCTGCTCTGCGTGGTACCGCCTTTGAAGTATAAATAGGTTTTTGTAATTTTTGCGGTGCCGCACAGCCCCCCATCAGGTTTCAACTGAACCTATACACATTTTTTGAGTAGAGCAAAATCCAAAAGTAAAAAAGCGGCGCCGTATGGCGCCGCGCGGCAAAGTATGACAAGCCACCGCACAGTACCGCGCAGCCCCGCCTATTAGTATGAATAGGACAACCGGCACGGCGCCGCGCGGTACTGCGCGGCCAAATATGACAGGGCCTTAAAGAGTTCAGAGATCGCTTTATAATTGATACTTTTTTGTATAAAGCATCTGAGCAGTATCAGATGGAACTGCTAGATCAAAGGGAGAAGTATGAAACATGACATTATCTGGCAGAGGATGTGCACAAAATAGATAAGTGGAATACAGCTGCTTATAAAAAGAGAGGAACGGTGGAATCTCCAATTGTGATAAATGAAGTGACCATGGGTGAAGGGCAAGCTGAAGTGGCTTATGTCAGTAGAAATAAATTTGGCAATGCCCCACAAAGGCAGTTTCAAAATAAAGCTATGCGACAGCAAGCAAGGAGAGAGAAGCAAGCCCCGATCCTAGCGTCAGAAAAGAAGGATTCCGATACTTCTGTAGAGGAGAATAACTCACAGGGGACTCAAATGGCTACTACTCCCCAAAAGGGAAAAGCCCCTGAGGAACCTAGCTGTGATACTGTTCTAGCAAAATTATCACAGGAGATTGGGAAGTTGGCTCAATGTTATCACGAAATAAGCCAAAAGACTGATGCCAAATTGAATGAAATTTCTGCCAAAGTTCATGAGGGCAAACCCCAAAAACCTGGTGGAAAAGAGTTCATGAAACAATATTGTCGATACCATAGAAATAATTCTCATTATACGTCCGAATGTAAAACCCTTCAATGGAAAAATGCACAAGGACGTAATTGGGATAATCGATATAGTGGAAACAGAGGTTTCAGGCAACGGTTTGGAGGCTTTAGAGGAGGATATGTTAGTGTGAGCAGTAGAGGAGCTCATGCCATAGGTTATTATGGTGATAATATGGATTATGATACTTATCAACAATTCATTGATTACCAGAATAGATTGTGGAATGAGAAACTCTATATGGCACTACAACTGCCAGTGCCTAGCCAACAGCTGATGATCACAGCTCCCCCTCAGGGTCAGGTTCAAATCAGTAACCCTAGCCTAAGTGTTCAAGCAGTTTCCAGTAGTCAACCATTCAAGTCGAGACAGACAGAGTTGGGATCTGCTGGAAGTGTTAATAGCATTGCCACTACAGGTCAAGGTGTTAGTGAGATGAAATGGCCTGGAGTATTCAAGTGTGCCATGATGAAAGAAGATCATTCAAAGGTTACAAAGGCGCTAAAGCATGAGATATTTCCAAATCAGGAATAGAGCTTCACACAACAAGAATTTCGTACCTGGGAACCCATTTATTCATTACTCGGGTACCCGAATTACCCCGGTATACCCGGGTACATGTTAAAATGAGTTGTAATGTCAAGTACATATATAATATTAGACAGATACACTGTGAAAATAGAATGATGCATTACACACACTCCGTAGTCCCTACTACATAATATTTTTCAACACTTGTGTTGAAACACCGGTTGTGTTGTTGTATACAATAGGCTGCATATGTAGGTATATTGCGAATATAATGCTAGAGATGACGATTGATAGACATCATGGACGCACCTACCCTGCAAAATACTACACAAAACATCATGATAGCTCAATATTATTGATGACACAAAGCAAAATTTGCATACCTCCAGGGTTTTTTTTGACCTATGAGTCACAAGCTAAGTGGCTTGTTGACCTTAAATTTTACAAGCCATTCCAAATTTTAAATTCCAATGCTAGGTTATTTTTTAAAGAAATGTATATATTGAGCATCACAGCAATCGATTAAAAAAGAGATGTCATTCAACATTTATTCAATAACATTTTAGAGCCATTAATTCATTAAAATTCAGGAAACATTTGAAATTTTTGGGTTTGATCGAAGTCTAATCTACAAGCATTGTGGAAAAAATTTTCCAGCAAACTATCCAAGAACACAATGACTTTGAATTACATGAGAAATCGACAGTTAAGTCGTCTATGATGACAAGTGAGAGCCCAAAAAAGCTATTAATCTTTCCTACCTGAAACGCCGGAAAATTTTTTTGGGTATATTGACATTCTGCAATACTGGAAAATCAATTTTCCAACCACTTGTTTGAAGAATTAGTTTCGAATTTTCTGTTCAAAGGTCGTAATTTCTGGAACTTCATGTTTGAAAAATTTTGAACTCATCAATTTATTCACACTCTAATGAACTTGGTCAAATAGATATGAGCAAGAAGAGTAGAAGTTTCTGAAAACTACTTCCATGAAGCTTTTGGATTGATTTTACACTGAGAAAGGGATAATCACTTCAAAAAGTTTACAGACTTGACCTATTGATCTTTCTCAAAAAATGTGTCAACGGAAAAATGTGAATCTTCATTAAATATCAAGACGAAATATTGAATATTACCAATTAAAACATGAGATAATACGTTTAAGATGATTAAAACTATTAAAGATTAAATGATAAATGAAGATAGACATGTTAGAAGCAGCACCTGAGCTAGGAAATAAATAATAATGCTTATTTAAGTTATAACCGGCGTGAAGCGCCCGAAAATTTTGAGATTATGACCTTCTAAAATGCACCAAAATGCATCTTTTCTATATCCAATATGATCAAACACATGACTCAAAAAATTCTGACAAGCCATTTTTGCTTGTTGGACTAAAATTCTACAAGCCATTTTGTCAGTCCAACAAGCCACGGCCTGTAAAAGGCTAAAAAACTATGCATACACCTCTACTCTCAAGTCTACATATTATAAGTGATACAAAACGGGTACCCGAATTACCCGTGTATACCTGGATACCCGCAGGTACCCGGGTAATGGTTTTCATTTTGTACCCGGGTAATTCGGGTACCCGGTGTGAAGCTCTAATCAGGAAGAAGGATTAAGGTTTTCTAAGTTTCCTCGAACTCTCCCATTTCGCATTAATGTGACTGTATGTAATACTAACACCAAGGCTTTAGTGGATACTGGTGCTCAGTGTTCGGTGATGTCTTTATGGTTTCTTAATGAAGCTTTTGATGAAGAATATACTGGATACCCTGAGATACTAAAAGTCACTGTTGCTGGTGGTGCAGTAGTACATGCAGATGGTTACATTCAATTTAAAATGCATTGTGAATTTGGAGTTTCCTTGGTGAAGGCCATAATCATTTCAAATGCTGAGGAAAATCTTATAATTGGAATGAATTTTTTAGCACATCCAGATGTTGGAGCGATGATTGATTTTGGTAAAGGTATCATGAAGCTTAATGGAGTTGAGAAATCTATAAGTGTTGTACCTAAAGATCATGCGAGTCAAATACAAGCTATTTATTGTATAGGGGAAGCACCTATAGTACATTCAATTCTGGAAGAGGATCAATACCTCAGGATATGCCAATCAGGTATAGTGGTTCCAGTGGTATCATGTATGAAGGTGTACGTACCACATGGAACTGATGTGCCTATTAGGGCAAGATTATGAGAATGATCATCTAAAACAGATTTCAATTGTTTAGTCATAGAAGGAAATAAAGATGAAAAGAAATTTAGAGTTGATAGCACACTGGTAGATGGTAAATGGGAAGACTTTGTTCTGATGATTTGGAATAATATGGGTTCCGGATGCCAATTGCAACCTAATCAGGTTCTAGGCTACTGTAACTCAATATTACAAGAAAATTCAGGAGTATCAGAAGTACAAAAGACGAGTTGTGGGATATTTAGTGTTGAAGATAATTTTGATGCCACTACCAGAATGTCCGTGCATGATGCATTGGCATTTAGATCTCCAAGGCTGATATCGATGAGCAATTAAAGGAAAAAGCTGCAGCAAATTTGTCTAAATACGGAGATGTTTTCAGCTCACCTAATGATCCCTTAACTACAACACAGTACCTTACGTGCAAAATTGATACTGG
The DNA here is from genome assembly GCA_963922205.1 of Romanomermis culicivorax. Classification (NCBI taxonomy): domain Eukaryota; kingdom Metazoa; phylum Nematoda; class Enoplea; order Mermithida; family Mermithidae; genus Romanomermis; species Romanomermis culicivorax. Next base: position 627,589 of record CAWUHX010000036.1, read on the forward strand.
TAATACAATGCCAGTGGCAAAACATTATTACAGAGCTCCCATTAACCAAAGATCAGGGATTAGAGCTCAAATCCAGGACATGTTGGATAAAGGAATTATTGAATCTAGCCCGTCACCGTGGGCTGCTCCACTTTTCCTAGTCGGGAAAAAGGATGGTACCACGAGACCAGTTGTGGACTTCAGAGGTATAAATGAAGTTACTAAAGACGATAGGAATCCTTTACCTAGAATGGATGATTATTTGGATTGTCTAGGTAATGCCAAATTTTATACCACCTTGGATCTAAAGTCTAGATATTGACAGGTCCCACTTGAGGACAGTAGCAAGGAGAAAACTGCATTTATATGTCAGGAAGGTCTATAATGGTTTAAAGTTATGCCTTTTGGACTTAAAAATGCACATGAAGAGTTTCAAAGAATGATGGAGAGAGTTTTGCATGGTCTAGTCTGGAAAATCTGTTTGGTTTACATAGATGACATCATTGTATTCTCCAAGACTTTTGAGGAACATTTGGAGAATTCAAAGTTGGTCTTGCAAGCTCTTCAGAAAGCAAAGCTGACACTTAAACTGGAGAAGTGCGAATTTCTTCCAAAAAGTGTTCCTTTTCTTGGACACATACTGAACCAAAATGGAATCTCATCAGATCGGAAAAAAGTGGAAGCTATTACGGAATTCGAATTTCCCAATAGCATGGAGCAAATGCAACAATTTTTGGGGATACTGCAATGGTGTAAAAAATTTATCCCAAACCTTCCAAATCTTGCTGAACCATTGTATAAGCTTACTACTACAGGAAAGAAGAAGTTCCGAGCTACAGAGGAACATTGCCGAGCGTTTGAAGAACTGAAAAAAGCACTCACCTCAGTGCCATTCCTAGGGTATCCTGTTTTGGATGGAACTGTGGAGTTTGTTCTCCAAACAGATGTCAGTGGAACATGACTGGGAGCAGTACTTTATCAGAAGACTAAGGATGACTAATGGGTAATAGCCTATAGCAGCCGAATCCTTAAGGAAGATGAGAAGAAGTGGTGTGCTACAGAGCGAGAATGCCTAGCGGTCGTCTATGGTCTTAAAGTTTACCAGCAAGTATTTGTTTGGACAAAAAGTATTGATCAAAACTGATCACAAACCACTTTTATCAATGAAAGTCAATACTCAAACCGATGATAAATTGAAAAGATGGTATTCCATTATAAATCAATTTTATCATAGATTGGAGTATGTGCCCGATAGACAAAATGTGATGGCTGATTTCCTCTCAAGGAAGGATGAACCCGAAGAGACTAAGGACAAGAACCCACCAAAATGGGAATATGTCTTCAAAATTCAATTTCGTAATTTCGGAACTCAAACCAATGGAATTGAAAGCCAAGAATTGGTACAAAAATTTCAGAGGATAAGGGACGAAGAAGTTGAAAGTAGAGACAAAAAAATTGTCCCCAAGCAGACCAAGGAATTGACAGATATCCAGGAATTGACATTACAAAAAGAAAATATTGCACCAACTACCAAAGATACATTGCAGGTCAGAGATGAAGTGCAGAAGCTTACGGTAGTTGATGCAGTCACAACTAGAAGACAAGCAAAACTTCAGGATCATAGTGCAGCAAATCAAGAACCAGGTACATCTGTACCAATTGATCCTGAAAATATTGTTTGGCTTTTCCCGGATAGAGAAAAAAATTTGAAGAAGTGAAAGAAGGAGAAAGTGATGGAAAAAATGATGATGACAAGGTCAATTATCCAATTGATTTAAAAGTTATAGCTCAATTGCAAAAAGAAGACACTAATCTTACCCCAATTTGGGAAAGATTAGGGGTCAAAAGCACTACGAAGCATACATGCACACAGGGTATGGACAGGGTATGGATTTACCCTACCCTAAAAAATTTGGCAGAAGTTTACTATAGGCCAAAACTTCGGCAAAAGTTTACTATGGGCCTAAAATTTGGCAATGTGAAATGCAACAAACATTAAGAATATTCTTGTAAAAAATTTGTTCAAGCCAATGAGGCCCTGTATTAGCTGAATAGCCACTCCTGATGGACAGCTTTTAGGGCAAAAAATCAAATTTGGTCAAAACATTGTTTTAAATTTACATGAATTTTGTGCACAAAGTGAAAATTTTTGTATAAATAACCCAGTATTGCCCAAAATCACAAATGATTTAAAATTATCTACTGACAGCATTTATCAAAAACTTCAGTCTACAGAATTTTAAAATGTGCAATCGTAGTGATTTAAATCAAGGGAGAAGAAAGTGCAATTTTTAATGGAGAAAATAAATGATAAGGCAAATTTGTTAATACTGCTGGTAAAATTTCTAACTACAAGCTGATACAAAAATATTTTCATTTTTAAAATATTGTGCTTGATGGTAAATAGACATAATTTTCATTTTCAGTTTCCTCCAAATCTATTTCATTTGGTCGCTTCTTCTTTTGGGCTGTGGGATCATCAGTTCTTAGGTGATTTTCGCTCACCCACACTTTTGCATATTTTGCTGCATTAAATTTTTCAATCTCATTGGGATCATTAATTCTAAGATGAAGCAGATCATCAAGCTTATTGCCCTGGAGTCGTGCTCTTCTTGCTGTTCGGATATGGTTCATGATCGAAAACCCCCATTCGGCATCTGCACTTCCCATTGGTAGAACCAGTGCCAATTTGATAAGCTTTGATATGTCCTCACCTCAGCCAATAGAATCTAAATTTAGATAATGCTGCCAAAAATAAATGGCGTGCACACCTTGGAAACGGCAGAATTCTTCTGTTGCAATAATCTTGACCAATACTTGTGTCCATTGTGCTGTTGTGGTCTGTGGGTCCAAGCCAAATTTTTCTGCCAAAGCCTGAATGTCCTCTATGCCATAGAACAGTACCTGCGCTTCCTTTTTTGGCAACTTTTCAGGAACAAGAACGTCAAAGTCTTTAAGATCACCTTCTGGAAAATAACTTTTCAGTTGATCAATGATGGCATTTAAGAATTGGGAACGATAAGTGTCCAACTTTGGAACTCATTCTCTTGTGTCTGATTCCAGTTCCACTGTTTGCCACTGAATACTGGCTGATCGATCATAATTGTCCAATGAACATTTTCGAGCTGTTGGGCTTTCTGAACATACAACATGCGTCAGGTAGTAGGCAAGGAAGCTACCAGATTGTCCTTGTATTCCTCAGCCCCAATAAGGACGCCACTTTGTTGCTGCAAGCATTTTGACCAATGTGTTAGCATTAACAGGACATCACAAGTTTGTAAGGCCAACAAAAACTTGTTGTTCTTTAATTTTTGCGACAAACCCTTTGCTTCATTCTGAGTTAAATCATTGAAGCTTCGATCAACAGAAACGGCATCTAAGTCTGTAACAACCAAATACCAGGTATTGTTGATGCTCTTTAGGGCATTAAATTCAGATGAAAGCCAGCGTGTTCCAAAAATATAAGTAAGTTCCAGCATGCTAATGTCAAGGGCACTGGCGAGTGCACGTAGATGTGATTTTCTCTTGTGACCATGAGAGTTATAGAAATTGTGAAGGCCATTAACTGTGGACTCAAAGCTTACATAGTAAGGTACTGATTCTATAGCTGCTCGTATTCCAAGGTGTAATCTATGGGCCATGCAATGGATCCCATAGACGCTATTTGAAGCCCAGTCACTGACCAGCTTTTTCAAGCCATTGTATTTTCCTAGCATTACGGCCGCCCCCTCTTTTTAGTCATTTTAGGGGCCTGGGCCTCTAAAAGTTTGGAAATCGCTCCTAAAATTTTAGGTCTAGGGGCCATTTTGGCTCCTAAAATTTTGACATATTCATTTATATTATAGTGAATTAGCTGTTTTCATTCAATGATAGATTTGAAGTAAGTGTTTCACAGGCTCTAGAATCATAAAACATCGAAAATTTTCTCGCGCTTCGCACCGGATCTTATTCTATATTTTTTAATTAGTCTATTCACTGTTTCTCTACAAATCAAACTTTCTGGAAAAAAAATTCTCGACGAAGGGAAAAAACATGGGGGTTCGACATGGAAAAGATGAATTTCGGTGCATTTGGTGCAGAAGAATTCTGGTGATCAAAATCTAAATTTTTCCATTTTTGTTACTATTATTTTGAATATGGAGTTTGAATTCATGATTATAATGGAGGTGATTTTCATTAATTTCAAGTTTAACTTGAGCTTGTCAAACTTATGTAAGTATGAACATATTTTTTAGTTTGTAATATGATATAATACATGTTTTCGAACCTTGTATGTTTATCGAATAAGTTATCCTTAAATTGATTTTCCAGCATTTAGAGTGTCAAAATCTGAAAAAATTGTTGCATAGTGCCCAAAAGATATAGGAAACAACAGAACAATGAGAACAGAAGCTGCAATTTCAAAACTCTATACTTTTGAGTCGGAAGGAAATGAACTCAAGTGCAATCTTGCATGAAGATTTGTGCAAAATTAAACAAAATATCGCGTTTTTTGCATAAAAAATTTTCTTTGCACAAAGAATTCTGGGCCGATGTTTGTACATGTGGAAAGATGCCTGTAACTGAAAATGCTGGGTGGAAATCAAATTTTGAACAGTAATTTTTTAAAACTCGTATCAACTGATTGAATATCTACATAATTTAATTATATAGTACGTTCTACAGTGTGTTACAAGCACGGTTTTCAATATTCTTCAATTAAAATTTTTGGCTCCCAAAATTTTAATTTGGCTCCTAAAAATTTAGGCCTAGGAGCCATTTGGCTCCTGGTTTTCAAACCAAAAAAAAGCCTGCTCGGAGGTTGGCCTGATGAAAACAATAAATTGTATACAGGGTGAGATGAAAAAGGGAATGAGTGATTTTTGAATGTATTTATTGCTAAAACATAATTGAAAACTATTAAAAATCAAGGAAAAAGTGGAATAAACTGATTTCCAGCATTTTTATTAGCAGATCAGTGGAATTTTATTGTGTGTAAAAATTGTGTGATTTCACTAGTTCTTTCACATATTTTGGTTTGAAAAGCATCAAAAAATCAAGAATTGGTTAATCTGAACTAAGAAACCAGCAACCGAAATTAGGAAATAAGGCAACCAAGTGAACCAAAATTTTTGAAACTGGGAATTGGCCAGGATCAAAACCATTGTGCAGCACTGGGAAGTGGGTACATACCTTTAGATAGCATGCAAATCCATATTTCTCTTTCAAATTCCTCGAGCAAAGCTCTTAACAGTCCATTGGCAGATTCGTCAGCTTTCAGTTCAATTAATTTATAAAAGTAAACAACAGGGGCATTGAATTCCAGTGCCTGAAAGTATGTTATTAAGTAATCATTTTGACTGGCATCTGTTGCACTGTCCACAATAAGTGAAACTGGACTTCCCTTTTCTGTCAAATGTTGTAACAGGGCATCATGCATCTGTGTACTAATTGATGTGACCATGCGAGATGCTGACATCCGATCATAATGATGATAACCAAGGAAAACGCCATTGGCTTCTTGAAGTTTAACAACTTTTGGGTGTGATATGAAAGCCAAATCGACCTTGGTCTCAACATAAACAGTACGTATATTCTCATGGTAACAGCATTTTGTCCCTTTTCTTCCAGTTGGTTTTGCTTTTGAATCTGCTGGAACTGCTAGGGTAGTTAATTTTTTGCTGCCTCATGGAGCTTTGAGATGACAATTTGATGTTGGCTGAGAGAAGCATGTTCGCTAATTTTTTGATGATTGTGCTTGTAAGAGGCTTTCAATGTTGGATCGGCCAGTGCAGGATGGTATCAATTGTCTAGCCCAAGCTTGTCATAATATTTGTGGCACAAACAACACTGATACTGCGACTGTGTTGGGTCTTGAGCATTTGGAAGATACTCAAACCAGACGCGGTTACTTTCAATTGTTTTCTGTGGCAAAAGGTTACCTGATTAAAAAAAAAAGTTTAGTAAAAAATTTATGTGTAATCAGTGATCTGGCATGGACCATATGATGCACAATGCACATGAGATAAAGCAGAAATAAATGTTTTACTTTGATGAAGGTCAATTTGCCTAAGCCAATCTGGATTGAAATAAGCAGTTGTTTCCCATTCCCTTTCAGGGACACATGGTGTCATATGAACTGCAGTTTGGTCAGCTGCTTTGATCGCCTGCTCATTTTGACCTAAAAATGTGAGAGTATTACTCAGTTTTTTTTAAGTTTCACATTCATATTAACAGTATAAATTTACCCTGTGTCGATAGATCATCTGGAGCATTAATAATGGTGCATATATCATTCATTTTTTGAAGGTTAATTTCCGTTTGTATTGCCTTGTTGACTTTTGGACTTTTAACACTATAATAAATATCTGGTGCAAGTCGACTGCTGCATTGAGGGATTTCCATTGTCTCTACTTCAATGCTGTCACGATAGTGTTTTCTGACTGATCCAGTAACATCAACTATATGGTTTTCTAAAATAAAATGTGTTCCTGTACAATGGTTATCGCTACCAGGTGTTAGCTTGCCTAATTTGAATTTTTCAGGCATTATTGGTGCCATTTCTATTGTACAGCAGCTCAATGAATAATCCGATTCAAGATGAGCTGGAATGTCAAATTCATGCAGCACATAGTTTCTGTTAGCCAGTGCCGGAGCAATTTCCTCAAAGATATCACAGTTTTCAGCAGCAGAATGACGGCCATAAACAACAATGTCAATTAATGATTGTTTGAGCAATTGTTTGATTTGATTGTCAACTTTGATGTAAGGCATCCATTCTGTTAGCTTTATTTCAGGAAGTCCATCAGCTTGGTATAACAAAAGCACAGCATGGGGGTGGAAATTAGCATTTGAAAAAAAACCGAATAATGTTGGTGTTCTGGTAAATTTTAACCGATATGTCACTAATGGACTGTCGACTTTCAAGTTGGCATTTAGATCTAACCCACCAAACACAAAGAATCCGCCTGTAATACGAGAATTCCACAAGTTTGCCACTAATTCAATAGTAGGACCTGTTGCTCCTTGCTGATATGCTGACAAAATGACAATTTTATAGCCCCAAAGACTGTAATCTTGCAGCTGGATTGTGCTTGTTGTGCCAGGTTGGATTCCAAAGGCAATCAATTCAATGAATTCCCTTTTTTTGGGTTTTATTGGGTCCTCACTGTTAATTTCATTGATTACAACAGTTGCAGGGTTTCCATAATTGAATATAATTTACAATAATGGAATTATTATTAGAAAAATTTTTAGCATCATGACTATACTGCCAATATTATCAGAAATAATAGAGCAAAAATAAAAATGTATAACAAACTTTCTATGCGGTATAATTGGTGTTAAAACAACCAAGCTTTGGATTAAAATTGGGTTGGCCTATTATTTGAGAGAAAAAAGTCGTGCGGCAGCTTAGATAGTGTTGTTTGGACCAATTTTTAGAAAACATTGTTTGTATTCCAGTTATGCTGTCGTCACAAGTTTATTTACCACATATAATTTGAAAAGATTAGATTACATGAAAAATGATCAATGAGTTTATTATTGACATCAGCAACCAACCAACTTTTTCAAGTTATTATTCATAAGAAAGCAATAAAATTTCATTTTAAAGTAAAAAAATTACTATACACCAGTTTTCTGGAAAAAATTACTATATGACCAATTTTGGTCATTTTCCATACCCTGGGACCCCTGACCACATGCATGTATGCTACGAAGTATCATAGTGGATTCTATGAGGATAATGGAGTTCTTTATGGGGAAACTGAGGGACGTGGCTCTGATCAGATCATGGTCCTGAATTCCCTCAAAGACAGCATTCTTCATCTATATCACAGAGCTGTTATAATGACACACCAAGGGTTCAAAAGAACTCTCAGTGTTGTCAAACAGCGGTTCTGGTGGCCTGGCATTGAGAAGGATGTCAATAATTGGTTGAAGTTTTGCTCTGTCTGCCAAGTGGCTACTCCCCATAAAAGCTCCATATCCCTATTGATACACATTATACCGGAGGGTCCCTTCGATATTGTGTCTGTGTACATAGTAGGGATTGCTCCCTTGAGGGAACATCACCCATTATGTCATTGTCTTTCAGGATTATTTCACTAAATGGGTTGAAGCTATATTGATTCCTGATCAGATGGCTGAAACCATTCTTAGAGCATGTGATATTTAGGCACAGTACCCCAAGAAAGCTTCTTAGTGATAATGGATCTGGATTTAATTCAGATCTTATGAAGGCAGTCTGTAAACTGTTAGAGTGCAGAAAAATTTTCACAAGGGCATACCACCCACAGGGTAATGGTATGGTTGAGAGATTTAACCAAACTCTAATAAAGCAGCTGTGAAAGGTTGCAATTGAGGATAACAATAAATGGCCAAGGTACCTCAGCGCAGTGGTATTTGCATGTAATGCCACACCCCATACAGCAACAAAATGCTCGCCATTTTCACTGCTGCAGGGTCATGAAGCTAATTTTGGTATCAATTTCACTGCTGCCCTTAGAATAGTCATGCCTAATGACTATGAGGCTTATAAGTATGTCTTGGCCACCCATCTTACAAATTTGTACAAAAGTATCGCCGAAAACATACAAAAAGCCGCTAAAGACAGCAAGAAATATTCCGATAACAAAATTAAGACTTCTGGTTTTAAAAACCAAGATTGGCTTCTGTTGAAAGGAGACAGACAGAAAAAACTCGGGTTACCTTGGCAGGGACCATATATCATCATTGATGATAAAGATTGAAAGAAAATGTGCTCACAATAGTGCATTAGAATAACCCGCTCAAAAAGCACATCATATCAGTAAGTAGGCTAAAACACTTTTGATACAAAGGAACCAGATAGTCTGGACATGAAAAGTTGCAGGTCTTCCGGTCCGGGATACTCCAGTTACTGTAACTGGAAATCTCGTGGAGACTGAAGATCATCCGGTCGTTATTTTGATGTCCAAAATTTTTAGTGGAAAATGCCTTATATGTGTAATTTCTGTGAAAATTTTTTTACTTTTTGTGTTATTTAACTGATGATTTAACAGATAAATATTGTTAATTTTACACCTGATGCTAAAAAATTTTGGTTTACATTTTGGGAAGGTTTACAACCAATTTTTATTCTCATTTTCAAAAGTAGTGTTTTCTTAGTGCTCCACGTCGCACATTTTTCTGGAACAAAATTCTCGTCCAGCTCAAGGACCCGAAAAACATTTTTTGGTAATTTCGTATATTGTATTGATATTAAAGCATCAATAAATGTTCTTTAACATTTTGTTTACTTTAGAAAATACAACTTGAAATAATTTCCAAAAAATTTTATTGTATTTTCGATGTCGAAATTAGGTGGTGTGCCATTCAGGCGAAATTATTGCGTGCACGCGGATCATATGAAGGCGGGCCAACCACAAGGCCACCAAAATAATTATTTTTTGACCAATGGTAAGTTTCTTATTTAATTATTTCTTGGTAAGTGGGACGAATTTGCCCATTTAGGTGTCTTAGGAATGGTTTCTTCACACTCAATTTTCTGAATGGGCCAACCAAGGGGAAAACAAGTTCAAAAAAAAGTTTCTAAAAATGTTAGGATAGGTGAAAAGAAAAAACCTAATGGATTTACGGCCCCAAAAAGCCAAAATCTAATGGTTTTTACCTTGGATCAGATTCCAAAGCATTTATTTTTGGTATTTATTAAAGCCCCTGGTCTACTAAATTTATTTCTTGATTTATTAAAACCTTAATTGGTTATTTATCCTTAATTTAATTTTGGTACTGAGGCCTGAAGTTATCACTAGGGTAAGTGGTAAATTGACCGCGGCCAACATCAAGAAGCGAGAGGTGGTGCAAATGTGAGGTTCATGAAAAATTGCTGTAGCATTTGCCTTAACCACTTTGCCTGCTTACTTTATGACTTTGACACATAACATTTCTAATTAATTTATTTTTCCCCACACTAAATCTTTTTCCTAATTTGGTGCTGGTCAATTTGGATTATTTAATTGGTGGTGGTGGCCTAATGCTTGATTTTTAAAGGGTCAAGGGGCAAATTACTTTTGATTTTTAGACTACGACATCAAATGTCTGGTCGGCATTGGCAAAATCGAACAATGGTTCGCCAGCACTATGGGATATTGGCCCCAACGACCAATGGAACTGGAATGGGTCCATAGCGGCAATGTCGAGCCAATCCTGAAACAATTGGCCACAAGCCAGTTTTGGGGGTTAGGCGTTGTCGGGTTCGACCAGGCTGACCTGCCGGCATATTCGTGTCCTGGGGATATTAAAAATCCCGCTAAAGCTACGGACCACACTTTACTGTCTGGGATTTATCCCAAGGTGCTAAAAGCTGGCCCTAGCAAAAAGAAATTAAATCAGTGGGAGGATTTAAGTGATGCAGAGAACATGGATACAATGGATCAACAGGTCAATAGGACAAACGAGGTGATTAATCGATTGCATACAGAAATGTTGCAAGGTGTTTCATTTTTCAAACTAATGGATCCAGTAGATGTCCTATGGTATATCACGGCAGGTCTTGCCATGAATAAAACTCCTTGACAGGACTGGTCGAAGCAACACCAGGCTCACCTACACCACTAGTGATACAAGCATCTATTATGGATGCGAGTCATTACTTGTCCAGCGCAGAAAGTCAGGCTCAGTCGGAAGAAATTCTGATTGCCCAGGATGAGCAGAACATGTATGACCAGGCCTATAGTAGTCAATACATGGATGCCGAAGGTGTGAAAAAGAAGGAGGAAGATCAGACAGCTGGGACACCTATCCATGCTGTGGTTGAAACACCACAAGAGTTAGCAGCCCGGCTGGCTGAAGAAGAAAAGGAAATTCAATTTTTGGCCTTGACTTGGGATGCAGAAGGTGTTCCTGGATACTATACTGCTGAGGCTATAAAAAACATGAAAGAAAAAGGGTTAAATGATAGGCAAATTTTCCTTAACTTGAAAAAGAAACGAAAAACAAAAGCCCGTCAGGAGAAGAAAAAGGTAGAAAAAGCAATTGTGCAGCCTGTAAAGGTTACGCAGCCAAAACCTGCCAAAACTTCTGCTCCAGCTTCAGCAACGGTATCTGTGACCAGCGTATCTTCAACTACTCCTATGTTGCAGACTGCCTCTACAGCAATTTTTGTCGCAGGCTACGGACACCTCTGCTTGCGGACGGCATCAGCCTAAAGTGCAGGGAGCTCCTAGCAAGCCACAGGTTGCAGGACAAAAAGTTCAGATCTTTACACCTAGAAAAATAAAGCCGTTAACTCTGGTTACTGTTGACACAAACCAACAAACACCAGAAATGATGGTGGAATTATTCTGGAATGTATTGTTGAATTTTTGGCAAGTTATCAAGGATAAAAGTAGAGCCAGAGGTCCAATTTCTTTTGCTACACCGGAATTGGCTAATTAGTTCTGCCATGAGCAGTTTGAAGATCCAGAGATTTGGCTGATGGTCAATAAAGCGGTGAGGACTATAATACAAACTGTATCAGCCAGTTTGATGTCCAAGGAGGATTTTTATACGACTCGTGAAATATTCTAGAGCCACTATGGGATGGGATCATTCCTGAAATTGTTCTTGAATGGCTCACGGAATATAGAGTGAGTGTTGTATTTGCAGCAGTCAGATATTTGTGTTTGATGATATTCCTTATGCTTGACTATGCACCACTTACGGCTGAGCAGATTGGTAAAGGATCAGTCTCAGCCAAAGTATTCGCAGGATGTTACAGGAATATTGGAGTTCCACTGCTTCGAATGTTTTAAAAACTGCCTATCACTTGGTGATGTATAACTACAGTCAGCAAGCGGCGGAGATGGATGTGAAAAGGTCAGGTAGCCCAAGTCCTTCGACCACTGCTAAATTTAGCAAAGTTCAGAACAATGCAGGACAGACCTTTCGGGCACCCAGAATCGCAAGCAGTCAAGCTGGTGGTCAAGGAGCCACAGTTGGTGTAACCAACCAGGTCTCTGTTGGCCCCAGTACTGGCACTGGGCAAGCCTCTGGAACCGTTCCAAAAGAACAGCAACCTATACAGCATCCACAGGGTGCTAGGGGAGCTCGTGGAGGACAGGAAAGGGGTGCCCAACCAGGCCAGTTTCATTTCAACAATCTGAACAGGGGTAGAGCTGGTTATGTTGGTGGCTGAGGTATATACCAAAGACAACACCCTCATGGTGCATTCTGAGGTCGCAGAGGTCATCAACAAGGCCAGCAGCAAGGCGGCTGGCAGCAACAATAATTTTCAGCCGCAAAAATTTTGGTCTAAAATCCTCCCTTCTGAACTCATATTTCATTTATTCAAAAAATACAAAAACACAAAAACATAATAAAATAAACACTATAAAATACAAAATACAAAAAATATAATTTAAACTTTTGGTTGTGTTGTTGCTTTCAAAATCTCATTTCTTGGCCAAGCCCATCACTTGAGTCCACATTCTTGGTTTAAATTTCTTTCACCTATTTTTTGCATTTGTTATTGTTGTTTCTCATATTTCAATCTCATCATTTTTTGCCTCCAAAATTTTTTCTTGTTGTTATTTGGGTGCCTTGTATATTTTATTCTTTTGTCATTTTTGTGCCTCCTATTTTCAAATTTTTGCTCAATATTTTCGCCCTACTAGTTTTGTAAATACTCGTTTGTCACATAGTATTTCAATTTTTTATATGAAAAAATGTTGGGGAACTGAATGGGTGAGAAGCGGACGACAGTAGCCAATTACTGCAGGGATTGGGAAGCTGCTACCAAAGACACTCCACATCACTCAATGGGACGAAGCAATTGATTGTTGAGGAAGGTACCTAGGAGCCTCAAGGCATGCTGGCGGAGCCAGGGAAAGTCAAGCTGGTGCTGAGTCATCGATCCGTCAGATGCTGGATCAGGGATCCATCATGCCACAGCATCTCAGTGGACAGACCTGAGTAACCTTTTAAAAGACTTGATGTTGGAGGTTGTCATGACCCGTACACCCTTCGGGGTCAGGTCATGACGATTATGACCCATAGACCCTTTGGGGTCAGATCATAATCTGTTATGGAGTTGGGATCCAGTACTAGGTCACACCGTAAAAGGTAAAAGTCCTGCTCACGGTTTCCTTCTTCACCTCCCATTGGTCAGTTTCAAGGCCCGATTGATGTTGGGGATGTACTTAGGGTAGCAGTAATCCCACCATCTATGCAAAATTGGTGAATGGACAAAATCATGATTTGACCAAAAAGAAGTTGTTTATTCATTATACAATTTCGGTGTGTCGTGGGCGAGTGGCGTCCGTTTTTTATAGTTGTTCTTTTTACACCCAGTAAACTGGAACGTCGACAGCCTGACACACATTAGTATAATAATATTATATTATTATTATTATTATTATTCATATTTTATTATTATTTTATGACTCGCGCATTGAGTGGAAGTGGGAGCGGACTTACACAGGATCCATTGCCAAGGTGAAGCCCCAGCTCCCCTGGACATTATTGTAGTGAGTTCTCGTCATTTGTGTAAACCTTTAGGAAGCAGCTGGGGAGACCCTGAGTGCCCTTTGATTGCAAGAGTTAGAGTTTCGAGTTACTAATTAGTGAGTGAAGGTTGCTTAACAGCTGTTGCACTGTGTTTAGTTGATTGCTATTAGGAAGCTCCTTTGAGTGACCTACAGTAGTCAGTTGGATACAAGCCGTTAGTATCTTAAGTCATATTGCTGACGTCTTTTGACCTAAGCAGAGAAGTAAACATAACAATTTCTTGACAAAAAAATTGTCATTTTTGAATAAAAAACGGCCAAAAATGTCAATTTTTTCGGTTGTTCGCACCATAAATTACTTTTTAAAGATTTTTTAGATCAAAATTCCTATTTTCGGACTTCTTTGCCGGAAAAATTATATTTTTCTCCAAAGACCTCCTAAAATTTTGGGCTGTGTGTGAACACACTTCAGTGAATATAGTGCAGCTCCGTGGGAACTTTATGGTTGGGGTTACAGGTTGTTCAAATTTTGGGAAAGGCGGTCATTGAAGAAAAAAATTTCGAAACTTTTGTCTCAGAAGTCCGGAAAATGGTTCAAAATAGTTATTTTGTAGTTGAAAAAATAAAACAAATACTTTTTTTAATATTTTTTTTCAAAAAAGACCATTTTTACATAAAATTGACATTTTAGTGTTTTTTTCATCACAAAAGATATGGGTCATTTACACTAGCCTTCTGATGACTATACGATTGACAGACGAATCATGCGTGGGGTCATTAGTTCGAGGATTCCGTCCAGCACTCCTCTTATTGTATCTTTATCGTGAATATTAATAGTTGAAAGATTTGCAATAGATGTGCACATGAAAGTTGCTCGTATCTGCCATACATACACGGGACAGAAATTCTGTTGAGAGTTAGGCGGCTCAGGAATATCAATAAATCTTTTTTCTTTTTATTTTATTCGGCTAAAAGGACGTGAATATTTTGCACTTTTGATATTTCTAAATTCTATTTTATTTTATGGGTCCTGCCGAAAAAATTTATTTCTCGATCCTATTTGTACTTTTACCAACTTCATTTTTCATCAACATATCAGGTATATGTGTAGCGGGTACGTGCAAAAGGCATTTAAACTATACAAGTCGTACATGTTACCAAGAGGAAGTGCCAAAGTGCCAAGGGACCCGCATCGAAAATATGGCTAGCTCGCCACAACGACTGGTGTCACAAAGCCTACTGTCGGCTTCGACAGTAGGCTTGGCTGCTTTGACAAACCGACCTCTGGCATCCCTGTATACGTCCTTCGAAAAAAAAATCGACGATATAAAGGTTAGAATGTGAAGTGAGAGTTGTAAATATCATGCTTAGTCATAAAACAAACAAATATACGAAAGTTAATGAATAAGGAAGAAACAAAAAACTAAAAAATTGAGCAAGGAAATCTGGACTAAAAGAAAAACATGAAATAAACACGGATTAATCCATTTTACATACAAGAGAGTCATATGTTTGGTTGCGAATTACTTTACACAGACACCAATTGAACTGATTATTGATTACATAGTTTTTTTTAGCATTTTACAAGCCATGGCTTGTTGGACTGACAAAATGGCTTGTAGAATTTTTGTCCAACAAGCCAAAATGGCTTGTCAGAATTCTTCGAGTCATGTGTTTGATCATATCGGATACTGAAAAGCTGCATTTTGGTGCATTTTAGAAGGTCATAATCTCAAAAATTTCCGGCGCTTCGCGCCGGTTATAACTTAAATAAGCATTACTATTTAATTCCTAGCTCAGGCGCCGCTTCTAACATGTCTGCCTTCACTTATCATTTAATCTTTAATAGTTTTAATCATCTTAAACGTATTATCTCATGTTTTAATTGGTAATCTCCAATATTTTATCTTGATATTTAATGAAGATTCACATTTTTCCCTTGACACATTTTTCGAGAAAGATCAATGCGTCAAGTCTGTAAACTTTTTGAAGCAATTATTCCTTTCTTAACGTAAAATCAATTCAAAAACTTTGTGGAAGTAGTTTTCGGAAATTTCTACTCTTCTTACTCATATCTTTTCGGCCAAGTTCATGAGAGTGTGAGAATAAATTAGTGGTTTTAAAATTTTTCAAACATAAAATTCTAGAAATTACGACTTTTGAACAGAAAATTCGAATCTAATTCTTCAAATAAGTGTTTGGAAAATTGATTTTCCAACATCGCAGAATGTCAATACCCAAAAAATTTTCCGGCGTTTCAGGCAGGGAAGATTAAAAGCTTTTTGGGCTCTCACTTGTCATCATAGACGATTTAACCGCCGATTTCTCATGTAATTCAAAGTCATTATGTTCTTGGATAGTTTGCTCGAAAATTTGTTCCACAATGCTTGTAGATTCGACTTCGATCAAACTCAAAAATTTCAAAAGTTTCCTGAATTTTGATGAATTAACGGCTCTAAAATGTTATTTAATAAACGTTGAATGACATATCTTTTCTGATCGATTGCCATGATGCTCAATATATACATTTCTTTAAAAAATAACCTAGCATTGGAATTCATTCACGTATACTGATATTATAAAATTGGCTTGTAAAAATTTGGAATGGCTTGTAAAATTTTAGGTCAACAAGCCACTTGGCTTGTGACTCGTAGGTCAAAAAAAACCCTGATTGATTACATATTTTACGTAAAGTCGAAGGGGGGATTGTTTGCTCGTTGCAAGAGCATAATTCTGCAATTATTCACTCCGGATCAGCGTAATGGTGAGCGTTTTAACTATTATTATCGATTCACACGCGTAGAGTACTGATGCGCCCCGGAGAAATTTTCATATCCGGATATCCGTGTTTTTTTCACTTTCGGATATCCGGTTATTTTTAATGTTATTTGCACAGAGGAATTGTGGTGAAAAATCAATAATTACCGTTTTCACAAATATATAGGGTCAGATACAGTGAAAAGATGTAAACGTTTATCGAAGCAGAATGCGAATTTAGCGACTCCTAAAAGTCCGTCAAACTAACTACTGAATATTTACTTCTCGGTCAACTAATCAAGTCCATAATGTAAGAATGAACTGATTTAATTAGAATCAGATGAGAGTCTTATTCCTTTCCAAAGTACCAATATCAGGCATAATCTCATGAGTCAATAGAGTCATGTTATCAGAATTGACAAACTCGCACATTAGTTTGACACCAACGAAGTATTATTTGTCAACAGTGCTAACTGTGCTAATGAAATATTTTTTCATTAGCAATAATGCTAATGGGACGCCTGCTAAAAAACCTGCAGTGAATAGTATATGATGCAGTGAATAGTAGGACTGTTTCGACCAGGGAATTTTACAAATGTCGAGTTCGAGTTTGAAATTTCGAGGTTTTCGAGTTAGAGTTTAAAAATTTTTCGAGTCGAGTTCGAGTAATTCACTATAGTACATAAAGCATTCCTTTTGTTATATAAATGCTAGTGAATATTATTATTATACACCTGGTACAAGCGAACTAGGTACCTACATAGTCGAATTATTTAATATTTAGCATAAACTTCAGTATTGTGTAGGAGTAGGTTAGGTGTATTACAAAAGTTCATTCTATTTCTAGTACCACAGGGTGAGCCAAAAAAAGGCGAAAGACTTTCATAGCTTTCAAATAGGTGAAGCTTTTTCAATGCGGTTTACTGCCGTCGATAGGTAAAACAAAGTTTCAGCCGCATCACTAGAATATTGACTCTAAAATCAAAAATACTAAACTTCGAATTTTTTGCAAAAATTTAGAAAAATTAACAAAAATCAACATGTTTTACGGCAGAAAAAGTCAAATAGATTCAATCATAAGAACCATATAAAAGCTGGAAACTACAAGAGAGCTGTTTTAGTGTGTCCTACTTTCTGCTTCACCAATAATTTTGATCGTTTTTCGATCTGAACAACGACAGAACTGATTTTGTTTTTTTACTAATTTCACAACAAAAGCTCTTGATATTGGCAAAATATTGCCCATATTGGAACAAGAAGTTTATGACTTTAAATTACGTGAATCTTACAAATCTAGATGATTTCAAAAGTATTATTGTGTGTAAACAGCTTAACAAAACGTGTTTCACAATAGGACAACTTTTACTTTGATTTCACAACTTTTATTTTTTGAAAAATGATTACTTTTACTAAATTTCTGTTTGTGCAGTAATCATAATCCCTAGAAGCATGAAATTTGGCCCCTGTAACAAAGACAAACAGGGCATTCTAATGCAGCAATGTGCATCAGAAAGACTCCACCCATTTGAAAGCTATGAAAGTCAGCCTTTTCCGACTCATCCTGTATAATGTAGTGTACAAAAATGAACCGTTATAGTGTACAAAAATGAACACTATATTTATAGTGTACAAATATAGTGTACAAAAATGAACCGAACATGTAGCAACTTACTTCTCAGTAACCTTTACTTCTTTTTTAAACAGTGAAAATATCCGGACATATCCGAATTTCCGGATATTTTTTCACATCCGGATATCCGTTTTTCATAATATCCGTTCGGATATCCGACGCACATCACTGGTAGAGAGTAGATAGCGGTAACTCAGAGACAGTGCAACACTGAATAAAGAAAATCTTACTCAACTGATCCGCCAAATACTGCGATCCGCCCGCATTGTCCTTTATACAGATTCTTCGATAGGGCAGGAGCAATAAGTCTGAGGGTATCTATGATGACAGAGCCGGCAGACATTAATGAAGATATGGAAAGCGCAATGCGGGTTTACTTTCGGTCAGCTAGTGCAAGAATTCAATGGAAGCTTGGTATTAGCTGAAAAGGAAACGGTCGATTGGCGTGCGGTAAACGCTGTTTTTTCCACAAACATTTTCCAAAAATTGTGGGAAAACTACATTTTTTTTTCCACATGTGGAAACTAGTAAATCAGTCAATCAATGGAATGAAGCATTTCCCATACAGGCTTCAGTACTTATATGTACTTTTGCGATCCCTGAATTTTTTTCCAATTTCGTAAACGCAGGCGAAACATAGGAGTCTTATTTTTTGAGACGTGTGCTAGTTTCTCGTCAACAGCCATAAACTACCCACTGCTTGTAAAATTTTCAGTACTTATGCACTTTATGGCTCATCGAATTTTTTCCAATTTTTTTTTACATAAGTATGGGTGGTCTTTCGTTTAGCCCCAAGTCTAAGCCTAGTTTGTGTAAACCATACCCAATACATTGCCTAGACCAACATACTGTATATATCTCACACGTTGAAAAACATAAAAAACTCGATGGGCTATAGAGTGCATAAGTGCCAATGCACCTTTCCGCCTTTGAAGTCTCAAGTCTTTTACTATATTTGGCGAAAAAGTCCAAAATCTTTTCCGCATTCCAATTTTTTCGATAAATTTGGCGAAAAAAACAGTTTCAAATCTTTCGTCGCTCGCTCACAGCGTTGCCAACCTTGCCCTATGAAAAACCTCGAAATTTTTTGATCACAAAATAAATTTGGAATACTGACGAAAAACGCACAAAAATACTTACTTCATGCTTTTTTGAGTTTATGGATGATTCTGTAGTCACTAATTAACCAAAATGAAGATGAAAAAAACATAGGAATTTTAGGTCGGATGATAATAACAAGATAGCACAATTAATATTAGCAAAGACGCAAAAATGCTCTAACAAAAAATTCCTGAATTGCCTAGAAATTCCAACGCTGACATCTTTGTGATCAGCCAAGTTAAGAATTACGGATTCCATTAGATGGATCCTTGCTTCCGGCGCTTGCGCCGGAAAAATCTTTGGAGTTTTGAGCAATGAGATAATGTTTTCAATCAGCTAACCAAGAAGACCAGCTTGAAGTCAACGATGTTCAATAAATTCGGACGAACCGCAAAAATAATTTTGGTATTGTACTCCATTTATTTCGAAAAGACCGGTGCAGCGAGTTTCAGCCTTACTAGAGATCAGGAAATCGATTTGGATGATTTTGAAATGATTAAATAGACTGATCATCAATGACTGTGTCATGAAGGAAAAATTGATTGAATAGAGTGAATGAGCTTTTCATAATTTTGAATGAAAATTTGGCAGCGACCTTGCTGCATTGATTATTTCAAAATAAATGGACTTAGATTGCTGGAAATCGGGGCTTGGAATTCTCTTGATGAGAGTACTGTAATGCTAGTATTGCAAAAAAATTTTCTGATAGACTTAAAACAGTTAATCTGATACCTTTCTTAGAGGTGTAACTTAATTCGCTAATTTCTTTAGCTGTTACGCCTTTCACGAATATTTATTTTTTATATTTACTGCGTATTATTTTCGACCTAATAAATTACTATTATTATTATTATCATTATTATCTTGTCAAGATTTATTTCCTGGATAAGCGGTCAGATTTTGCAGTCAATTTAATCTTTTTTCTATATCTGTAAGAGGTCCGACCAATTGGGGCGGGGAGGGGGTAAACCACAAATTTGCAGGGTGGGATACCAAGTTTCTAAAGTTTTGGGGGGGAGCTTTCCGAAATTTCCGAAAAAGTCGAAAATTTGCCAAAAAGTAGCTCTTTAGTTTTTTGGTCTTTTTTTTAGAGAATATTCGAAATTTTCTGTTTTATCGACTTTCTTTGGAATTTTTAAGGAGCCCCCAAAATTGTGAAAATTTTGAGACACCCAACCCGAAATTTTGGGTCTACTCCCCAACTGATCGAACCTCTTACAGGTATGCCCTAACCCTCCAAAAGTTTTATTTCCTATCGGGCGCTGCCGTTAGCATATTCACTTTTTTTCTATCAATCAAGTTAGCTCGTTTTTTACAGGGTTCATACAAAGTTGGAGAAAAAAAATTCCCTGTGTTTTCCAGGTTTTCCAGGTTGACAAATGAAATTTTTCCAGGTTTTTATAATGATGAAATATACTATACTAAAGAAAAATACTGAATAATAGAAACATGTGTGAGCTAAAGTATCATCAAAAATAGAGTTCTGAATCAAAAAATTTATTTAAAATTATTGCGCAACCTAGTGCCGAAAAATTTTGGTTCCGAGGCCTCTAAAACGTCAGAAAATTAATTTTTCAGCACACTCTTATGCAGCTACCGATGATCAATCGTAATATTTTCACCATTTGATTGGTGGAAGCGTTAAAAAATTTTTCTAACGTTTTCGTATATCAAGAGCCAGTAATTTACCAATCATAATTATTTATGATATATATAAACCAACGTATAAACCATAAAAAAGTGTGATAGATATTTTACTTCGGACTCGGATATCGGTAATTAATGCGGTGCAGAGCATCGGAAAAAATTAAGATTTTGATATTCTATATCGTTGGAAAATGACTATTTTTAATATCTATTTCCTGCCTGAAAAGTCTAATTTTTCTGTGAATTCAATATGTTTTCACTCAGCCAAACTACAATTCAGAAATTAGGCAAGCAGCAATGAATTGAAAGACTTTTTCAGACAGACGAACTTCTGCTATTGTCCCGCGCTTAATCATTTTCCAAATGCACAAAGTTATCTTCACGAAAGTCGAAAATTCTAAAGAACCACAAAATGATTTTGTGGAAATAATGTAGAAAAATCTAGGTTTTAGTCAAATATGTTAAAAAACAATACAAGGTCAAACACTCATCCATAACATGCTGATGTTTAAAAGCTATAAGCCAGCGTAAGCTAGGCCGCCATTTTCCAACCGCACAACAGAAATGATAACAAGAATCATAAGTGATTTGAAATCCGGCGCGAAGCGCCAGACAATTTTCTAATATTTTTTCTTAAAAACGCATAAGAATACATCTCCGGACAGGAAACTCACCCAATCAAAAGGGTCGTTAGGCTCTAATTTTTATAAGCCATGTTGGCTTGTGCCCCTAAATTTTTAGGAGTCAATCAGAATTTTTAGAAGCCATGGTTCCTAATTGACCTAAAAAAACCCTGACCAGACTAGATTTTTTTTCGCTCGCAAATATGAATGCTCTATATAGCCGAAAACATTTTGTTGATTAGTCTCCAATTTTCTGGCATAAATGAGGAGTTTGAATGTTTTCTCGAATATTACCCTTACAATCCAATTGAAACATTGACTTTGACATAATAATTTAAAGGCTACATTGAAAGTTGAAGTTGGAAAAGTAAAAAAAAACGATCTCAAATACTCGATGATTTTAAGCAATTTCACTTTCAATGTGCATAGTCGAATAAGAAAACTCGCCGCAGCGCGGCGAAAAAATTTGACGATTTTCCTGTAATTTTCAACATTTTTCCTTAAAATTCCCTGTGTTTTCCAGGTTTTCCAGGTTTTCCAGACCTGAAAAAAAATTCCCTGTGTTTTCCAGGTTTTCCAGGTTGTGTATGAACCCTGTTTTTAATCGATTACAGTCAGTATTCCGCCGAAAATTGAGATTTTTCATCCATTCTCTCAATTTTTTCTCTCGGAGCTTCGAAGTTTTCAAACGTTTGCAGACATGAAATTTTAGATTTGTAGACAATGAAGATTGAGCACATCGTTCTAGAATGTAGGAAATCTTAGTCTTGTGCACTGCAATTGTTGCATTGTAGAAATATATAGTAACGTTCACTTGATAAGAAAGTGCCAATGGATGTTATATACATCGATTTTTGTTAAGCTTTTGATGCTGTAACCTCATGACATTCTCATTCAGAAGTTGATGAAGATAGGTATCCCCAGAATCTGTTTTATTTGGATTTCTTCTTCCTTGAACAACCGTACCCAAAGAGTTAAAGTTGAGTGTGCCATCTCAAAGTCATTGCCATTTGATCTATATAAATAATTTGTGTAAACTGAATTTTAATAGCGAATTGGTTCTTTTTGCGTTTTTTTACTACTACTTATTATTTTCGACCTAATAAATTATTATTATTATTATTAATGTAATTTTAGAACTTCTATATTCTAACTTCTAACTTCAGGAATTGCAGAGATGTGAAGGTTCATTTTCCAGCGCTTTTGGGAGTCAAAAGAATACATGTAATTGGGGGGGGGAGTGCTATGGGAACCCCCCCCCCCCCCCAGAAATGGTCGACCATATGGCTAGCCATTTGGCGATCACCCCTCCCCAGGATTTTCGAATCCCATGGCTAGCCATATGGTAGCATTAGGGACCTCCATACTTTTGGTAGGAAAAATACTGAAAAATGTCAATTTTTTGATGAAAAATATCAGTTGTTGAACAAAAAATGGTCAAAAACGTCAATTTTCTAGGCGCTCCGAGCCGAAAACACATTTTTTATCATTTTTTAGACAGAAATTACTATTTTTTGGACCGTTTTTCGGATTTTTTTCGTGAAAAAATCGATTTTTTTCCTTCAGAGATCCCTCCCCCCAAAATTTTAGGAATTACTGACCCCCAGCCCGAAAAACGTGGCCCGAACCCCCCCCCCCCAGACCTCGGGGCTCCGTTACATGTATGGTCAAGAGCATACCTGTACTTGGGCCCCCCCCCAACTTGGCCAACCATGTACCCAACATCACCCAACCATACAAATAACGGAGCCCCGAGGTCTGGGGGGGGGGAATCGGGGCACTTTTTTGGGCCAGGGGTCAGTAATTCCCGAAATTGTGGGGGGAGGGGTCTCTAAAGGAAAAAAATCGATTTTTTTCCGGAAAAAGTTCGAAAAACGGTTCAAAAAATAGCAATTTTTGTCTAAAAATTGATGAAAAAATGTATTTGTGGCGCGAAGCGCCGAAAAAATTGACGTTTTCGACCATTTTTTGTTCAAAAATTGACATTTTCCATCAAAAAATTGACATTTTTCAGTATTTTTCCGACTAAAAGTATGGGGGTCCCTAGGGCTACCATATGGCTAGCCATAGGATTGGAAAATCCTAGCGGGGAGGTCGCCCAATGGCTAGCCATATGGTCGACGATTTCTGGGGGGGAGGTTCCCATAGCACTTCCCCCCCCCCAATTACATGTATGCACCCAACCCCCCCCCTCCCGTTCGCAAAAAATTAAAAAAATTTGCAAAAAAGTGTATGTTTTTTGGCCTTTTTTGGGGAAAATTTCGACTTTTTTCGACCCCCTCCCCGCAAATTTCAGATTTATCCCACCCCCCAACTGGTCGGAGGTCTTACAGGTATGGTCAAGAGAAATGAATAAAATTGGATAAGTCTGATTGGAACTACAGAAGTAGTTGTTGTAGCAGATAAATTCATGATAACTCTATCGTTGATATGCTTTCTGCTCCTGCAGAACACCGATTATTATTCATCAGCTCAATCTGACTGACCTAACTGGAATTTTTTTTTTATCCTCATTTTTGTAGGTTACTGACCACGAAATCGGAATGCTTGGGTATGCTCCTAAAATACAGAAAAGAGTATCAGTGGCCACATTACCTGCTGATCTCAAATAGTTATCAAATGCCATACTGTGATCAAAGTCGCCCCTGATCTAAGTTACCCCACTTTACCTTACAGGATAGGATCAAACATTTATCAATAATAATTTGATAATTAGAACCTATAAGCACTGTCTAGAATGATATTTTCTAAGCGCACACTAAAATAATATAAAAAATTAGAAATAAATTGATTGCCGGCGCGAAGCGCCGGAAAATGTTCATTTTGTCCAATTTAAAACGCATAAAAATGCATCTCCGGACAGAAAACCCTATAATGTGATCAAAAGAGCAGTCTGGCCTCAAGTTGCACTGTGCAACCTGGCAGGAAAAATTTGGTTGCACTTGCACAGCCCGAAATTTAGTTGCTGTGTGCAAAAAAACTCTGATGGCTGTGTGCAAAAAAAGAACCTTGATTTTTGACTAAGCATTAGGGACGAAGCGTTAGCCCTCTTCTGATTGGTTGCAAATCAAGTCCCACCCCTCACGCAAACGCGTTATTTACTCTACAGTATGTGCGTATTATTGGTTTTATTTTTTTCGAACGAAGAGAAAAAAACAAAAACACGTGTTAGTCTGGAAAAAGAAATAAAACAAACATCGAGATTATTGGTTATAAATGCAGTACGAAATAAAGAACAATGTGAAACTGTTAGCATATTGAAAGATCAAACAATACAGTGAGTGAGTGAAAGACAATACGAATTAATTTGCATACAGAGACATGCAGGTACAGAAGTACACTTACGCGCGCTCTGATGAACGAAAAAGAGAAATCAACACAGAAATGAAAAAAAATCATATTATATTAATGTCCTCGTATAAATTTAGAAAAATCGATATCTTTAAGTTTTCGAGAAAAAGATTCTACTGAAGTCGCTTTTACAACGTGGTCGGGTAATGTGTTCCATATGTGAATGACTCGTTTAGCAAAGCTATATTTGTCAACGTCAAGATGAGAATTGCCTATGTTGAGTTTAAATGAGTTTCTGGCTCAAGTAGGATTTGTACAGAAGGAAAAATAATTTTCGACTGATAAAGTAGATTTTCGGATGATGGAGTAAGCCGTAATTAGATCGAAATGAATATGTCTAGTCTCTAATTTGATAAGATTCATATCAGTTAATCTTTGATCATAAGACAATGATTTGTCAGTTAACCCATTTAGTGAATCGCCCCTGAACTTTTTCAACTGCCACAATATTTTTAATGAGATATGGATTCCAGACTACTGTACTGTATTCTAGAATAGGACGTACATATGTGGTGAATGCTTTTGCTAAGAGAAATTTATCTTTCGAAAAAAAGCTTCTTTTAATCAAGCCACAGACTCGCATAGCTTTATTCACTATAGAGTTACAATGGGCACCAGAAGAAAGGTTGTCGGAAACGAAGACCCCAAGATCTTTAATAGCGGATTCCGAGTCAGGAACAGAAACCCCATTTAGATAGTAAGGATTTGTTGGGTTGCTTTTTCCAATGTGAAGTATCGAACATTTTTCACTAGAAATACGTAGCTGCCACAAATCAGTCCAATTACTTATGTGAAGTAAATCGAGTTAACTAACAACTTCATTTGGAAGAGCCTCAACAGCACAAGGAAAATTTTAAAGGAAAAATTAATGAAAAATACATATTAGGCGAAAAACCGTCCGGGGGAAAATGGGAGAATAAATTTTTTACTTCTTCCTCTATTTGGGGAAGAGAGGCACAGGGCAAAAAACAGTGACTTATAGCCGACAGAAATTTCATTTTCAAACAGTGTTTTTTTGTGCCAAAACATGGTTTTTGGCACAAAAAAATTTGGAATGACACAAAAAATTTTGACCGTTTGTGCCAATTGGCCCAAATTTTTTGACTGGTCCAAGGCTAAATTTCCTTGATTTTTAGTCATGTTAAGGGTTGAAAACGCAAAATTTTCTCGGCGCTTCGCGCCGATTCAATGGGTTTAATATTGACTACTTTCCTTTGTCTCGAACGCGAGCGGATTCTATTCGAATAATTTATTTGTATTATCGCAACAGACTTTGAGATTGCCAATGACCGGCTAAAGAATAGAAATTGTTAACTTTACGTCCTCTGTTAATTCAGTTGGATTGAGAACCGAAACTTATATTTTTGGTGATTGATTCAAACGAAAAAATTGAAATTTTTGGCACAATTATTTAACCAAAAATCTACGCGAAGCGACTTTCGACTTTTTTCAGGAGAAAACAATTATAGACATACAAGAAATCCTAATTTAATCTTTAATATAGTTGTTTGTTAGGAAGGAGGCCGAAGAGTAAAGGAAAACTTCATGACAAAAAGTCTATAAGAATATCTGAATTTTTCGCAGCATTCAATTTCTTTTCGGATCGTAGAAACCGTTTTTTAGATCAATTTGCCGGCTAAATTATTGTTCCTTTTATCTTGTTCAGAAAATTTTGCTAATCATTTTTCAGCTATGCCCAGTCCGCGGAAACAACTCCTGATAGCGGTGGACACTGCCGCAAATTAGGCGATTTTGATAGAAGATATGCGCGTTTGGCGGAAACAATAATTTAGCCCCAAAAACCATGTTTTGGCACAAAAAAACACTGATTAGGGACGCGCTTTATTGTCGAAAGTCAACGAATTTGGAAATCAAATTTGAGTTTATTTTTCCTTTAAAATTTTCCTTAGGCTTAGGCATAGGGTACAGCAGCTGCGCCCGCAGGGCGCAGCGCTGTTGAGCCTCTTCCAAATTTTGGCGCTTTTCCCATGCATAATTTCACTTGTTCTTTCTTCCCTTCATCATGAAAACCTCCAAAAACCGGCGTCAGAGAAATTTCGGCGTGGCCACCGCCATCCGTAAAAATTCCCGACTTTTTTCTACCCCCCCCCCCCCAGAAAAAATTTCGGATTTACCGCGGCGTGAAGTCCAAAAATGAGCAAAACACATGGTTTTCGGCAGTTTATCACGTGAAATGATCAATGGACAGCAAAGAGCAGGAGGAAATAATTCTTGTCAAAAATTGGAAAAAAATTTGCATATTTTTCATTATTTAAAAATTTGAATAATTTTGCTTCAACTTGGTTTCCGCGCCTCCATTTGCTGTCCTGTCCATTGATCATTTCAGATGATAAACTGCCGAAAAATATGTGTTTGGCTCATTTTTGGACTTCACGCCTTAAAAATATTCCGCCCAATTTTTCTTATCTCGCTGACGTGGTTGGAGAAAATAGAGCAGGCACGATTTTTATGCAAATGAATGCGGTGAAAGTATCTGTAGTTAATTTTTTTCAAACTTGAAAGAAAGAAAGAAAGAAAATAAATTTATTAAATGCAAAGAAATACAAGAGTAAATATGAATAATACAGAAAAGCTCATGGACATGACAAAAGCATGTGCCAAATGAGCTTAAAAAAATGACTCAATTTAGATCGAAAACAGGGCATACTGTTATAACTTTTGGCACAAAGCAGTTTTATGGTTTTCAGTACGTTTTTAGAGTGAAAAAATTTTTTGTGCCATTGGCACAAATTTTTTTTGGCCCTTTGTGCCAATTGGATGGCACAAATGTCCGTGCACAAAAAAAAACGCTGTTTTCAAATAATGCCTGATTTGAAATTCCGCGCGAAGCGCTGGAAAATTTTCAGTATTCATCTTTTAAAACGCATAATGCCTTTTCGGCATCGCAAAAATTTTGACCAATCAACAAGGGAGCGGTAATTTCGGCCAATCAAAGGAGGGCTATCGCTTGGTCCCTAATCACCGTTTTTTTCCTCAAATGGGGTGTTTTGAGGAAAAAAATTTCGAAATGAGGAAAAAAATTTTGGGTATGGTTCTCATTGAGGAAAAAACTTTGGGGAATTCAAAACCGAAAAGATGCGTTTTGGCGGACTTAAAAGGGTCAAAATCTCAAAATTTTGCGGCGCTTCGCGCCGGTCATGGGTATAATCTTAACTATTTTCTATCAGGCGCGGCCGTTAGCATATCTACTTCGACTTACTAATTAATGCTCAACAGTTTCCATCAATCAAGTTAGCTTGCTTCATTTTCTAATCGGTAACAGTC
The DNA here is from genome assembly GCA_963922205.1 of Romanomermis culicivorax. Taxonomy (NCBI): domain Eukaryota; kingdom Metazoa; phylum Nematoda; class Enoplea; order Mermithida; family Mermithidae; genus Romanomermis; species Romanomermis culicivorax. The sequence goes on from CAWUHX010000036.1 coordinate 655,407, forward strand.
CATTCCCTAATGCTGAGTCGATTTATGAGCTTCCGGCTACAGTGTATTGAGTACTTTTAGCAGCTAGGATAAAGCCAATATGCACTTGCCGACAGGAAATTTCTGTCACATTTTTGGAAAGACCTCAAAAATTTTTTCTACATTCCAGATTTTCTCTTACATCATAGTGCAAATGTGAGAAAAAGCAGTGGTTGTACAGCCCGAAATTTGGTTGCTGTGCGAAAAAAACCCTGGTAGGCAACAACTACTGAATACGACAAGGGCAGGGCGTCGCATTCCGTAAACAAAACACACTGGTCGCTCTTTTCGGTTGACAGTCTTTTTCAACTTATTATGATTAGAAACTTGTTAACAAGCATCAAGATACATATCCGAATGTCACATGAACATTCAACTCCTATAGGAATCATTTCTAAACAATGTATTGGGATGCAGGTGTCTTGCAGAAAACAATTTTTTCTGTTCGGCATGTCTCAACAAAACTATTTTCAAGGACCAATTTTGACTGCTCATAGAACGTGTAAATCAGCACTGAATAAGCGCCTACCTCATACTGTATGGCATCGGGGATTCGTGATGTAATATCACTCGGCCGAGTTCCTCATCGCGATGTGCTCATTTATTTCAATGGCCTAGCACTGTACTTAACTAACGACAATCAATCAGGGGCATACTTGCAAGATGCCTTATCAGTTTGGTTTACGATGACAGCCACGTTCAAGGAAAAGAAGCACCCAATTTTTCATAGTTCTTTCGTTTTGCGGCAAAAAATGGACAAAACACGCCCATGGTCAATGAATTTTTACTTGAAAAAAACTGATAAAGAGCATTTTTCGGCGCAAAGCGCCTAGAATTTTTCGCTTTTTTGACCGGTTTCCGCTTTAATAAAGTCGTTTTCGACCCGAAAAGACGTGTTTTCCGTCTATTTTTAACCGAATATGGTGCTTAGCTGTCGACAACTGAAAGTTGGGGGAGGTAGTCGTCGACAATTGCCTATACAATTGAAAGTTTCCCCTCCTCCATCTACGGGTATGATTAGAAAAACTCGATTAACCGGCCGAATTGGAACTCCTAAATTCTCTTGGCGATTTTCTTTCCGGTTTATTAATGTCCGGTTTTTTTGCTGTTTCACATGTTTGCCTAGTCCAATCCAAATTTGATCGACCTCTGATAATGAATCAAATCCTTATTCATTCAGGATTTATGAACAATCGAACGTAAACGTAAAGTTTTCGTCCCTTATTTTTCTAACAGCACCCAGTGTAATCCACTTGTTCTTGCCCATGGCTGGCGTCAATGGTTTACCAAGACGAATCGTAAAAGTAAGCTACTAATGTCACGCAATAGATGCGGCGCAAAGAAGCTCAATACGCCACTGCCTATGTTGATTCAATTTCTATAATTAGGAAACTGAGCGCTTGATGCGCGAACCCGTTCCCGGTATATCCGCAGTCCCGGACGAAAGCAACGCGCGATACTTTCACGTGGTTGTTGCCGGACCGCAAGAAGTATGCAACTAGTCAACTCATTTCCCGTCTTGTCTATCAATCAGTTTACTTTCCTCGTTTAAGAGCCCTTTTGAAGGCGGTCTGTTTAAATTGGAGCTTTTCCTACCGGAAGAATATCCCATGGCTGCACCTAAAGTTCGCTTTATGACGAAAATTTATCACCCTAACATCGACAAATTAGGACGTATTTGTTTGGACATTCTAAAAGGTGGAGCAATAACCATTCAAGATCTTCTACTCGGCAGAATTTCGCATGACGTGTATATCTTTTAATTAGAACAGTTTAGATACGGCTGCTAATCTACCCTCATTCAGTTCAACAAATTTTAGAGTTCCGAAGGCTCATAATTTGCTCAAAACTATGAAATGCGTCATTGGAGGAAAGAGAATTCAGGATATTTAACTCAAAAAGCTGTAAAAATAGTTCAAAAAAATTGTTCTTGTTAGTCTGAAGGTCCATAAAACAGCGTTTGTTGCACGAAGCGCCGAAAAATTGATGTTTTCAACCGATTTCTATTCGAAGACGACAATTTTCTACTTAAAGTTAATCAGAAAATCTGGAAGTGGACCGCATAAAGCAATCCATATCGATGATTTACAGTGCGTGGGTTCCTATGGCACTTCCCACAATTACACGCATATGATTTCAACGAATCGTTTTTGTTGACTTTTATATTATGAAATATAAATATTCGGCTGTAGTAGGCATGTCACGAATACGATTCCTCTGAAATTATCGGTTCTGTATCCGGCTCCGGTTGGCAAAAACCAAACTTTTGAAATTTCGAGCTTTTGGTTTTTTATGGTTTTTTTTGGTTTTTTTCTGGTTCAATTTTTTAGAATGTTCGGTATATCAAAATGACTATGTAAAAAAATGCTGGAAGCTCCCCCTATCATCTTAGACTAGTTAGGGAGCCTTAAAATGGCAGCTAGAAGTATTAATCTTATCAGAAGTGTCATTACTTCAGGCTATAGGAAATCGCTATTATAGCAATAAAAATACAGTAATAGTGGGCACACAAGAAAGAAACGATGGGTGGAGAACATAAGAGAATTAAAAATTGAACAGAGCATGCGATATGTAAAGGGGAAATTCAAGAAAAAAAGAGGAACAAAGACAAATAAAGGGAAATATACAATAACTCCATGTACATAAAGTAATCAAAACTCATAAGAAATCAACCAAAAAATTGTATCAATGCATCACATATATAAATATGCATAGGAAAGCAGAAAGGACACAACTTTTAAGTATACCGTTTTTGATAAGAGGGTTTCAAATACATATTTTGTGTACGATTTTTTCTACTTAGTAGCGACTCCTTGTTAACCCAAAGTATGCAGTCATTGAATTAAAAATATTGAACATATGGGGTTCAATCAAGCCTAACAGATCTGAATAAAATTTTATTATTGTTGTCTCCTTTATATTTCAAAATTTCGAGCTGATAAAATTGAAAATATCCCTAATTTAATAAGAATTTTACCAAACTCCATCATACTTTATAAAATTTTGATGATGATATGGATCAATGAATGTCATCCCATATGGTATGAATAATAGCAAACTGGACTCATGTACTAAATGTGTTCTTGCATCATGGATACATAAAATATCGACTGATTTATATAAATCTTTCGTGTACAAAATATATAATAAAAATACGACTTTTTTCTACTTTTTATTGAAGTCAGGTCAGCTAAATTAATTGTTTTGTTGATTTAGATAGACACCAATACATGTCTAGAAGATCGACTAGGTATTGTGAAAAAGCAGTTTTCCAGTGATTTTAGAAAAAAACCAAAACACCAGAGATATTCCAATTTTTTGGTTTTTTTAAAAAACCAAAGCCTTGCCAACCCTGTCCGACTCCGGTTGATGTAAAATTGAAACTTTCTGTTAAGGATCCGTTCCCAGCATACATGTAACGGGGCCCCGTGGTTTGGGCGGAGAGTTGGGCGACTTTTTTTGGGCCGGGGGTCAGTTATCCCCAAAATTTTGGGGGGAGGGGTCTCTGAAGGAAAAAAATCGATTTTTTCACGAAAAAAGTCCGAAAAATAGTTTTAAAAAAATTAGTTTTTTGTCTAAAAAGAGCAGAGAATGTATTCATGGCGCGAAGCGCCGAGAAAATTGACCTTTTTGACCATTTTTTGTTCAAAAATTGACGTTTTCCGTAAAAAATCGACATTCTTCAGTATTTTTCCGACCAAAAGTACGGGGGTACCTACGACTACCCTACAGCTAGCCATAGGGTTGGAAAATCCTGGGGGTCGCCCTATAGCTAGCTATATGGTCGATGATTTCTAGGGTAGTTACCATAACACTCCCCCCCCCAATTAAATGTATGGTTTCCAGTTACCACGCGGGCATTCGATCATGTAGTTCAATGTTGTTACAAATTTTTTCATGTATATTTATCCGTACCAGTAGGATGTGCATTATGTTGAGAAATGAAATTTTCATAGACTAGCCACTAAAACTGTGAATTGTAATTTTTTATTTGGAACTTTGTGTCTGTGCTGTGAGATCACTTCTTAGGTCTATCTTTTTGAAGCGGGCCATGCGCAAATAATCCTGAAGAATTTTCAGAATTTTGAAGAATTTTACTCCTAAATCTAGTTTCTATTGGGATTATTTGAGTCCAGATAACACCATGCATGCACATAGGAGACAAGGGGTGGTAAACCCTCATGCCTTAGACCCTGGACACCTGCCTAGCCCGAAAAAAATCGTCGAACACCCCTCCCTGAACTTTTCCACAGACAGTTTTTTCGATGATTTTTATGCATATTTAGCGTGAAAAACATGCTTATGGAGCTTTTTTGGTTTTTTTTGCTCACCCGCTTCGACCCCCACGATAAAATGTCTAAGGATTCTCTTCCCTGGACAATTTTTTGCTGTGCATGTCTGGGTACAACATCTATGGTACAGAACTGTGGAGAAAAACTGCATTACTAGCGATATAAAGAATCAGTTCATCAAAGAATTTCAGATATAGTAGTCTTGGACGATTTGTCGTCTAGTTTTTTTGACGATCTGCAAGAACTGAGGAATAATATATTCTAAACTTTGATGGAAAATCAGCTTCAGAAGTCTGTTTTTCCGATTGCCACGAATGACAAGTTAAAACGCGTAACTGTTACAATAGTAAAATGAAAGAAAGAACTATTTAAAAGTTAAAATGAAAAGTCATCCGAAATTGAAATAAATAAAGAAACAATAATTTCGTTGACGGCTAATGCTTGATCGGACACGATTGACTGCGTCAAGTAATGCATCCTTTAACTAATTCATCAAGTCATATTCATTAAGTCATAATATGTCCCAGCTTGACTGCCTATGTTATCAAGCCTGATTTTCAAACAAAAGCAGTCTTTTCTAGTCATTTCAGGGCTTGAGTCAAGTAATGCATCCTTTAACTAATTCATCAAGTCATATTCAATTTTGGAAATGTTTCCTACAATTTTTGGTTTGATAGCCATTTTGGCTAATAACATTTTGATTACTTTTCAAATTATAATTATTTTCATTCAATTTTAGATATCAAGTAAGTGTTTGGCGAACTTTAAAATCAGAAAACATTGAAAATTTTAATTAATGTACCGTTAGACATAATGGTGAAGAACGTCATACTGCGGGAAATCTAAAATTTTTTTGTCGGGAGTCAGTGATTCCCCAAAATTTTGGGGGAGGAGTCTCCGAAGGTAAAAATCGATTTTTTCACCAAAAAGGTCGGAAAACAGTTGAAAAAGTACTAATTTTTGTCTAAAAACCGTAAAAATGTATTTATGGCGCAAAGCGCCGAAAAAATTGAGGTTTTTGACAATTTTTTGTTCAAAAATCGAATTTTTCGTCAAAAAATTGACATTTTTCAATATTTTTCTGACCAAAAGTATTGGGGGTACTTATGACTACAATATGGCCAGCCACAGGATTGGAAAATCATGGCGGGGTCACCCAATGGCTAGTCATATGGGCCGACCATTTCTGGGGTAGGAGGTTCCTATAGCACTCCCTCTCCAATCACATTTATGGTACACATATTCTGAAGTCGATGAATGATCTAGAAATTGAAAGAAAAAGTTGTGCAGAGCTTGATTTGAAAGTGGGAAAAACTCAAAAGCCCCTGTTACCGGCGTACTTCAGAACGGGTCCTTAGTGTAGTACATAGGTCTTATATTCAAGCCGCAATGACTAAGGTTGAAAAGCGAAACCACTAAAAAATTTTATTCATTCAGCTCAATGTGGCTCCATTCAAATAACATTAAGCGGGGTTACTTGACCACTTTTTGCGAAAAAAAATTTACTTGTTTTGGTGCCGTTTTCAATTAACGGTCCAAAACAAGTGAAATTGCGTCAATACATGAAGGAAAGGACATTCTACGATGTTGCTATGTTCGAGCATCTTTCTTGTATGTCGAGTTTATTTTTAAATTTCCATTGTGGTGCATGTTACTCCGCGATGGAGATTCTTGCACCGGCCTGTTAAAACATGACAACCTTCTTATGTGCATATTGCTGTTAAATGCATCACTAAAAGTATTTAAAAAAAGAATACGATCGTTTATTGACCTTACTCACTACGATGGTTAGCAGAAACGATAAAGATTAAGGCACGACAACAAAATTTAATTTTAAGCTATACAAATTTTCAGTGATGTCATTGATCATCTGTGTAGCAGTCTCTGATCAGTCCTTGTACTTCCGGCTGCCTAATTTCCGTTTGTACTTGCACATTATAGCTTAAAAACGTGAAGATTAGATGAAAGATATGTGGTGCATGTTACTCCAAAAATCCGGAATTTCTAGGGTAACATGCTCCATGCCAAAATTCTCAATTATTCAACTATATGTTGGTTTTATTTTTTTTAAATTCGTAACCGCTCAATTATCTAAAACTATAGTTTCAGTCATCTTTGACACCTCAATTTCTTAAATCTTCGCAACCGAATACGGAAAACTTGATACGAAATGTGAATAATAATGTACAAATTAAGTATATTGTCTGAAAAAGGAAGAAATGTGTATGACGTGCAATCGAATCAATCTGAACGCATAAAGTGGGCGTTGCACAAATCCTGACAACTAAAATATCGTGTTAGTGGTGCAACTTACCCTGCTAGTGCAAGTAACTCCGTTCTACGGTATCAATTTTTCGACAACAAAAGAGCTTGCCCTGTCACGCAAGCATATTCTGCACGTACATGTAATTGGGGGGTAAGTGCTGTATGAGAACCCCCCCCCCCAGAAATCGTCGACCATATGGCTAGCCATTGGGCGACCGCCCCCCCCTGGATTTTCCAATCCAATGGGTAGCCATATGGTAGCCCGATGGACCTCCATACTTTTGGTCGGAAAAATACTGAAAAATATGTATCAATTTTTTGATGGAAAATGTCAATTTTTGAACAAAAAATGGTCCAAAACGTCAATTTTTCCAGCGTTTCGCGCCATAAATACATTTCTTTATCATTTTTAGACAAAAATTACTATTTTTTGAACGGTTTTTGGAAATTTTTTCGTAAAAAATCGAATTTTCTTTCCTTCAGAGACCCCTCCCCCCAAAATTTTGGGAATTACTGACCCCCCGACCCAAAAAAAGTGGACCGACTCCCCCTTCCCCCAGACCTCGGGGCTCCGTTACATGTATGATTCTGCAGAATGATTCATATATGGGCTGATGATATATGAACCAGAAACGTGTGATATTTCGGTTCCGGGTCTGGTTATTGAAAAATGAATCGAATCCGGCTGTGAGTACTCGTGACGTGCCTACGCTGTAATAAGATATCATTTGCGTCTCATTTTCACTTTCTTGAACAATTTTCATTACTCTGCTCGTTGTGCTCGTTTTAGATAAATGGTCGCCGGCGCTTCAGATTCGCACGGTATTGTTGTCTATTCAAGCTTTGTTATCTGCTCCTAATCCAGACGATCCTCTTCAAACTGACGTAGCCGAATTATGGAAAACGAACGAAGCGGAAGCTTTACGTTTAGGTATGAAGGTGTGGAAGTTTCATTTTATAACCCAAACGATTAAGCATCAAGCAAAGGAACTAAAATTTTGAAACTTGATCGACGATGTCAATATTTCAACCCACTCGTACTTCGATCTTTTAGTGGTTCGATTTTATTATTTACAGGTTACTAGACTTATTTCCCTATCAAAGAAAACATATTGGGAGATAGCTGGGCCGTACCGGCCGTGCACAAGGGGGACGGCCGCCCCCTTCCATTGAGGCAGCATGCAAACAGTGTATCGCGTAAAATCAACATTTTCTGGGGCTATTCAGTAAAAACAGTTTAGTCCGCTTCCCATGAAAAAATCCTGCGCACGGCTCTGATATATATATATATATATATAATCATACTGATTGCTAAAAATTCTTACACATTGTATTTGCTGATAGATATATATTTGTATAAAATTCTTCATTTAGTTAAATTTCAGGACTTCAAATTGATTTTCTGATTTGAATTTGGTATTTTGTTTGATATTTTTGAATGAATCTTTTGACAAAAATGTTTGGTTTTTGATACTCATCGCTACGTAAAATTTTTGTAAATCCGCCCCCTTCTTAGTCAAATCCTGGGTACGGTACTGGGAGATAGCATAGTTGAAAGTTTCTTTCTTGATTAAAGCAAATCTAAAATTTTACATTTCGATTTTCCGTACCATTGCTTGCACCCTTTGATGTTTCCTCAACCAAAATTTTATCGACGTTATATTAGTCTCCTCCGTGTTATACAACTTTTCTTAATCCATTAACTAGCCCGAGAATGGACGCGTTTACATGCGATGGACAATTAGGTCTTCTTTCTGTTCACGACGTCATCCAGTGCACGAATTCATTATTTTGAGCGAATTTTGTTCATTATTCGTCGTTTTTTTGTTTGGGTACATGTTTCCACAACGTCCCTAAATGAACATATGATTTGTTGTAGCAGAGAAGCATTTCTCTTACGCCGCGTGGCCGAATTTGAGAAATTTCCTTGTATAAATTTTAATTTTCGAATAATCTTGACGCTTTTCGTTAATTCGCCCGGCAGAATAAAATATTGAATGATACTTGTCAGCTATGTTTTACTTTCGGTGCTATTAATTCGCAATTTCTGTCTGCGTGATGTAATGTGTCATAATTTTTATGTGAAAATGTTTTGTGCTTTTAAGCTCAGTTTTCGTCGAAGATGACGCTTCAATGGACATTGGTCGCTTTATTTATGTATATCGAGATTGCGTTTCTGGTTCTTTTAATGTTACCCTGGATACGACCTCCTTTGTAAGCTCTTCTCTGTTTTCGGATCATTTCCGTTTAATCACACCTTTTTCAGTTGGAAGAAGATCTTTCACAGTCGATTAGTGAAGGCAATGGAATTGTATTCTAGCGTATTCTATTATGCCTTCGGTGGAATTTTACTGCTGCTATTTTTCGGTAAGGTTGAATTTAAAGCAGTAAGTTTACCTATTTGTCCACTTAATCTTCTTTTCGCAAGTTATTTTGGTTTGAATTGAACCGTCGACTAAATGTAAGCGTTGTTTTAAATCCTCAAGAGTCAATTTCTGTAATGACCACTTAGTGAATATAAATCAATATATTGTTTTCCGTCGTTCAAGAATATTCTGTACGTCTTTTTATGCTGATTTCGAATCCGATAAGCATTTTGCACAAAAAAATTTCATTGGATTGTCATGGTGTAAAGTTTTCAGAATTTGCATAGTCAAATAATTCCTTATTACCACTTTGTACTTTCCACAATTTTTTAGATTTTTAAGTGCGGTTTTTCAATCGATGATAGATTGAACGGGCTTTTGAAAAATTATTTGCACTTGTCTAAAGTTAATCTCAAGCAAATTGGTAATTTTTTCGCCTTAAGTTTAATTAACGCCTGCTAATATTGGTCAAGCAATACCACCGTTCATCTCTGATTGTTCTTGTGCGTTCGATTTTGTACTACCAAACTTGAGTTGTCTCTAACTTGAAGTTTTCAATTGGAAAAATTTAACTTTTTATCTCATAGCATGTTGCTGTGGAAGTAAGAATCCAGGAAAAGAATGGAACCTTTTTTTAAAAGCTCTTTAAAAACTGTCACAAAAAACAATTGCATTAAAAGCTGCCGAAAATTGCTCAAGACAAAAATGAAAGTTTGAAGCGAAAACGTGCTCTAAATAACATGTAAAACTTGGGTGTACTTAACATATGCTAAAATTGTTTAAAGTGTTTTTATTATGTAGCTCTGAATTTTTGCATGCAGTTTGGCACATAGATAGATGCATACCTGTAAGAGGTCCGACCAGTTGGAGGGGAGTCGAAAAAAGGCCAAAAACATACAATTTTTTGCCAATTTTTTCCAAACTGGGGAGGGGGTTGGGTATATGGTTGGCCAAGTTGGGGGAGAGGGTCCCCCCAAGCCCCCCTAATTACAGGTATGAGTAGATGCTTTGGTGAAATAAGGTTCGCTCTGATTTGACCAATTCCGAGTTGTAATATTTGAATTGAAGTGAAAATTTCTCAAGTAAAAATTATAACTTTTTAACTTTTGTCGCTCACTGTATTAGAACTAACGGCTAAGTGCTAATAATTTTTCGATAGCCTGATCAATTTAAAAAACGTAGTTGAAAATCTTAAAAATTGCGAAAAGTATATGTGGTGATTTGAAATAAGTTGAATATGCATATTTTGAACACCTTGCACCACGGCAGTTCAATGGAAGAAATTTCTATGCAAATGCTTATCGGATTCGAAATAAACGTAAAAAGGTGTAGGCTATATTTCCAAATGACGAAAACAAATTTTTGACACGTTGTTCTAAATCCGGGTGATTCTTACAGACATTGAGTCTTGACATGCTCTCTAATTTGCCAACCAATGCAAGTGGAAAAAATAGTAATTGAAAATAGTAATTCCAAATTCACGTTCTTTGTTGATATTTATATTCCAAACTAACAAATTATATTTATTTATTTAGATGCATTACGGGAAGTTCGAAAATACGGGCACGCCGATGTCACGATTGCCGAGCAATATTCAATGCCGCATGCTGACGCAATGATTCACATGCGTTTGTTTCGGGCTCAACGCAATTTGTATATCGCTGGTTTTGCCCTGTTCCTCTATCTGTAAGCCTCTTTTAATTTTTCATTGTCCTTGAACTCATTTTGTGCCTCATTCTATGCAGAATTTGCCGTCATTTGGTTAAAATGATCGTTTTACAGGCGAATTTAATGGCGTCGAACGAAGCATCGTTGAAGCAAGCGCAAGGTGCAGCTAAAGCAGCTCAAAGTCTTTTGGACAACAAAAAAGACGTGAGCATTTTTACAAAACATCCTTGTGCACCCAATCATGCTGTGTGGACTTCTGGATAGAAGCAAGGACCTGGACCACGAACGGTGGCCTCCTGTTTAGGACCACCACTTGTTGTGCAGCTCTTTGGTTGGTTGCAGTTGTAGAGGAGAGTCAAGGATTGTTAGAATTTTTCCTTGGCGATGCCTTCCATATAATGTAACAGTCCATTCACCTAGACCTGACAACAAAGCTCCAAATTAATGTAAGCTAAAATGGGTTCTCGCGTAGCGTCCACATAGGCTCCCTGAAGAAAGTCCAAACCCATTGACTGGAAAAAGAGGGGTTCCGTTACGCCATACTCTGATCTGGCGTCAGCAATGGACTCACTGAACTATGTGCCCTGTGACACTTCACACTAAAAGAATACACCTAAATTATGTAAATTAATAATAAAATAATTTTGAAGAAATGGACGCACCAATAATGAAAATGTAGTACGCAAAACATCCAAATGGGATGAAGTTTTAGGATTACGCATTATAAAATAATGGGTGGTTTTTTTGAAGACGGTCCATCGTTCAACTGAGTTTAATAGCGGTCTTAACTCGCTTTAAAGAAATTTTTAGTGTCCAGAACGCGGTATTCGTCTAGCTGAATTTCTGAGTTTTAAAATTGCGTGAAATTTTGAGATCTTAGTCCGAGTTGGTTTTGAGGAGAAAGGCACAAAGTAATTTTTTCGTGAGTTTTCATTGTAGCAGAGAGTTGATTGGTTTTTGAGTCAAAAATCCCTAAACAAAGTTTTTATCTTTATTCTTTAAAATCTCAACTGTGGTTCATTGGCACAAATTATGTAAGTTTTGACGCTGTAACTTTGTCTTCGGTCTGATAATATTAGGATGGTCAAAAAAGACGATCGTGGAAGTCGATTTTGAAACTAAGGCAGTTAAGCGGAAGTATGCATCGCTGATGCCTACCATCTAAGATGCACTCTATCGCAGTATCGCAGTTTTTCGCTCGGGTCGTTCTGCTCTGCTAAACCACCATCAGTTTCCTGACAAACTTTTGTAAAGTTCCTCGTCTAACGCCTTTGGCCACAACTTTCATCCTTTCCCATGTATCTTTGACCTCCGAAGGCGATTTCTGCTTCGACTGGAACAAATTGTTATGTTTTTTCGAAACTTTTACATCACTTTTTTTGTTCTGACGAATTCGACGCAGCTAGAATAAACTTACTTTCAATAATGCTAATTTTCGACTCAATTGAAGAGCCTAGAATTTTTTTTTTGTCAAGGCAGAGAGTAGCATATCTTCTCACCTACCATGGAACAACGAACCAGCCGGAAAAATCTATTGGCAGGAACTTATGAAAGTAGTTGTCAAATTTTTGATTATTGATCTAAATTCTTAGGGTGGTAAGGAACGTTCTCCAGCCAACGACGATTTTGATAAACTGAAAGCTAAAGTGGAATCATTAAAGAAAGGTTATACTTTTTTCGTTCTTCTGTAATACATAACTACTTACAGGCTATTTTTGCTTAGAATTATCCACGGCTATCAAAGATAGAGATGCTATGAAAGAGCAAGCTGCGGGAGTAAAAGCCGAATACGATCGTTTGTTGAAAGAATTTGATCAATATCGAGTAAGTAGTCAACATTTGTGTCAGGCAAAAATTTTCTTATTCGAGTTGAAAGTGGAGTAGCGACCTCAATGTTTTACTACAAAATCTTGTTTTTCAATTGATCAGACATCAAATTTTCAAAATACGTAAGTGAAATTTCTGAAAGCCGTCGAAAGTATACTTGTGACTTTCTGACTTGGCATCACAAGGCTGACCTTGCATCACTTATGTATTTGCATATAGCAAATTCACTTTTTCATTTGATTTGACTTGTATTTTTCAGAAAGCTGAATGTCAGACCAAAAAATCGGATTGAATTGATGGAACAGATTTTTATTTCAATGTTTCCCAAACCTGGGTTGATTTTTGTGATTATAGCATTAGAAAGTAAGACTATTTCTCACCTTTTTGCTTTTTTTACGGTATATGATATACACTCCTTTAATTAATCTTTTCATCTTTACATGCTTTGTACTTATCGAAAAAATAAATTTTTTGAGAAACTGTGTCATTTTTGTTTGGCTTAGCGGAATTCCAGTTTGCCGTACTTTAACGCCTTCAGAAGTTTTTTCACCCGAGCTTTATTAGTCGCTCGAAAATTTGTCGTATTTTTGTTGTGATTTTACTCGAGGTGAATTTTTTACATTTATAGAAAGAGCTTTTCGAAAGGATTTGAAATAGGCCGTTCAAAAATGTTGATGATGCAAATTAGGTTATTTCCGAACGCTATCTCGAGATCTGGCATTGCACCATTCATAAGCATGCTATTTAATAAGTTTCGTACCAGCGAATAATAGTGAAGGGATTGCCGTCGCAATGTGTCAGCCACTACCTTCGAAGATGTGTTCCGACGCTCTTTTTCTAAGTTCAATGGGAATATCTTGGGGTTAAAAGAGTTGAAAGTTGCTTAATAATATGAATCACGGAATCCCTTATATATGCGTGAGAATTTTGGGCCTAAAACGCAATTGGCAGCATCAAAACCATGAGTACTCAAAAATTTTTAGTTTCTTTTTGGCACACATGAAAGTCTGCTCAAGCTCCCGGCTAACTTTTTTACGAATAGTCGCCAACATAACAAGTAAGTAACTCGTTTTATGAAATCTCATATCAAGTTTTTTGAGATCCCGATTGTCATTATTGGTATTTACTTCTTGAAAATGTATATATTAGTTAGGTTGCACTAAACATTTTAAGCATTAATTCTTCATTTTAGTAGTGTGGATTATATGGAAAAAAATTTAATTTTTTGCATTAGCAGTAATCTGATATGTCCGGAAATCTAAGTCACACCTGATTTACATAGTTAGAATTCTCAACTGTTGATACCTTTCACAACCGTCATTTTTAGTTATTTGAAAAAAATTTAATCCGAAAATGACGCGTTTTCATCAGAACAATACCTGTAACAAAGGTTCGAAAAAATTTATTGAATTTAATCGACAAGCCCTCCATGATTTTGAATGACTTCAACTGCGATCTAGCTCTGATTTATAAGTTGGTGGCTGTATTTCATATTGTTTTTGATAGAACTTTGCTCAATCTACTTACCTCGTAGTGGTTTGTAGCCATATGCCCGATTTCATTTGTGCTTTCCTATTTTGGCGTTCGCCATTGTCGCGGATTTTCAAATGCCCCATTGTTAGATGCGGACTACGCATTTGCGCTATGTGCACAATGCGCCACGTGCATTTGCGCTTCTAAAATACACTGCCTTTGTGTGTTTATTTTCATAGAAAAAAAACAATGATGCGCCTGCAAATACGTAAAAAAGTGACAATTAGCAGAAAATTACAAAAATACAAAATTCTTCAGGGCTTCTTCATTGTTCGTTTTTTTATTTCCATTATCTTCTGAGCTGTTTTCATCATCCTGTGCCGTTATAAACTGAAATATCTTAAGAAACAGGCCAGTAAATATTACTCTGGTTTTAATTTGAGTTGGAAAGTCAAAATAATGAGATCTGAAAATTCATGTTAATACTATTTTTTGAAGTGAGCAGAGAAATATTTTTACCAGAACAGTCTTTATTTATACAGCTCCATTTCCTCCTTTAATTCAAATGAAATCAATCAAAGTCAACAAGCAGGTTTAGCTTTTTGCATTAAAAATTGAAACAATTCTCTCCCATTTATTTCAGGAATACAGAATCCAAATCCGGAAAAATACAGATCCATTATAATTTACAACTCTGTGTCTTTGTGACCAGTCTGCCTATACGACTGTGACATCATTTACAATATTATTTTTGCCTCGCATGAAAAATGGCACATGGCAAAAGCGCAAATTAAAAAGGCACAATTGGCTACAACTCTCTTGTTATTTTTCAGTAGATTGATCATGGATGACGACGAGTACATGGTTGATGAGCAGTATGACTTACAGTATTCCGAGGACAGTAACAGCGAACCGGACGTCGACCTCGAAAATCAATATTACAATAGCAAAGCGTTAAAAGTCGACGATCCGAGGGCTGCTTTGGACAATTTTCGCGAAGTTTTACGTCTGCAGCGCGATGATAAAGGCGAATGGGGTTTCAAAGCCCTGAAACAAATGGTCAAAATTTGTTTTCAATTGAACGAACACAATTTAATGTTGAGCTATTATCGAGAATTGTTGACCTATATTAAAACGGCTGTTACGCGTAATTATTCGGAAAAAGCCATTAACTCAATTTTGGATTATATTTCAACGTCGAATCAGATTGTTCTTTTGCAACAGTTTTACGAAACGACGTTGGAAGCTTTGAAAGATGCCAGGTGAGATGTTATTGCAAAAAAGGATCTTATTAACAATTTTACCGTCATGAGTTTTTCCTGAACTAGGCTTAGTTAGGAACTCGTGGTGGTAAAATTGTTATTAAGGTTCCAAAAAAGTTGACTTTTCATCCGCCCATAAGTCTCGTCCACGCACTAAAATTTTGATTTCACGCCAGAAGTGGACCTATATGAGGTATCCAACTTGTAAGGGATTATTATCGTGCATAGGTAAAAAATGAAATGGAAGGTTTTGGCGCCAGTTAAATTTTTTCTTTGGAATGAAAACGTTAGTATTTTGGTATCATACTATCCCATAGGGTTACCGGAGTATAACCCTGGTCTTAGTTTTGAAAATTACTACCCCGGTAAAAACGAACTATTGGTCGATTGAGACCGGAAAAAAATGACTTCACTGGTAATTTTGTGAAGTTTGGGTAGTATTTTCGGGAGTAGGTGATTAGTTTAATGAAAATATCTTTACGATATCCACTGCTCTGAAAATGTATTACCTAGCTGATTTTGGTGTTTGAAATTGGAAAACTCAGCCACTGCAGGGAACAACAGAAATGTACATTTATAGTACTTGTATTATAGTTTTCATTTGCCTTGCTCATGGAATAATCGAGAATTAAAACTGATGTAAAAGTAAGAAAGTAATGAGCACAGAGCTAGTGACAGCATCATGTGTAATATGCACAATGAAAGACAGAAGAATAGACAGCAGAACGGTGAATTTATGAAAAATTTTCGATTTCTACCTGATTTTTTGGTTTCCGAGCTGGTTGATGGCACTCATCCACTGTCTTCTCGCCAAATTGGTGTTTTTGGTAAAGAGAAATCTAGAAATGCGAAAAAAAATTTGGGCTCTTTCGCCAAATGGCGAAAAAAATTGAGACTTTCAAGTCGGAGAGGTGCGTTCTGGTGCATGTTAGAGGGTCAAAACCCTAAAATTTTCCGGCGCATGATTATTTTGATCATTGCTTGCTTGCTATAATCCAGCTCGAGGGCGACCGTAAGCATGTCTACTTTACTTACTAGATAGAATTCAATAGTTGTCATCACCTAGAATATCTCATCTCGTGGTTTAATCTGTTCATCATTGATATTGCGGCTTAGTAATTGACGAAAATTAAGATTTTTTCGATTTTTTTTTTACAAAATTTTTTTTGCATTCGGCAAATGATTGAAACACAGTGACAGATATAGCTGCTTCAATAATCCAAATTTTCGGTTGCTTTTCTGATTTTACAAATTAAGTGGCATGCTTTCGATATGATTTTTTGCATTTTGTCCGACTATGAAAAATGATTGAATTGAATGAAAAATTTGACCACTTATCAAGGAAATCAATGTCGAAAAGATTTATTTTTCAGCGTCCTAGTATCAATACTCAAAAAAAAATTTCGGCGCTTCGCGCTTGAAGTCTCTTTACGAATTTTCTTGTTTCCTCCAAATTTATGAAACATCGTTGACTTCAAGCTGATTTTTTAGCTGGTTAGCAGGTTGAAAACATCCGCACATTGTTCAAGCATGAACGTCAAATTTTAAATCGTGAAATTAGTCTTGAAAAGAATTATATTCCAATGGTCTAGAGTATCAGGATCCGAAAATTTTTCCGGCGCTTCGCGCCTGAAGTAAGTATGATTCACATGCAGGCTTTTTTTGGTTTAGAAACGAAGACCCAAATGGCTCCTAGGCCAGAATTTTTAGGGGTCAAATTGAAATTTTGGGAGCCAAAAATTTTCAATTGAAGAATATCGAAAAAACGGGCATGGGTAACACACTGTAGAACGTACTATATAATTAAATTATTCAATCAGTTCATACTTGATAAAAAAATTACTGTTCAAAATTCGATTTCCAACCAGCGTTTTCGGTTACAGGCTTCTTTGTACATGTACAAAGATCGGCCGACAAATCTTTGTGCAAAGAAAAGTTTGTATGCAAAAAAATACAATATTTCGTTTACTTTTGCACAAATCTTCTTCCAAGATAGCACCTGAGTTCATTTCCTTCTGACCCAAAAGCAGAGGTCCCCAACATACCTGTACTTGGGGGGGGGGTTGGGGGGACCCCCCCCCCCCAACTTGGCCAACCCTGTACCCAAAATCATTTCCCCCAACCCCCCCCCCCCCCAGTTTGAAAAAAATTAAAAAAATTTTCAAAAAGTGTATGTTTTTTGGCCTTTTTTGGGAAAAATTTCGACTGTTTCCTACCCCCCCCCCCCCCCAATTTCGGATTTACCCCCCCCCCCCCAACTGGTCGGAGGTCTTACAGGTATGGTCCCCAAGGTCAGATTTTTCAGATGGGGGTAGAATTGAAAGTTTGCGGGGGTAGTGTAGCTAAAATGTGCACTAAACACGCCATTTTGTCTCAAAAGTAGGCAACCAGTGATCAATTTTAAGGACCTTAGGTAGGGGTAATACCCCCCTCATACTCCTCCCCATGGGGCCGTCTGCCCAAAAGTATAGTATTTTGAAAATGCAGCTTCTGTTCTTATTATTCTGTTGTTTCCTATATCTTTCTGCCGCTACGCAACGAAATTTTTTTAGATTTTGACACTCTTAAATGCTGGAAAATCAATTTAAGGATAACTTATTCAATTATCATACACAATTCGAAAACATGTACATATATATCATTTCACAAATTATAAAATATGTTTATACTTTTATGAGTTTTAAAAAATTCAAATTAAACTTGAGATTCATGAAAATCACCTCCATTATGATCATGAATTCAACATCAGCTCCGTATTTTAAAAATATAGTCACAAAAATTTAGATTTTGACCCCTTGAATGCACCAAAATTCATCTTTTCGTTGTCGTACTAGTGATTTTTCTGCGCAGTGCAGGCTTCGTGCAGAATTTTTTTGCTGATTTCTGCGCTGGTGCAGAATTTTTTGAGTCTTGTGCTTGATCTCTTCTATAATGTGTCAGTCATTGATTTTGGACTTTTAAAATCAATTATTCTTCTCATTTTAAGACTTCAAAATTTCGCACTTCTGATATCAATGAATTATATTTAATTTGCTTTTTTCATATATTCACTATCAGGGCCGTGCACAAGGGGGGCGGCCCACCCCCCCCCCCCCCATTGAGGCAGTTACTCTAAACCGAAAATATGCGTTTTGGTGGACTTTAAAAGGTCAAAATCTCGAAATTTTCCGGCGGTTCGCTGTGGTCATGGGTATAATTATAACCAGGGCCGTGCGCAGGATTTTTCATGGGGGGTGGACTAGATTTTTTCACTGAATAGCCCCAGGAATGTTGATCTTACGTGGATATACTGTGTGCGTCATCGTTTTTTTTCCTCGAAGATTTTTTCCACATGAGAACCGGAACCAAAATTTTTTTCCTCATTTCCCAAAAATTTTCCACATTTTTAAAAACGCTTATAATGTGGCTACGGTTGCTTTTTTATGCATTTTAGGAGCATACACAAGCATTTTGTTGTATTTGTAGTCAGAAACCTGCAAAAATGAGGAAAAAAATTGAGAAAATTCTGGTTATGTTAGTCAAAATGAGCTCATGAAGAATATATTGTCGTTCTATAGAATGGTCCGGCGCGGAGCGCCGGAAAAATTTTTTGATTTTCACTTTCTAAAACGCTGGATAATGAACCTTCATAACGTTGGGAAATAAATTAAAATCAGACTGATGAAGCTTAATTTGCCTTCCATTCCGGCGCGCAGCGCCGGAAAAATTTTTGGGTTTTTGTATTCTAAAACGCTGAAAAATAAATCTCTCCAACAGATAATTCGTGAACAAATGTTTTGAAATCGCGTTCCAGAGTAATGTCTTCAATTTCCACCTTCAATAAACGCAAAAGTTCAGATTGCAAACGTTTAAAAAATTCCAATCATCGAGGGAAAAAATTGAGAGACATGATGAAAATTCCCTATTTTCGGCGACATAATTGACTGTAAACGATTAGAAAATGAAACGATCTAACTTGATTGATAGAAACTGTTGAGCATTAATTAGTAAGTCGAAGTAGATATGCTAACGGCCGCGCCTGATAGAATATAGTTATAATTATACCCATGACCGGCGCGAAGCGCCGGAAAATTTTGAGATTTTGACCTTTTAAAGTTCACCAAAACGCATCTTTTCGGTTTAGAGTTACTGCCTCAATGGGGGGGGGGGCGGCCGCCCCCCGCGCCCCCCTTGCGAACGTAGCTTTTGAAAATCCAAAACTTTACTAGAATTCCTTATCGGTCAATGAAAAAATGATCAATTGAAGAAAAGTTTGCTTTAAAGCCTAATTCCAAATTGATTTACAAAAGCCATGTATTCTCATCACCGAGTACAACAATAATATAAAGAAAAAACGTGTAAGCATAATTTGAAAAATTTTCACATTACTTAACCCAGGGTCCCACCCCGTCTAAATTTTTCGTCTAACTTTTAAACGTGTTTAGCTTGAACGTCTTTTGAGATACATTGAATAAACATATGACGTCATTTTAGACGTGAATTAGACGTGTTTAGCGTTGAACGCTTTTTGATAAACCGGCCCCAGCATGTTATGGATGAATGTTTGACCTTGTATTGTTTTTTCACATATTTGACTAAAACCTAGATTTTTCTAGATTATTTCCACATAATCATTTTGTGGTTCTTTAGAATTTTCGACTTTAGTGAAGATAACTTTTTGTATTTGGAAAATGATTAAGCGTGGGACAATAGCAGAGGTGTTTCTGTGTGAAAGAGTCATTCAATTCATTGCTGCTTGCCTAATCTTTGTATTTTAGTTTGCCTGACTAAAAACATGCCGAATTCACTGAAAAATTAGACTTTTCAGGCAGGAAATAGATATTAAAAATATTCATTTTCCAACGATATAGAATATCAAAATCCAAATTTTTTCCGATGTTTTGCGCCGCATTAATCACCGATATCCGAGTTCGAAGTAAAATATCTATCACACTTTTTTATGCTTTATACGTTGGTTTATATCAGAGCACCCCATGGGGGGGGGTATTACCCCGTCTTAGATTTGGAAATTCATTTACTACCCCCATAAAAACAGCTCACTATAGCAAAAAACTTTGGTTGACTTCATCCTCTCCCCAGTAGGTTATAATAATTGGAGAAAAATTGCAGAATGTGTGATTCTGAGGAATTACTCACTGCTGTTTTTGACACATTTACTGAGCAAATGATAATGGGAAAGTACGCAACTTCTGTGCCATATAGCGATTTTTAGGAAAGGATATCAGCACATTAATATATACTACTTGTAGGAAATCATTATAAATATAATTGGGAGATGAAATAATGACTTATGTGTATGTGATTAATCAAAAAATCGCCCCTTGGGAAGAAAAACATTATGTTCTTGAAATTCTGCCTCTTCATGCTCTCCTTTCCTTTTCCCCGCTTCTGCGTTGGGTCTTCTGTGCGCATATGGTTACCCCAGCTGTGGCATACTTTCCTGCTATGAGTTGAGACATGTGAGGTTTGTTGACGTGGATCAGGAGTGGTACTTGGTTTCAAACTCGTAGTTTATAGTCTAATGGGATTAATAATACTAAAGCCACATTCAGCATCAGGACTTTCAATTGGACGCACTGTTCCAAGCCTAATCATTGATGGGATAAGCCCATACTGCTGAAGATGCTGGTTGAAACAATGTTTCCAAACGTATATTGTGCCCGATTCTTGAAATGTGCAGGAATCAGTTGGCACAACAGTCTTCAAAGTGTGACTATTCTGCACGTATAATTAGTGCAATAAAGTTGCATGATTGGGAGCTGGAAAATGGAGTTGAAATAGTAAATGTTTTTTGACAGTAAAAAGCAAAAGTAGGGGCATTAATCATTTTTGTAGGTTCGAGAAACTACAACCCCCCCTCCTTAGCAAAAAGTTGAGAGCAAAAAAAAACAAAAAAGGTCACTGCATATTTCAAGTACTACCCTTAAAATTTACGATTTTACCCCTACCTAAATTTTCGACCTTGGGGCCCTCTGGTTTATATATATCATAAATAATTATGATTGGTAAATTACTGGCTCTTGATATACGAAAACGTTAGAAAAATGTTTTAACGCTTCCACCAATCAAATGGTGAAAAGATCACGATTGATCATCGGTAGATGCATAAGAATGTGCTGAAAAATTAAATTTCCGACGTTTTAGAGGCCTCGGAATCAAAATTTTTCGGCGCTAGGTTGTGCAATAATTTGAAATAAATTTTTTGATTTGGTGCTATTTCTGATGATACTTTAGCTCACACATGTTTCTATTATTCAGTATTTTTCTTCAGGATAGTATATTTCATCATTATAAAAACCTGGAAAAATTTCATCTGTCAACCTCGAAAATACAGGGAATTTTTTTTCCAACTTTGTATGAACCCTGACAATGTTACCAAAGTAGGCATTCATTTCGATTCTCATGTCTTTCATTTGCCAAATCCAAGGGACGTAGAAATTCTGCTGGAGGTCAGTCAGGGTAGAGGTAGGATAGAAATTGTTGTTCTTTCTTGATAATCAAAGGAGAGGTCTTCTAACATCCTAGCGTAATATTGATTCACCTATATTAATCAAATATATTAAACTAATCGCTTAGTCAACACTTATAAACTTTTGATGTCATTCCTTTAGAATCGAGTATGCTTTGTTTAAAAAAATCATTAAACTGCAGCATCATTTTCATTTTTATGACGACTTTCTCTTCTCTGTTGCTCATTTTCTTGATCTTTGCTGGGCGCAGGCCCGTAGGCAAGGGTGTTGGGGGGCCATGCCCCCTAATGTTTCAAGTGTTAAAAAAGGCAAAGGTAGGGAGGGGACCTTTGGTCTTTTTGTTTCAAGGAGAAGTCAAGTCAGAAATGTCAATTTTACAGTAAATTAAGCGGAAAAATGTGTGCCCCCCCCCCCCGAAAAAAATTCCTTTCTACAAGCCTGGCTAGGGGTCAGCAAAAATCTGCTGAGGGTCAATCAAAATCTGCTGGGATCGATACCCTCCAAACCCTCTCAAATATATGAATGGATATATGCTAAAACTCGCTTGTGCTTAAACCTGGAGAGTGTTAATTTTGTTTGAGTAGCAGCTAGTTGATATACTAAGAGTCTGTCTAGACCATATATGTAATTGTGGGGGGAAGTGCTATGGGAACCCCCCCCCCCCAGAAATCGTCGACTATATGGCTAGCCATTGGGCGACCGCCCCCCCCCCAGGATTTTCCAATCCAATGGCTAGCCATATGGTAGCCGTTGGGACCCCCATACTTTTGGTCGGAAAAATACTGAAAAATGTCAATTTTTGGATTAAAAATGTCAATTTTTGAACGAAAAATGGTAAAAAATGTGAATTTTTTTAGATCTTCGCGCCATGGATTTATTTTTTCTGCCAGTTTGGGGAAAAATTACTATTTTTTGAACTATTTTTGGGACTTTTTTCGTGAAAAAATCGGATTTTTTCCCTTGAGAAACCCCTCCCCCTAAAATTTTGGGAATTACTGACCCCCGGCCCTAAAAAAGTCGCCCAACCCCCCTCAGACCTCGGGGCTCCGTTACATGTATGGTCTAGACGATGCGACTTTGTGGCACTAAGATCTAAATGGGAATGGATTTGTGTATGGTAAAACCTAGCTTGTGCTCTAGCAACGTCTATCTAGGAGAGCTGTCTTCTAACGTATGGCCCAAGAGTCGGATCGAAACCACTTGACAGCAGTAGAAATTTTGTTGTTGACCAGAACCATGAACGTTGCTGCCAGTCGTTTTTCTTCTTAGCTAATGGTATTTGCTAGGTTACAGTAGCAAGAAATCTGCTGCCCAGAAGTTCTGATACAATAATGATTAGTTGTGGAAAAAAGTTCTGGAAAAGTCTTTTTTTGATTAGTAATTTTCTGTTTTATATGCAATTTCGATATCACTCCCAACCCCGACCGGGATTGACTTAATTCCAATTCGAACAAAATCTGATCCCTGTCGAACCCTAAACACCACCTATGAAAACCCTCACTCATCCTGGTCCTGGTACTATGTGTATGATACCGCCACGTCGATCTTGGAATGCGTCTTTTAACCGCTTACTTTTATAGAAATGAAAGACTTTGGTTTAAAACGAACACTAAATTAGCCAAATTGTATTTGGACCGTCGCGATTTCAATAAATTGTCGAAAATTTTGAAACAATTACGCAATTCTTGTCAAACGGAAGAAGGTGAAGAAGACGTCAAAAAAGGAACGCAATTATTGGAAATTTACGCATTAGAAATACAAATGTACACCGAACAGAAAAATAATAAGAAGCTAAAAGCTTTGTACGAGCAGTCTTTGCGAATAAAATCCGCCATTCCTCATCCGTTAATCATGGGAGTTGTGCGAGAATGCGGCGGAAAGATGCACTTGAGGTGAGAAGTAGTTGAAATAATTTTCTAACATTAGTTTGAAATATATTGAAAAGAAATCCTCAATCGTAATTCTCCTTAATCATAAATTAATCACTTTCTACGATAAAATTTCATTCTGTGTTTTAATAAGATAATTTAAAATAATTTTTCGATTCACAAGTTGCTGATGAAGTCTTGTATGTACACTCTTTTAAGGGAAGGTCAATTCGAGCAAGCTCACACGGATTTCTTTGAAGCTTTCAAAAATTATGACGAATCGGGCAATTTGAGGCGTTCTACCTGTCTGAAGTATTTGGTATTGGCTAATATGCTCATGAAATCGGACATAAATCCATTTGACTCTCAAGAAGCGAAACCGTACAAAAATGATCCCGAAATTTTGGCCATGACGAATTTGGTATGTATTTGAATAAACTGTTGCAAGTAATTAATTATTCATAGTTTCATTGTGGATAAATCGGCACATCTATTATAGTTTGTGTCTCTTTTACTTCCTTATATTTTTTCCAACGGCGATCTCTGTCGAGTAATGAGATACGTTTGTGGAAACAGAAACTCGATTGTATAATCTGTTTTCCTTGAAATTTTTCATAATGATAACCAGAGGTCCCCAAGGTCGAAAATTTAGGTAGGGGTAAATTCGTAAATTTTAAGAGTAGTACTTGACATATGCCCAGCGCCATACAGTGATTTTTTTTTGCTCCCAACTTTAATGCGGTGGGGGTGGTCTGAGTACTTTCACCACAAAACAACAAACATGAATAATGTCCCTGCTTTACACTTTTACAGTCAAAAAACCTTCACTATTTCGACCCCATTTTCCAGCTCCCAATCATGTAACATGGATGTAATAATTATACGCAGAGAATCTTCAGACTTTCAAGATTGTCGTGTCAACTGATTCCTGCATATTTCAAGAATCGAGCACAACATAGAAACATTATTTGGACCAGCATCATCAGGAGTATGAGCACATTCCATCAGTAATAAGGCTTGTAACAGTGCTTCCAATTGGAAGTACTGACGCTGAATGTGGCTTTAGTATTACTAATCACATATGATTATGAATCACGAGTTTGAAACCACCACTCATGTCCATCCGCGTCAACGGACCTCGGATGTCTCAAGTCATAGCAGGAAAGTATGCCACAGCTTGGGCGGACAAATATAACCATATGCACACACAAAACCCAACGCAGGAGTCGGAAAAAGATAAGGAGATGATGAAGAGGAAAAACATAATGTTTTTCTTCCCTAGGGCCGATTTTTTGATAAATCACATACTTACAGGACTCATTATTTGATCTCTAAAACAAGTAGTATATATAAATGTGCTGATCGCCTTTCCTAAAAATCGCTATATGGCACAGAAGTTGCATACTTTCCCATTATCATCTGCTCAGTAAATGTGTCAAAAAGGATTGGGTAGCACAGACAACCCCATAGGGAGGGGTATGAGGGGGTATTACTCCTACCTCAGGTCCTAAAAATTCATCACTGGTTGCCTAATTTTGAGGCAAAATGAAGTGTTTAGTGGACATTTAACTACACTACCCCCGTAAATTTTCAAATTTACCCCTACCTGAAAAATCTGACCTTGGAGACCTCTGGGGTAGCAGACCCGCTACCTACTACACATCCGCCACCTAGTGCACATCCGCTACCTGATGCACGACCGCTACCTACTGCACATCCGCTATCATAGTCACATCCGCTACTAGACAGCAAAAATGTGAAAATAGTTTTGCTATTATTTTCAAGAGGATTTTCCAAAGACAAAAGAATAAAAGAAAATGGAATACGGTGGGCGTTCTGCGAGGTAAAAAATATTTTGTTTGCCACTTCCATGGAACAGCTAGAATGATTGAAAAACGTAATACTACAGATAGTCTACCTAAAGATAAATCACTAAAGAGTAATGGTATGCAATAAAATCATTAAAATGACCACGCGACCACATTCTAATGAGTGAAAAATTTTTATTCACGTAACAAAGTGACCACTCAAGCACCTCGAGTGACAGAACCATCAGCCTAGACGGACGTTTTTCATTCTTTACCTGTACCAATTCGGATGATGGAAATATCGTTCTTGTTTTGTTTTTTAATTTTCTTCAGACTTTTTTGACTTTTTCAAATTATTTTCAAACATTTTATAATTTTGAGTTCAAAATTTAAAAAAAATCATTGTTGAATTTACCTCCCGAATAGACCAAGGATTGATTATTTTCAGTAAACGTTGATCCATGGAAATTGTCCCATTTCTATCTAAAATTCTTGGGATAACCCTGGGCCAAGAACAACCAATCACTGCATCTTACTGGGGTTCGTGACACGCATTTGGTAGAACACTATTTCCTTGCATTTACTTTTGAAAATACGGGCAAATTGAAAATTTTGATGCGCATCGGTTGCAACCGCATATTTCCCAATTTTTAACGAATGAAATTTTTAATTTTTGCTATACATGCGCCATCTAATTGGTAAAAAAATTAATGAGCCTAATAATTTGTGGATGCATACTGTATATTCTTCTATAATGAAATCCTGCCTAGGTTATTCAACGCAAAAAGTAAATGTAACGTGTTACTTATATACCTCAACAAAAAGTAGCGGACGTGCACCAGGTAACGGATCTGGCACCGACCCGCCAAAGAGACCAGTGAGTAATTCCTCTCAAGCACACATTGTGCAATTTTCCTCAAATTACTATACCCTGCTGAAGAGAGGATGAGGTCTACCAAAATTTTTTGCTATAGTGGGCTGTTTTTACCGGTGTAGTAAATGAATTTCCAAATCTAAGACCGGGGTAATACCCCCATGGGGTGCTCTGATGATAACAATGCAAAGCAGGTGCTATTTTATTCTTTACGAATTCCTGATAGATTATATATATATATATATATATGTCACATAAGACTAGAAATTTGTGAGCATGCTCAACTAACCGTTAAGTATTTTTCGATAAAAAATATAAAGATGTTGTGTGAACGGTTTTGACGACAGTGTTAATTTCTGTCTCTTTCGGATTTATAAGTCATGTTTCGCCAAATGAACAAGTTCCTATTTCTGTAAAGTTTTTCGACTACAAATACGTATTTAGGATTTTTCTGCCTACAAAGTTTCTTGATCGTATGCATTTCAGTAAATGTGGATCGTTTCGTGTGTTACTTTGCAGGTTAGCGCTTATCAGAATAATGACGTTAACGAATTCGAAAGAATTTTAAAAACCAACAAAGCCTCCATAATGGACGATCCATTTATACGCGAACATATAGAAGAATTATTGAAAAATATTCGCACACAAGTGATGGTTAAACTAATAAAGCCTTACACACGAATCCATTTGCCTTATTTGGCCCGCGAGCTGAATATCGATGCCAATGATGTGGAAAACCTTTTAGTTCAGTGTATATTGGACGGGACAGTCAAAGGAAAAATGGACCAAGTCCGCGGCATCCTACAGTTGGATAAAGAACGGGGCGGTTCGGGTGTTTCGCGCTACGGGTCGTTAGACAAATGGTCGACACAACTGGGCACTCTACACTCGACAATTACTAATAGAATCGTTTGAATTTTATTGTATTTACTTTCGAGAGTTAGCATCAAGTTCAAGTCAATGTTCCCTCGTCAGTTTCTCGAATTTTGTTGCAAAAATTGTTTCTGTGTTATATGAACAAATTCCGACTGTAAAAAATTGAGAAAATTTTCCTCCTAAACCGTGTTCTGCTTCAGTATTAATACAAACTGAGGCTCTCTCCCTTGGAAATTAATTCATGTGTATTTTCGATATCATTTCGTCACGTGGTGAAATTTCATTATCATATTCGTAATTTGGAGTTATTGACGGAACATGTTTCATTTTTGGAATACAGCTATTGGTGAGTAAAATGTAGATATTTTTGGTCATTGCGTGCTTACAGTTCGTGATGGTTTGAGTTATAGTCTATTCACTTTGGAATGACAGATGCAGTACGAAGCAAAAAGTTTTGCTCTATTTGCAATTTCACAGAATAGAGAACTTCAAAATCATGAAAAAGCCTGACTGTTTTACTTTCGTTTAGGGCTGTGTTTGACGCCTAAGCGTGCCCGTGATGTTTTCAGCTAAATTTTCTTTATTACAGTTGTGCTCTGTCAGTTTTCTACTGTTGAACTTAATGTCGTGGGATTGCTGCATCGATCATTTCAAAATGAATGGAGCACTTTTTAATGTCCCTTCGAATGCAAAAAAATTCAACGAAATCCGTTTATGTCACATCTTGTTTAAGTCGTAGTTCTGAGAAAAAAAGGCGGTCGCGGGAGTATAGGTTGTTTATTATTTGCATCAAAATGTTTTTCCTTTGGAACATTACACGCTAAGTATTGCACCGCATGGGTTGAACTTGTGACAAAATTTGCAGTATGCAAATGTATGAACTTTTAAAACGCAAACAGCGAAAATACATAGTCCTCAAATTTTTTATATTTGGTTCGAAATAGTGCCTTTTCTTCTATAAGAAACGGGGAAAAAATTCCCTGGGACTTTTACTTCCTGAAGAAATAATTGACCCTGAAGTTATAGGTAGCAGTGTCATCCCCCAAGCAAACATTTTCATTTTCAAGTATGTATGTGTGCCTCAGAAATTTATTGTCAGAGCTTCAATAGCCTATTTTTCACGAAATTTGTTAGCATTTCGTTCTTCATTACTACATCGCACATGCGGAGACGGATCACTATATAAATTAACCATCATCTCATACTGGAAGTGCCACTGGCGACTTGCGAAATGTTCCCAGGTAATCACTGCTCGAAATCAGTCAGGTAACAACTATAATCTGTTTTTTATAAAAAGCTCCCAAATAAAAAAGTGACACAATTCAGTACTGTCGTCAAAATCGTTTACATAGAGAATCTATTGTAAAATTTTGAGAAATTGTTGAAGGTTAGTTCAGCATGCTCACAAATTTCCAGTCCTATATGATATATTGTTCGTCAGAAAATCGTGAAAATCTGAAATACTACTTGCTTTCCAGTTTCATTATTTAGAAGCATTTCAAGAAAAACAGACTATAAATATGCTTATAACAAACTAGAATACTGTTTCAAAAAATATTGCGATCAATTTACATCCGCGGATATCATAATATGTACATAAAATTTAATACAACTTAATGGCCGAACAATCGAAAACAAAGTCCGTGGAATAGACGGGCAGTAAATGATCGAAAAAGGCCATCGTTTCACGCCAACAGCTGAAAGAGAATCAACCATAAGCATTTTACTATAAAATATTAAATAGACAATGTTCCAATTTCAAATTTGCTAAAATATTTAGCAATATTTTCGCACATCACAACTTTTCCTTGTTCATCGTGAAGCGTGGCCTTGGGATCCGGAGGATATTGGTCGAAAAATGTTATCGCTTCGATGATGTGACCCCACTTCAAGGCGTGTAGTCGAACAGCAGTTGATCACAGGACAACCGATCTACTGATGAGTAAAATCGAAGGTTGAAAAATGAAAAAATCAGAATAAGCATCGAATAAAACAGATTCCGAACGAATCAACTGACAAACATAAGAAGTAATTGATGATGTCTGATGGATGCTCTTAAAATCAAAATATTGCTAACCCTGCATTCGCCCATGCTGATGTAAGCCTCGACTAGTGTCAAGGAGTGTAAAAATTTGTATAATTTTTCGCGAAAATATCTATTCTAGTTATTCCTCATTTTCCGGTCACATGTACCATATTAGAAATCCATTAGTATTCTCTATTGTTTTCGAGAGTCTGGGTTCCAAGTTGGAAACCAGACTATTTTTCAAGTACTTTGTTTTTGTCACACATTTTCGCACTCATAATTTACTCAGCAGGAAACGGAAAGGTTGACACATTCTAAAACAAAAAACAACTTTTCCTCAAAATACAAAAATGGGTTCATAGGTTTTGAACCCTCCGACAATATGGAAAATAATTCACGTAGCAGGTGCTGCTGTACTCTAACGCATAACAGGGGGTAAATTCAGCTTTCTCAAAAAAAACATATCTTTGTCTTTTTTCAATTTTCTGATAATTAGCATGGAAAAATCAATTCGATTTCTCCCCTTGCAAAAACCAAACAACTTTTCGATCCCATAAACATTTTTTTTGGGTATCATAACTGGGTTTTCGTGCATACCAAATCTGGAAAATAAACATGCAGAAACCCTAAGTGAAACATTTTTGCGCATTGAACAAGAAGCTAAAAGTCAAATTATCGGAAAAATGCCTTTTCAAAATCCAGACCCGCTTGGTCATGTTGTTCAGGATGCGTTAGCTGCGGTCTTGGATCAAAGGCTTCAAAATCTTGAAGCCCAAATGAACAGAAAAGCAGCCCATACAGAATCAACCATGAACGAAATTCGAGTAAATCACTTGTGTGGTGACATGCTTTCTGCCAAAATTAACGATTTTCCATTCTTTTCTGGGCTGCCCCATGGAAACTTTACCGAATGGGCCAAAAAACTCGAAAAACAGATGATTTTGAAAGGGATAAAAAACGAAGACAATCAGTTGAAAAGAATTTTTTTGGAGTTTCACCTTAAAGGTGATGCCCTCACGAAATTTGAAAATATTTCAAGTTCCGAGGATCCACCCACTGACTATTGTCACATTAAGTAGAAATTGGGAGCCATGTCACATTAAACGAAGTGGTGATCAGTCACATTAATGGGAAACCCATACCATATCCCATAGGTAATATGGCCATGTCACTGGAAGTGGCATGCTGTTACCCCATTGGGTGGCTCCGTTATGGTTTATCTACTTCGGGAACCCAACCCAGCTGGTACTACCACAGGTAAACCTATGGTGTACCTCAGCCTTGTCCTAGGGTTAATGCTGTAGAATAATAGACAATGCGGCCGGGTCGGGGGTGCCAATCCCTAGTCCTCATTCACCGGAATGGGGGACGGTGCCATTGGAAGAATGGCGTACTGTAAGGGACCCGATTGTTAACCTGAATCCCCTTATTGGCCCTGACCTTAAGGGTCTGAGGGCTTTCTTAACTGAGGGTCCTTCCGGGGGAAAACTAGCTTAGGGGAGACTCCCACAAATATACCCTCAACAACAATAACCCCTGAGAAGACTTACGACACCTCTTCTCAAATTACTCGGCGGTGGGCGATGGGGTCAGGGTCAAACTGGGTTCCTATGGACGGCGATGTACGGGAATGGGAATCTGGGCGATTCGGTGTGGGGTTCGGCGGCTGCTGATCGGCAGGCGGCGGTAACGGACGTTTCCTCGGCGAGGGCGATGGGGTTCTACGATTAATGGCGACGGGGACGGGTTCCTACGGTCGGGTTGCTGTAGGTAGCGAGTATGTGTAGGCCGGGGCGAAAATATGTAAATTTATTCGACGTACGGCAAGACGCAGTTGACAATATAAAATATAATAAAATATCGACGACGGTGAACGCGGACGCAAAGGCTAAACGAAAAACCATTTAGGCCCAATAATGAGTGACAAAAAGACAAAACATGCCCTTTTAAAGGGCTCCATAAACTACAGTATGCCTTGGGCAGAGTTAACACTCCCCCAAGCTAACTTCTGCAGCGGAAATCGTTGCAGAAGATGCCTATGATCACATAGACATTTTCCAGTTCACAACGTTAAGCATTGGGGCGAGTTTTCACTCTCCATGCTTAACATAGGAACATCACTAGTGAGAATTTCCAACTAGTCGTTTCACGTTGCAAAACGTCGCTAGTTTTTACTGATAAGAAGTGCACGTTGTGCTCTAATTACAGCGATGAGCTCGGAGAGCTTATCTCTAACGGAAATTCTTGACTAGCGGGTGCATACCATAGTCTACATGTGCGATTGAAAATAATAAACCGAAACGGAAATAAAAGTGCGCAAAAGCAACAGAAATAAACATAAAAAGTACACATAAATTGCATGTAAAAAGTATAAAAACGAAACGCAAAATTGATGTAAATTACTGTAACACAAAACGTAACGAAAAACATAATGAAAAATTGTGATGTGAATCATGTGATGTTCAACGAAATCCGTCGGCACGAGACACTATGAACAATATAAAGTTACCTCATGTTGTTCAGGATACATTAGCTGCAATCTTGGATCAGAGGCTTCAAAATCTTGAAGCCCAAATGAACAGAAAAGCAGCCCATACGGAATCAACCATGAATGAAATTTGAGTAAATCACTTGCGTGGGGACATGCTTTCTGCCAAAATTAATGATTTTCCGTTCTTTTCTTGGCTGCCCCATGAAAACTTTACCCAGTGGGCCAAAAAACTTGAAAAACAGATGATTTTGAAAGGGATAAAAAACGAAGATGATCAGTTGAAAAGAATTTTTTTGGAGTTTCACCTTGAAGATGATGCCCTCATGAAATCTGAAAATATTTCAAGCTCTGAGGATCCACCCACTGACTATGAACAATATAGAGTTGCTTTGGAAAGGGCATTCCCCAACCAATGGGATGCCCTGTTTCACAGACAAAGTTTAAAAGATCGTAAGCAAAAAAGAACAGAAACAGCAACTGCGTATTTCAATTAACTTGAAAAGATGGGAAGGCTTGCCTACCCTACTCTTGACACAAATGCTAGAAACACTATTCTTGAATCAATTTTTTTAGATGGGCTTCAGGCGGATGTCCGAAAAGCCCTAAAATTTAAGCATTTCACTAATCTGAATCATTTAATTGAAGAAGCAACTTTTGTGGAACAGGAAATTTTGGGGGATGAGGCCAATGTGGTCTTTTTCCCCTCAGCAAGGTACAACGTTGGGTTGCAAGAGCCTGTTCTTGCTTTGCAACCCTCAGGAAGTAGTACAAATAAACAAATCGATGAAATAAATGAAAAATTGAATAAATTGTGCCTACAGATGCAGCAAAACGTACAACCAAAACAACATGCAAATAGAAAATCCATCACTTGTCATACGTGTGGCAAGGCTCGTCATTTTGCCTGAGAGTGCAGGTCTAGACTGCAATGCGAAATTTGTGGGCGAAATGGCCACTTAAAAAATGACTGCAAATCGAAATGCTTTCACTGTAAAAAAACAGGACACAAGAGCACATTTTGTAGGCAAGTGAGAGATGCCAAATGCTACACATGTAAAGGAAAAGGGCACATGAGCTACAGTTGCCCCCAAAAATCAAGAAATGCCCAAAATAACATTCAAGGGTGCCCAAATGGGTACCCTCTTGATGGTGATGACCCTGATTTAGTTGCAGAAGTCAATAATTCATCGCAACATTGCTTTTTTGTAGGGTCTTTATTATCCATAATGTTCCACGACGGGTCTGAATCGCTTGACCATGATGATTCACCGACCCCAACACCCAACTTAGGCGTGGGCCGCCCAGCAAGTCAATCACCCGACAGCTGCCCACCAACTACACCAGGCTCGTAGTGTTCCGACAATGAAATGGAAATAATACAAGGGGGCGAAAAAGAAAACTGCACCCCCGGATTGGAAACGCCACAAGTTGACAGCAATGGGCCGGAGGACAAACCAAACATGGCCCTGTCGCTCGAAAAATACCGGATTCCAAGAACCAAAAGACAACCCAGGGTTCCATTGTTGGAACCGGGCTCTTTGGAGCCAAACGTGGCAGCATTTTGACAGGAAGCCCTCCCAAAACCTATTTGGAGACGGCTAGGTAAAATTGATCTCGACAAAAGAAACTCGCATGCACATACAATAAAACAAAAAATTTTTCAGGGTGTAGCCGAAATGACCATTATTGCCCTTGTAGCCAATGCAAAAGCAAATGCACGCAGGCCTGCAAGGATCAATGAAAGGCCGCCAAGCCCAGAAAGGCACGATAAAATAAAAAAATTCTTGCAGGGATTTTTTTTCATTGGTGCATATTATTGTGTACATTTTTGTGCCCGGTGGAGGGTGGACAAATAAAAACATTTCAGCTTTGTGGAACTTCGACCAGTGGGCATGCCATAGAAATCCCAAAAACTGTTGCATGTGTTAGGCCACCTTCGAGTGAAAATCCTACTCTTGTCACAGGACAGGTCTGTACACCTTTGGCCAAACCCAAACATACCACAGGGTTCAAGTGTACCCTTCGGAAGCAAAAAATCTGTACACAAATTGGGTTTTTTTGGCTCAAAAAGTATAACTTTTGACCAAATTTCCATAAAAATTTTGACCCCTTTTGAATGCAAAATAGCAATGGAAACGAAAACTTTCCAGGGTCAGTCTGTGAATGAAACTACCTCCGGCATTTGGTCAACAAACAATAAACTTGACCTACAGTATAAGTGGTGCTGTTTCGATAACTGTCAAACAGTAGAAAATTTGATTGTCGAAGAGAGACAAGTCGCCTCTTGGGACGGCAACAATCTTATCAGCACCCTTGGAGATTCGGGCCGTTGTAAAGCAAACCCCGGCCATTGCATCGTGGCCGATAATGTCGTAGTGTGGGATGAAACCCCTTTGGAAAAAAT
Organism: Romanomermis culicivorax; assembly: GCA_963922205.1. Lineage (NCBI taxonomy): Eukaryota > Metazoa > Nematoda > Enoplea > Mermithida > Mermithidae > Romanomermis > Romanomermis culicivorax. Next base: position 689,395 of record CAWUHX010000036.1, read on the forward strand.
TTGTCCATTCCAACTCAAAAACTCGTACAAAATCAAAATAAGTGGGTCCCACGTGGTCATTGACGATATGCAAGCAGCATTTTTTGTTACAAATAACTCGTTTGGGCACCCAAATTGCCCAGAACTCAAAAATGCACTTTACACTGAGCAGGGCATTGTGATTCGGTTTGACCCATCAAATCTTACCCAAAGCGAATCCAGTAAACAAATAAGCGCCCTTTATACATATAATAATGGGGAGTTTGACCCCATAAATTTAAAACTCAATTTTCTTGAAGAAAAAATCCGTAATTTTGAACTGCAAAGTTTTCAAAATGTGTGGAATGAACTTTGCCGCCAAGCCCAGCGCCATCTGGACTTGATATGGCAGCTGTTGCACCTGGACGCAACCCTTGGAGCCAGAGCTTTTCTCCAACGAACTGACATCACAGCAGAATTTACAGGAGAGGCCATAACCCTATGGCCCTGTCATCAGATCAATGCATCTGTGGTGTATAAAAATCACAAAATCAATGGGACTTGCTTCAAAAATCTTCCGGTGGTGGTCAATAACAAACTCATGTTTGTGACCCCGGGTGGCACTGACCTCATGGAAGAAAGTCAGAAGGTCGACTGCAACCATATGCAAGTGCCCCTATTCAAAATTAATAACACTTGGTCCAGTAAAACAGGAAAAACCCATGTTAGCAAGATCCCACTTGAAGTGATTTGGAACGGCAACTTCACAGTATTCAATTTCAATGCACCACCTCTTTTTCACTATAAGCTGGCTGTGGTGTCAACCAGTTTGATTTTTTTGAAACAGTACATGTACAAAACACATAACCTGGAACAAGTTGTGGACAGACTAATCAATTATACGTCAGAAATGTCCCTTCACTCCAGCTCCATGTATGAAGTTCTTTCAGGGAGCCGCCAAGCTCTTGGTCACACCCTTTCAGGGGCTGGTCAAGCCCTAGAACATGTAATTGTGGGTACCCAACAAGGTATGACACAGGGTTTAAACAATTTGCTCAAAGGACCCCTTGAAATGTTAATTAATTTGGTGGTCATAGTTGCAACTATAGTTGGAACCCTCTATGTGTGCTTTTGGTTAAAGGGATGCTTAAACTTCACAAGACAAACAAGAAACATCAATGCGAAATTCCCATACTAGCCACAGATACATTGCGGCATCGGATCACCAAGCTCCTTCAGCCTGGAAATTGGAGTACATAAACAGCATGAAACTACATGATTGAAGAACCCCTCACATCAATGTCATTGTAAATAAGCGGGTTCTAGCTAATGCCATGGTTGATTGTGGAGCTACTTACATGATAATCGACAAGAAAATCACAGATAAGATTGATCCAAATGTCGAAATCGAGCAGCTGGATACACAGAAAGTTTACAAATTGCACGTTAATGACACCATCCACTTCCATCCCCGCATCTCTGCCGTCCATCGTACTGCATCATCTAACCCGTCCAGCAAAGTCAAACGTGTCAGGCATCCTCAACATTCGGTCCGCTCAATTTGGCGTCATTGCTCCAGTCATCACAGTGTCAAAACCTCACAACCACGTTGCAACCGAGAACATTCCCCTTTGTAATGAGGGAATGTCAAGGAGTGTAAAAATTTGTATAATTTTTCGCGAAAATATCTATTCTAGTTATTCCTCATTTTCTCGTCACATGTACCATATTAGAAATCCCTTAGTATTCTCTATTGTTTTTGAGAGTCTGGGTTCCTAGTTGGAAACCAGACTATTTTTCAAGTACTTTGTTTTTGTCACACATTTTCGCACTCGTAATTTACTCAGCAGGAAAGGGAAAGGTTGACACATTCTAAAACAAAATACACTTTTCCTCAAAATACAAAAATGGGTTCATAGGTTTTGAACCCTCTGACAATTTGGAAAATAATTCAGGTAGCAGGTGCTGCTGTACTCTAACGCACAGCGGGGCTTCCAGAACCACGCCCCAAGAACATGGATGTCGACTGGGAAAATGGAGAAGATGGAGTCTTTGGTTTTCTAGACGATTATGCTCGCTGCTTTCGGTGGTTTTTTCTTTACACGACTACGCTCGCTCACACCTTGCAGTCGGTGGGACTTTGAAACAATTCGCGTTTTGGTTTGGGGCAATTATGTTGCCCATATACTTTACGGGATTCAGGCTTCGAAACCAGCCGTATCCCTGCTTATCAAATTGTCATCCATTACCTGAAAATGACAGTTCTTTTCAATTAATTCGTGTCAACCTTTTACGTCCAATCCCTACGCACCATCCTCCAACATCTTTGTCACGCCTTCGTACATATCACCTTATCCACCTTATTTACTGTAAGTTATCAAATAAATAACAAAAACCCTAGTTTTAGTTTGTTGCTACCTAAATCTACAGTAATTCCCAAAAACTCAAAAAAGGCCATGACACTAGCTGTCAGAGGCTGGTAACATCACCAAGAAGTCACAGATAGCCAGGCTAGGTCCATGGTTACTCATCTAACTACACCCTACGAGAAAAGTTATGGTAAGTGAATGAGTAGGTTCCCTAGCCTTCAAGTTGATTCACAATGAAGGTTCTCAAGCCTTCATTGGGTTCTTCCCGGGATACCAGGCTTGAGTTACTCAAAAATTGTGAAAAATATGACATCCCTGTTGGTTGGATATATTGGTCTTAGTCCCAAATGACGGAAGAAAGGGTAGGCTAGAGACAGGCTAGGGCTGAATTGTGGCCTAACATCTCGCTGTTCAGCCCGAAACTTAGCCTCAATTTGTCTCGAGTTGGCCCACCAATTTCCCTTATTGCCTTGCGATTTGCCCCAGACTTCAACCCGGCATTTGCCCCTCGATTTATCTCGCCATAACCCAGCCCTGTTTAGCGCGATAATTGCCGTATCACCGTATGACGGAAAGTGGGCAGGGCAGAGTCAGCTAGCCCAGCAAAATATGTGTTCACATGCTTGGTTAAAGTAGGTTATGTCTTTCACAGTGGTGGCAGAATGTAGATAGTGTGAACCGTGTTGTAATGGGTAGCGTATCTATTATGATGAGCTCCTTTTCTATTGGAATAAAAATAAATTGCCCAACTTGTGATTACTTCGGAGAACAAACATTCATTCGCTGCAAAGCATTTCTGCAGTAAGATCATCTATGTAGTGTATGATATTTAGATATGCAAAATCGACGCCAATAAACAAGCGTCTGTACTGTAGATAACTGCAGCTCAGGGACTTTTGGGTACACAGTGTGACAATGAAACATGAAAATATCCTAACCAATATAATAATTTGAACTCGACATTTGGAACGGATCTTTTCTAGTTGAGGGTCTATAAGCTTGATCTTCTTCTTTCCAATCTTCATACCACCTCGTCTAGAAGATCTATGTGTTCCAGTAAATTCATCAATTTGTTCTTGAAACAATATTTTCTTTGTATGCCCATAACCATGCAGGGTTATGACGGCGGGCTATCCTTTGTTTAGCCCGCCATTTAGCCCCAGTATGTCCCGCATTTTGACGCTAGATTTAGCCTGCCATTTAGCCCGAATTATGCCCCGCGATTTTACCCCGACTTTAGCCTACCATTCGGCCCGGATATCTGCCCCAAGATTTAGCCCGCGGTTTGCCCCAAGTTTAGCCCGCCAAATAGCCCACGATTTGCCCTTCGATTTTCCCGTGATTTGTCCGACACTTTAGCCCACGATTTGCCCCGCCGTTTTTTATATACACTTTAGCACATCATTTTTCCCCGGCCAACCTTTCGTCTTTCCGCCCTTAATCTTCAAATAGTCATTCTGGAATGAACTCCAACTGCTGAATGGTGTTTTTGGGATAAGCGATGGAAAAGCCTGTTATAGAACCGGGTTAGAGACTATAGCTGCGCTGGCAGGCTTCCAAGCGGCCTCTACATGGCCAGGGGCCGGTTTCATCGAGGCGACTTAAGAGTTACTTGCCTTTTTGGACGTAACGGAACGGGACGGAATGCAATCGACCGAAAGTAACCGACAAAAAGGAAATTTTCGTTGCATGCAGTTTGGTTGTAGGTTACCGTCGGTCGTTTTCCACATAATTGCAGTTAATCCTTTTCGACCGAGAGTGGATTTTCAGGCTGAACATTTCATACTGTTGACGATTCGTTCGGCAAGTATAAATGAGTCTAAGCTCCAGCTGAGCTATACCTCAACTCTGTATAGTCGTTAAAGCGCAGCTCCGCTGCAGCTTAATTTCGCCGATATGTTTTCTCTGTATGGCTTCATCAGCTACAGCTGAGCTGCACCTTAACGGCAAGGTTATAACAAAAAGAGTTAAGCTAAGCTACAGCCTAAGCTGCAGCTCAGCTGAAGCAAGCTGGAGGCTGAAGCTTGCTTAGTTTTTGATGAAACCGACCCCAGATCTTTAAACCACTGGATTTGTTTGCATTTTGTGGCAAAATGAAGTGAAGGAATGACATTGTTTATTCGAAGGAAGGTTTTGACAGTCAAATAAGGAAGTGTTGAGATTTTCGAATAGCAGCATTTGAATACTACTGTAGCAGGGATGAGGAAGTCAATAGAAGTTAACAAAATCGGGGTCAGTCAAATGATGTCTGGAGGTTTATTGTTCATGTGACCTCAGGTTCTGTTAGAAAAGTGCAAATTTCTGATCAGCAGCCGAGAAAATTGGTAGCTTTGTATTTGATGATAAATGGTGGATTGGCAACATATATGAAGTGTTTATGGAACAGTAGGACATACTGGTCAATTTTATGCCTTCAGTTTGATCTACCTCAGTCTGATTGTGACTCCAAAGGGTGAGGTGTTGTAATTGAGTAAGGATATTACATCCAATTTCGATGATATACTTTGGCCATGCTAAATGAAAATTTTTACACAGGCTTGGTAACCATTGAGATACCCAGTTCAGATTTGAGGTCCCAGCCAAAAAAACTCAATTAACGTCTAGGAACCTTGACTAAGAATTAACAGGTCCGGGAAACTTTCCAAAGAAAACCCCACTCATGTACTTACATATCTTTTCTTGTATGGTAGGTAGATAAATGAGTGGCCGACGGGTTTACCTCTCGCGTGACATCCAGGTGATTGGCGCCAGCCTCTGACAGCTTGTTTACGCCACCACGGATGAATGCAAGGATTTTTTTGTTCATAAATATTATATAGCAATGCTTTGATTTTAATAAGAGCATTCAGGAGGAGAGACGCTAATATTTAACCTCCACCTTGGACGTCACAGGGCCTATCACATCAAGTGGCTGCCCGTGGATGATAAGAGAGTATTATGGAAGAGATGTCAGCAATCCTAGTTCTGGAGTGGAACCTGAGGAGAGCTGAAACCTTAGTCCTAATGGGAAATTCGTGGAGGGAGAAACCCGATGGAGAACGGAAGGGGTAAATCTGGAGTAAGAAGAGAGAGAAAGAAAGAGAGAGAAAGAGAGAGAGGGTTGGGGCCCAATCACACCTATTACTAGCTCACGAAGGAGACTCATCAAAACAAATATCCAAATTGATCTTGTATTCATATAGAAACGGATGCGAACGTGATAGGTGACAGGGACCACTTGGGCAATTTTACTTTTTTGTATCGAAATACGAGTGCATAAAAGCAGACTCAATATTTATGCTAGTGGGAGTAAGTGTGTCAGCCGCTCCGGAGTACGGTAGGGGGAGGTGGCTACAGTAATTGTCGACGCTTCTTGCAGAAGAAGAAGCCGGTCGAGTTGAAGGCCAAAAATAGTTGGCGCTGGCCTTTCTTAGTTGAGAAGAAGCCAGTGCGCGTGCATTCCTGTAGAGTCCCAGGAAGGAGGCATCTGGAGGGACGCGGACTCTGTTTGCTAGAGTCGTTTGTCAAGTACATAAATAGTTACAAAAAGATGCGAGCATGAAAGTGGACAAATACAATAATGAACGAGCATACTGTACGCGATTAAAGGTACGCTGTTAGATCACATGAGCAGCTGTCCGTGACACGAGCACACTTTAGGAAATTAAGGTATACTGCAAGATCACATGAGCGGCTACCCGTGACAATAGTCCAACGATCAAATGGTCCTGTGACTTGAATTGGCATTAAACTGGCTTTGATTTTATGACGCATAGGTTTATTTATTTGACATAGAGAGCATGTTTTACAGTATTCAGTGACATCTTTCTGTAATGTTTTCCAGAAATAGTATTTAGAGATGAGCTGAATAGTTTTTCATGAACCGTAATGACCTGTGAGTGGGTCATCATGATGTGTTTGCATGATTACGTTTTTCATATCATGTAGAATGACGATTCTATCGTAGCTTTCATCTCGCCAATAAAGCAAATCATTTTTTATAAAATAACCTTGGAAATTATCAGTTCTATGTGTTTCAAGGTAATTGATTATAGGAAAAAGATTAGGATCTTCCCATTGCAGCTTTTTAAAATCAAGTTCGTTTTTATGAATAAGATTTATGGATCCTTGTGGCCGGTTGAAAAGATCTGCTTCAATATCAAATACAGGTGTAGCATGGATATTTGGAAGTCTAGATAAAGCATCAGCATTTTGATTTGATGTACCTTTTTGTGGTTGAATTGATAATTTTACATCTGATAGGGATAACCCCCAGTATGCAATATGTCCTGAAGGACTAGATTTCTCTAAAACATTTTTTACTGCTGTATGGTCAGTTTGAACTATGACTTCTTGTTGGAATAAATACGGCCTAAAGTACTTAACAAATTCTACAACAGCAAGAGTTTCTTGTTCCGTAACATGATAGTTTTGTTCAGCTTGTCTCAAAGCCCTACTGGTGTATGCAACTGGATGTTCCTTCCCATCTTCAAGAATTTGACTGAGAACTGCGCCTATGCCTTCACCTGACGCATCAGTTTGAAGAATGAATGGCTTCGAAAAATTGAAATGACTTAATATGGGTGGTTTAATGAGTTTTTGTTTAAGATTATCAAAATCATGTTGTTGTGGTTCACTCCACATGAATTTCACATTTTTCTTAAGTAAATGTGTCAAAGGTTGACAAATTCGAGCACAATTTTTAATGAATTTTCTATAATACGAGATGAGTCAGAGGAATGATTTTAGTTCTTTCTGAGTTTTAGGTGGTTGCGTTTTCACAATTGCATCAAGTTTCTTTATAGCAGGTTCAATACCATTTGCCGATATTTTGTAACCTAGATATTCCACTTCAGAATAACTGAATTTGCATTTGTTTAATCTCAATTTCATGCCTCCTTTATCAAGGCGATGTAATACTGCCTCAAGTCTGTCAAGCATCTTAGCATGCGTTTCTCCGAAAACAAGAATGTCATCTAAGTAAACAAGACATGATGACCATTGGAGTCCTGATAACAGTTTATCCATGAGTCCCTGGAAAGTAGCTGGAGCATTACATAACCCAAACGGAAGATAATTAAATTCGTATAAACTAGTTGGGGTCAGGAATGCAGTTTTTTCACGGTCTTCTTCAGCTATAGGGATACTCCAGTATGCATTTGCTTGATCTAAGGTTGTAAAGAATTTCATGCCATTTAGAGTGTCTAGAATATCGTCGATTCTTGGTAAAGGATAAACGTCCTTTTTGGTGACTTCATTCACAGTTCAAAAATCAACGCATAATCAAAAACCACCATCTTTCTTTTTGACAATGACAGAATTTGTTGAATAAGGGGATGTGCTTTTCTGTATTATGTTTCTGGCTTCCAAAGCATCAACTTCCTTAGTTATTATCTGCTTTTTGTTTGGTGAAGTTCGAAAAGGATATTTTCGGATTGGTTTGGAATTACCAGTATCAATGTTGTGGTAAACTAGATTTGTCTTCCCTGTATCTTTTTCATCTTTTGCATAAAGATTTGGAAAGAGTGAGTAGATTAATTAAATTTTCTTTTTCTGTATCTAAAATATTTTCCGAGATTCTTAGATTTTGTGTTATCCATTGTTTTGTAAGTGAATTTTCAGGAAAAATGGATTTGTTCATATTTACAGTATCCTGTTCTTCCTCGGGTTTATGGCATTTAATCTGTCTAAGGGAAATCCCTGAATAAAGTGTTACTGTATATTGATAAGGATTTAGTATCTGAATAGGGATCCTGCCATTCAAAACTTTGGTTATTGATGCAGCTAAATACACATTCTGATTGTTCAAATGACTTGGTTCGAAAATTACATCACTGCATTTAGAATATAGATTTGATACTGGTGCAGAAATAATGCACACACTTCGAGGTTTTAGTGACATATGTTCATCCATTATGATTTTTCCACGACTTAAGGGTGAATTATAATGCATACCTTTGCAAGGTATTCTACTTTTTTTAAAGTGAATGTAAGAATTTTGCCAGTTGAATTCAATGCTTTTGAAATGATTAAAAAAATTAGTACCAGGAAGTAGATCAGCCGTACAGTTTTTTGTATCTGGACCTGAATAATTTTTGGTAACGTCATGTGTACTCACAGTAATAAATGCAGCTCCTAGAATTTGTATAGGTTCACAATTTGCAGCTATAGGCCCAGCTTTTGTCAGATGAATTTGAATGTTGCGAGCTTTTTCAGCTACATCAGCATTAAGCAAAGAATACACAGCTCCAGTATCAATAAGAGTTCTGGCTTCAAAATCACCATTGATTCTAAAGATTGTATGTGGTGTCCTTTTCGAACCATCAAATGAAAGATTAACGTCTGGTTTATCTAAGTCAATGGTTTCTTGATTTGTATCAAATTTTACTGTCCATTTACGATGATGCTTAGTGGATAATTTGTTTTCTTTCTTAGATTTAAGATTCACAAGTTGAAAGAGGGCTTGTGTGAATGAAGACTGCTGGGATTCTCCAATGGTAGATTTCTGTTTCTTTTTATTTTTATAGAATATAAGTGAAAAATAACAGCAGTGCGCAACTGCAGCACAAACTGCAAGAATAAATATGATATTTAATAATAACTGCAATGGAGCTTTTAAAATACTGTCGAATGTGTGTGACACAAGCTCAGTTTCTTTGCTGATTACATGTTCAAAAGCAATTCCAATGCCTTTGGCTTCACGCCCTACACCTTCTCCAGCACCAGAAAGAACTTCGTAAACTTTCTGTGGTTGAAGAGATAAGCCGGAAGTATAGTTGACAACATTATTTCGAATATTCTCGAGTTTATGAGTTTTGAAAACGTACTGTCTTGAAAATGGGTAATTGATTGGTGCTTGGGCTAGTTGATCATGGAATACTGCAGGAGAATCAAATTGAAATAATTTATGTTCGCCCATCCATGTGAGCTCCAACGGAATATTTCTTACGTGTATAGGACCTGAATTTGTCATCCACGTGTGATTTCTTTTGAATATGCCTACAGTATGATGATTACAATCCACCAGTCGGACTGTGATCCAAAAGATCAGTACTGCCAGGGGTAGCAAACATAAGTGTATCACTCAACTGAACGGGAAAAAATTTGAAGCATGTTTCTCCGACCTTATAATCATAATATACCTTATTAGCACTCACTTTTTTACATGGCCATACCATAAGCGCATCACCTGTAAAGTCTGCAGTTATATCGTTTCTCTGGAGGAATGCTCGAATTCCAACAGTAGGATCAAAAAGAAGTAGCTGCCAGATCAAATCAAGGTATCTTTGTGCATGAGTACAGAGTTCTAGCCAAAGATATCAGAAGTTTTCGATTTCACTCCCGACCATTTTATATTCCAGATAGTTAAGCTTAGAATTTACAGGATCATTTTTGTTAGAATAACCCTGTTCAGAAATTTCCGAAAAATTCTTTCTTGAAGATCCATGAATTTGAACGACTACTCCTTGTTGAGTGTATAAAAGATCTCTAAAATTTGAACAGCCATGGTATACTGATTTGATTACAAAAGCACCCTGAATCTCATCAATAATGATGCATGAACCACTTAGTTTAGTTTGATATAGATTCTTGTACGTGAATGGGCAAAAATGAGAGAAAATACTAGAATTCCAAACAATAGTACTCTTGTCATTGATACAATGACCTGCGTTGGCAATGCAGCCTCCCAGATCGCCAAGATCAGTGTTGATTAGGGTTCTATCCCAGGATGCAATTTGAGCTTCTTCAATTATCAGGTTCTCCACAATTTCGCAAACATCCATGCAACACAATTTATAGTTGACATTTAATGTATGATTCCTAGAATATAGGCCCTCAGAAATTTTTACCAATTTTGTTGATGCATATTCTCTGGTTCTTATGGAATTTTTACATGAATGAAGTGAAATATGAGTGATTACCACCTTGTCCACAACAATGCCCTTTGAACCAAAGAAGTTCATATTCTTACAAATAGTACAGATTCTCAGACTACATTTATAGGCTTTAGTGTACAGGGGCTCACTCCTAGGTACAAAAAGCGAAATGTTCATTTGATAAGGCTTAATTAGTTTATTAGGCGGTTGACAGGTGACATTAGCTGGAATTGAAAGAGCGTGACCCGATTTTGATGCGCCACATACTTGAAATTTATTTTGATCCCATAAATCAAACACATAAATAGGGTTAACAAAAGTTAAAACTGTGATTAAAGTATAAAAAATCAACAGCATGAATAAATTAGAATCATAAATAAACGAATTTTTGATCTTTGATTGATGAGGCATTTCAGATATTTGATTCTTCTTTCGATTAGTTTTTGATTTCTGTAAGGTAGAATTGGATTTTAAGAATTTGTCAGATTTTGAATATTTTTTGGATAAGTTTTTACCTTTCATGGTTAATTTTTCAAGAGCAACTTTCAAGGCCGCAACTTGTTTCAACAATGCCCATTTTGTGGCATCTTCTTTTGCTGCTTCGGCATCAATTTCAAGGCTGTTTAAAGCATTGGTCAAAGAATCAATTGTGATTTGACCTTCCGTTTGCTTGGATGATGCAGGAGTTGAATTTTTCAATGATTCTTGTGGCTGAATTGGCAGTTTGTTGTCAACTTCCACATTTTGATTCTCATTATAACGTTGAGAGGTGGATTGCCTTGATAGGATCTGGTGCGTCCATGCCGGGGACAATAAGCACAGGTGCATAATAATTCTGAACAAACAGAATCAAAAAGTGCAAGGTTCTCAAAGCTATCATTTATAGGATGAGTGATTTCCAACTGATCATTAGCATTAGAAACATTTTCATTGTCAGAAGCAAGTGACTTTATGTGTGCATTTAAGGAATTATCTTGAAGAGGATCATTACTTTGAATCTGAGAGTTTGGATTCTGTTGATCAGGCATTTCAGGAAAAGAAACTTGATTCGAAATTTTCAGTTCACTCACAGTGTGAAAGTCAAAATTGGTGTTTATGACATAAGAATATTGAAGTGTATCATCAATGTATAGATTTTCATCATCCTGATCCAAAGATTTCAAAAATGAATTATTTTGATTTGGATTATTTTCAACAAAATTGTTTGAGTATCTGAATTGATTAGTATGAGTACTACTCTGATTTCTGTTTGAAGGAGAATTATTAAACATATTATTTTGGTTAGGATTTCCTTGAACAAATTTATTTGCATATCTGGATTGATTACCATTTCTAAGCATTCTATTTTGTCCATTGGAGGAAGGAAAAACATTTGAAAATGAATGATTTTGACCGGTTATGAAAATATTCAAAGTTCTGGGTGCATGAGAATTTTGGTTTCTGTAAACTTTATTTTGGCCGGTTCCCCGAATACTATCAAAATTTTTATTTCTTAAAAAGTCATCTTGATTACCTTGCCGGCATGGCATCATACTGTAATGTAGATGCTAACGAATTGGCATAAATACATAATGTACACTATGTGATATTTATTATTAAATATAAATTCATTTTATAATTTATCATCTCAAGGGTCTCTGGATTTCACATCCAGACATTCCTATAAATTTATGTGAAGCACTCTGTTTTGATCGTCCCACACCCCATTGACCCAATTAAAGACCCTCTAATTAATTTGCACATCGGCGCCTGGTCCCCTAGAATCCACATGAAAGTACACATTCCACAACTATATTAATTCTCCCCAAAAACCGTAAACACACCTGCATGTAGTAAAAAGTAGGAGTCCAGCCAGACACCAGTCTCAAGTGGAACAGTAGCCTCTGTTCCTACAAAAACATGTATACAGGTGAGAAATAGAAACAGAAGCATACACGGAAGCACAGAGGTGTGGTTAAGTCCACCATAGGCGAGGAAGCAAGCATAAGAAAAGTGTGGAAAGCATACGGTACTAGGAAAGCATTAGAAGGAGTGGCTAAACAAGCATACAAAATACAGAAGCGGAAGAAGCAAGAAGCAGCGATTGGCGGAAGAAGATTTCGGAAACGGACGCCCCGTGAGCCAAGGGAGTGGCCAAAGAGAAGCAGTATTTAAAGAGAAGCAAGGCGTGATTCCGTCAGATTTTTGCGAAAGCCTGTTTTATGCGCGACTTGTGTTTTTGTGAAGCAAAGCGTATTCTTATATCATCGATGAGAAAGCAATTGTCGATTTATCATTCATCATTAATTGTCGTATTATCATCATAATTCCCATCACCGAGTCCCCATGGACCATGTAAAGTGAAGCATCAGGATCAAGTAAAAGTATAATTAGAATCTGGGCATTACAATACAAGCTGCGGTGGGATGTCCAGTGCAACCACAATTTTGACAGGGGGATTGACACTGTAATGTTCCATGATTGCTACGTCCACAGATTTCACATTTGGCACAATTTAAGAATTCTCTTTGACCACAATTCTGAGTCGAGTGCATATTGGTTTTACAATGCGTACAATATTGATGATTTTCATGACTAATTGTGCGTTTGATTTCTGCTAGTTGCATTTCAAGATTCTTGACTCTTTCACTTTCTAAAGAATAAACAATATTAGTAGAAGGGGATGACAGTTCAGGATTTGCCAGATCCTTGCGTGCTATTTGCAACTCAACATATTGAGCAGCTTCAACTGCTTCTGCAAGATTTCCGAATTTCCTAAACTCAATAGCTTCTCGTATGTGTGCATGTAACCCTCTGAGAAAAATTTGCTTAATGACAGATTGTTTTATATTTTCATTTGCATCAGGATAAGCTGAATTAGCTATCCTTCTTAGATCTTCAATGTATTCTAAAACTGGTTCTTTGTATTTTTGTTTATGATCTTGTATTCTTTGTTGTAAAAGATCACTGTCTCGACCAGTGGGATAAACGTCTAGTAAAGCATTTTTAAAATCCAGGTATGTGATTGGGGGATTGTTGGGGCGCTGTTTCAGCTCCTTAAACGTAACCAAAGCTTCTCCTGTGAGATTATTTTCAAGGTATGTGATATCATAATCATGGTCATTAGCAGAAATGTCTTGCAGTGTTAAGAATTTTTCAAACTTATCAAACCATTCAGGAAGATTCTCTCCTAGTGCACCTGAAAAAAGTGGTGGTGGTCTTAAGCCTAAAAGTGGATTAAAGCACAAGCTAGCTCTTCTGATTTCATCAGAGGCTTGATCCAAGTGAACGTTTTGTAATTGATCATTGATTGCATTCAGTCAATGATCAACAGGTGTGATTAGCTGTCGAGTTTCATCTACTCTTTCTGTGAGAAAAACGAGTCTCTGCTGCAAAGGAGCAAGCACATCTGAAATTGTGTCTCTCATGGTGTTTTCTAAAGCATTTGGGTCTACTAACAGCATACTTCGTAAATGACATCTTGTACCATATTTCTTTTGAGGAGTTTCCATTATTTCGTCGATTTCTTGAAAAAGTGAGGTTTTTGGATGATTTTGATTGCTAGATCCGCTAGCAGAATCCACAATGAAAGACTAGCAAAATGCTAAAGCAAAGAAAAATAATCCGACTGAGGCGTGTATAAGAAAAACAAAGTTCTATGCTATCAAGAATGCCCAGTTCCCTTCTGCCAAAAGGCTAACGTGCTATTCTGAAGATGTGCTGTAGAACGGGGAAAAATGGCAGAGAAAAAAAATAGATTTAATAAGCAAAAGTGTGAAAACGGACAATTAACGCCTGTCCATCCACAAAAAAAATAATAATGCTGTGCTCAAGGGTAAAGTGAACAAAATTTCTCTTACCGAACTTGGCTGTGCTGCTGTGTGCTTTACAGAAAAAAACCGAAGCTTTGATCACATAGCTCCAATCCCAAGCCTCGCCAATTTATGTTAGATACACATTACCGTTTATCTTCGGTATATGATAACTCATCAAGTTTTCCTGTTTATTAGTAAAATAGTAAAAGAGTGGTCACTAACAAAAAACCAACTAAAAGTGCAACACTAAACTAAATTTGATTTCTCATGTTTGGTTCTCTTATCAAAGTTGACCTTGTTTGCTAAGAGGGTTGGGTTTAGTTTCTTTCAGGAATGGGTTTGATAACATGAAGCTAGCTGGGAAAAGTTTCTCTAAAGTTTATCTTTCTGTGGCTAGTCGAGACTAGCTTCATTAGTTAACTCATGATTATCGTGGTCAGAATAAACGTGACCTGGTTTGTGATTACTTTGGTCAGATGCATGCAAGTTTTCACTGAAATAATAAAATAAAACACATGGTTTCTCGAACTAAAGAAAAATTAAGTGAATATTTTATAGCATAAGAAAACGTGGTTCCTCAAAATACTGACATGGTTTCTCATATAAATATGTGGATCTCGGTGACATATTGTCACAAATTCAAACCCGACGACACTGAAAATTTTCAGACAAGAAGTGAGCTATAGTGTGAATATTGGCATGACGAAAGTATCTTAAGTTTCTACTTAACACATCAAAGGTTATGGGCACCCTAGATAATGCATGAATTGTCAACTATTCGATTTTATTATCATCTTACACAATTTTTTCGGAAAAACTGCACAATGCAGAACTTTCTAAGCAATACAGTTGTACTAAGAGCAATAAAAGGGCTGCTAATTTTCTAATCCCGAGCTAGATTTTCAGAGTGACCCGAAAGTAGGCAATTTATTAAGTTATGGAACCTTAAAAAAACGGTCCACCAAAAAACTCATATCGCCCGCAATTTTGGAAGTTAGATGGAAAAATTTTGTCGAAGTTAGTTTTAGACTTCGGATGACATCTGCACAAAATTTGATCTGAATCTGAGATGGTTGAGCGTGAATGATTTTCAAAATTTGGGCCACTTCGCGTGGAATGATGCCCTCCCCAAGATTCATTTGAAAAAATGGAATGGAAAGCAAGTAATATTTCATATCTTTTCAATTATGTGCTACACCGCTCGCATAACCAGAAGCATAAAACATTGTTTCTTTCAAATAACGCCGCTTATTTACAACATTCGTTGTCAATTTCTTTGAGCTCATAGTCAGTATTTGGACGTGGATTAAATCAGAAATTTTCCATGCATAGTGATGTACAAGGTTTTTAGGAAAGGCATACATCGATTCTTGAGCGCTCATAATTTCGAATTTTACTGTACTAGTTCACCCAGAATTGTTCTGTCTTTGTTTTGAAACAGTGTTTTTTTTGTGCCAAAACAGGGTTTTTGACACGAAAAAATTTGGAATGGCACAAAAACTTTTGGGCATTTGTGCCCATACCTGTAATTGGAGGGGGTTGGGAGGGACCCCCCCAATTTGGCCAACCCTGTACCCAGAATCATTTCCCCCCCCCCGCAGTTTGGAAAAAATTAAAAAAATTTGCAAAAAAGTGTATGTTTTTTGGCCTTTTTTGGGAAAAATTTCGACTTTTTTTCTACCCCCCCCCCAAATTTCGGATTTACCCCCCCCCCCAACTGGTCGGAGGTCTTACAGGTATGTTTGTGCCAATTGGCACAAAATTTTGGCTGGTCAAACGTTTTGGAGGCAGGAAATACAAAAAATTTTCGGCGCTTCGCGCCGAGTCAATGAACATAGTATTTCCTATTCCTACATTTGACTCGCCCGAACGCGAACGATTTCTCTCCGAACAGTGTATTAGTATCGTTGCAGCACATTTTATGGGCTGTCAATGACTGATGAATGAGAAGAAATTCTGAATATTCTCTGTTAATTCAGTCAAATTCGGGTTCAAAACTGAAATTCTTACTTTACTTTTTGTGTTTGATTGATTCAAATAAAAAAATCGATATCATTGGTAATGGTATAATATTTCGGCCGAAAATTTACACAATTTTTAATTTCATTTTCCCTAGACTTTACGGTGTTGCTAAATGTATAGTATCGATAATTCATATTCGTCGTAAGCAGGGTTGGCAAGGCTTTGGTTTTTTGGTTTTTGGTTTTTTTGGTTTTTTAAAAAAACCAAAAAATTGGAAAATCTCTGGTTTTTTGGTTTTTTTCCATAATCATTAGGAAACTGTTTTTTCATATTGGTTGATCTTCTAGGCATGTATTGGTGTCTATCTAAATTAAAATAACAATCAATTTAGTTAAATTGACTTCACTACAAAATAAAAAAAGTCGTATTTTTATGATACATTTTGCACACAAAGGATCCTTTCCTTCGTACCCATCTTGCAAGCACACATTTAGTACATGAGTTTAGTTTGCTATAATTTGCTCACAAAAAAATTGGACGCTAAATCTTTCGTAGAGTGTACTCTGACCATACGAGGTGACATCTATTGATCCATATAATCAAAATTTTACAAAATAATGATTGGGTATAATAATCCTGGATTCATTGTTACGCTAAGCTTTTTAATTTTCTTAGCTCGAAATTTCAAAATATAAATGAGACAACAATAATGAAATTTTGCACAGATCAGTTAAGCATACTGTAGGTTAACAAAGAGAAGAGCTTTTGAGTGGCTCATTTTTATGTGACTTGACGTCACTACTAGGTAGAAAAAAATCTTACAAAAATACGTATCTATCATGCAATCGAGGATAGTATATATAATAAGACCGATTTGCTGTTGTTACAGACAGGTTTGAAAAGCCAAAATTTGGAAACATCTGAAATGTCTATGTGTGACTTTCAACTGCAGTTTGTAATATTAACAACATATGTAATAATCTATCAAGTTAAAACCCTTTTATCAAAAACGGTATACTTAAAAGTTGTGTCATTTCAGCTTTCCTGTGCATACGTGATGCATTGGTACAATTCTGTGGTTGATTTTTTATGAGTTTTGATTACATTCTTTGCGTATTGTATATTTCCCTTTATTTATAATTTTTCTTCTTTTCCTTGAATGCCCCTTACATATCGCATGCTCTGTTCCATTTTTACTTTTCGTATGTTCTTCACTCATCGTTTCTTTCTTGTGTGCCCGCTTATAATAGGGATTTCGTATAGCATAAAATAATGACACTTCGGGTAAGATTAATACTTCTAGCTGCCATTTTAAGGCTACCTGACTAGTCTTAGATGATACAGGGAGCTTCCAGCAGTATTTTACATAGTTATTTCGATGTACCAAACATTTTAAAGAATTAAACCAGAAAAAAACCACTAAAAAACCATAGAAAAACCAAAAAAACATTTAAAAACCACTAAAAAACCAAAAAACCAAAATGTCGAAATTTCAAAAGTTTGGTTTTTGCTAACCCTGGTCGTAAGTCGAAGTGAATCAATTTGAACTTCCTGAACAATTCTAGCGTTATTAAAATTTTGTCAGCATTCCATTTCTTTTAGAGTTGTCGTGAAATATTTTCTTGCACAGTTTTTTCTTATCTGACTGAAATGGATTAGTTGAAAAATAGGTTGAGGAGCACGATTTTTCCAAAAAATTAATGCGTTTTAAACATACCTGTACTTGGGGGGGGACCCCCCCAACTTGGCCAACCCAGTACCCAAAATCATTTACCCCCCTCCCCCAACCCCTCCCCCCAGTTGGGAAAAAATTAAAAAAATTTGTTAAAAAGTGTATGTTTTTTGGCCTTTTTTGGGAAAAATTTAGACTTTTTCCTACCCACCCCCCCAAAATTTCGGATTTACCCCCCCACCCCAACTGGTCGGAGGTCTTACAGGTATGGTTTTAGACCTTTTCATCAAACTTTTGGCCTAAAACTTTTCCGCAGCTTTTCAGTATGCTTCTAGTAGAAAAAAATTATTTTCTGCCATTGGCACAAATTTTTTTGGCCGTTTGTGCCAATTGGCTCAAATGTCCGTGCACAAAAAAACGCTGTTTTGCAATGGCGGCAAGGCAAACTCGACCGGCCTTCAGAAATGTTGGGTTTCTTATGCGGTCTTCATACCTGTAAGACCTCCGACCAGTTTGGGGGGAGGGGTAGTAAATCCGAAATTTTGGGGGGGGGGTAGGAAAAAGTCGAAATTTTTCCCAAAAAAGGCCAAAAAACATACACTTTTTTGAAAATGTTTTTTTCCGAACTGGGGGGGGGGAATGATTTTGGGTATAGGGTTGGCCAAGTCGGGGGGATCCCCCCCCCCCCCAAGTAAAGGTATGGCGGTCTTCCGTCTGACAGAATAGAATTTGAATCGAGGACATTTAACTATGCGTTAAACTTTGCTGTAAACTCGACACTTATGGAGTTTAAGGGGCACAGAATTTTTCTTCGAAAATTTTCCAAAATTTGCGCATCTGCGACTAAAATGATGATGCTGATTACGAGAGCTGTTTCTTTTTTCCATGAACTTTTTTTCCGCAAATGTGGAAAGAAGTTAAATTTTTTCCACACGTGGAAAATTTTTTTTTTGTGTAAAGTTTTCGTCTGAAAATGATGTGAGTTAATAAAAAACACGTAAATATAAATTAACCTATGACTAGAAATTACAATGAAACAACTCATCCCACCGTTTTTTTCCACCGACCTTTTCCCCAAATAGAGAAAGGGGTCAAAATTTTTCCTTTTCTTCCTCAACTGGTTTTCTTCGCTTAAAAATGCTCATAGACGCTTTATTTAAGTGTTTGAGCTAGAAATCTTCGTAAACTACTTCGACTTCCATGAACCTTTAGAATCCATTTTACGTTAAGAAAGGGACAATCGCTTAAAAACGTTTAAATAGTGAACGTGTTGATCTTTATCAAAAAATTCTCAAGGAAAAATGCGGATATTCATTAAATAAATAATCAAGATAAAATATCGAAGATTACCAATTAGGGTTGGGAAAAAACCCGTTTTCAAAATTTCGAATTTGGGGTTTTTCTGGGTTTAATCAGGGTTTTTTTCATTTCACAATTGTGGATCTGAATTAAGTATGAAAGAAAAGCAAATGTAACATATCTAAAATTTTATTCTTCATAATGCAAAACATTTTCATATCATTTTTTCTGATTTTAAGCAAAAATACAGATTCCTTATCACAAAAAATAAAATCATATACTAATGCACCGTCAAAAAAATTTCTGGCATTGAATTTTATGAAGACTAGCTTTCCGACTAATGCAGATGGCAATCGATTATGCAACCTGCTGTGAACAAAGCCGAATGTTGAAAAATTACGCTCTGATGACGCAGTGGACATCAAAACGGAAAACACGGGATTGTAACATGGCAAAATAAATTCCACTTGCTCGCCATTAGTAGTCTTAAAAAACGTACTCTCAAGACAATTTTTTGGAATGAAGGCCACGTTTTGCCTTCCGTCAACCTATATTGCATAACAGATTTTTGGCCGCTCTCCAGCATTTTGTAACAAACGTATTTTTTCATCATCTTCACTTGCCGAGATCATTTATTCATTGGGTTGCTTGTAAATTGTGTTGGTACTAGTATAGCACGTCAACACCTAATTAAAAAAAATTTTTTTTGTCTTCGACCACTAGTATAGCACGTCAACACCTGCCCCAAAAAATGTTCCTAAGCCTAAGCCTAAGCCTACGGTCAATGAGAGGCACAAAAGAGAATTTGCTGGGCGGTCACTTGGCCGAGTATCGTTGGCGTTTGTTGCACGATGCGCGCCCGTTCAACGATCTGATCGAAGAAATTGCTCAGCAGTATCCTCTTTTGTAAAATGTCCACTGAATTATTATTATTATTATTATTATTAATGATATATCTGTTCGATCGACGTATCAGTGGAAAAACATTGTACATTATTATTATCAATATGAAGTTTTTCGCGCATTTTTATTATTATTATTATTATTGTTCATTGAGACGAATATGTCATCGAAAATAAACTAAAATTTCTTAGTCAAGTGTTGACGTGCTATATACTAGTGGTCAAACGAAGAAAAATATTTTTGGGGTAGGTGTTGACGTGCTATACTAGTGGTCGAAAGCAAAAAAAAAATTTTTAGTTGGGTGTTGACGTGCTATACTAGTACCAATTGTGTTTTTGCAGGCTTGAAAGAAGTTTGATGTTTCTTTCTCCAACATTCATACTGCTTACAGCCATTCAACTAGAATACTTGGTTGGTGGTCCATTTTCAGCCTATTTTTGAACCCAAAAAGCCGTCAGCTGCCTCTTTCTCAAGTTGGTCTGCTGTCTCCCTCAAAATTTAAGGGCTGTTCAAGTCAGCTCACCAAATGCTGATGGCTGTGAGCAGACTTTAGCACTCACAAGTAATTCTGTGTATTGCTCACTAGCACTGCTCATAAGTACTCATGAGCAGTAAAATCTGCCTAATATTCAGATGAACCACCAAATTAAATCAACTTCAGCCAAAAGACAATTCAAACATAAGTTAAATTTATTGAATATGAATCTTTAGCTTTTCGATTAGAGTAAGTCAACTCAACAGAACAGTCATAGGAACCGAATCGAATAAAGCTAAGAAGTCTCCTGAATTGAAAATTTACGATAGCATTTGATTTGTTTGTTGTGTGATCTCATCTCAACTCTGTTGTCATGTTAGTGTCAGAAAAGACTGCATTGCAGTTATTAAAGTTGGTTCAACTCTCATTTTGATTATTAAATCAGGAAGAAACTTTATTTCTGAGAACAAAATTGAAAAAAATGATTTTTTTCTTTAAAAACCCAAAAACCCAGAAATGGCCAATTTTCCAACCCAAAAAACCCATCAACCCAAAAACCCAATGCCCGCCAACCCTGTTACCAATTGAAGCATGAATACGTTCATGATGATGTTGAAATATGATTTCTGTAGTCGGCTGATCCGGGCTTGGAATTCCCTTGATGAAAGTACTGTAAATGCTGTTAGTGCAAAAGATTTTTCTGATAGACTTGAAAGGGTAAATCTGATACCTTTCTTAGAGGTGTAACTTTATTCGCTAATTTCTTTAGCTGTTATGCCTTTCACGTATATTTATTCCTTATATTTACTGTGTATGTTTTTCGACTTAATAATAAATTATTATTATTATTAAAACTAGTGATGTTCCGGTACCGCTTTTCCAGCCGGTACCAATACTTTTATATAACATGTAATAAAGAGTAAATAAACATGTACTTTTATTCTTAACATAGTACACTACACCTAACATAACATTAGTATTGAAAAACGAATCTGTATATTTTACATCGAAACTCAAAAAGCCATTGAGTTTATATCGAAAACCTTTTGAAAAGTAATAAATTCAAATTATTCGAAAATATTCAAAAGATGATTAGTCAATTTTGCATACGTAAACAACAAAAAATACTGTACCTCTTGGTTTTAAAAAATAACATTTTTAAATTTTAAAAGTTGTGCTTTTATTTTTAAAATTAGCTCCCAATCATTGTTTTTTTGTACTCGACCCGTTTGTACTGGTACAAACGATCAGAGAATTTATCGATTTTTGCAGTTTTTTTGACAAATTTTCTGGCATAGTCTTGAACTAAGGCTTAGGTTTAGGCTTAGACTTACGGTTAGGAAGCAGTTAACTATATCTTTCCAATCATTCAAATTGATGAAATTTTTTCCAACCACTCAACTTAATGACAGCTCTCGCTCGGCAATGCTCAGTTGTGCAGTGAGCGGTACCGATTCCTCAAGGCACGCGATGCTGGCGGAAATTAGACAATTTTGACGAAATTTTCAGGGAATTTGATGTAGGAAAGAGATGGACAAGATTTAGATGCACTGTGCTTAAGTTTAGGCTTAGGCTGAAACTTAGGTTTAGGCGTACACACTCAGGCTTGGGCTCTGGTTCAGGCTGACGCTTAGTTTCAAGTTTAAGGTTAAGTTGCTTTAAGAACAAGAGATGATTTTGGTAAAAAGGCGAAAAAATAAATTTTTCCCTTACTACAAACTTGGCATAATCTAGCCTCTAGTTTGTTTCCGCACTTTCTTGTCGTGTCTATTAATCATTTCAAGAGCTGCCGAAAAATATGTGTCCGCTTGAGTCTTTGAAATTAGCACCCAAAAAATATCCCGCACATTTTTTCTCTCGCTGGGATTGAGTTTTTCAAACGTTTTGAACATGAACTTGTGCATTGAAAAACGATAAAGGCTCAGGAATAGCTGCAGCGAAGATTCATTTTCTAGCGTTTTAGAATATAAACTTCCAAATTTTTTCCGGTTCGCGCCGGAATGAGAAATTTAGAATACATTATAGTTTGATTTTAATTACAAATAAGAATACGTTAGTTTGATCAATAAAGTCTGTCTTATGATTCAGACTTTTTGATTGAATATAGTCACGATTATGAGTCTCAATGATTATATTAATAAAATTTAGGTACCGGCAGCGGTACCACCATGGTACCGGCACCTATACCACCATACTACCGGGCCGGTACCAGTACCGGACGCATCACTAATTAAAACCATTAATGATTAAACGATGATGAGTGAAGGTAGACATGCTATAAGCCGCGCCTGGGCTTCTCGATAAATAATAATGATTATTGAAGTTATAACCGGCATGCAGTGCCGGAAATTTTCGAGATTTTGACCCTCTAAAAAGCACCAAAATGCATCTTTTCCATAACCACAAATTTTTTTTCCACACATTTGTGGAAAGACGTTGAAATTTTTTTTCCACATTCCGGATTTTTTCCACATTATAGTGCAAATGCGGAAAAAAATAACAATGATTACGAGTATTTTATTAGTTTTCCATAAAATCGAAGATCTTGACTGGAAACAGGGTGTCCTTCCTAAATCAAAATCTTTTCTCGATGTTTGCATATTTGCGATCATGTTATGGGTAAATCGATGATGCCTTTAGGAATATGCCATTTTATTTCATTTTCATGCAATCAAAAATGTCGAATAGAAAACATTAAGGTATTACTGCGTCTGGTTCATTCCCACCTTATGACGTTATACACACTTGAGCATAGTGGGGTATTGGAAGGGGATTAGGCTTAGGGCGCAAGCCTAAATAATGTCAAAGCCTAAGAATAAGCCTAAGCCTAAGCTCTCTCCGTTAATCCCCTTCCAATAACTTACTATTCTCAAGCCTGTATGTAACGTTACATATAAGATGAGTGTTAACCAGACACAGTAGTAAGTACCAACATTAACTGTGAAGTTTGAATTTTTAGTGCTGATTATTGCATAAAGAACGTTTTACATTTTACCCTATTGTCAATTTAATTGAGTCAGTTAAGTGTGTGTTGTTTGGCAGTGGCTACTGGCTAAATGGACTCGAGTCCGTTTAGTCCACTGTTTTTTTTTCTTTCCGCCGGTCTTTTCCCCAAATGGGGGAAGCATGCCTATACTTGAGGGGGGTTGAGGGAACTCCCCTCTAACTTGGTCAACCCTATACCCAACCTCCCACCCCCAAACTCGGAAAAATTGGGAAAAAGTAACCTGTTTTTGGGAAAATTTTTGACTTTTTCCGACCCCCCTCCCAAAAAAAAATTTCGAGTTTACCTTCCTCCAACTGGTCGGACCACTTACAGGTAAGGGGGATAGGGGTCAAAAATTTTCCCCTCATTTTCTCCAAGTCATTTTTTCACTTTAAAATGCTCATAAATGCTTTACTCAAGTGTTTTTGAGCTTTTTAGAACATTTTGATATTTTTAGTGCCATTAATTTATTAAAATCGAAGAAAAAATTGAAATTTTTGAGTTTGAAGTCTAATTTACGAGTATTGTGGAACAAATTTTCCAGCAAACTATCCAACATTATACATGAGAAGCACTGTTCTTTTTAGCGGCACACCCATTAGCAGTGCCGCTAATGGCAGTTTGACTCCATTAGCGCAAAAAAATTTTATTAGCGCGCAGTAACTTATTTCTTTTTACAATAGTGATCAAGTTATTAGTGATTGTATTAAGCATTATTGAGGAATGTGTTACTGTAAACGTATATTTCGACAGCGTTCTTTAAAACGGGTCGTAACCAAGAAAAAAATTTTCCGGCGCCTGGCGCCGGGAAAATTTTCAGGTTTTTACATTCTAAAAGGCTGGAAAATGAATCTTCATAGCAATGAAAATAAATCGGAATAAAACTAATGCATCGTAATACCTTTCTTATCTCGGCGCTCAGCGCAGCGAAAATTTTCGGATTTTTGTGTTGCAAAATGCTGGAAAATGTATGTTCCCAACAATTATTCCTGGATAGAAGCTCTAAATTTACAGTCTTGTAATGATGTTTTTATCGTCTTTCAATCGCAGATTGGTAAGGTTCACGTTTCAAAACCTTGGAAAACTCCAAACGAAGCGAGAGAATAAAATTCTGAGAAGTGATGAAAAATCTCAATTATCAGCAAATTATTGACTTGACTAAATTAGTAAAAAAAGAGATGAAGTACTTCAATTGATAGGAACTGATGAAGGTTAATTAGTAAGTGGAAGTAGATATGCTAACGGCCGCGTTTGATAGAAAGCAATGACTGTTCGACTGGCGGAAAATTTTCAGGTTTTGACCTTCTGAAATTCACCAAAATGAATCTTTTCGGTTTTGAAGTGAAAAAAAATATTTTCTTATGAAAAAATGCTCAAAGCTTTTTCCTTATTTCGAAATTTTATTCCCTCAAACGACACGAGAGAAAAAAATTGTAAAGATTGATGGAAAATCTCATTAATCGGCAAAATGTTTTCTTTTAACTAATCGAAAAGAGATGAGGTACAATTCAGTTGATTGAAACTGCTGAATGTTAAGTAGTAAGTGGAAGTAGATATGCCACTGGTCATGTCGGATAAAAAACAATGACTGTTATACTCACTGACCGGCGCGAAGCGCCGGAAAATTTTGAGATTTTTCTCTGGCGGACCATCTTTTATTAGCGCCGCGCTAGAAAAAAAAGCAGTGATGAGAAGTCGACTGTTAAGGCCCACTGTTTTTTTTCTGTGGAGACCCTTTCGTTATTTAGCGAAAGAGGTCGAAATTTTTTTGCCATATTCGCCATGTCGTTTTTTTCGCTTAAAAATGCTGTCATACGTTTTATTTATTCATTTTAGAGCTTTTCGTAGCATATTCATGCAGACAGTAATTTTCCAACGCTCTTGAATAGATTATTATTTAAAAAATAGGAAAGTCTTGAAAATTCTTATGAACATTTTCCCGGTAATCTACAATTCTCGTTCATTTTACGCATTTTTATATAGTTTTAACTTTCAACGGAATAGATTTTCGTGCAAGAGGAATTTCAAGTCGTTTTTGCAGGGTGTTGACGTAGTGTTTTTTTTGTACTGTACAAATGAAACGGAGTACAAACGAAAATTTTAGTGCAAAAAATTTTCATTACTCAACAGCCCTCAGTATTCAGTATCAATGGACTTGTTAGGACTTGCTTGTTATGCCATCGGTAACGACAAACTAGCAGCTATGGCATAATAATAAAATCTTTTTGTGGAGTATTTTACTAGTACATGTTCTGTGCCTCATGATCAACTGTTTTATGTGTGTGCAGTCTTATTTAGAAAATTTTTGGACTACAAACGATTTTTGAGAGGTCGTTTGTACCAGTACAAATAGACAGAGTATACAAAAAAACTATGTTGACGAAGGCGTACGGAAAAAATATTCCGCGCTTTTACGCTAAAGAGCAGGAAATTGCGTGCGAAAAAAAACAGTTTATCTCAGCAAAAAAACAATTTTAGTATGACCGACAAAATAAGCTCTCAGAAGCCTGATTTTTGGGCGAAATTTGCTATGCAGAAAAATTTTTTGAAAATAATTGGGAAAAGCCGGTAATTTAATTTCGTTGAACTAGTGACCACCCTGTTTTGGGTTTTTATTGTGTTGTTGTGTCAGGTACATAGGTAATAAATCGAACCAAGAACATTTCCGAACAGAACATCATTCATGATATTTGAGTGACGATCAGGTGTACTGAAGATTCCATGATTAATGATCGAATATGAAATTATCAGGCTTGAAAGACTATATTAAATTGATCCAGTGTTTCCAACCTTTGGTTTTTTCCCGAAATACGGTCTAAGGTTTTTTGAATTGAATTGAAAATTTTACTACGCACACAAATAGGGGTAAAATACGATAATAATACTAGGATAAAAACACATGCGTGTAAAGTTGTAAAAGCGAAAAACAACCACCACAATAGAGCAAAATATAAAATAATAAAGTAATTTTTTCGAGGTAAGGTTTGGGTTTTTATTCTACTCTGAGGTTTTTCGGGGTTTTTTTAGAATTGATTATTGATGGTGAAGTATCTCGAAATTTCCCGGTGCTTCGTACCGGTAATGATGATCGTTGTTTGCTCTAATCCAGCTCATGGGCATTCTGTAGCATGTTTACTTCACTTAGTATTTAACATTAAATAGTTGTCGTCAGGGCCGTGCGCAAGGGGAGTGGGGTCGGGGGCGCCCCCCCCCCCAATTGAGGCAGCATGCAAACAGTGTATCGTGTAAAATCAACATTTTCTGGACCTATTCAGTAAAAAAATGTAATCCGCCCCTCCCATGAAAAAATCCTGCGCACGGCCCTGTTGTCGTCACTTTCCAGGAATGTCTCATCTGTTTGTTAAATCTATGATCTTTGATATTACTTCTTAGTGTTCGACAAAAATCAAGGGTTTTTTCGATTGTTTTCACAAAATCATTTTGTAGTATTCAAAAGTTTTCGAATTTTGTACCGTTATCTTTCTGCCTTTGGCGCATGATTAAAACGGTAAAGGACATTGACAGAAGCTGGTTGAACAATCCAAATTTTTTGTTGCTAGTCTGATTTTTGAATTTTAGTTGAACGCTTTCAGTATGATTTTTACATTTCATCCTAGTATAGAAAATGATTAAATTGACTGCAAAATTAGACCGCCTATCCAGGAAATGAATATTGGCAAGATTCATTTTCCAGTATTCTAGTATCTAAATCCATAAAAAATTTGGGCCGCTGGAATTTTTTATTTTTTTGTTTCGTCCGAATTTCAGCTTGAATTTCTGTGTACCTAGTTAGCTGATTGAAAACATTATCTCGTTGCTCTAGTCTGAACATCACTCTAGACTGAAAATCAGGACCGTGCGCAAGATTTTTTCATGGGGAGGGGGGCGGACTAGATTTTTTCACTGAATAGCCCCAGAAAATGTTGATCATGCGCGGATATACTGTGTGCATCACCGTTTTTTTTCCTCGAAGATTTTTTCCACATGAGAACCGGAACCAAAATTTTTTTTCCTCATTTTCCAAAAATTTTCCACATTTTTAAAAACGCTTATAATGTGGCTACGGATGCTTTTTTATGCATTTTAGGAGCATACCCAAGCATTTTGTTGTATTTGTAGTCAGAAACCTGCAAAAATGAGGAAAAAAATTGAGAAAATTCTGTTTATGTTAGTCAAAATAAGCTCATGAAGAATATATTGGTGTTCTATAGAATGGTCCGGCGCGGAGCGCCGGAAAAATTTTTTGATTTTCACTTTCCAAAACGTTGGAAAATGAACCTTCATAACGTTGGGAAATAAACCTTCATAACGTTGGGAAATAAATTAAAATCAGACTGATGAAGCGTAATTTGCCTCCCATTCCGGCGCGAAGCGCCGGAAAAATTTTCGGGTTTTTGTATTCTAAAACGCTGAAAAATAAATCTTTCCAACAGATAATTCGTGAACAAATGTTTTGAAATCGCGTTCTAGAGTAATGTCTTCAATTTCCACCTTCAATAAACGCAAAAGTTCAGATTGCAAACGTTTAAAAAATTCCAATCATCGAGGGAAAAAAATTGAGAGACTTGATGGAAAATCTCTATTTTCGGCGACATAATTGACTGTAAACGATTAGAAAATGAAACGAGCTAGCTTGATTGATAGAAACTGTTGAGCATTAATTAGTAAGTCGAAGTAGATATGCTAACGGCCGTGCCTGATAGAATATAGTTATAATTATACCCATGACCGGCGCGAAGCGCCGGAAAATTTTGACATTTTGACCTTTTAAAGTCCACCAAAACGCATGTTTTCGGTTTAGAGTTACTGCCTCAATGGGGGGGGGCGGCCGTCCCCCCGCCCCCCCCCTTGCGCACGGCCATGCTGAAAATCAAACCTTAATCACTTGATAAGTCCTGAAAAGATTCATTTTCTAGCATGTTGGCAGTGGAATTTCTAGACAATTTAGGATTTTTTACTGTAGCTTTTTTGCTTCTTTGCTATCGTTAATTTTGCTATATTGTTATCATTATTTGACAAAAACTCAAAAATTTTGTTCGTCTTCTTTTTTCGTGAATTAGTGATTGCAGAAGCATCTAGTAAGCTCAAAAAGCATGTGTTAACGTTTTTTGTTAGAATTCCATATAATATTCTGTGACTAAAATTTCAGGGTTTTTCATAAGACAATGTTGGCAGCACTGATTACGGCTGGTGACGCTTTTTGTTTGATTGATCTTCACTGAAAATTGACAAGTTGAATGTTGATACACTTGAAATAATCATGCATGAAAAACTTGGTTTCATGTTAATTGTATGAATATGACCCTGATCATGTATAATTTTGGTCAAATGACCATACGTTTCAACTAAAATTGAATGAATATAATCCTGTAAAAATATTGAAATGAAGAAAAATCGGATCAAAGAAGTATATTTTTAGCACAGCAAAAACCCAAAACCCAGAAAATTTTGCACCCACTAAAGCCCACCCCCGACCTGTCCTGGCCATTAGTTTTCCATGTTATCAATTGACCAGAAAACATCAGCTGTTAATCCGCATTTTCATCAATCAGTGTGCCTTGCGTCAGAAAGAATAACTCCGGCCTGGTGCGTAGCCCTGGAAAAAATATGTTTTTCGGTCTTAGAATGCACGAGAATACGCTCCGACGCCATTCATTGAAACGAAAAAACCGTTTTCTCCACATTGGCGTGCCCTGCTCCAGCCTTTAAGAGCCTTCTGCTGTTAAATTCTACGCTTCTATTTCTATGGAACGAGATAGGTGCGATGCGGTTAACAAAGCTGGCCTTATCCCACAGAATTTTTGTAATCAACGAGAGTCTGACTCCGAATACTGGTTTCTAGCCAATTTGAGCGGCACATGTCAGATTATTTAATTCAAGTCCATAGCTTCATTTATTCTTAAGTTCCTTATTAATAGTCGTTGCCTTGCGACTGAAATCAGCTATAACGTCGCCAGACCATTAGCTCATTCCGAACGCTAAATTGTCGTCCAGAAGTGGCTTGTGGAACAAGGAATGAATATGCCGCACAAGGTTCGTAAATTTGTCTTATCTTCACCTGCCATGGTGTTTGTATAACTGCTAGACACTTAGCCTTAGTAGGTTAGGCACATGTACACGAGTGAAATCACTCATACTTGACTGATTTCTTTAGGCTTAGGGGCGTCATCTTGTGTATTTTTTACCTGCCATTAATTTTAGCCACACCAACAATCACTGGCCAAGTATTTCGACAAAGATACCTCGATGGGAAAATCGTCAAATGTAAACGACGTACACGAATCGAAACAGCTCAACAGTGTTTTTTCAACTTCTGAAGTCTCGACGGATAAGTAAAATATTTTATAGTTTTGCTTTTATGACATCATGAATGTTTGCTATTCACTGTTACGCAGCAGGTCTTCAACATCTTCACTCACTTGAAATTATCTGTTTTAAATTACTTATTGTTTTACAAAACATCGCTAAAAGGTCTAGATTTTATGCTTTAGGAATAGCCGTTCATCCATTCAGAAAAACGAAAATTAAGTCCATACACTAAATGTAATTGAAGTGTACGCTGAGTCCAATTTATGCTTCCGAGTTGCATTTGAATGTGGAGCTTGAGAAAAAGGTTTCCAACTTGGGAAATTTCTGGCGCTCGAGAATCGCCTAAGCAAGCAGCATCTTAAAAAGTTATTTTTGAGTAATTTAACCGAGCTCATTTACATAAAGTCAAGAGCGTTGTACTTTTCCGAGGTGAAGGGCATTTTGTAGATGAGGGCAGAAATTTTCCAACAATCTGAAAATAAGCATTTCAACATTGCACACTTAGTAATCACCATCGCAGATTTTGTAATCACGCAAATCATTGTGCGATGAAATTTTTGTTGTATACATTAAAAAATTAATTTCGACAATTTTTTGCACAAAACACTTTCAGATGAAATCTTTTCGCATCTATATTTACGTCCTTCATAGCACAAAAGCGAATGGTTATTTAAAAATGCAGCTTCTCATTTTCGTACATGCTAAAAAAGTTCCAATTACTGTTATTCTTACAGTTGAAAATTGGCTCTTTTTTCAAAATTCTGATCATACCTTGATCATACATGATAGCGAAACAATATTTTCAACAGCTATGAAAATGCATCATCTAGAGACGTAGTTATATAGCTTACTTGGATGAATCAATCAGAATAAATATTTTGCTTTTGTTTCATGATTTCTATGTCTGAAAAGCGTTTTCTGAGCAGCATATTGCGAAAGTAAAGCATCTTTGTACTCGTCGCACGATAACCCAAACAATCTACATGCACGGTTTCAGAAGTTTTTTTCTCGTTCATAAATGAAATACTGGTCGGGGGAGTTAGATCGCTCTTCTTGGACCTAGCCCGACCTGCACAAATTGCATATCTAGATAATAATGGCGGATCCAGAAAAATTTTTCGGGGGGGGGGGAGCGGTTAGGGAAGCGGTTTTAAAAAATTGTTGTTTGCCTCAAAAAACATGCCTAAAAACTAAAAAAAGAATATGAAAACGTTGTTTTTCGACATTTCTCGACGTTCTACAACTTTTTGGCTCAAAATTAAGTATTTTTCCAAAAAAATTCAATAAATTTTCAAAAAAAATTTCAAATTTGCATCGTATTTCAAAAGTTTTGGGGGGCAGCCGCCCCCCGCCCCTTCCCCTAAATCCGCACTTGCTAGATAAAGCTTATTAGTCATGTGGCACCAGTCATCTCACAAATTTAGTCAGTTCTTGAACCCTTTTCCTGGTTTCAAAGCTAGGTAGGGAGAGCAAGACTTAACAGTAATTCCATCACTTCAAAAATATAAGTAGTTCAATAAGAGCTAATTTATGACATGAGGTCCCTTTCTGAACAGTGTCAAGACATTTCTATGTCCACGGAAAAGTTATTTCTCAAGACACAGCCACAGGGCCGTGGGCAGGATTTTTTCATGGGAGGGGGCGGACTAGGTTTTTTTACTGAATAGCCTCAAAAAATGTTGATTTTATACGGATATACTGTGTGCATGCTGCCTCAATGGGGGGGGGGCGCTCCCCCCTTGTGCACGGCCCTGCACAGCCAGATCCAAAGACATTTTTCAGAAACAGGCTACACGATATTTATGAGGTCTTAGAAAAAATTTGGCAAATAATTGTTGAAGTTAGATCATACATGTAATTGCGGGGAAGGGCTATGGAAACCCCCCCCCCCCAGAAATCGTCGACCATATGGCTAGCCATTGGGCGACCGCCCCCCAGGATTTTCCAATCCTACGGCTAGCCATATGGTAGCGCTAGGGACCCCGATACTTTTGGTCGGAAAAATACTGGAAAATGTCAATTTTTTGATGGAAAATGTCAATTTTTAAACAAAAAATGGCCAAAAACGTCAATTTTCTCGGCGCTTCGCGCCATAAATACATTTTTTATCATTTTTTAGACAAAAATTACTATTTTTTGAACCGTTTTTCTGACCTTTTTCGTGAAAAAATTAATTTTTCTTTCTTTCAGAGACCCCTCCCACCAAAATTTTGGAAATTGCTGACCCCCGGCCCAAAAAAAGTGGCCCGATTCCCCCCCCCAGACATCGGGGCTCCGTTACATGTATGAGTTAGATATCCGATTTCTTGATTTTTTGTATGTGGATATTCATTATTCTATAAAAATAAGTTTTTGCATATAGATCAATGTGGTGCTCAAGGCCAGTATCGCAGCATGCGGATTCACAATATTAAAAAATAAATTGTACAGTATATATATGCACTGGGTTGACAAACACAATGTTTACATATGACACTCAAAGTTGTACCAGGCATAAGATGACATTTTTTATGTTCAAATCACACAATCAATGCAACAATTTTTATAAAATAGATTTTAAAATCGCCAAGGAGCGTACGGCCACATGCCCCCTGGGCACAGCCCTGCTCTGAAACTAGTCATCTGATATGGAAGTTACCTCATCTGGTACTGAGTTACATCCAGTTCAACCTATTGTCCAGTTTCCCATATATACCTGTTTGTCGAAAACCAGACGCTAGTGATTACAACACTTGTAATCGAACTAATCCATCATCTTTACTGTGGGTAAGAGATATCTTGACACATACTATCCAATGAAATATATTTCATAAGTAAAATTTACTAGGTGCCACCTTTTTGCCAGTTCCGGTACCATCCTCACGTTTTATGAATTTTGTTTCCTTCTATATTCCTCATCAGTGTTATTTTTCTCATAAATGAGTTTGATACAGAATACTTACCATTTTGTTTTTCGCAGATTACATCCTTTAATTTAGTTTAATACTAAGTTCTGGAGAATGACTACTTCCAATCATTCTGCTGTTATAAGTAAGTTTTTTACCATTTTGACGACCGACGAAACTAAGGCAATATGCAACTGTAGCGCTAAAAAAATTAGCCGAGGTAATAAATACGGCATTGGGCACGACGGCTTGAAGAAGCCCTTGACAAGCCATTCACCGACTAACTTGAAATTTTAAGCCAAGCAAAAAGCGTCAGAAAGATAAAAATTAAGATTCGATGAGCGAAAAATACAAATAATACCAATAAACGACCTTAGAGCAGGGCTTTTTTCGTACCGGTCGATCCGTACCGAACGGAAATCTAGTCAACAAATTTCCGCACCATCCTACCCATTTCCGTGCAATTATTATTTTTCACTTGCTTCATATCTTGTAGATAGTTCAAAGTATACGTCGTAATGTCGTATAAGTAGGAACACGTTTGCTCACTCTAAAATTGAGAGATTTACTCCACTTCTATCAGAAAAACGCTTAAACGATAATTTTCTTGGACTCCGCGTCGGTTCTAAATTTTCGCAACTGGATTTTCTTGAATTTTGGAGGAAAATAATGAAAAGTCTGGCAAGACTGTCGATAAATTTTTGTTTCAAGGCTTCTAGAATGTTGGAAAATGCATTTCTCAGCTTATTCTTTTGCAACCATGGCTGACCGATCGTAAATAATGGTTGCGAAAAATTTCCGCAGTAGACAGTCCATCTTTTAGTCGAAGATCGTTAATGCCGGCGCCCAGCGCAGCAAATTTTCTAAATTAAAACATCCTAGAATGCAGGAAAATGTATCTTTTTGAACATTTGTTTAATACAAAAATTAGGCACGCATCCGATAGTTTGGATTCCTCAAGCAGAAAAAACATCTGTCATTTTTCTGCGCTGATGATGTTTGAATCATATTCCAAATGGGAAGTTGTTCACAAAACACTAAAATATTCAAACACTGCAAAAGGATCGAGAAAAATCTTGATTTTTTCAATATGTCAAGACACAATACAATATCGAACATTCATCCATGATGTGTTGATGTTCAACAGCTATAAAGAGAAGATAGGGCGACATAACAGTGAACGAAAAATAATATCCAAAATTATAAGTCATTTAAATCCGGCGCGAAGCGTCGAAAAATTTTCACAATTTTTTGTTTTAAAACGCATGAAAATGAATTTCCGGACAGGAAATCCTATAACTTAATCAAAAGAATCTACAGGTTTCAGGTTGCACCGTGCATCAAAAAATTCATACCGTACAGAAAACTCGGTAAAAGTTTTCCGTAGCAGCCCAAAAAAATCCGTCTGGTACGGAAACAAACCCTGCCTTAGAAGCTAGTTTCGTAAAAACTAGACGCATTGACAACGATAGTTCACAAGTTTTAATCCAAAAAATCGTGCGATTTATTTGCTTTGATCAACAGCCTATTTCGGTTGTCGAAGATAAGAGTTTTTGGATCTATTGAAACTAGGGTTGTCCCGGGGCAGACATTTTAGCCGGGGCCGGGGCAGATATATAACATATTAACATATACGTCACTAGTGGTACCATACTTCATGTATCACATCGAAAAATTTTTAAGGTGATTCTTTCTCTTTTTATTTCATGTCAGCTATGATACTGCATTGGTTGATGGGTTAGATAGGGTCTGATGCAGACAAAAAAATTAAATTTTTAAGATAATTGTCATTACTAAAACATAGGAAACTCATTCTTTTCCCGAAGAAACTGCATTGCATACATGAACTTGTATCAATTCATCTGCAGGGTTTTTTAGCATGGTGCTATCGATCGTAATCACTGTTTATTAGCATAGGTAATCATAATAATAAACAGTCTTTTCAGATCAATGAAACCACGAGAATTAAAGTTGCAAAAAATTCAGCAGCAACCTTCAATCTTTTAGTCGAAAATTTTTCAAATTTCAATGTTCTAGAATGCAGGAAAATGTATCTTTCTCAACATCTTTAATACAAAAATTATGCACGCACCCGATAGTTTAAATTCCCCAAACAGATGAAATATCTGTCATTTTTCTGCTGTGATGATGTTTGAATCATATTTCAAATGGGAAGTTTATGTTCACAAAACAGTAAAATATTCAAACACTGCAAAAGAATCGAGAAAATCTTGATTTTTCCAACTATGTCAAAAAACAATACAAGATTGAACATCATCCACTAGATAGGACGACATTTTTCAACCGTGAACCAGAACTAACATTCAAAATTATAAGTCATTTGAATCTGGCGCAAAGCGCCAGAAAATTTTCAGCATTTTTTGTTTTAAAATGCATGAAATTGACTTTCCAGACAGGAAAATCCTATAAAGTAATCAAAAGAATCGTCAGGCTTTAGGTTGCACTGTGCATCAAAAAATCTGTACAGTACGGAAAAAAACCCTGACTGGAAGGGAGAAACTTTTGAAAAATGCTCGAGAAGAAAGTTGGAGATATCACAAAATTGTGGTGAAAAATCAAAAATCACCATTTTCCCAAATAACAACTTTGTCAGCATCCTCATTCTCTTTGTCACTTTTGCATAGTGAATGACTGTGGCTCAAATCTGAATTCCCTTCAGCTCTAACTTCTTGGACACTACTTAGGTAATTTGAAAACATGTTTTGACATGTATGCTGAAGTTTAGGCAAATCAGTAATAATGAATAGCTAATATTATCGTACGTTTTCTGGAAAAATCAATTGAAGTTGAAGTGCAGTTCCGGATATAATGAAAACTTTTAAACTTTTATCCAAATAGAACATGAATTTAGTGATTCCTAAAAGTATTACTGTCGAACTAACTACTGAATATTTACTTGTCACAGTCTAAACTTCAATTTTATTATAAATCGAGCTTGTTATACTATCAAAAATACTAACTTTTTGTAGTCTTGCCCCGAACCGGGGCAACTCTAGCCCCGGCCCGGGGCCGGGGCAGCTGCCCCGGGGCCGGGGGCGGGGTCTGGGACAACCCTAATTGAAACGTGTTCCACCAAAATTCAAGTATCTCCGTCAAAACCAGTGGCGCTGGCCGTCGCTGTTGCCTGGGACATCCCTGAAATTTACACAGTATTGCTGATTTCACCAGTTTTGTAAGCATTTTGCGCCAGAGCTAGATTGTAAGTGCACGGTAGAAATGATTGGAAATTTTTAGAACTGTCTTGCAAATTTCAATCAATCATAAATCGAGATTTCTATGTCCAATACTCTCAGCGCAAATCGCTTGAATCTGTTATTTTACGAAAAGATTATGGATAAGCCTTGCATAACTTACAAGTTTAGCAGTTCGACCCTCCCCCGGAACCTGTCAGCCAACAAAAACTTGGGAAAATTTCAATTTTTTGACCGAAAATTCTCTATTTGTCCCGCGCCATAAATGTGTTGTATGGTTACATTCAATATTCCACCCGTAGAACTGATCTTTCATCCAATCCTAGGGTTTCGAACCTGCCGTTTTTGTTGAGCCCAGGTGGGGCTGGCTATACACATCCCGTTAAATTCCAGTGGTGGTACAGCGCTGACGCCTCCTAGTCCTAGGAAGCCCTTCAACGCATAGTCATTTCACCAAGTTTTTGAAAAAATTTTCCATTCTTGGCAATTTTAGGGACGAAAATTGGTTTTTTTTAACTCTCACGGCCGTCACCCTCTAGAAGATCAACTGTCAATTTTTGTCCCTACAATTAAACAGCAATATTTTTAGGGAAATGAAAATTTCGTCGAAAACCGATGTTAGTCCTACGTCGAAGTGTAAGATGCCTCAAAAAGTCGTCGAATTATCTAGCGATTCAGATGACGAGCCGATAGCAAAGAAAATAAAAATTGACGAGAAGAAAGTTGATAGATTGAAAAAAGAGAAATGCATTAAGAAATCAACCAATATGGTTTCGAAGAAGGTAATGTGAAAGTGCGAATTCACTCACATTTTACTATCGTTCGAAAACTAATGAGAAAAACCGAATTTTCATTTTAAAATTGTTCATTAACACATCTCTACTTTATTGTTGGCATTTTCGCAAGTAATCGTGCTGTGAAATTTAGTTTGCCTCGCGTTTCGAACGATCGCTTGTTGGGTTAGTTAATTCATTTGATCAATTTTTGATCAAAATGAAGATTATATACGGACTAAATATTTACTACTCCTTTACTAAATATTTCATTAAACTGATTTTTAATCATGGAACATCTAGCACACTTTTTTGTAGCTAGAAACTGAATTTTAATCGTGAGAAATTGTGTTTGTATCTTAGATGTTATATACAGGGCCGTAGCCAGGAATTTTTTTAAGGGGGGGACGGACCAAGCAAAAAAATTTTTTGGAAAATTTTCAGGTTTTTACACTCTGGAAGGCTGGAAAATTAATCTTCATAACAATGATAATAAATCGGAATTCAACTAATAGATCGTAATACCTTTCTTATTTCGGCGCGTAGCGCCGAGAAAATTTTCGTATCCTTGCGTTCCAAAATGCTCGAAAATGAATTTTCACAACAATTATTCCTAGATAAAAGCTCTAAATTTACAGTCTTAGAATGACGTTTTTACCAGTTTTCAATGCAGATTGCGAAGGCTCACGGTTCAAAATGTTTGGAAAACTTCAAACGTAGTAGGAGAATAAAATTTCAAGAAGTGATCAAAAACCTCAATTATCAGTAAAATATTGGCTCTTCGCAAGTAAAAGAAGGGATGAAGTGAATCAGTTGATAGAAACTGATGAAAGTTAGTTAGTAAATGGAAGTAGATATCTTAATGGCCGCGCCTAATAGGGAACAATGACTATTATACTCGGGACCGGCGCGAAGCGCCGGCAAATTTTGAGGGTTTGACCTTCTGAAATTCACCGAAATGCATCATTTCGGTTTTGAAATGAAAAAAAAGTTTTCCATTAGTGAGAGCCATGCCCAAAATTTTGTCTTGTAGCTAATGAAAAAAGAGATGAGGTAATTCAGTTGATTGAAACTGTTAAAGTTTAATTCGTAGGTCGAAGTAGAAATGCTAATGGCCGTGGCTGATAGAAAACAATGACTGTTACACTCATTGACCGGCGCAAAGCGCCGAAAAATTTTGAGATTTTCCTCAGTGATAGACACAAAATCGACATATAACAAAGTCCCAAGGGGGTGGCGGCCGCCCCCGCCCCCCTTATATACGGCCTTGGTTATATATATTATTTACTGCTTGCCGTGAATTCTATGCAATGGGATAGTTTTTTAAATTTCCTGAACTTTTGCCTTTATATGCTTATAGGTTCCGCGTACCAAGCCGGCCTCGGCCAAGCAGGTCACCCTTCCTCGACCCGGTCATCAAAGCTTGACAAGCATTAAAGGAAAATTATCCGCTTTGAAATCGTACTTAATCCAGCCGCCTACATCATCACCCTTAAGTTCTTGGAAGTTTTCGTCAACCGCACTACCAAAAATGCCGACCTTGTTGCCGCAACAAGATCGTACAGCTGCCACTTGGAACGAAGCTATCATTAAAGCATACCAAG
This sequence comes from Romanomermis culicivorax, assembly GCA_963922205.1. Taxonomy (NCBI): domain Eukaryota; kingdom Metazoa; phylum Nematoda; class Enoplea; order Mermithida; family Mermithidae; genus Romanomermis; species Romanomermis culicivorax. Next base: position 727,452 of record CAWUHX010000036.1, read on the forward strand.
CTGTTCAAAATTCTAAGCAATTGGGATCTTTATTGAAAAATAAACCAGCGACGTCGTGTTCTATGCCTCATTTGATGAAGAACTTGCCATCAACGAGCAAAGTGCCACTCATTACAGCAAAACCATTTAGCTTGGTAAATTTGTGTGACATAGGGGAGTATTACTACGGATGAATCGGGTATTCAGATCCGCCCTAATTTCTGGATCCGCATTCGATCACTGGAATTTTCTGGCATCTTGACCTGATGAAACAAGTCTTCTTGATCCAGAAAATCAAAATTAATCGATTTTTTCTATCCAAACCAAGATAGCCAAAATATGTCTCTTTGACAGTAATTTTTCAACTGTATCACAATTTGAACGATTTCTGGTAGGACTGTAAATGTGAACTTTGATCCGTTTTCTCGGTAAAAAAAGTCTACATCATAAGTCTTGATCTGTTATTGACTTTACAGATATCATTTTACTTTCTAAATAAAGTAACACTCGAAAACAGGCATTTTTCTGCCCAGTGCACATTTTTTGACTGTGTGGAAAAGTCTTGATGAAAAGGTGCATTTGGTGCGAAAATTTCAAATTTTTTCGGCACTATGCACTGGCAATGGCCATTACCTATAATATTCAGTACAATGGCCAAAAAGAAGTGTAATTTTATTTTTTTATTATCCCTGATTATTTCTATGAATCTACCTTGTCTCATCTCATATTGAAATGAGTAAAACTACACTTTCTATGAAAATATAGTGAAAATAAATTTTTTCATTACGATCAATATTAAATTATGAATTTTTTACTCTTATCTTCCTTCGCTTATTCAATACCTTATTTTCAGACTGAAAATCCGAAGCGAAAGTACTAAAAAGTTTTGTTTATTTTCATTTGAAATAGAAAAAACTTGTTCAGTGCAGAATTTCCTCGGTTTGCTCTTGCTTCAATTTTCTTATCATTTCAATAATTATCGTAATAAACATTGACCTGTTAAGCAAATATGAATTCATACAACCTGTTGTTTGAAAAATTAAACATGTTTTCATTCATATATTCGGATCGGGTCAGATTTGCTGTTTAGGTTACAAATCCGGATCCGATTTAATCAAAAAAGTGGATACGTCTCCTCACTAGTATTACCCCTGCACCCCTACCTTAGGTTTGAAAATTCATTTACTACCCTGATGAAAATGACTTTTTTACTGGTACAACAAATTTTGGAAAGTTTTATAACTGTGAGTGAATGCCAATTCGAAAGAAATGAATCAATTAGTTTTATATAAAAAATGATTGCAATTGAGTAGCATTTTTTGAGAGTGGATGGTCAGTTTGATAAAAAATATCTTTACGGTGTCCATAATTTTGAAAATATACTGCATGGCAGATTTTGATGTGTGAAATCGGAAAATTTGACGGCTACATAGCACCACTGTTTTTTATATAAGACAAACATGTTTGGCTCCGTAAAAATTTTTTGGTATCCTAACTACAAAGAATTTTTTTCAGGATCACTTGGTGATAAAATGCGTTTCTAATCGTGCTTTCCGGGGTAAATATCTTCTGAAAACATACCTGTAATTGGGGGACTTTGTTGAACCCTATACCCAAATGTCGGAACCCCCACCCCCAACTTGGTCAACTCTATATCCAACCCCCACCCTCAAACTCGTAAAAATGGGAAAAAATAAGCAAAAGTGGCTTTTTTGGCCTTTTTAGGAAAATATTTGAAATTTTTTCGACCTTTTTAGGGGTTTTCCGACCCCCTCCCCAAAATTTTGGAGATGTTGGAACCCCCACCCCAAAATTTTGGGTTTACCCTCTCCCCAACTAATCGGACCTCTTACAGGTGTATGTCTGAAAAGGGGAAAAATTTTGAGGTTTGACATGAAAAAAAGTGAATTTCGGCGCATTTTAGGGGGATCATAATCTCAATTTTCTGTAGATATATAGGTTTTCTAGCAGAAGTCTCATCAGCGCAGCCGCTAACATTGTTTAATTTGTATTACTTCTTTTAACACGACTAAAATTTTCATGAGCACTGGCCCAACTTTATTAACACAGGGCTAAAAACCATGTAGATACACTTTTAAACATGAAGCAGAGTTAAAATTCTGAAACATCTCAACTTGAACCATATGTTTCTTGAATAACTTATAGGGAAATTGATGTTCTAGTATTTTAGAATGTTGGAACCTAAAAAATTTTTCGGCGCTGTGCGTTTTAATCCTGACGAACAAAAAATATCACGGTACTGCCCTGCCAAAATCACGAATTTACTTCTACCACAATTAGTGATGTGCGTCGGATATCCGGACGGATATTTTGAAAAAGGCATATCCGGATGTGAAAAAATATACGGATATATCCGGATATTTTCACTGTTCAAAAAAGAAGTAAAGGCTACTGAGAAGTTGGTGCTACATTATGGGATACTCTCATGTGAGCGAATTCCCAATTGGGCGATTCCAAACGAGCGATCGAGAATTTAATAACACTTTCTTTATATTTTCCTTCTTTGCATTATATTTTTTTTGTATGTATATATTTCTTTTTTCTTTCGTTTTCCGTGTCTATTGCTTATGTTTTCGTTTATGTATGTCTTTACATTTTCATCTTTTGCCTGTGCCTTGTTTCATTTTCTTCCTTGTCATTTGTTTTTTTTGCTTATGATACAATACATTACAAGTTGTCATTTTAAATAACCGAAGTCTTCCGTATAATTCTTGTATAGTCAGGCATACCTGAGTCTTTCATCGTTGTAAGTGTGAAAATCTTCATAAAAATATAAACAAAAGAATGTTAGAAGAAACAAAACATCAAGAAAAAGGAAACCTCAACAAAAATGAAGACATCAAGAATAAGTGAAAATAGGTGGAAAAGCATTAGAAAAAAATAAACGTGAAAAAAGTGACGAGAAAGAAGAAGCAAGATAGAGAAAGCAGCAAAGAAGACAGAAAAAAATAACAAAAAAAGAAAGAATCAGGAGAATAGAAAAAGATAGGTAAACAAACAAAAGCAAAAAGCTAAGATGAGGAGTTGGTAAGAATGAAGAGAAACTACAAAGAATAAAATTAAATAGGAAATAGAGCTTGTCGAACTGTAGAAGAATTATTTGGGAGACAATGCTTATTAAAAATGACAACTTGTAATGTATTGTTTCATGAGTAAAAAAGAAAGAAGTAAATGACAATGAAAAAGAAAATGAAAGAAAGCAGAGACAAAAGATAAACATACATGAACGAAAACATAAGCAACACACAACGAAAGAAAAAAGGAATACATACAAAGAAAAATATAGGGGAAAGAAGGAAAATGTGAAGAATGTGTTATTACATCGTCGATTGCTCAATTGGGAATCGCTCACTTGGGAATTTACCTACATTACTACACAAAGTTTCAGCAGCAAAAGGTTCAGTAGTATTGTAGCTGACCCAGTGTATTATTACTTGATATGTGAATTCTTTTTACCTCTTTGCAAACAAGATTAAAAATATCCGGATATCCGGAGGTGCAAAAAACACGGATATCCGGATATGGAAATTTTTCCGGCGCACATTGCTAGCCACACGGACCTTGTAGATCGCACTATTCATTGAACCCAGAAAATGTCCGAAAATGATTTAAATAGAGATCGGAGACCCGAACCCGAAATGAGACCCGAAATTATCCGACTATTTTGCTGGACGCAGACTCTATATAATCAAAGTTTTATACCCGGACCCGATATTCTCAAAATTTTGGACCCGATACATCTCTAGATTCAAAACAGACACTACCCTAGTGAAAACATCTTTCTGGTCAGCTGATACCGCGGAAAAATAACTTACTGGTAAACAAAATTTTGTAAAGTGTCATACTGGGTAGATATGAAAATTTGAAAAAAGGAGTCAGTCGGAGCTTGATTTTTTGAAAACTGATTGCCATTGAAGAGTAAATTATTGAAAGTAGATGGTCAGTTTGAGAAAAATTATCTGCTGTATCCATACCAAGAAGTTCTATAGCGAAATCTTTGTATGTACGATACGGTACTATTTCTGGTCCTTTTTCGATTTACAAACATTTAATAAAGAAACAAGCAAAAATTAGTGTTGAGGTCGAAATCGTTTAAACACTGATAAATTTTCTGGCGGAGTATATATGCTCCTAGATTTCAAGTCCTGTGTGACATATAGTTTAGCAGAAAATCGTAAATCTAAAGAATTCTACTTGCTTTCCAGTTTTATTATTCAGGATTTCAAGAAAAAACACTGTAGTATTATTCCATAATTGAATCGTGGTGAATAACTTATTCTAGCAGTCGCTTTGAGTTTCTAGAAGCATCCATCAATTTAGTAAAGAAAACAATGAAGCAGTACACTGGAATAAATCGAATGGGATGATTTTCAAATAGACGAGCTTATCAAGGTATCCAAGTTAATAGACTTTAATTGTTACATTCCTAATGATTCAAAATCTACTATACCGTTACAAATCTTCAAAATGGTTGGACAAGAAACTATACGAGAAAAATAGATCAAAGTGAAATCTTTGATTTTAATTGCCATGTAGATTTCTTCAATAAATAAAAACATTGCCGTTATGAAATTGAATTCTGTTGACAAAGGCTTTCAGTTTGGGAACCAAAATCCGTTGTCTTATGTAATTTTATAATTCACACAGATTTTGGCCGATGGTATCGGCCAAAATCTGCCGATCCGTCGGCATCAATGCTACTCAAGATATTTTGATCATTGAACCAGGTTATTGAAGGAAATTTTCAGCTACTATGTTTGCCGCTTGCTGACAAAAGAATTCTGTCATTGATTTCAATAATAAGCTTACTAGTTTTTCCCTATTGAACTTAATTTCGTGGGATCGCTACATGAATCATTTCCAAATGAAAGGTGTGGTTAAAATAAATAAGAAAAAGTTGAATTGTGCTTGAAAAATGAAAAATTTTGTTTATGGAACTCTTGAACGGTCCTTGAATTTCATTTTCAAAAGGCCATATAGACCTTGTATGTTGTACTGAACTTGGAAGCATGCCCTCCCATTTGAACTAATCTTCTGTTTTCAGGCACCTCATGTAAAGAAATTAGGCGCTAATGCTGTCAATTTATTCCAAACCAAATCGAAAGATTTAGCGACTTGTAGCGTTGTTAACCAACAAAAAGCCTGTTCTACATCAGTCAAGCCTTGCAACATCGTAATATCTCCTATCAACAGAGAAAATATTGTCCGAAGTAATATTACTAGGTATGTATTTAAAGATCGAGACTATCTATTTGTTTTCAAGTGGGTAGATGCAGTGAAATGTTGAAGGTAAGTTCAATTGGGAAAAAATAGACTTGTTACTGTAATTAATGAGACAAACTTTGTCGTCCGTCAGCAACAAATAGATCAAAATGAATTAGTCAGATGCCTTTTGCTGCTTTTATTTTGGCCCTTTCTCATAGATGTACGGCCATGATATAAGGAAAATTTTTTTCAATCCTACAGCAAAGTTCACTGTACCAAAGATGTAGGGTACCCTGAAAGGAGCAACATAAGTATAAAAACCCGGGCCTTAAAATCGACAAGGTCTCTGCAAATTTGGAAAAACATGTAAAAATAGGCAAAAACACCCCCCTGAAATCTCCAAAACTGTTGGGCCTAAAATCTAGCTAGTTTGTAGGTGTGCATGGAGCCAAGTTTCATCGGTATATGAGGAAATTTGAATCAGTTTACTCTGCATGAGAAGATAGTAACCCAAACTTTGAGTTAAAATTTTTCTCTGTACCACACTCGTAGTTAGTTTAATTTTAAAATGAATATATGTAAAATATTGCTCGTCATGAGTACTACCCATATGCCAAAAAAGATAGTGCAGAATCCACCAGCCAGAAGTACAGGACTCTCAAACAGGTAAAATTTCATCCTCCACTCGAGTAGGTTTTCTGAACCATATGTATGTCGGGCGGCTAATAACTTAAAATCTTAAAATGTGAGAAATTAGATTGTAAAGGTGTGAAAAATCTGGTTTTATGTGCAGAAATTACTATATCTACTGTTAAAACTTTTAAGGTCCGAAAGTTTCCTTATGCAGTGGATAGTTCACTATGTCTCTTTATTACTTTAAAAAAATACGGAACTTCGTATACTGCTAGGGGGCTAAATCTACAAAAACTGTCATTCATTCACGTCGATAAATTTTAATTTTCAAATTCTTGGTCAATCAAAGTTGGCTTTTCTCTGAATTTTTGATTTCAGATTAGATTATAGATATAAATATAAAAAGAGAGCACTGCAAGCTTTTGAAGCAATCGGTTTAAAATGAATCACGTTCCGTCTGCAGGTTTGGATCATATATAAGTGCATGGTTGTTCATCGCTGTTTTTGCTTCATTTTCCTCGCATTTCTTGGTCTTTATGACAACGACTTGTTTCCCATGATCAGAGACTTGCAACTTATTGCTCTGTTAAAAATTCGCCTTTGGAAAACTGTCCATTTTTGTGCATAAGTCTAGATATCATTTCAGCATCAAACTTTTTCTCGAGACGATTTCCTTCATGCAATGAGTTCAATAGAACCTGCACCTGATTTGACGTGAGCGTTTTACTTCTTTGACTCTTGAGTACCAATCTCTCTTACAATATTGATGGTTCCTGCAGTGTAGAAGCTGAAGATCTGGGAGTAACGGCGTCAAACGGAATGCTTCATAATAGATACACCAGCTCAAAAGAATTTATTTATTGTGCAATGGCTTTTGAATGAGTCAAGGATACAACCTTTATCCAAAATCGACTCAAATATTCTTTAAAGCGAGGAAGACTGAGTTGCCATAAATGAACTCTACTTAAACTTCGGCTTCAATATTTACCATATTCGTGTATGGCATGCCAGCCAAATCAGTACTGGTGTCCTACTTTTACTTTCTTAAATTCATTAAAGTAGAGTTTCAGCTTCCATAAATTGTTGCAGTAAATGTTATTCAACAAAAGAATTGACTAGTAGCCTCACATAAGGACCCCCGTACTTTTGGTCGGAAAAATACTAAAAAAGTCGATTTTTTGTGAAAAATATCAATCTTTGAACAAAAAATGATCAAAAACGTCAATTATTTCGGTGCTTCGCGCCAATAATACGTTTTTACAGTTTTTTAGACAAAAATTACAATTGATCGAACCATTCATCGAACTTTCTAGGTGAAAAAAACGAATTTTTCCCCCACCCCTAAAATTTTGGGCAATCAGTGACCCCCGGCCCCAAAAAAGTCGCGCGACTCCCCCCCCCGAGACCTTGGGGAAGTTTCTTGATCTAGATCCTGTTTAGTCGAAGTGAACCCTCCCATCTCTACTAAGGGACGTTGAGGGTACGTGATTTCGACTATATGATAATAAGAGTTAGTTCAGAAAAAAAAGATTTTTCCTCGCGTTCAGTCTTCAGAGAATGAACTAATACAGGGTGAGCCAAAAAAAAGACGACCGGTACTGACCTGGCTTCATAGCTTTCTAACAGTTGAAGCTTTTTTAATGCGGTTTCCTGCCGTCGATAGATAAAACGTCTGGCATAAGAACTGCAAAATTTCAGCCAGATTTCTCGTATATATTGACTGACTAGAATCGAAAATACTAAATGTCGGTTTTTCTGCAAATAAATTTTGAAAAATTGACGAAAATTTAGAAAATCAACATGTTTTACAACAGAAAAGTGCACTAAATCCAATCATGAGAACCATAAAACAGCTGGAAACTACAAGAGAACCGTTTTATCGTGTCCTACATTCTTTAACACCAATAATTTCAATCGTTTTTTCGATCTGGTCAATGACAGAATTGATTATGTTTTGATTTTGTTTTTTTTTCCAATTTCAAAACAAAAGCCCTTGATTTTGGCAAAATTTTGCCCCATATTGAAACAAGAAGTTAATGACTTTAAATTACTTGTAACTTATGAATCTGGGTGACTTTTGAAGTATTTTTGTGCGTAAAAATCTTCACAAAACTTTTTTCACAATAGGACAACTTTTACTTTGATTTCGCAATTTTTACTTTTTGAAAAATGACCACTTTTACCAAATTTCTGTTTGTACAGTAACCATAAATGCTAGGAGCATAAAATTTTGCCTTTATAACAAAGATAAACAGGGCATTCTAATGCAGAAATCCGCATTGAAAAAGCTTTATCCGTTCAAAAGTTATGGAAGTCACTAGTCAGCACCGGTCGCCTTTTTTTTGGCTCACCCTGTATATATATACAATGTTTGCCGTTAGTTAACTTCGGATTTAAGTTTTCTTTTATTCAGTGACATGGCTCATGCTACCCACTTAGTGAATTGAAGGTATTCCTTTTTTTAAGACTCGAAGCACGTTGGAACGATTGCATAGCCGACGTACAAAAGGTGAGATTTTATCGCGACACTGCAACTTCGGTAGTCAATATTTTGACGCGCTCTGAACTACAAACCATAAGAGATCAAGAACTCAGGAAAGATATACTAGCGAGATACGAAGCCAAGATCGATCGTCATAGAATGTAAGTGACTTGTTTGAGTTTTTCGAATATTACAGTGTCTCAAAAACAGTACGCCATGCTCATGTGCGTAACTTCCAAAATAATCAAATTAGGCTCATAAAATGTTGAACGATTGAACGAAAATGCGGGAACATCTGACTGATAACGTCAAAAAATTTGATCACCAAACTTCGAAAAATAGCTGCAATGCGTTACAATGACTTGCATTCAAAATGTCCTCGTTCGATCGAAAACGTTTTTTCCAAGATTATCTTGGGAAAAATTCGATGCATTTCACAAAATTGCAATGCACTTGAAAAAAGTCGTACATCGGAAAACTCTCACATCTTGATTTTTTTGCTATGCATCTTGAAATTTTTGCAAAGCGTCTTGAAATTTTTGCGATGCATCTTGAAAATATTTTGTGTTCGAAGGTAACAACTTTCTTCAATGATAACACATTTTTTCAAGTTATTAACGAGTTTTTTCAAGTGGCTCTTCTTGTATTCAGTACGAATAACTAACAAAAATGAGTATTCTGCAAAGGTCTAGAAATTTTTTGCAATTTTTTTGGATGTTTCTAATAAAATTAAATTATCTTCGCCATTTCACAATAAATTTAGAAACTTTCTGTAAAATTGGCAAATTTTTAAAAATGTGATAAAAATGAATTTCCGTAGAGATTGAAAAATTTTTCGAAATTTTTACATATATGTTTCAACAAATTTTTACAAGAATTGAGAAAATTTGTTAGAGATTTGATGACATTTCAGAATAACTTAGAAATTAATAATTTTCAGGACAAGTTGAAAAGCTCTTGGTATTTTAGTAAAATCGTTCACACAATAGTTTAGCATGAAGATTGCAGGTCGTTTCTGAAAAGCTGTCAGTAGAGTTACAGTAATTCCGTTTCGTGAAAATTGTTGTTAGGCTCAAGATGCATATTTATATTGAGATAGAATACAAAGAAAGTGATCAGAGAATATGCAAAATTATTGTTTCACGTAAATCTGTACTCAGTGTAAAAATAGTACTATCAAATTAGTTAGGTACCATCACTGTAACTATACCGCCAGCTTTTGGGAAACTTGGCCACCTATGCGAAATAGTCAATCTAGCCTCATGCAACATCATTTGAGCAGAATCAATGCAAAATTTAAAAAACCGAACAAATTCAAAAGAAATTCCAACGTCATCACAGAATAATCGAACCAAACAAACCAAATACTTCCCAATCCGATTACAACATCCGATCATAAAAATATTACGAATTCCTGTATAACGAGTGCCAAAAAGCACCCATAAAATGATCATTTTACGAGTCCTACGAAAAACATGGCGAAACACCAAGGACTCGTAACTCAAGGCCACCCGTAGCACAAATTGCGTCACTCCTACCTTGCTGTCCCTTGCCCTTAGGTAGTAGCTCGTAACATATAACAAGAGTAAAGCTGGTGAAACTCATTTACCTCTAGAATTCGACCCTCGTAGTACTCGTAAGACTCGTAATGTTGTGGTGAAATTGGGCCCAGTCTCCCTATAGAATTTTACCTAAAATTATTGGATTACCTAGTTCGTGTTTTGAGAAATAATTAGACGACCATGTTTGAAGAAAGTAAACTTTGCAAGTCCATGTATCATAGTATCATTTCTCAAATTTATTATGTAAATGATAGTGACAAAACTAAGAGAAGCAATTGACCAATTTCCATGTTAAATGTCGACTATAAAATTTTGGCAAAAATTCTAGTTAATCGCCTTAAAAAAGTTATGCCTAAAATTGTTCATCAAAATCAAACATATGCCGTACAAGGAAGAGAGATTAGAGATGGCTTGCCTGTTATTTGCAACATAATTAATTATGTAAATGAGGAAGACCTTACATACAAAGTATCAACGTATTCATCCTCTAACTCAATGGTCGATAGTATTGTAATTGTTGTAAGCCTTGAATATCGAATGAGAATTTACGATTAAGATAGATATCGTTTGTTAAATTTGCTTTCTTTAAAAATTAACGAAAATGTTTTTCTCTAGGATTGGCATGAGCGACGAAGAACGAAGCAGATATTTAAAAGACAAGTACAATCTACAAAGACAAGTTCGACGAGCAGAACTGGCGATAGGAAATTTCGTAAGAGCCGACTGTTTTATTGCCTTCAACTCTTATTACTCCGCGCGTACTTGCACATGTAGGAATCATATTGTGAATGTATAACGGAGCTTGAATATCTGTGTGGCATACATGCACATAGGGGGTAGGAGAGGGTAAACCCCCTTACCTGAGACCCTGGCCAAAAAAAATCGTCAAACACCCGCCTGATCTTTTTCCAAGACAGCTTTTTGATGATTTTTGTGCATACTTTGTATGAAAAACAAGCTTGCGGAACTTTCTTTGTTTTTTTGCTCGCCCACCCCCCTACCCTGTCGATAAAAAGTCCAAGGACCTTCCCGCCTAGAAAATTCTTGCCGTGCATGTCTGCTGTGTGGTCCTCTTATGGGTGGGGTCATAGGTTGGCCAAAATTTAAACTGTCATGGAAGGTTACTATCCCCGTAATAGGCGCTTTCAGACCCGACAGTTTCTCGAAGCTAATTTGTAACTATCTATAAATATATTAGGTTTTTAGAGCGATGTGTACAATAACTTACGTTTCTGAATAGGAATGGTCACAGATTGAATGTAAAATACGATAAACGAGCAGACCTGGGTAATGTACTGATCAGGGCCATGCGCAGGATTTTTTAATGGGGGGCGGACTAGGTTTTTTTACTGAATAGCCTCAGAAAATGTTTATTTTATGCGGATATACTGTGTGCATGCTGCCTCAATGGGGGGCGGCCGCTCCTCCGCCCCCCCCCTGTGCACGGCCCTGGTACTGATGCCTTCAACCAGCTAGAAGACTAGAAAATCGGTTTAAAATCATCATTTTCCACAAATTCTTTAAAAATAACAAAAATCTGATCAATTTTGACCACAAACCAAAAAATTTTTATTCATGAACTTCTACCATGGCCCAGCCCAGCATTGTAAGTGGTAATCCTTCTACCGCAGAAATTTGATGATCGCGAAATTGAAAATGCAAAGAAGTTGCCAGTACCGAAAACTCAATTGATACCGTCTGATTGCGATTTATTGTCCGGTGATTATGGAGATGTTTTGATGATTGCGGATTTTATAACCGGTTACGCCGATCTCTTAACGCCGAAGGATTCATTTCAGATAAATGCAGGTAGGCTCTGATCTTATTGTGTCGTGTAGTCTAGTGAAATTTAATCGCAATCAGTAAAACAACAACAAAAGTTTGTGCAAAACTGGTTGATAGCTTTGCAGTGAATTTAACTCCCTCTGTTGAATCAAAACCAAATCTGCGGTCTTTATAGATACTATAATACAAGGCTTACGAACGGCCGAGACTAGTGGGTTTGAATTGGCCGGCCGTTTATTCGTTGTTTACGTCGAAACGTTAATTCAAAATGAAGTAAAAATAGTTTTCCTCCAAATATAATCGTAACTATGCTTTTCGAAAAGCTTGAAACTAAATTTTGCCTACTAGTAAGAAATTCGTCTATCAATGGATGACGAATTTCAGCAAGATTACACATTGTACATTCAACCAATTTAATCAACAGAGACTAATGCATATTATATTTTTTGGTGGATTTGAGAATAGTCATACATGACATACAAATTTGAGTAAAAATGACTAGTGGATGCCTGTCAAGGAAAAGCTATAGGGTGAGAATATTTCGTGAAAAATTTATCATTACCGATAAGTCGATTAAAGATAAGTTGATTTGTGAAAACCTGCTTTTGTAAAGAAAAGATTGGACTTGCGTCACGTTTATCATTGCTTCAAAAGTTAAAATACATAGAAAGATACATTAGTCTGCGCAATAAAAAATGTTCACCGTAAATGAGCATTCATTTTAGCATGATTTCTTTCTGTGAAGTCTTTCCTTCCTTATAGTCTCCCTTGGAATTAGGAACAGCGTTGGATGACGTTCCTGTTAATATTTTTACGTCTACCGAGCTAGTACGTTTATTATGCATCCCGCCCTCTAGCCGTATCGATGATGGAAGCGACTCTGGTTTCGATGCTTCATCTTCTTTCAACGAAACTCTAGTAAGTATTCCAAATTATGAGATTTTCTCGTTATCAAGTTCCCTTGTCAGGACGACTCTGAGTAAACATTTTTCAGAACGATCAAAATTTAGAAAAATTATCAACGTGCGATTTTTACACTTTGCCGCCCAGAATGCTACTAAGTATCATTGTATTTCTGCAAGACAAACTTCTACAATCTCCCATTTTCGACGACTTTCTAAGAGAAAAAGAAGACGAACTGACGGAAGCTTGGTAAGAATTGTATTCTTTTGTTCCACTCCATGTATTATTCTGTCATCTGATGATCACTGCTGAGTATGCATTTGCATCTCCACAGGCATTAGGATTTTGAAGCAAAAAATTTATTTCAACAGATCTTTTGTCAATTTGTCGAGAATAAATTTTCGGTTTCTCATATATTAGATAAATCGTGAAATCGTCAGGTTCCAATTTCTCATATATTGGCCGCATTTATTCGCCATTCAAGCACCTTTGTACTAGTACATACATATCTATTCAGGAAGGAAAAAATAGACTCGTTGGCCGATTTGAGAAAATTTAGAAGCGAAGCGCCTAAAAATTACAAGGTCATCAGCAACTTCGGATCCGTAAAGAAAACGGAAGGTAAAGTTCAGAATAGTAATAGTGCTCGACTTTTGGCTTACAGTAGGCGTACACGTGCGTGATTGTTTCTTCATTTCTAAAATTTGAAAATCCATTACAGTAAGTCAGATTTAATTTAGTCAGAGCTCCTCTCAAAAATCTTCCTATCTTCCACGTAATCTATTGTTTTGTTTAGTGTAATTAATTCTGCGCTATATATCTTACAGTCTCGGATGCATCTGCTTTGTTTAAATCGGATTCTAAAACTGATTTGACCGCCAAAGATAATTCAGTCGCTTTGAAACAAGAAGACATATCAACTACTGAAGATCGTGTTAGCAGTCCGGCGACGACAACGGACTTGAGCGACGTCGAAAGCATGATTTATAAAGTGAAGAATCGACGTGCTATAAGCCAAAAAGAGAAGGAGAAACGCGTCGAAGAAGAACGTCTAGAAAAGGAAAGGTGAGAAAATTTTAAATGTAACTGTGTTGCATTTTCCGAATTTAGATCACTATTCTTTGTAGGCGAATGTATGAAGCTGCTTTGCAAAGCAAAGAAAATCGAGTGGCGGCCGCTGCGAAAAAACTTGCCGTAGAATTTTTTTTGTTTTCTTCTTACACCATTTAAATTTTTTTCATTTTTTCTGGATAGAAAATGCAAGCTTTTTTCAAAAGTACATTTCGCTGCGAGCCAATCGGTTTTGACCGCGATCATAATCGCTATTGGTTTTTACCGAATTCTGCGTCTGATAGAATTTTCGTTGAGAAAGTAATTTAGATTTTAACCATTTTTAAGAGTTAGAACAGCTGTTGAAAGTGAATGTGGTTTTTTGTACGTGGAACTGAATATTATCCATACAGAGCTGGAAGTTGCAGAACACTTATCTCATTTTCTGACTGTTCACAACAATATATTTTTATTTATAGATCAAATATCCGGGAGCCTCATCCAAAATTCTGGAATCGAAAAACGGCATTGAGTAATGTGTATATATTTTATTTTTGTTCGAAATTTCAATTTTAGTATTGTGCAGATCGGAATCCGAATGGGGTTTCTACGATTCGCAAGAACAAATCCAGGAGCTCATTTCTACCCTCTTACAAAAAGGTATCAGAGAATCTCAATTGCGTGTAAATCCAGGAGCTCATTTCTACCCTCTTACAAAAAGGTATCAGAGAATCTCAATTGCGTGTTAACTTGGAAATATGCAAAGATAAATTACTATCGGCTATCGAGCGTCGTTGCAAACAAGAACAGTAAGTTTCTTCAAAGTTTGTATTTTGTCAAATGAGCGTAAAATATTTGTGGAATTTGTTGGAAGCTTCCTTAATTAAAAATCATGTGCTCTTTCACTCTGGTTTAGCTGAGCCCTCCTGCAAAACTCACACATTGGAATTGTGACTTTCAACGTTTATGTATCGTCTCAAAAATAATACTTATATACTTCGTGTCAGCTCAAAAATGATATCTGTTTTTTTCAGTCCGATGGAAACAGAAAAAGTTGAAATGAAAATCGGGAACGAAACTGAAGACAAAATCGAAAGTGAACCTGGAGCAACGCCGGGCGAAGAGAAAATTAAAAATGCTCATGAAAAATTTAAAGAGTTTATCGCGTCGGAATTAATCGCGTGTGAACTGAAGATACGAAGCGGCGGTTTAGGAGGAGTGGAAGACTTCGATACATGGAAAGTTAAAGTGCAAACAGCGGAAAATATTGCGGACATGGTAATAACGGGTTCTGTATTTCTCGTTCAACCGAGCCTGTTGTTCATAAGGATAATTATTAAATTTTATTGCTCATGACAAGTGATCGACCAGGTTCAAATTTTTCACCGGGTCCGGGTTGGGTCTATATGCTACCGTATAATGATTATTACTATGTGGCTATGGGTAGCAAAAAGCAACGTCGGAAATGTATTGAAGTTTGAAATAGAGTATCATCATTCAGAACCGTGACGAGCGATTATTGAAGTGATCATCAGCTCCCTTCCAAGATTTTCTCAATGAGTGAATGAGACACAAAGAAGAACTAGTTTTCTACATACATTTGCTGATGCTGTTTGTTGATGTTTAGGTTTTCTCGATTTTTCACATCAGTCAGCGTGAGAAAGTCAGATAAGCAGTCAGATCAGTCAGTATTCTATTTTTCCTACTGAACGGAAGAATCAAAATTTTTATTCAGCGAGACTGCTAAAATTCAAAGATGAAAATATTAGTTCGGCTGCCTTTCGTCTATTACAGAATCGCTTCCTCTAAAAACAGAATTTTGATGATAGAATATTTGATGTAATATTCATCACTCCATAACAACAGAGAAGGCTCGGCCATTTTCCCACAGGCTTTTAAGGCCCACTCGAACTTCGCTGGCCGGCCGTGGTAGTAGTATAGCAGCTCAAAACCGTCGCCAGTTGCGACATTCTATACTTCGTCCTGCGCGCACCGGCCGGCGCCGGTTTGGCAATTTTGACCATCGAAGTTTTCTGAACCGACGCTAAACATATGCAAAAAAGTTATTGATTGTTAGACTTGATTTTGACTGGAATTGATAGGATTCTGATGACCGACTCGGGCCGGCCGACACTAAAATCTTCCGAGACCGGCCGGGTTCGACCAGCGGATCCGACCGGACTCACAGGGTACACATTGACGTCAGCAAGGAGATTCCCTCCCTAGTTTCCAATAACCAAGTCTTATGTTGACCCAACCGGGTTATCCTACTACCAGAAAATCCAAAAATCAAAAAAAAAAATTTGTGGTAGGATAACAATGTTGGCCCCTTATGTTCACCTTCCCTTACGCTCCCAAAACAATGCAAGTTACTGTGATTTCTATTCTTCTGCTCGCTCCGCCTGGGCACCGACGCCAGAACTCAAGTTCATTATAGTTCAGCTAACCCAACACGAGTCCGGACCGGCCGGACAGCAACTGCTCATGACGAAATGAGTGTCATATTTTTGAGTTCAATCTTTTTCTTTGTACTTGCTCATTGATAAACTTATCTTATGGACTCAAAGTCATTTGCCAAACTTTTTGAAATCTGATCTGTAGCCGATGTTACTCTTATAGATCAGATGACTGCATAATCACTGATCTTCAGCAGTATTTTAATATACATCTTTCTAAAACCAACGTTTTTCTGACAGGGTCATTGTTTAATCGAAATGAGAAACAATATTCGACCTTCGCTATTAAAGGGAATAATGTCATCAAAAAAAGTGAAAAGAGATCAAGCCGAAATAAGCGACAATCAATATGAACATCAACACTATGCACTGAAAACAGCCGCCGAACATAAAGTTGAAGCTCACGCCAAGAGTTGGCTATCGGCCATCACAAGTTGTCAAACGTGGAGTCGATTGACCGTTCTCTATTATATTTTACATTCTTGCATTATGTGGGATAAATCGGTGGAAAACGCTGTAAGTTTTCAAGCGGTAGCTTAAAATAAAATATTCTAAAAGATAAAATCTGTTTCGAGTTAAGGTTCATGGAATTCTGAACCTTATTTTGGCAAGTTCGAAACTCCAAGACCACGCTAGTAGTGATATGTTAACTAGTGATCTTCGTCGGATATCCACATGATCAGATATCCAGATTTTCGAATCTGGATATGAAAAAATATCCGGACATCCGAACCATACATACAAGTAATTATGGGGCGAAGTGCTATAGGACCCTCAAGATTTTCCAATCCTATGGCTGGCCCTATGGTATTCATAAACACCGCCATACTTTTGGTTGGAAAAATTCTAAAAAAATGTCAATTTTTTCGGTGCTCTGTGCTACTAATACATTTTTTACAGTTTTTTGAAGCGTTTTTCGTACTTTTTGGTGAAAAAATCAAATTTTTTTTTTCAGAGACCCTTCCCCATAAAATTTTGGGAATTAGTGACCTCCTGCCCCAAAAAAGTTGCCCGACTCTCGTCCCAGACCTCAGGGCCCCGTTACATGATCCGAATATGTTATGGAAAACTTTTCACGCAAATGACGATAAAAATAGGAAAGTCAGAACACTTATAGATTCGTTGAACAGGCGATAGTGAAATCTAATCATACTAATTTTCAGATGACAGAAATGCGAAATAGTCAACTAAAAATTTGAGAGCAAATGATAAACGTGTTGTGCTTTTATTGACAACCTTGCAGTTTTTCTGTCTTTATTTACGGTTTACGCTCTCCTGCTGTTGAAATTTTCTGCTTTTTAGGTTTTTCATTTTTATTCTCTACAACTGACTGCGTAAATAGTAGCATTTTTTAGTGAAATGAATTACTCAGAGAATTGATACTAGTAAATTTTTTTAAATGTCTGTCCTTGCGGTCTCCTCGCTCTTTGTTCAGTCCCACTCAAAAAACATTCTGATGTAGGCAATAAATTTTCAGCACATTAAGTTCAAAACGTGAATAATTCTCGAAATTTGTCAATAAGAAAATGAGATGAACAAAACAATCAGTGATTTCAAGTTTACCCACCTTTTTACTTCGGCTATTTTTTTTGTAAAGATTGTGTAACTGTCTGCCTGCTTTTCCATTTTTCATTAAATTATTGGTCAATCTCACTACGAAATTTTTCAAATTTATAAATTAATTTTTTTATTATCGCATGGGCACCAAAGTAAAATACAAGGCGCTAAGTTACGACGGGCGCCAAGTTTTGATACAATCAACTGGACGTACCAAAGACAGGCCCAATTTTTTCTCACTTGTAGCTTTTTGAGCTTTTTTAACTTTGAGCTTTCCGCAAATGTGGAAGAAAAATTCGGTCGTCAAGAACAAAAAGTTGCGTTTAAAGAAGCCAAGATCTTTAAATTTTACAGCGCTGCCCGCTGATTTTAAGCATAGTTATCATTAATTTGAGCGCGGCACTTCGAAAGTCAAGTACCGTTTCTCAGTCACTAACACAATCATAATCAATAATGTTCACTAGCCATTGGTATTCAACGTTTAGTTTTTGATTTTAGCTTTTCTGATGATTTTATTCTTATTTTTTTCTCACTTGATGATTGTTAAAGTAAGGCAATTTCAAGTGGGAACATTTTAGATATCTATCACCAGTGACGACATCAAAAAACATTTTAGAAGCTTAGTTTTCATAAAATTCGAAAGCAGTGAATGCAAGTCGATTTTATATCTGGATAACCGGATATCCGATCTTTCCAAAAAACCGGAAATCCGGATGTAAAAAAATATCCGAGCAACATCACTAGTGTCAACTAGGGTTACAAAATTAAGCTGCAGAATGTCTTAAATATCGATGCTACATGATAAAATGTATCCATCACAAAAGCGATTTTCCTGGAAAGACAACGGATATGTGGCTTATTCATTACTTTAATTCAAATTGCTATAAAACTTCTTTGTGCAGCTTGTTTTTTGTTATCTTTCTAAAGATGGTCGGGTTAGTTAGTTGCTCGCAATCAAGAGAACACTTTTCGTGGCACCTGTATTTGAAGGGCTACATTCTATATTTATTATTTATATAGCCTTGCAAAGTTTGTCGGAAACGCAAAGACGATGATTTGACTATTTTGTGTGACGAATGTAACGAATGTTACCACATTTATTGTTTAAGACCGCCTCTGAAACGTATACCTCAGGGTGATTGGTTTTGTACCAAGTGTCGTGTAAGTTCTAATTTTTTTATGATTCATATTTTGTGCTTGTTCATGTTTTGCCAATTTTTAGCCCAAGCGAAATAAAGAGCTCCGATCACATCGCTGCGATGAAGAGGACGTGAGTACTAAGTCGATTTCGTTGAAGTTTAGTTGAATATGCGCATAGGTTTTAGGAACGTGACGAGAAAAATTGAGTGGCTTAATGTGATTTTTGAAAAAATTCATTTCGGAAACGAGTCCGTTTATTTGCGCATTGCTTCAACATCATTTGCGAAGCCTGACTCAGATATTAGAATACAACTTTTTCTAATGTCGTTTCGAACTGTTTCGATTAAAATTTCGGCAGTAGTGGTAGTGATGCAAAACTCAGCGTCATATTAAACGAGAGGTTCTCGTTCTACAAATTCCCTTGTACCAGAATGTTGTTGAAAAAAGACTGTAATTAAGCTCAGTTGAGAAAGAAGCCATGATGTTTCGCGTAAAAACCTTGAGAAACTACGAGTATATTTCGGAAAATATCTTTCTTTATACGTTGATTTATCTTCCGCATTTTTAGATTTTAATGAAAAGTTATAAATTTCAATGTTTCGCTTCTTCAGGTGGAGAAAGAAGAAAGACATGACGACGTGTGTACTAACTGTAAAGCGGGCGCCAGCGACGATAACCCGCTCATGGAATGTTCGGCTTGTCCATGCGTTTTCCATATGGATTGTCATCGTCCGCCTCTGAAGCACGAGCCGAGGTGAACTTGTAATATTTCATCTGTTTGACATTTTTTGGATCCTGGAATTATTTTCCGAAAAAAAAATTGAGCAGATCGTCTTCCACTCTTGGTCTCACTGGAAAAAAATGTATTTGACATATATTTTATAAAACTCGCATTTTCAGATCCGGTTGGAAATGTTGCGTTTGCACTAAAGGCGAAATATTTACATGCATGCGGTCGGGAAGAAGCAGAAGATGAACAAATCAGTGGCAACCGATTTTTCGCAGAGGAACGTATAGATGAATAGATTTACCTATACATTAGTAACTTTCCGAACTTTTTAATCAGGAATATTGTACATTGCATTCGTGCGTTTCGAAAATTTCGTCACGTCTAATGTTATATTTCTTATTGTTTATATGTTGTTTTCGAATAAAAAGGTACGTGCTAGCTAACTGAAGCCGCATTTATACTTCACGCCCACGGCGGCCGTGACCAATCGGACTGCACCTGGAAAAACACGTTAAATACGATTGGTTGCACATCACATGCACTGAAATTCGATTGGTCGCGGCTGCCGTGCTGCGAAGTCAGGGCCGTGCCAAGGATTTTTGCGGCCCGGTGCGAAGTAGATTTTTGCGGCCCTATTTTTTAAAATTAGTAGGTATATACATCTATACAGTCCTAAACGTCTATGCAGTCATTTTCACGTGAAATAAGTCTTAAATGGGAAATTCTATTTGCACATCTCATATTGCAGAAAAAAGTTTTTTTCTTGCATCACGAATCAGGATACATAAAGAATAGCATAGGCGAGGCAACGAAATTTTCTATGTGTATTACGTCCAACTGAATTCACACATTACTGAACGATACTGTGGCTACGTATACAAGTATACAAAAAAATTTTAAAAACGAACAAATAACATATTCACAACAATATTTTTCGAGCCTTTTGGGCTGAAAATTCATTATGCAGCTACTATGTAGAAGCAACATAATTTTTAAACTTGAAATAGTCAAAATACTGCCATGATAACTGCGTTTATGTAATGAAAAATGAACAACGATTAGCAATCATTCAACTCGTTAAGAATTTACCATGTTTCAGAATTCAGATGCCAAAATTGTGTGATTTTAAAAGCAAAAGAATAAGACTGTGTATGTTGCGAAGAACCAATATGTATGTTATTCAAAAGATCATAACATGAACTTTCATAAGCTGGAGCTCGATTTGATATCGCTTAAGGGGACAAAAGTAACAAGCGTTTGTACATTAGCAAAAAAGTTATGCGTGAAAAACTTTTAAAAATCACAAGTAAGGCAAAATGGAAGGCCGCAAAGATTAGTAAAAAACAGCAGTAATCTACATACAATACAACGTGAAGCTGGCGAGTATGATAACATTATAGGAAACAGTTAAATACGTGCTGAGATACATACAGACAAATGTGTAAAACTATCGATACAGACTTTACACAGTGAAACACAAAGGCGTGCTCCTGCCTTGTTGAGCATACACGTACAGTACAGTATGACACGTATGTAAGCTAGTTCAGCTCAAGTTCTTGCGGCCCCTAGTGAATGATGAAACATCAAATTTTCTGTTACACAGAAGTGCACATTATTATTTTTATTCGTGTTGGCATTGTCTAGCATACATATAGTGTACAATATATGTATACAAAGTACAAACTTAGGTCAGTTAAGTTTTTGTGGCCCCTAATTCTTTGCGGCCCGGTGCGGCTGTACCCTTCACACCCCCCAAGGCACGGCTCTGCGCGAAGTATACAATCCGAAGCGCAAACTGTGAGAAGGGTTTGAAACCGAAAAAATGTTCTCCAAGTTCGCCAATAATGGCTCAAACACTGTCTGTCCTTGATAGTGCATATAAGTGACACCCACTCGCAGAAATAATAATGTACAGCACATTCCATACCAGAGATTCCAGCAAAGAAGACATTCCCATCACTCAAGTCACAAAATTAGTCAGTTTAGATGTAGTAAGTCTCTCCACAAGCATACCCATTGCTGAAGCCATCAGACACCTACTAGCCTGTCTCGAACAGGACTCCACACTAAAGGCCCATCTATACTTTTTTCTCGAAAATCCGTCGCAAGTGATTGCAACTGTCACGTGCCGCTCAATTCCCCAACGTCACGTGATCCCGATCATGTCAATATTTTGTTTTTCTTTCATGATTTGTTTATTGCTCATTCATGTTTTCGCTTATTTCATTTTTACACATGCATTTTGTGTTCGTTTTTATATTTTTCATGCATTTCTATGTTTCGTTTTGTTGTATTTTTATTTCTTTATTAACGCGGGCTACAGTAGGCCCTTTAGCTAAAAACTTCCGCCAGTCGTGCTCCACGAGCACATGGCTATTTTTGGTGCATTCCATGCACCTCTTATCACCAAAAATTAGCGTCGTTTTTGTTACGCAAAAACGACTAGCTAAGAAGTTTAGCTAAAGACGTTCATATGCTTAGCATAGGCACTGCAGTCGGCCTCAGTGCTAAACGCATGTGAATGAAAAAATGTCTATGTGCTCATAGGCATCTTCTGCATCGCGTCTAGCTGCAAAAGTTAGCTTGGACGCCGAGAAACTCCGCCCAAGCTGCAGCTGTAGCCAAACATGTCCTTAAAAGGACATGTTTCTTTAATTTTTCGCTCATTCCTGGGTTTACCCCTGCGTCCGATTTTGTTGTCAGCGTCCGCCGCCTGTTGCCTAATTTGAATAAATTCGAATACCTACTCCTACTGCGTCCGCCGCCTTATAGCATATAAATTTGCATAAATTTATACTCTCCTACCGCGTCCGCCGCTTACCTGTCTACAGTACCCGCTGCCCATCAGTGCCAGGTGTCCGACCGCCCCGGTTCGCAAAGAAACCTTGGAGAATCGCCTCCCGATAGCTGAAACTCGTCGCTAGGACTCGTGTGGATTGCATCCCCCCCGCTCCAGTGCCAGAAGACCGAAAGTATCCAGGGACTTGCCGCCCGATTTGTCGAATCGCTTGAGAAACAGGACTAGGTGAGTCTTCTCAGGGGATTATTGTTATTTGTGGGGTATTTGTTGGGGAACCCTTCTTAAGTCGGTTTCCCAGGCCTTCCACAGATAAGTAGGGCCTCCACCTCTCAGGTTTGGGCTAAAAAGGGGCTGTCTGGTTCATAACCGGGTCCCACAAATTAGGTCATTTTACAGGTGACCCTGTCCCCACTCTCACTGAGTAGGACTCGGGGATTGTCGCACCTAGCCTGGCAGCGTTGTCCATTACCCTACAGTAAGACCCCGGGACAACACCAGAGAACCAACTATAGACCTCTCTATAGCCACCATTCGCCAGGTTAGGCCCCAACGCCAACCAGGGAAGCCTGGGGAAAATGCCAGTATCCATCAGGAGTCACAGCCTATTACTCACTGTAATGGGATCAATCTGATATGGTTCACCATCAATGTGACGTCTAAAACACGGTACTATCTGATGTGATACCCAAACCTTCCCAGCTCTCCCAATTAAACATGTCATACACGTGACATGGCGTAAAATGTGACACAACGATCAAAATCGAACGAATGCCTCATTTTCTCTGTGTGCAAGAAAGATCTTGACGAGTTCAATCCAGTGAAGTATATTTTGCAAAAAAAAATTTGCATAGTGTTGCAGAAATCAGCTACATATGCTGTGAGCATCTTGCATTTCTTATGTTTCTTGCGTCAAAGCTGGATTTAAAGCGCTCAGTAGATACTTGTTGAATGTGTTGGGTATCTTTCGATCGGGAATTTCAATATCTACCTTGCGATGTATTGTATGCTGAAATTGCCCCAATACTTGAAGAGCAAATCGCTTGCGTATGTTTTTTAACGAAAAAAGTGAAAGAACATCACAAAAAGTGAAAGAACGGTGAAAGAACATGAATGCCCAGCAAATTATACAGCTGACAGACTATTGTTTGAATAATAAAGTATTCCAGTGCAAGGTCAAATTCTACAAGCAGATGTATGGAATGGCTATGGGTTTGCCATTATACCAGTATTGTGTAACCTCTTCATGGATAACTTAGAAACTATGGCTCTTGCAAACTGCCCACATAAACTAGTTCTGTGGCATCGATATGTCAATGATACCTTCATATTGTGGGATGGAAATGATGATTCCTTGAAAACATTCTTGGATCACATTAATAATATCAGAACCCAGCCACAATGGAAGGGAAAAATAATGAAAAATTACCCTTCCTAGATGTATTAGTGTCCAAAAGCAGAAATAGGCTAAAAACTAGTGTGTATAGAAAACCAACACACTGGCCAGTATTTAAACTTCAAATCAAATCATCCAACACATACAAAAGCTTGGAATAGTTAAAGGCATCATAATCAAGGCAAACAACATCCGCCTGGAAGAAAAGGATCAATGCAACGAGAATATAGCAATAGCTTTCAGGAAGAATGGATACCCTCAAACCATAATCAGGAAGGCTCAGAAACCAACCAGAGCTCAGAAGGAAAAAACTGAATATAAATGCACAATTAAGGTCCCTTGCAGTGGACACCTTACTCAGCAGAAGGTAAAACAGATATGTAAGAAATATGAAGTTAGATTGGTGGCTACCAGTAAAGACACAATCCGAACATGCACCAGCACAGAGGCCCCTACCAGGGAGAAAGAAGAAAAGCAGGGTGTAGTGTACAGCATACCAACAGAACCATGCCAGAAGGTGTACATTGGGGAAATAGGAGGAACATTAAAAACAAGAACATCCAAACATAAAAATGCCCTGAAGAATCACAAGGAAGAAAGAAGTAGCTGAACATTGTCTGAGGGATGTGCTCCAGCCTTTGTGAACACCAAGATATTGACTCAGAAAAGTAACAACTTCAAGAGAAAAATCAGAGAGATAATGGAAATGGAAGCAGCTGACCCCAGTAATGTAGGCATCAAAAGCATAGAAATTAGTCATATATGGAACAGAAGCTTCATCACATGCGACATAGGCAGGTAAAACCACCACCCTACCCACAAGCATATATATACGAAATCTCAAAGCTCACAGTTCAAACCCCATGCCAGTCGAAATTTAGTAAGTTGTAGAAAGCCTGTGGAACGTAGTAGGATTACTGTGAGAACATCGCTTATCTATATTGTTCTGATGTTGTATTGTTGCATTATATCATGTGTTATATTGTGTGTTATAATAAGGCGTTGCACCATTTTTATGGTTGTATAGGCCAAAAAGCAGACAGCAAAATGAGCTATTACAATCAGCTGCAACAAACATTCAAACAATTGTTATAAGAATCACTGTTTTGAGTCTCGCTGCTATTATTGAGAAAAAATAATTTTTTAAGTTTTTAAAAATTCAAAGTTTTTTAGATTTCATTTAAATACAAAAAATTTGAATATTTTCTTCCAATTTTTTGAATTTGAAATAAAATTCGTTTTTTAAATTTATATTCAGTCGTTTTTTTAAATTTGATCCTTTCAATTGAAGCTTGATTTGTAAAAATGATTAAAATTAATTGCATGCAAAAAAGTTTTCCATGTCAGAAAAAACAGGAGAACGTCGAAAAATTGAAAAGTGTGACAATCACCTGGCACATGTAAATTGTAATGTATCACATAATAGTAGGATTTTTCTACTTGTGCTTTTGCAGTAGTACATAAAAATGCGCTTATACAGATTAAACGTTACATATTTTGATACATCAACAGGAACAAACAGCAAGGATGATGAAAACGATGAGGAATTTTAGGATTACTGCCGAAACATTACTGATCCATATTGTATAAAGAATTTCACCATTTTTATGGGTTGTACAGGCCAAAAAGCAGACATCAAAATGAGCAATTCTCATTACAGCAGTCTTAAAACAGTGATTCTCAAAAGAGCGAATCTCAATACAGCAAATAGTAATAAATTCTATGTGTTAGAGTAAACACACACATAATTCTTATGATAAATATGTAAATTAAGTATATTGAAATGCTAGTTGTGGTAGTCTATTTTTAGTTGCATTTGGCCATCTAAGTTTTACATGCTTTTGTGCTGCAGTTGCGGTAGTTTACCAACTTTCACATGCCACTCAATTTCTCCAACTTCATGTAATTATCATCATGTCGATACTTTATTTTCCGTCACTTTTTATTTTACAATTGTTTACTCTATGTTCGTTTTGTTCATTATTTTCTGCACATGCATTTTATGTTCCATTTTTTAATTTGTTCATTCATTTTTGTTTCTTTTATGCACACGGGCTACAGTGCGCCCTTTAGCTAAAACTTCTGCCAAAACGTGCTTCACGGGCACATGGCTATTTTAGGTGCATTCCATGCACCTCTTATCACCTGTTACGTGCGGATCAATTTTCCCCAAACCTCATGTGATTTCCATCATGCTTATATTTTATGTTTTTCGTCACTTTTTATTTGACAGTTACTTACTTTTATTTCGTTTCATTCATTATGTTTTACATGCATTTTTGTTGTGTTTTTTTTCGTTCTGCACGTAGGCTACAGTATGACCCTTTAATCAAAACTTCGGCCAAATGAGCTCTACAAGCTCATGGCCATAATTAGGGCATCACGTGCACCTTCTTCTTAGTAAAAACTAGCAACATTTTTGCAACGAAAAACGACTAGTTAAGAAGTTTTCATTAAAGACATTCATATGTTTCATATGGGAATGAAACTCATTCCCAATGCTACACATATTCCAACTGGAAAATGTCTATGTGACCATAGGCATCTTCTGCACCATTTTCCTCTGCAGAAGTTAGCTTGGAGGTCGTAAGCTCCACCCAGGCCATACTGTAGGCCCACCAGGTCCTTAAAAGGGCATGTTTCGTTAGTTTTGTACTCACTTTTGGGTTCTCCACTTTTGCTATATTGTCTTAGCTCTGCATCCACCGCTGTCAAATTTACATATTTTTGCTATATTGCATTGCGTCTGCTGCCCTACATTACTCCAATAAGTTTGAATACTTTTACTGTCCACTGCATCCATTGCCCTGACTCATATAGAAAACACCTGTCGCCCACTATGTGCCAGGTCAACACCCACATACCCATCCCTTTGTAACGTACATGCTAACGCATTAATGTAAATACAAAATGTACACTATGTGATATTCATTAGTAAATATAAATTCATTTTATAATCTATCGTCTCAAGGGTGTCTGGAATTCACACCCAAACATTCCTAGAAAATTATGTGAAGTATTCTGTTTTGATTGCCCCACACCCTATTGACCCAATTAAGATGTACATAATTATTTGGCCCTCCTAACTCACATGAAAATATACATTCTGTAGGTACAATAATTCCTCCCAAGATGCGTAAACACACCTCCCATGTAGAAAATACAGAAACCCCGACCCAGACACAAGATTTAGGTAGAATGCATGGAAAACCAAAAAACACATGAAAAACTAAAAACATCTAGGCGTAGCAAAGCATACTGTAGATTAAAGCATGTAAGCATGGAAAGTAAGTGTAAATTAAAGCAAAAGGCGTGGCGATAGAAGCATACAGTAAGCAGAAGCAGGTAAGCGAAGCAGCAATTGGTTAGGCCAGTAGATGGAAGTGGACCTCCCACGGCGCGAAGGCGTGGTTCAAAGAAGCAATATAAAAGACAATAAAATGGGGAAAAGGCAGATTTTTTATGCAGATTTTTGTAGAAATTTTTATGCATATTTTGAAATTGTGTTTTATGCGAGGCTCGTTTTGATATAGAAACGTTTCATATTTTGGTACCCTCGACTAAAAACAATCCTTGGCAACTCGCTTATTCTGTATTTTTATTGTTTTCATTAATCATTTATCGTCCGTTATCATGTGCCGTCCCCCTGGACCCATTAGAATTAAAGCAAGTAAAAGTAGAATAGAAATCTGAGCGTTACACATTGAGTACAAGAGAGCATCGTCCCAACCCCCCAAGCTAATCTATCGCTGAACTGAGTGGACCATATCCCACATTTGCCAATCACCAACCAAAAACCAGGACCTGTTGCCCTTTTTCCAATCATAGTTTGAGAAGCAGGACTAGGTAAGTCTTCTCAGGGAATTATTATTGTTGAGGGTGTATTTTGGGGAACTCTTTCTTTAGTCGTTTTTCCCTTGAGTCTCCCCTCAGGTAGAAGAGCCATTGTTCCGCTTGGGTTAGGGCTGAAAAGAGGATTTTGGTTTACAATCAGCTCAGGTCCCCTGAATCAGGTCATTCCTAGAATGACCTTGTCCATCTTTCATACTGAATGGGACCCGAAATTGCCACCCCTGACCTGGCGGTGTTGTCCATTACTCTACGGCAGCACCCCAGCACAGCATCAGAGTACCCTATAGGCCTTCCTATAGCCAGTACTAGCTGGGTCAGATTCCTGAAGTGAAACCCAAGGGAGCCACCCAACAGGATCACAGCATGTCACTCACAGTGGCATGGCTGTATTTTTCTATCAATATGGCATGGATTTCCCCATTAATGTGATTGGCCACATTTCGTTTGATGTGACATGGCTCATCATTTCACTTAATGTGACACACCTAAATTAGCATCCTTTTTGTTACACATAAATGACTAGCTAAGACGTTTAGCTAAAGACATTCATATGCTTAGCATAGGCACTGCAGTCGGCCTCAGTGCTAAATGTATGTGAACAAAAAAATGTCTATGTGCTCATAAGCATCTTCTGCTTCGCGTCTAGCTGCAGAAGTTAGCTTGGGCGTCGAAAACTACGCCCAGGCCAGTGCTGTAGCCAACATGTTTCTTTAGTTTTTCGCTCATTTCTGGGTTTACCCCTGCATCCCATTTTGTTTGTCAGCTCGTGCATCCACGGCTCTTGATATTTTAAATAAATTTGAATATCTGTATCTTCTGCTGCGTTCGCCGCTCCCATTTGCATATAATACACCCATCGCCTACACTACCAGGCGAAACTAACCCTCAAAAATTCGCGTCCCGAACGCGTCTTTTTCGGCAGCACAAAGAAAACTTTCATCTTTCTTAGTAATTGACATTCATGCAATAACTGTCAATCATAGTTTTTTCATGTGTAGTGGATATGCACTTTGTTTTGACCTACAGTATGACAACAGTTGACCTTTCGTTTATATCTGGTAAATAATGTGTGCTTTCTATAGGGAGGTAAGAAGGAAGCATCAGCAAAATTCTCTGGCTTTGTGTGACACAAGCACATGGCCTGTCAATTTTATTGTCGGTATAGTGTGCTTTTTCGTCCTGGGTGCATCCCGGACGCTTTCCGGACGCGTCCTGGACACGACCGGCATTGGTTAGTTTCGCCTGGTAGTGTACCTTGTGCCAGGTCACCACTGGCATATCCATCCACAGAATATAAAGAGAGTGTCGCCCTGACCTCCCGTGCTTGCCCATCGAAGAACCGAGTGGATCGCCTCCTGGTTCTTTGACAGAAATCTGAAACCAGGGACCCATCACTGAATCATATTTGAGAAGCAGGACTAGGTGAGTCTTCTCAGGGGATTATTGTCGTTGTGGGATATTTTGGCAAAGCCTTCTTAAGTCAGTTTCCCTGGGTTTCCCCAGATAAGTAGGGCTCTTACCTCACAGGTTTGGGCTAAAAAGGGACTGTCTGGTTCATAATCGGTTCCCAGAGTTTGGGTCATTTCACAGATGACCTCGTCCCCACTCACACTGAGCAGGACCTTGGGATTGTCACCCCTAACCTGGTGGCGTTGTCCATTACTCTACAGTAGCACCCCAGGACAGCACCAGAGTACCCTCTAGGTCTTCCTATAGCCAGTACTAGCCATATTAGGCTCCCAACAAGCAGGAAAACCCCTTGTTAGGAGTCACAGCCTATCAATCACTGTGATAGGGTCAAACTGACATGGTTTACCATCAATGTGACTGGAAAATTGCGTTTTCTACCCAATGGAACATCACGTGTTCCAGCCCGTTTTTCCACTTGACGTGACACAACGAACGGACCATTCCAAAACCACAAAAATATCAGTCAGAAAAATACTTTTGCAAAACGTTTGAAAAAAATATAAGAATTTCCGATTAAAATTGTTTTGTATGCAGCTTAATTGCAAAAAAAATTAAATTGATGAACTAAACAAATCAAAATGAAATATGCAAATAAAATGAAATGAATAAAATACTCAATCAGTAAAGGCAGAACAAAAAACAAATAATAAAGAAACGAAAAGTAAAATAATGTAATAAAAAATAGGTAAAAAATAGAACAAAGGCACACAAGCCGGAAAAATTAAACAAATATAACAAAAAGTGACTCAAAATAAGAATATAAAAGGGAATAAGTCAATAAGGGAAAAAATAAACAAAAAACATTCAAAAAACATCAATTTAATTAAAACTGTTTACATTAGAGTCGAATTGAGAATGTGAAAAATAGCTGATGAAGTTGAGTGATTAAACTGCTATTTACGGTGACTTCAATCTGATGATGAAAATTAATAAAAATCAATTGAACTTGCTTCCTCTGTACTTTTACGTATACTTGTAAGGTATATCATCAAATTCTGGTACTTAAGTACTACTTTTTTACTTTTTGTTCATTTTCACGCCTTTTGTTTAACTTTTTTTCGGACTTTTTATCGAGAGGGAGTGTGTGAGCAAAAAACAAACAAAAAGGTTCTGCAGGCATGTTTTTCATAAAAATACGCGTAAAAATCATGAAAAAAGCTGCCTTGGAAAACGTTCAGGGGGTGTTAGACGATTTCTTCGGGGCCAGGAGGGCGCCCAAGGCCCAGGCAGGTTTTACACTCCAACGCATCCCTATGTTCCTAAACCATAATATCACACAAGAGCGCTTACTCATTCACCAATCTTGGAGCAAACAATTCCGTTGTGAAAGCAAGTTAAAGTGCATGATTGAAAGTTGTGTAAAAATCTGCTGCTTTTTACATGTCGGGCGATAGCAAATCCCAAAAATTATTTTGATATGTAATACACTGAAATTCCTGTTAGAGTACACGACGCCACAAAATTCCGAATAAACAGACGAGAAATTGAAGGCCATGGATACACACGAATATACAACAAAATTCAAAATGCGCATAAAGAACAGATCATCGCACGAGTTCAAAAAGAAAAAATTGAGCATTTTACATTCAATTAAGTGCAATTTTACCGGGTTTTTAGGAATATATGGTCACAACCTCGCTACCGGAACCTTTCACAAGTACCACGTTTCCAAGTCCTTCAGTTAAGGCCTCGATGAATTCCATGTCTAAACAAAGAGATTTTTGATAACATCGAAAAATTTCGTATTCAGCTGAAATGGCCGAAAAGGGTTACAAAAAGAGTAAAAAATGTTGATTTAGAACAAAGTACGATGGGGAGAAAACCGTTTGGAGTGAAAGCACCTTTAACTATATTTTTGCAAGCTTCAGTTTCCTAATGTAAATTTTAAAATATTACTATGAAATACTAGATATAATCAAAATCAAAAATATGCTTACAATAATCGTCGGCGCCGAATCTAGGCGGACTAGGCAAATTAACGAATATCAAGCAAGAATCTTGAGATCGCTGACGCATCATTTCGTTCAATTTAACGGCCGTATTCATCCGTTTCACTGTGTAATTATGCAAACCGACGAAACTGGGCGCATTTTGAAGCTTGGCTGTTTGTCTCGTAGTACTATCTTTTTTATCGTAAGGTGTCGTCGATGCCTTTGATATGGATTTTGTCCCATTGCCGTTGAAACCAATTTCTTGTTCGTCGATCATGCGAATTCGTTCATCCGCCATTTTATCGTCTTCCGATTTATTGGTGTCGTTGAATGAAACCTAAGAAAATGATTTTTTGTCAAATCTGAATCCATGTGACCCTTTGAGAAAATTGATAGGAAAGTACTGTTTCGAAGGATTATAAAACTATTTTGTTTCACTACGTGATTAGTCACGCAAAGTACATTGAATCCAGCCGTCCAACTTCTTCAAGAAAAAATACGTTTCAACCAATAATTTTTTGAAGCCCGATCAATCAGTTTTGAAACCACGTCAGTAAGGTTGATCAATACTCACCGTGGCAGTACGAGGAGTCGTAAAACACGTGTTCTCTGTAGTCGGACTTATGGACGCCTTGTGATGAGCGTCAACGACAGATGTTTGGATCTTGAAAAAATCATATATGTGGTTTGTATTCGTAGAGATGAGCAAAAACTAGCAATAATGCACGAATCAGGATGGCCGATAGTCCGACCCAGGGCCGTGCACAAGGGGGGGGGGCGGGGGCGGCCGCCCTACCATTGAGGCAGCATGCACACAGTATATCCGCGTAAAATCAACATTTTCCGGGGCTATTTAGTAAAAAAATCTAGTCCGCCCTCCCATGAAAAAATCCTGCGCACGGCCCTGGTTCGACCAAATCAAATTTCTCGTTTTCCTGGTTTTTTTAAAAATTTCCGATTTTTCAAACAGTCAGAAGCATGTTCTACATAGCAGACTTTACACAAAAATGATCTAAAATCCTTTCAGAACAATTGTTTTTGGCTGAAAAAATTTTTCGTGCGGAAAATTTCGCACTTCCGCTAAGTCTCCGCTCAAAAATACTCACAGACGCTTGCTTCTGCAGTAGTCAATAATTTAATAAAATTATTAAAAAAATTTTTGAGTTAAATGTCAGATAATCGTAAATAAGACTTTTCCCGCGCGTCTTCATCCGCACTGTGCAGACACTACACTAAATTCTTTCCGAAATTTTTTTCATTTTTTCCTTTCAAAGTTAAAATCATGAAATTGATGAACGAAAATTGTAGATCCTCAGGAAAATCTTTAAATGTAGTTTTTATTATTCGCGCTGAAAAAGTTTCTATAGACGCCAGAGAATGAATCTTTCCAGAATGATGTCTTCATTATTTCCCAATAGGTTCGTGTTTACAGAATTCGGAAAACTTCAAGCCAGAGGAAAAAAGAGGTAAAAATGGCTTTATTCCAGAACACTGCAAAATAAATCTTTTCAACACTTATCCAAATATTTAAGATTTAATTTTTCAGTCTATTATGATGCCCAGACTTGAGAAAAGAGCTAATTTCTATCAGCTAATCAGCTTGACAAATTGGCAACAGGAGTCAAACATTTTTCATCAATTCGGGCAAATATCGTATTAAATAATTTAAGAGTGAAAAAAATGCAATTGAAATTTAAAAATCAAACACAAAAAATTTGATAATCCAACTGGCTGAAATTTCTGCCATTGTGCGATGCTGATGTTTGGATCATTTTTCAAATTTATGTTCAGAAAATTCAAAAGTTTTCGGGACGAGGAAAAAGATTCTGTGTAAATTAGTCGCATTATCTTAATTTTTGTCGAATATTCCAATAAAATATTGAAGATTACTACTTAAAGAGTCCCCTGAGGCACTCAGAGGAGGAGAAAAACTCGTGAGGAAAACATACTAACGGCCCGCCTTGACTTGATTCTTTTCAGATTTTGTGGCGAAAAACATCGCCGAGAAATACTTAAACTATGTTGTAACAAACAGAAGCTCAGCCACATTCAATAATGAGGCGCATACATGTAATTGGGGGGTGCCATTAGAACGGTATTTGCCAGTCATATGGCTACCCATATAATATTCATAGAGACCCCCACTCTTTCGGTCGGAAAAATTCCAAAAAATGTCTATTTTTTGATGAATTATGATCACTTTTGAACAAAATATGGTCAAAAATGTCAATTTTCTCGTTTTACGAGACAAAAATGCATTGAGGAAAGTTAGCGGCTGTGCTGATGGGATTTGTGCTAAAAAAGCCTGTATCAAAATCTAGAAATTGACTCAACCGAAAAATCAATTGAAATATGTAAGTCTTCAGCAGTGGACCCCAAGATCAGATTTTTTAGGTAGGGGTAAAGTTGAAAATTTGCGGGGTTGTTGTAGCTAAATGACCACCAAACAATTCATTCTGTCTGGAAAATAGGCAACCAGTGATCAATTGTTAGGACTTTAGGTGGGGTAATACCCCTCATACCCCTCCCCATGGGGCGGTTTGGTCTTCAGCCCTAATCACAGAAATGACAGCTGCGATTATTAATCTTCCTCAGTCATTCTCAAATAATGTTTTCGAGCTTGAAAAAAAGATACGTTACGTTTTAAGAGTTTGTTGTCAAAATTTCTGCTCATTTTACACATTTTCCAAATGATTTCGAATTGGAATTCGAAAAAAATTCTCGTGTGCAAAAAAAATTTTGGGTCATTTCCTCACGGTGCGGATGAAGGCTGTGCGGGATAAAAACCCTGAATCAATCAACCATTGGATACCCTAGAAACTTATTGGTATTCACGAGAGTCTCCGATTTACTAGCTCTTTTCCTTTTATATAGGAGCCTAACTGAAACCGTCTAGAATTGACGATAGAGAAGAAATTGTAACAATCTATATATCCTTGATTTTCGACAGAAAAATAAAAAAAATTGAACAAATAAAGTTTTAAAACGCACAAATTCAAACGGACATAAGATTGAGAAACTACGGTAAAAAATTCAAAAACGCCAAATACAGATAGTTTTGGGCTCACAAATACCCAATGGCATAAAGCTCTATTCCTCGACCAGCCGATATAGATTTGTGTGAATACTTTACCTCGCTCCTAATTTCTCTGCCTGATAGACCGAGCTCGCGTAAAATCTCAGATCGCTGCATCATTCGTAAAGTTCTTTCGTAGGTATATTCAGAAATATCCTTATCGTGCTGAAAAATAAGAGAAATATATAACCTCGTTAATACATTTAGGACAAAATCCAAAAACAGTCATGCTATCGCAAACAGTTTTAAATTGGCAAGCTGAGTCACTTAGGGAGCCACACTGCGATATCTTACGCCAACCCAATAATTTTGCCTAAACGCATTGAAAACTTTTTTTCGGAAAAAAAGCTTCATATGATTTGGAATACCTAGAGAAAGTTTATGCGAGAACGAAAATCATTACGGTATCGAATACCAGAGGGAAAACTGGTTTATATAACACTTCTCCCCAATTACATGTATGAAATGTATATAAATAGTTAGTGAAAGGAATGGGAGTATGTTTCTGTGGAAGCCGGATGCTTCAACAATCACTTGGTCATTTACGCTCCAATATTTTTACTTCACATTAAACTATAAGTAAACATAGTTAAACAATGACTCGCTCACCATTTCGATAACATCGACTTCGGCATCTATGCGCAAATGATAAAGAAAGGTTCGGAGGTCTTCTTTCATTTTGATCGAATTATCATGAATTTGAGCTACGGTGAATATTCTAAGTTTAGTGCGGCGCCAAACTTTGTGTTGTTTCAAAAGGAACGGCAAGAGAATCATCATACCGCCGTCGTGTACTATCCACCAAACGTCAATGATACCGGTGACCTATATACAAAAATTTTCGAATTTGATTAATCGACATTTTATGAAAATAAACTTTCT
This sequence comes from Romanomermis culicivorax, assembly GCA_963922205.1. Taxonomy (NCBI): domain Eukaryota; kingdom Metazoa; phylum Nematoda; class Enoplea; order Mermithida; family Mermithidae; genus Romanomermis; species Romanomermis culicivorax. The sequence continues at coordinate 762,359 of CAWUHX010000036.1, forward strand.
AAAATTCAAAATCGTTAAATAGAATGCTTGAAACTTTTTGTCCAAAAAATAATTATATAATAGCAAAGGAGAGGAAGATTCGCGAAAAAATACCCTCACTTTTTGTTCATTATCGGGGAAATTATCGACGTTCTTGATTAACAACACTGCACATTTTGCAGCAGTGGAGCATCTTAATGCATCTCCATGAACAAAATACAAATTATTGAATAACGAAATGAAGAGGAACTTAAATTAATTTTTTTTGGCTGTACCTACAAACTCATCTACGCTATCGTTTTCCTTCCATTTTTCGGGCCAACTAAACACCACGGTATTGTGTTTGAGACAACCTAATCCGCTGGTTTGTATTCTGAAAGATTAATGCATTAAATTCAACGAACTGAAACACCTAATAGAAAATGAGAACTGTTCAAAAATTCTCCTTTCAACCATGGCACATATTATTTTAAAAAATGGGCAACGATTTCACAAGTTTCAAGACTCTACTTACAGAGTAGTTATTCCTTCGGATTTATTTTTCGACACCAATACTTCACTAAAACCCTTAATCTTATAATGACCCTTAGCTTCATTGAGAACCTGAAAATACAAAAGCACGTAAAAATGAAAAATGTTGAAAAGCAAACAAACGTCGTTTACATGCTTAGCATGTTCGGCTTTATCACACAAATCGGCGAAATCGCCTTCTAAAACAGTTCCGATAACTGTCAAGCCTTTACCGGCTTTTAATTGACTGACGAAGGCCAAGATATGTTCATGAATGATCGTGTTGCAGTCCGGCGCCATTTTACAGAAGACTAAAGTTTGCGGTCTAAAAATTGGAATGAATAAAACATAAAGAGCGCAAGAGAAACTAGGTACGAGAAATGTTGATTTTTTACAGAAAATAATGATCAAATCAAGCTTGTTGCAGAGCAGAGGTCCCCAAAATCAGATTCTTCAGGTAGGGGTAAAATTGAAAATTTGCGGGGTAGTGTTGCTAAATGTCCACTAAACACGTCATTTTGTCTCAAAATTAGGCAGCCAGTGATTAATTTTAAGGACTTTAGGTAGGTGTAATACCCCCCTCATACCCCTCCCCATGGGGCGCTCTGTTGCAGAGAGACTAAAAAGGTAAAACGAAACAGTTTTTCTAAAGCCTGAAAAAAGGAACGCATAATCTAATCCAATAGGACAAATGTACAACGTATCAATAGAATGAATACCTCCAATTTTTCGTATGCAGAGTTCTATGCTCCAAATTCAATAATGCGTAACGGGCTGCAGACAACCCTAGACCGCGTAAACCGTCGCCCCATTCTTTTTCGGCACTGTAAAAGCAAAGCAAAACATTGCCTCGTGCACATTATCTGTACTAGTTCCTTGATTAAACTTGTATAATGATGTTTGTCATGGCAAAATTGAGAAAGAACAAAATGAAGCAAATTATAATAAAAATAATCGAGTTTTCTAACCACGTTTTCCATCGTTATGTATTTATCAAAGAGGCAGAGAATAACATTAATGATAAGAATTTTTTGCATTTGTTGCTTTAGATACTGGAAGACACTGCGTAAATTTTTTTTAGATAAAAGCTGATTGAAGTCTCAAGTCTAAGAACATGACGCGGCATTGATGAGCTTACTTTACTTATTGTTGGATTCACAGGATGTCGCATGATCATGAGGCAGAAGAACCTCATCATTAACAATTTCAGGAAAATTCGAATCTAAATTGAGCACAAGCAATGATGTTTGAACAGAGACGATGAGAAAAAATTAGGCAGCTTTGTCTAGTGAACTTTCACGCGATAAATAATACCATATTCTTTTCATTTTATACCAAAATAACGACGTTTTAGAGAATATAAAACCATGTCTCCAAAAGCTTGAATTCATGTATTATTATGAAGTTTAAACTATCTTTAAGAAAATTCACGTATCTGGATGCGAACTGTTGTCAATATATTGGCTATTTTGGGACAAAGCAAAACGCCATTTATAAATTTGACAGAATATTATTATAAATTTTACTAATGTGCATAACTAAATTATTAAAATCTCATTGACTAAAACTATGTGACGACCTTTTGCCATATTTTAAATTTTTCTACGAGATAGACTTTGCGTAGTGGAAATATTTACAAAAGTCCTTTAATGCACCATTCTTACCCTCGGTATTCAATGTATCTATAAACGACGGCGCCGATTATTATAGTCAACACGGCGAAAATCCAATTGCTCATGAACATGACCGCAATGCAAAGTATGGACCCAACCATCGAAAGTGACCTTAACATAAAGAACATTAATAGACCCAAACGGACAGGATAAATTTTCTTTCTACCAATGATAATATTTAAAACGTGGTCTCCAGCTCGGCGCTTTCATCAAACTTTGCAACGTACACGCCGTATTGACGCCGAGATAACACATAAGAAAAAATCTACAAATTAAAATTATAACTTGAGCAGTGGCGTAGCCAGGGGGCACGTCCCCCTGAAATGAAAATATTTTCTTCATAAGATTTTGATGCTGGGAAATGCAATTTTAAGCTATCAAGCATAAAAAATATGAAAATTAGTCGGCACACCGTGCCAGTGTTTGTATTATTAGTTTAGTTGACTTTCTGTAGTTTCATAATCAGTATCAGATGCCTAATTTTTCGTCTGTGTTGCGTATATCACGCATTTATTCATCAAATGAAGCGTAAAGTGTTGAACTCTCTGATCATTATGACGAAAAAATTTTGACCTGTATAGCTCAAAATTGCAAGGACACCTTAATTCATGGGAGAGAAAGTAATTTTGAATATATTTCGTTCCTAAAATTTTTTCGTGCGTGCTCCCCTGAAGCGTATCCCTGGCTACCCGCTGAACTAGAGAATGTGAAGTTGACACTGATGGTTACGCGTAGGATTTTTTAGAAATTAGAATTATCTCATCTATCAAAACTACGATATGCGAGGAGAAACGAGTCGGTCTAGAAATTTTAGCATTAGTAGAAGCTGCATAAATATCAAAACGCACAATAATATACAAGGGTTTTATAACCGCTCACGTTAAAGAAAATATCTTTTCTAGAAACAGCATTGTTCTTCCCGAAAGTTCAAAGCTGGTAATAGCTTACTGACTTATCAGAGCAGTTATGCTTTCCAAAACGGCGATTAAAACACCAATTTCGCAAATAGCCACTGTAATTAATATGGCCAATAGTGCTTCACCCCGTTTATCTGTCCTCTGGAAATTTCCCAAAATTGGTATCACGCCGTCTTTGGCAATTGCTTGCAACAATCTTGGTGCGCCTGCAAAAGAAAGACAGTTGATTAGACTGGAACATTGTTAAAAAATGAGAAACTCATCGAAAATAGGAACTACGACTAAAATAATAGATTTCGAATAATCCACTTACTTTTTCTTGTTGAAATATGCTTTTGGAAGGATACAAAATTATAATATAAACCGTAATATGTATGCATAATTATGCAGGGATCAGAAAAATAATAAAGTTACGCTGAACAGAATCGAAAGGAAAGCTCAATCTCGTCGTACAAGCTGATTGCTACAGTTTATATGATTTTTTGCCACTTTCTATTTTCTGCACTACTCTAAGATTTTGTCTCGCTAAATTTCGACCCATAACTGACCAGTCAAAGATTGCATGCCGGCTCCCATAGTTGCTACTAGCGACCCGACGCAAACAGCCATATAATGTGGCACAGCTAATTCTGCAATCACCAATTTTCCAAAGGCACTTTCACCAAATTTGTCTCGCATAAATAACCCATCTAAAGTAGCGCCGAATAATACCGCCCCGGCTAGATCTGAAACAGAATACCAAAAAAGATGAAACTGTGACAAAAGCTTACCACAGCATCCTGGGCGCCAAAAACGGCGCTTTTCGCATAAAATATTGGCTGGAAATTACTAAGGATGACAATCAGAAAAATCTTAGTCTAGAGAAACTTCATTTTAGCATTTCGAGATGGCAAGTTCAAGAAGAACAAACGAACTCTTACACACTACGGATGATATCGTAGTTGCTGCAATAGTGCCCCTAGGTATCGATTGTGAAGCATCCTTTAGGTTTCCCGATCGATTTGAACCAGCCATGATACCTACGTAGAAAATAAGAGTTTCGTGTAAATTCAACCCATCTCACAACGTATATAATCAGGTGTGGAGCTACAAGAGCGAGGGCGAGCGTCTCTCAATGACGTGATACTTATTGACCAAATAAAAGTGCATGGAGATAAAAAAAAATACGTCTTGGAAGGTCGAAATCTAAAACTTTCCTGCGCTGCTCGCATGTATTTAAATAAGAATAAAAATATTTATCGCAGAGCATTAACATTAAGGAAGGAAAAAGAACATTAGTATCAAACGTGATAAAAAGGAGGCGTCGGCATATTACGAGTATAAATGAGTGTCAATCGAGTCTTAGACTATAGGTGACAGTAAAATTTTAAATTTTGCTGGTCATGGTCAACGGCGAGAATTTTGATTCTGGATGTATTTTAAAAGACTCAAATTCCATATTTTTCTGGTGCTGCGCACCGGTGATACCTCCGGATGATCCTTTTCACAACTTGAGGTCAAGCTTTTTAAAACGTTAAAAATACATCAAGGAGAGCATTTCGACGCGTTTCAAAGGGTAGAAATGTCCAATTTTTCAGCAAAATGTCAAATAAGAATAAATAATCCTTACATATATAGTCCCAGAATTCCAGAAAATTCTTTCAAATATTTTGGGTACAGACATTCTAAACTGTTTTAAAAATAAAACAATTTAAATGCAAAGGTAACCGTTTTGCTCGAAAAATGAAGTTAGTAAATTTGTTACAAAAACTGTCTCACCAGTGACGGATGGAAAAAATACGCCGACTAAAATTATGAACGACGACGTTACGTCGGCAAAAACATATAATTTTTTTATTCTTTCGCTTTCTTTCATTGATGGAGGAGTAACCGATTCGTTATATTCAACAATTAAATGATGCTGATCGGCGTATTTCGGATCAATGTTTTCTAGAATAAAACATGACAAATGATTTTGAAGAATAATTAAATGATGAAATATAAAACGAACTCAAATTTTATTTGATTTGAACAATTGTTCGAAACATTCGGAAGATTGTCATTTACTATCGATCTTCAAATTTTCAACTATACGAAAATTCTTCAACCTCAGAATGATCGGAGCTGCCAATAAAATATGTAGAATTTTATTTTTAAATTCATCAAATTCAAAACTAAAAATTATTATGTCACATTTATTTTGCTAACAGTAACATGGATACAAGAAAAACTTTTATTATCGAATTTCGTCTATACATCAGAAACCATAGTTTAAGCTTCTCACCAAAAATAACAGAACTCCTTAAACCACGAATAGCCGGTCGTTTTTCTATGCGATTCTGAACGGCCATCAAATAGAAATGAGAATCGCAATTCAGACTCGAAAACGAAGCGTTATGGCAGTAGACCCTCGTCAATTCGGTGATATTACAAGCCACTCGATCGCCTTCATGATTGTCCAGATAATTTTTCAAGTTGGCTAATCTGTCGCCGACCATACAATAACTAATCGAAAATGAAATTTAATATATAAAATATGAATGTCGATTAGTTCTGAAAAGTTATTCGGCAAAGGCAGTAGCATTACGCAACCCAGGTTGAATGGAAAGCACAAATATTGAATGCTGATATTTAAAGCGATTCTAGAAAAACTAGGTGATGGAATAAGCATTTCGGAAAATTTTCTGACTGTTTAACAACACATTTTTACCGTAAATTTCGAATACCCAAGTTGGAAAAACGCAACTATTCTATCAAAAAAATTCTTTATCATTATTGATTATTTTATTTATCATTAAAACATTACTGGACTAAGTGGACTTGATGTATATAATGTGAACGACCATAAAACTGACTTTCCGTAAATAAGCCATTTTTTTACAAGATGAGTAAGATCTCTGATAACTAAATTTTTTACTCCATAACGCTTCAATTACAATTGGGCACATTTCAGAAGATAAAAAATGATCATTTTCATTAGCTTAAACTAATCCACATCAAAAAATTTACGAACTCAGGAGGTCTATAGAAAAGCTTCACTTAGACGAATATACCGTTTTTGCGTCTATTCCACGTTGTACAATTTCAAGAATAAGTGTTCTAAACGCATTATTCATTCCGTTCGCAAGTAGAAACATCAGCGTCGATAAAATGCATGAATTAATAATATTAAAACGCTGCTGTAGCCTACTTTTATGCCAAAAAATCGTTAGACTCTTTCGTGACGGATTGTACTATTTCAAGGTAGTTTGGTCACATGTGCAATAATTTTGATAAGAAATTTCGGACGGCTTCCAAGCAGGCTTTTTTTAGTCATTTTAGGAGCATGGGCTCCTAAAAGTTCGAAAATGGCTCCTAAAATATTACTTCAAGGAGCCAATTTGGCTCCCAAAAATTCAGCTGAAGTTTAACCGAATTTTAGTTGTTTTTCTCTAGTGAACAGATTAAAGACGAAAACTCGGTCGCGAACAACAGTAAGGTCTTACTCGATCAAGAAATCAAATAGCAAAATTAGATTTTTCATCGATCATCAAATCAGGCTGAACATTTGGACGTGTTGATGCGTTAGCAGAAATGCCACAGCAATTGTAATAATTTTGATTTCGAAAGTGCTTACAAAATATGGGCTAAAGAAACGCGATATAAAACTGGTGATTTTGCTAATAAACGTAATGAATAAACGTGTCGTGTTTTGACTGAAAATATACTTTTTTGATGAGTTCCGTTTTAAAAGCTAATTCAAAAAATTTGCCTTATCTGTGATACAAGTAAATTTGGATTAAATACAATCAAACTATACGAATTATATAATGCATTAATTTTTATCAAAAGTGTGCATCGATATTTATGGCCCCTAAAAATGTCTGTTTGGCTCCTAAAAATTTAGGTCTAGGAGCCATTTGGCCTGTAAATTTTTGATGAAAAAAAGCCTGATTCCAAGATTGTCAAAAAACTAACAACGATATATGCATGATAGGTTATCAATGTAAAAATGTGATTCGTTTTCCCGATTAACCTGTACAGTAAACATATACGGTACCCAACATCTTCATATTTTTCATCCTCTCATGATGCCTGTCCTTACGAAGAGAGAGATCTCATCGTGCAAGCTTTATGCACTCTTCTTTTCTATACATTATGTAATTGTTCAAGCGTCATTAGCATACAATACAGCCCGTTTTAACAGAGAATGACGCACCTATTAGGAATCAGATAATTTCCATAACACAAAATTGAACGAATATTAGTGAAAAGAGAGGGTAAAATTTGACTCACTTGATCTTAGACGAACCGCTAATTTTCACAAAAACACCCCCAAACGATAATAGAATGCACAAATTGACGATAAAGACGGTCGGTAACGCGAATTTGTTGACAACTTTGACGCCAGAAACGACGATGCAACTGAGCATTATCAAAATCAAAGTGCCATAAAGTCGGTAACATATGAACGTATCGTCGAAAATTTTAGATTTTGGGTAAATATATAACATAAAAATTTCGGCTGCGCCTGTAACGAACAGTTACGAAAAACTACCCGGTCACTCTCCTAATAAGTCTGGAGAACCTCAAAATCAAAAATTTTGAACTGCAAATCAATCTTTCTATACTTCTATGCATACATGTAACGGAGCTCCGAGGTCTGGGGGGGGGGGGTTGGAGCACGGGGGTCAGTAATTCCCAAAATTTTGTGGGGAGGGGTCCCTGAAGGAAAAAAATTCAATTTTTTTCATTGAAAATTTCCGAAAAAACGGTTTAAAAAGCAGTAATTTTTGTCTAAAAAATGATAAAATATGTACTTATGGTGCGAAGCGCCGAAAAAATTGACGTTTTTGACCATTTTTTGTTCATAAATTGACATTTTTCATGAAAAATGACATTTTGCAGTATTTTTCCGACTAAAACTATGGGGGTCCCTAGGGCTACCATATGGTCGACGATTTCTGAGGGGGGTTCCCATAGCACTTCCCCCCCAATTACATGTATGCTTCTATGGAGTTTTTGGAATTAGTGAATGCAATGATTAGATGATTTCTAGATTAATGCAGAATTTACGAGTTCAAGAAATTGATTTAAATCAATTACATCAAAAGACGCTAGAAAGTTGCATTAAATCAGAAAATATGCAGCATCCGTCAATCTGTATCAGAAGTAATTATTGAAAATTTTCATCAAAATCATCAGTTATTCATCCTAAAATCAGCAGAATGTGACTTCGATGCTGACATTTTTTTGTTTGACGAAGCAACGTGTCAATGAGGCTGCTTTCATTAGTTGCGAAGGCAACAAGAGACATTATGAGTCAGTTACTGGTTAAGGCAGTACAATACGTTCTAGTCCTAATTTTTTATTTTTTGCTGTTATATATCCTTGATTCTTTTAAAGTACATCGAAGAATATAATTTCAAATTCATTAAAGACTAATCTTGGTTATCAAACCTACACAGCTGGAACTGCATCAAGTGAAACCAGATCAACCACATTAATACGATATGCAAAAACTTTCTAGAATTCCTTATGGAAAAATACCCACAAATTTTCTTATACAAAAACATTTTTTTATTCTCTAAAAGTCTCCGTATATTTGAAATGCAGCACTCTACTTTTCCGGAAACATCAGAACCTATCCAGACAATGAGAATACTTTATGAAGCACATTAATGATTATGATGCAATTCTGACTCACCAAGTATATACATAGAGGCCGCTACGGTCGTCCCCAAATAGAACAATATTCCCACGGCTCCGCCTAATTCAGGCCCCAAATTACGCGAAATCATATAATATGGACCACCGGCTGGTACCATTCCATTCGTTGCAATTGCACTCAAGGAAATTGAAGTTAAAAATGTCTGAAATGACGAATACAACAAAAAAGCAGAACCAACTACGAAAACAAAATTTCACCACAGCGCAGCATAATAAAACTATGAAAAACGAATGGAAAACGCCTGCCGTGCCTACGATCCAAGCTAAGCGTATAAAAAATAAAACGCCGAAAATATTTTGGATGCAGGGTAAAAAGACGCCGACGAATGTGCCCATTTTCGCAGACTTTTTCTTAGAATCTTTTTCAACTGCATTTGTACCCGGTTGTAACGGGTTATAGACGGACAATGAACGGATTATTTGTTCGACCTTAGGCATATGTTCATTTTCATCCTGAAAACCAAAGCATTTAAGGTAAAAACGTTTGTAAAAATGTAAAATTGGCTAACGAGGAGTAAACGAAACGAATGATAAATTTTTTCAAGTTATAATTCATGTACGATAATTTTGTCATATTCAGATGATCTTGATATACTGGAAAAATGTGTTGTTTTAAAATATATATGTATATAAATAGTATAAAAATATGAGAGCAATACTTGAAACGTTGAAATACAGGCTAATCAGAAAACATTTTCCAATCATCAACCGATGTAAATTTTGTAAAATCATGCAGACTTTCAGCCCGCCGTTTTTGTTTTTATTCTGGGCTCTTTTTCTCGAGGAAAATTTCATCATTTCATTTCATTTTACCGGTTTTCATCTTTTTATTTCAATTTCTGTTAGTCGAAGTAATGTTTTAATATTTATGATCTTTTTTCTATCATCTATTGAGCAATGACATTGTAGCGTAATCACAGCAAAGGCATTTGTAAAATATCAAGACACTTATTAGCAGTTGATCACAGTAATGACATTCCGATCTTTAATAAATCTGCAACTGCCAAGTTTACTTATATAGCGTTTTCAAAGCAAATAGACTTTAGCAACTACAGATAAATCAATATTTAATAAACTAAAAACGATCTGTAAATCATTACATTTTCAGTTGAACGAACGTAGGACATTGTGAGCAAGAAGACAATCAATCCTGGACGGATGAACAACAGGAACTAATATGCACTCAAAAATTGTTAATCACTCTAGTTCTAGTAGATAAACTTGGCTGTGAAAAGAAGATTTTTTGTAAATAATTGAACAATTCCTACCTCATATAGAGCCAAGCCATCGGTGTCGATCGAAATTTTTCTATCATATTTTGTGCTAATATCACTCATCATTGTCACAAACAAAGGCGATACCGAAGTCGACAATTCTTCTCGGTTATCGCCGTTCGTCGTAGTTGTCATTGGTAACGCCATCAATTCTTCGTTGTGATCTTCTTTTGTTACAGCATTAAAGCTTTTTCCGACAACATTCGATGCTAAAAATCGGAAATATATAAAATGACTCTTCTACAGGCAAGCGTAAATAGAATTGACAACAAATAAATCACATTGCGTTCTAAAACAGGCATAAAATGAAAAAATGAATATTAGCCAAGAAAATCTAATAAATAACGCCACAGAGGATTCATGCTACACTAAAAATAGATACTGAATTTGAGCTATCAACGGTATAGCAGCTGCCAAAATGATTAATTATTGCATTTGATGATTAGTTAGAGAGATTATTTTTCCGTTGATGTTAGCTGAACAAGTATCGCACGAAAAAAGAAAAATCGACCCATTGGACGACGAATCCTGTTACGAAAAGGATGGCGTTCATTAACGAGTTGAATTTTTTCGTGGCAATAAAAACAAATAAAAACTAAATGCGTCTGGCTAGATAGGTTTGCATTATTAAAGTGTATTTTCCTGTAGTTTTCTTCTTAAATGCTGCGTTTCATTAGTGGATAAAGTTCAATCAATTCCTGTTTCTATGGATAGGATCCAAAAGAAACTTGTATAACATAATCCGAATAGGGGTACTTGTTGGGGATGTACTTACGGTAGCAGTCATCACACATCTATGCAAAATTGGTGAATTGGACGAAGCCACAATTCGACCAAGAAACAGGATATTTATCATTCTTACAACTTCGGTGTGTTGCGGGCGAGTCACGTCCGTTTTTATTACATTTTTTGCTTTTTCGCCTAGTAAATGGAACGTCGACAGCCCCAACAATTTACATATTGTTTTATAATATTTTATTATTATTCTTAATAATATTACTTGCGCAATTAGCAGAGGCGGGAGCCGACTTACACGGGAACCATTATCGAGGAAAGCCCAGCCTTTCCTGAACGTCAGTATAGTGAGTCAGTATATTTATTTGTATAAACTGGACGTCTGTATATTTATTTGTATAAGCCTTTAGGAAGCATCTGGGGAAACCCTGATTGCTTTTCGATTGCAAGAGTTAGAGTTTCCAGTTGCTTATTAGTGACTGAAGGCTGTGTTTAGTTCTGCTAGACTTGGCTGATTGCTAATAGGAAGCTCCTTTGAGTGGCCTACAGTAGTCAGTTGGATACAAGCCGATAGTTTCTTTAGTTATATTGCTGACATCTTCAAACCTAAGCAGCGGAATAAACATAACATACTGGCAATAAAATCGAAAGAATATCAAAATCTTAGGATATAAACAGACTAACTAGAGCTCGTGGGTAATAAGAAGGCTTAACGTGGAAATAAGACTTTTGGACGTGAGTTTCTGTTGTTGAAAACTTTTTTATTGCCTCTATTCAACACGGAATAATATTTCCCATTATCCATTCAGAGCAGAAATTTACGACCCACATCATTAATCAGAATCTCATTTCATATTGATTCATAATTAACAACACATTTCAACTTACTATCTAAAGGGTGACCGCTATTGCTAATTTGCGACCTTCTAACCTGGAATCGCATATGCTTCATAGTAATCGAATAATAGAATGTTTATCAATTGAGCATCTGAAATAGTTCACAAGTAAAATTTTACGTTATACGAATAAGACAGCCATACTCCTAGCCATGGTTTCTTTAGCACGGTGCTAATAAAATAAGAGCTGTGTCAATAGAAATTTCAGACGTTCGCACGCATGCTAATGACATAAAGAAGTTCGAGAAGAAAATCAAAAAAAAGATCGGCAAAAGAGTTATTTAAATTTTCTCAGCATTCCATTTCTTTTCGAGTCGTCGCGAACTATTGCACAGTTTTTCCTTATCTCACCGACATGTTTAGCTGAAAAATAGGTTGGGCACGATTTCTACAAAAAAATTAATGCATTAAACGTTAACTTTTTTCAATATTTTGGCCTAAAAATTTTCCGCAGTTTTCAGTATGTTTTTAGTAGGAAAAAAAACAAAAAAACAAAAAAAATTTTTTTTCTTTTTCTGTTTTTTTTGGCCTCTTCTGCCAATTGGCACAAATGTCAAAAAACTCAATTTTTTGAATTTTGGTGAGAAAATAAAAAGATTAATATAACTAGACTATAGTATAGTAATGTGTTCGGCGCGTAGCGCCGAAATTTTTTCAGGATTTCAATATTCTAGAATGCTGGAAAATGAATCTTTTCACATTTTATTTCCCAGACCGACGGTTTGATTTCTCAGTGAATTAGATGAATTTTCAGTCGGACAAACTAAAATTCAAAAACTAGGCAAGCGACTAAGAATTTGGATCAAAAATTTCTAGCATTGTCTTACACTCAAAATGTTTTAATCACATGAAGGTCAAAGTTCTCATGAAGATCGCAAAAAAGAAATTTAAGAAAATGAGTGAGGAAATGTTAGTTTTCATCAAATTCGTCCAAAAACAATACAGGTACAGGATCAAACATTTATCCATAACATGTTGATAACTAGAAGCTATAAGCACTAACTAGAATGACATTTTCTAACCGTGCACTAGAATAATGTAAAAAATTATAAATGAATGGAAATTTTCATTTTTTTTCATTTTAAAACGCATAAAAATGCATCTCCGGGCAGAAAACCCTGTAACCTAATCAAAAAAGCAGTCAGGCCTCAAGTTGCACTGTGCAACTTGGCAGAAAAAATTTGGTTGCACAGCCCGAAATTTGGTTGCTGTGTGCAAAAAAAACCCTGCTGGCATCTGGCAAGCACTGTTTTTTCCCCAAATCGTGCTTTTTCGGGGAAAAAAATTCGGGAAAAGGAAAAAAATTTTGGCCTCTTTCCCTATTTGGGGAAGAAAATTTTGGGGGATCGGATACAGAAAGGATGCATTTTGGTGCATTTTAGAAGGTCATAATCTCAAAATTTTCAGGCGCTTCGCGCCGATTATAACTTTAATAATCATTATTATGCATTACTTAGCTCAGGCGCGGCTGTTAGCATGTCTACCTTCATTTATCATATAATCTATAATAGTTTTTATCATCTTGAACGTATTATCTCATGTTTTCATTGGTAATCTTCAGTATTTTATCATGATATTTGATGAAGATTCGCATTTTTTCCTTTTGAGAAAGATCAATACGTTGAGCAGCGTTTTTTTGTGCACGGAAATTTGTGCCTATTGGCACAAGAGACCAAAAAAATTTGAGCCAATGGCACAAATTTTTTTTTTACTAGAGACATACTGAAAACTGCGGAAAAGTTTTAGGCCAAAAGTTTGATAAAATGTTATTGTTTAACGCATTAATTTTTTGTAAAAATCGTGCCCAACCTATTTTTCAGCTAACGATGTCAGTGAGAAGAGAAAAAACTGTGCAACAAAATAGTTCACGAAATCCCAAAAAGAAATGGAATGCTGAGACAATTTAAATAGCTCTAGAATTGTTCAGGAAGTTCAAATTGATTCAATTTTTGACTACGAACGATCATCTATGTTATGTATATTTAACAATCATGTAAAGATTAGAGAAAATAAAGTCGAAAATCGGGTTGATTTTCGATCAAAACATTGTGCTATTATCAACGATATCAATTTTTCTATTTGAAACAATCAAACACAAAAAGTAACAATTTCTGTTTTAAATCCGAATCTCTGACTGCATGAAGAGAGAATATTCAGAATTTCTTTTCACTTATCAGTCTTGACAGCTTATAAAGTTTGCTGCAACGATACTAATACTAATACAAATCGTTCGCGTTCGGGTCAAATATACGGATAGGAAATATTATATTCATTGATTCGGCGCGAAGCGCCGAAAAATTTTTTACATTTTCAGCCCCTAAGACGTCTAAAAATCAAGAAAATTTAATGTTTGACCAGCCAAAAAATTTTGTGAAAACGCTCAAAATTTTTTGTGCCATTCCAATTTTTTTTGTGCCAAAAACCATGTTTTGACACAAAAAAAAAACACTGACGTCAGGTCTAAGCTTTTTGATGCAATTATTTCTTTTCTAACGTAAAATCAATTCAAATGCTTCATGGAAATATCTTTCGGAAATTTATACTCTGCTTACTCATATATTTTCGACCAAGTATGAGAGTTTACTAATAAATTATACTGGTATTAAAATTTTTCAAGTAAAATTCTAGAAATTACGACTTTTGAACACAAAATTCAAATCTAATTCTTGAAATAAATCTTCGGAAAATTGATTTTCTAGCGTCGCAGAATATCAATACCCAAAAAATTTTTAAGGCGCTTCGCGCCGGAAAGACATGTAATTCAAACTCATTATGCTTTTGGATAGTTTGCTGTAAGTTTGTTCCAATGCTTGTAGATCAAACTTTGAACTCGAAAATTTCTATTTTTGCCTCAATTTTAATGAATCAACGGGTCTGAAAACACCAGAAGGCTTTAAAAGGCTCAAAAACACCTAAATAAAGCGTCTGTGAGCATATTTAAGCGAAAAAACGACTTCGGGAAAATAGGGAAAAAAATTTTGACCCCTTTCCCCATTTGGGGAAAAGGCCCGGGCATACCTGTAAGACCTCCGACCAATTGGGGGGGGGGGGGGTAAATCCGAAATTTTGGGGGGGGGGGGTAGGAAAAAGTCGAAATTTTTCCCAAAAAGGGCCAAAAAACATACACTTTTTGGCAAATTTTTTTAATTTTTTCCCAACTGGGGGGGGGGGGGGGGGTTGGGGGGAAAATCATTTTGGGTACTGGGTTGGCCAAGTTGGAGGGGGGGTCGCCCCCCCCCCCAAGTACAGGTATGGGCCCGGGGGGATAAAACAGTGCTGGCAAGTGGCGTGGCGCCATCCGCAACACCGATTTCGCTCATGATAATGAGTGTATATACAGTATATCTGTCAGATTATCAATCAATGTAGCAAATGAATTAACTTGCTTATCAAACTCCAAAATAGCTACAAGAGGCTACAAACGCATCATACGGCAGGGACACCACCTTGGGAGGCTTGAGCACGACCACACGACCCGCAGGAGGTCAAGGGGTAGGGCGCCGCACAATTTCTTGCAAATTACGCTGTTTCTTGGTATCTTTTCAAGAAATTGATTAAAATATTGACTACTAAAATCAGCATTAATGGCGGCACATTGTGAGGGGCCAGGCCACATGCCCCGAGGGAGTTCAAGAGGTAAGGCGCTGCACATATTCCTGCAAAATTTTTATTTTTTATATGTTTTTTTCGTATAATTTTTTGTTTTTTTGGTTTTTTATATTTGTTTTTTCTTCTTATTTTGTAACGACCAGTTTTGAGAAGTACTTTACTTTATCCTAAACGAACAGTGGTTAAACGGCGCGGCTACGGGGCGAGGACGATACACAAGGATAATCGATGGCGGTTTGGTCGTCGACAACAAATAACGAGGGACAACGCGTGTTCGGCTTGCAAATAAATAAAAACGGACTCGGTTTAACTACTTTTGTATAAAAAGACGCTGCCCTTGCAAATAAAAACGAATTCAAAAACTAAATTTGAGATGAACACAAACTAACTAAATCATGCTTTGCTTCTCTTTAAATATGGCGTTTTTGGCCACTCCCTGGGCATCGCGGGAGGTCTTGCTTCAGTCCATCTTCTTCCACCAATCGCAGCTTCCTCCTTTGTTATATTGGCTAATTTAGTTACGCCCTTCAATGCTTTTTGGGTACAGTATGCTTTTCGTGTTTTCTCTGTGCTTGCTTCCTACGGTGGGCTTAGCCACACCTCTGTGCTTCTGTGCATGCTTCTGTATCTATTTCCTCTGTGTACACATGTTTTGTGGGACCATCCCTACCGTCCCACTTGAGACTACTGTCTGGTGGGGCTTTTACTTTTTACTGTGTGCAGGTGTTGTTTACGATTTTTATGAGGAATTTTAGTAGCCGTGGAATGTGCAGTTTAGTGTAGGTTCTAGGGGACCAGCTGCCCTTTGTGCATATTAATTGGGGCGTCTTAATTGGGTCAATAGCGGCTACTGGGGTGTGGAAGGATCAAAATAAAGTACTTCACGTAATTTTACAGGAATGTTTGGGTGTGAATCCCAGACACCCTTGAGACGATAAGTTATGAAAATGAAATAATATTTAATAAATGACTATTACATACAGTATGCTATATATTTACAGTACTGCCTTAGCAGGTACATTACAATTTTTCGTGTTTTTTTAGTTGATTTTTTAGTTATCCTATTTTTTGTTTTTTTCGGTTGTATGTGTTTCCTTCCAAATTCTTCTGTTCTTTTGCTAGCTGTCTGTTTTTATTCATTTTCTTCTTTTTTTATTTTTTTGTTTTTTTCTTTCTTTGTGTTTTATTTTTCTTGTTTTCATTTTTTCAATAAAAAATGAAAGTCTATGCTGACATTTTTGTTTTTGTGCTTCACTTGCTTTTTTGTTTTACTTGCTTTCTGGTTTTTATGTGCTATGTTTTTTTCTAGAAAAAATTACAGATTTTATTTTTTGTTCTTTTTGTTTGCTTTTCTTCCGTTTTTCTAGTTTGTTGTTTTTTGTTGACTTCTATCATGTTTTGTGTGAAAATTATAGTTTATGATCATTTTTTGTTTCTTCTGTTTTTATTTTTCCAATTAAAAATTTTAGTTTATGCTGACATTTTTGGTGTGTTACCTGCTTTTCGCTTTTTTTAATTTTTCCTTATTTATTCTTTTTTGTGTTTTTATTGTTCTTTTGTCAAGTTTTTTAGTGTTTTAGCTTGAAAATTATAGTTTATGATTAAATTTTTTTGTTTTTCGTGTTTTATTTTTTTGTTCTCTTTTTTGTTGATTTTTTGTTTTTTTGATTGCAAAATTAGAGTTCATGATGGGATTTTTGGTTTTTTGGATTTTATTTGTTTTTGTGGTTTATTTTATGTCAAAAAATGTTTTTTCTCGTAATTTTTTAATCTGTTTTTTTCTACGTTTTTTAATTTTCTGAAATTTTTTTTGGAAAAATTGTGCATTATTATTAATTTTATGGTTTTTGTGCTGCCCTTGCTTTTCGTTTGTATTTGTTTTCTGTCATTCTGTCATTCAACCTCATTAGGGAATTTCTTAACCCTAAATCCTGAGTATCTTGACTCTGTTCTACTTTCAAACTCAACTGCTCTAGCCTATCTGCTGTAGGAGCCGCAATGTTCTCAAAAGCTTGCTTTACTGTCCGTTCCAAAGCTTTTGCTTCTTCTACCATATCTCTAGTGTTACTTCTCATCTGTCTGGGGTGCTTAGTTCAAGCTTTGCCTGGCCAATTATGTTCCAAAATTCTTCCGAAACTAAAGACTGTTTACCTTTGGATAATGAATCCAGATTATCCAAATCTAACTTGAAAGAACTTAGTAATAACTCAGAAGTGCTTAACTCAAGTTTACTTCAACCTATGTATCTGCCTTCCAACAAATCTGACATTTATATTTAGTCAACTGAGCATACACTTGCTCAAATCTGTCTAATGAGTACTTTCCTTAAGTGAGACTTATCACTTGACTTGACTCAAGAGCACACAAAGGCTCAAATCTATCTGACGAGTTCAGTGTTGCGTGACTAACAACCGACCAGGTAACCAACCATTTACTTTGTGAGAAGTTCCTTGAAGCCACTTAATCTAACTTCTGACTAACTGTCCTGTTCCTTGGACACTTGCAATCTGACTTTTGTTCCAGACCCTTTGGTCAATGACTAACGCCAAGCTTCATCAATCTTCAAACTTAATCTACCTTTTCAGACACTCAGGTCTGAAAAACAATCTGCTATCTGACTTTGGAATTCCTTTCTTTGCTTTCCCAGACGACCCCCCAAATTTGTCACAGCCCAAGCTCCACTTGTGATTCAGGTTCTTGTCATAAGACAAATTCTAATGGCAAGTCCTAAATTACTTACTTTTTATTGACCAGGAAATAATAATAAACAATGCCGAACTGATTTACAGAAGATAACACAGGCTTATATACAAAAAAAGTAGCACGACTTTACAGCTGAATGAGATTAAAAAATTACATCAAGCACAAATTAGGCCAAGCCCCAAGAATAGAAATACTGCTGATAATACTGATGAAACATAGAATATGTCTCACTTCACTACTTATTAAGATTACTGTACCTGTGATACATGATAGAACAAATCTAGATACAGAATATACTCTAGGAACACTAAAACGGTTGATATCCTAACTGGGTTACAAAAATACCAAATCAAGTGATACGGAAACAAAGTACATAGTACAAAAATATGATAAGTCAACAGGGTTCCTCTTGACATGCCACCCCTTAAGGTCAAACATCCTCGTTTGTCATGTTGTTCTCATCATCTGATTCTTCAACATTTGGATCAATTCTATGTATCATCTTGGGACTTGATGGCTCATTATTACTTTGATCCCTAGTTGATGGTTTCTGATATAGCTTTGTTCGATTGGTGTGCACCACTTCTGTCACTGATGGATCATTGACCAATTCCATTACAATATTTGGACTGACAATTTTGACTATTTTATATGATCCTTGGTACAGAGGCATCAGCTTCTTTATTAATCCTTTTCTTACTACTTGTGACTCTTTCAATACCCAATCTCCTACTTGGTATTTGGCAATACTTGTCTTTCTATCATATTGACTCTTATATCTATCTTGTGAACTTTCAATTTGCCTCTGAACCACATTCAGTGCTTCCGTGAAATGTTTCTTTACATCGTGCTCATAGTCCAATATGTCTACCATGTATGGTGGTGGACTATAATTCAATGCTGCATCTATAGGTAGAGCCGCAAATCTACCAGAAATCAACTCAAATGGAGTAAAACCTGTGGTTTCATTCACATGAGTGTTGGCTGCAAACTTAGCAAAGGGAACATGTAAGTCCCAGTCCAACTGATTACTGTCGACATACATTCGAATTCTGACCATTAGAGTTTGATTCATTCTTTCTATCTCACAATTTGCCATTGGGTGATAAGCTGTAGTATGCAACTTTCTAGTGTTACATAGCTCTGTTATTTTTGTCATCAGATTTGACACAAAATCTGACCCTCTGTCAGACTGTAATATGTTAGGACATCCATGCCTACATACAATTTCATTTATAAACAGCTCTGCTATTGTCTGTGCTGTTATATTTTCCATGGCAAAGGCTTCCACATACTTTGTAAAATAATCAACAAATACCACAATGAATCTGTTTCCTCTTTCAGTCAATGGAAGTGGTCCCATACAATCAACTCCAATCTTCTCAAAAGGCCCTGAAACCTTTATGGGTTTCAACTCAGCCACAATTTTTTTCCTAGCTGCCCTATTTATCTGACATGACTTACATTCATTACAAAATTTCAAAATATCTTTCCTCATGTCTGACCAATAGTATTTATTGCTAATATTTTCTAGGGTTTTTCTAGCACTGTAATGACCTGCTAGAGGATCATCATGATAAGATTGCAATATTAGCAATACCAAGCCTTCTGGTACCATAATTTTTCTAATCACATCACAAAATTTACATAATATCCCTTCTTCTATGATAAATTCCTCTGCATCCCTAGAATTTTCATCATTTAAATTTAAAATAATTGCTTTGTAAGCTTTTTAGCTCTATCTTGCTTCCTTCGTCTGCCATTATTACTGTAACTTTTCTATCAGCTACACAATTTTCCTCAATATCAAAATAAACTTTTGCCTTAGTACTGGGCAATCTTGATAAACAGTCAGCATTTTGATTTTGACTGCCTTTCCTTGGCTTTATGATTAGCTTATATCCTGCCAGTGCTAAGCCCCATCTAGCAATTCTCGAATACGGGTTAGCCTTCTGTAATACAGCTTTTACTGCTGTGTGATCAGTTTCCACTATCACTTCATGTTCATACAAATATGGTCTAAAGTATTTTACGAATTCTACCACTGCTAATGTCTCTAACTCAGTTATGGGGTAATTTTGTTCTGCTTTCTGCAATATACGACTAGCATAAGCTACAGGATGTTCATTCCCATCATCATCTAACTGACACAGAACTGCACTAATGCCTTCAATGGATGCATTTGTTTGTAAAACAAATGGTCGACTGAAATCAGGGTGTTTCAGTAGTGGAGGCATTATGAGTTTTGCCTTCAGCTGTTCAAAAGCTGTCTGACACTCAGCTGTCCATCCGAACTTCACATTTTTCTTAAGCAAACCAATTAAGGGTTGTATGATTTTCGCACAATTTAAAATAAATTTGCTGTAATATGAAATCAATCCCAAAAATGATTTTGTTTCCTTTACATTACGTGGTGCTTTCATTTCTGCCACAGCTTCTAACTTTTTGCTATCAGGTAGAATACCTTTTTCTGAAATACGGTACCCAAGATATTCTGCCTCTAAATAGCTAAATTTGCATTTACTCAATTTTAGCTTCATATTCCCTGAACTTAAACAATCCAGTAAGTCTTTTAATCATTCTAGCATTTGTTGATGATTCTTCGCAAAAACAAGAATAGTATCCAGATACACTAAGCATGTTTGCCATTGCAAACCTGACAAAAGAACATCCATTAGCCTTTGAAAAGAGGTGGGAGCATTACATAGTCCAAAAGGTAAGTAATTGAACTCAAATAATCCTATTGGGGTTGAAAATGCTGTTTTTTCTTTATCTGCCTCTGCTAATGGGATTGACCAATAAGCATTTGCCTGGTCTAATATCGTGAAGTATCTCATATCTTTTAAAGTATCTAGAATATCATCAATTTGAGGAAAAGGATAAACATCTTTCTTGGTCACCTCATTTAACCCTCGAAAGTCAATGCACATTCTATGTTTTCCATCTTTCTTTTTGACCAATACTACATTAGTTGACCATGGAGATGTGCTTGGTCAAATTACTTTATTCTCTAACAACTTTTTTACCTCTTCTATCACAATCTCCTTTTCTTTGGGTGATGTCCGATATGGCATCTTCCTGACTGGCCTACTATCACTTGTTACAATTTTATGCTCTACCAAATTAGTTCTTCCCATGTCTTTCTCATTTGCTGCATATAAATCTGGATATTGACACAAAAGGTTTACAATCTCCCTCTTCTGCCTCAGTGAAAGGTGACCACAT
Organism: Romanomermis culicivorax; assembly: GCA_963922205.1. Taxonomy (NCBI): domain Eukaryota; kingdom Metazoa; phylum Nematoda; class Enoplea; order Mermithida; family Mermithidae; genus Romanomermis; species Romanomermis culicivorax. Next base: position 783,568 of record CAWUHX010000036.1, read on the forward strand.
ATACTTGCATTTTGTTCTATCCATTCTTGCTGATTAACAAAGTTACCTGCACATCTAGCTTCTTCATCTTGAACATACTGACTATCATACACTTTTATGTGTCCAATCACAATTTTACATCAAAATTATTGGCATTCATTAGCTGTAGAGGGATCAGCCAATTATGAACCTTACTAACAGATCTTGCAAAATGTGCTTTGTTTAATGCATTAGGTTCAAATATGACCGCAGCAGTATTGCCATAAATTTCTGACATATAGCCTTGCACAGTTTGTACAGATCTAGCTGGTATGCATGTATCAACATTTAACACAACAGGGCCTCTATTTATTGGTGGATTATATACCATTCCATAACAATCAATTCTTTCTTTGTTGAAGATCACTGTTGAGTCTGCCCAATTAAATTGAACATTTTTGAATCTATTCAGAAAATTTGTGCCCAGAATGACATCAGCTGAACATTTCTTCTGTACGTACATGTTCACAGTCTCTGTTACATCTCCACATCTGACTGTTAAGAAGGCACAACCTTCCACTGGTATGTGAGTACCATTAGTTGCAATTGGTTTCAGTGTTGTTTCACCAATTTTCACTCCTGGCAACCTGCTTATGATATCATCATCGATTAATGAAAAAACTGCTCCTGTCTCGATCAATGCACTAGCTTTCAAGTTATCATTGATGATGATTGTTACATGAGGAGTTCTCAGACATCTGGTTGAACCAACTAGCATTACAGCACCACTATTTTCTATGTCTTTACTGGTGGAAGCAAGTTCTGTCAACTCTACTTCCCTTTGATCATCATTTATTTTGGATGTAGTTCTCCGATTTCTTCTTTCCTGTCTAGCTCTAATTTGGCTTAATCTTAACAATGCATTTCCAAAGATTTCCCGTAAGCTTTGTGCATGATTTAAATTTATGTTTGGTAAATATGAACCACTGTTCTGGCATCTATTAATGATTACCGAGTATAATATGAATCCAATGATTATCAGAACTAATGCAACAACAAATGCATTGAAAATCAATTGAATTGGTCCCTTTAGTAAAGTATTCAATCTTTCTTTCATATTCTGCCTCTTTGCATTAATTACATATTCTAGCACTGATCCTGCACCTATGGCACTTTTTTCTATGCCAGCACCTATCCCAGAGAGTGTCTCATACAAAGTACCTGGCTGTAGTGACATATCTGCCTCATAATTCACTACATTTTTAACTATCCCTTCCATTTCTTGCATTTGTGTACATAATGCTTTAAAGATGAAAATGCCATTGGCAAATTTCCTAGTTGATTATGGAATATTACTGGACTGTTGAACTGAAAAAGTTTTGTCTGTCCTTTCCAAATTAGTTCTATTGGAATCCTACTAACATGTATAGTACCTGTTTTTGTTTTAAAACCTGCCCTATATTTAAAAATTCCTGCCATTTGATGATGACAGTCTATTACTGGACTATCTTTTATCAAGTCAACTGTACCGGGTACTACAAACAAAAGTTTACTATCAAAATGCGCAGGCAAATATTTATAACACACATTACCAACTTTATAGGTGTCATAAATTTTACTTATGTTTACTTGCCGACAGGGCCATACTGTCAAAACTTCTCACGTGAATTCTGCTGTTATATCATTCCGCTGCAATAGTGCTATGACACCTAAGGTTGCATCTACATGTATGAACTGCCATATTAAATCTAGATACCTTTGTATGTGATGGCACAGTTCCATCCATGTTTGTTGGAAATTATCATTTTCTAACCCAATTATTTTGTATTCCAAATAGTTTAGTTTCACATTTGTTGCATCATAATCACTAACATTTTCTGACTGTTCCATTGAATAGGGTTTCGGGGTTACTTTGTATTTCTTCCCATGTATTTTCGCGACTATTCTCTGGCTTGTCCACAGAGCATTTGTGAACTGATCTTGGCAGTGGGGGTAGGGATCCTTCAACTCCAAAGCTGCCTGTAACTCATCGACTATCACATGCTTGTTGCTCAATATTGATGTGTATTTTTCTTTGTAGACTACTGGGCATACAGCCTGAAACTCGGCAGCATCCCATAGGATTACACCATCCCATGCTTCGCAGCTGCCATCAATGGCACGGCAGCGGCCCAAATCACCAAGGACAGTACTAATGTTGTTTCCATTGAATGAGGCTATCTGTCCTTCCTCAATCATGAACTTCCTAACATCCTGACATGCTTCTGCACAACACCATTTGTAGTTGACCTCAAGTGACTTGTTTGTACTCCAAAATACTTCAGAGATTTCAATGAGTTTTTCATTTCCATAGTTCTTTGTTCAGAAAGCTGTTTCACAAGCTTCTTTGCTGATTGACTCAATCAATGTCTCATCATTCAAAACTCCTTTTGAACCAAAGAATCCAGTGAAAGTGCAAATCTTCCTATTTCTGACAAAACATTTGTATGTTTTTGCTTGCAGAGGTTCAGTTCTTGGAACATAAATACTCACATCTACCCAAAATGGTCTTCTTTCCTCCTTCATAGGAGGCTTGCATTCGACTGTCTTAGGAATGTCCAAAGCATGACCACTCTTAGACACACCACAGATTTGATATCCTAAGCATTTTTTATTTAAACAAAATATGATGATTGCTAGAACTATCATCACTAATCTTTTAGGCTTCTTTGCCCATGACACCGCATGTAAAAATACAATACAAGTCCATACAAGTAAATATATGACATTTAGTATCATCTTTTTACTTATTAATGCCGGGTCTTCTTGCTCATCACTTTTCTCCTCTCTCCTTTTCTCTTTGATCGACTGATCTTCGCCATATTCATGGGTTGGGCATTCCACATTGGAAATGCACAATTTGTGTTCTACATTAGAACAACTGTCACTATCTTAATCATCAAAATCATGTTTAAAACTCCTTTTCCATGTACTATTTTCACAATCTTTCAAAAACTTTTCATTGGCTTTACCTTCATTGTTGTAGCCATTGAATAATTCTTCCAGGTTGAAATAAATCAAATCACTATAACTATTCACTCTACTGTTGTTTGGAAAGCTGCTGAATCTTCCAAAATTACCAGGAACAAATCCTTTGAGTCTCAACAGTAACTCCTCCGAATTTTTGTCTGCCAATATTGCTTTCTGTTCTTTAGCATAATTTTGATGAAACTGTTCCAAATCGAAGTCAATCACTCCTTGCTGTTGTCTAGATTTGGCTGCTAATTCTGATGCAGTGCCTAACCAAAGGCATTTTGTTTCACCTTGGTTGTATAGTTTGTACTCCAATACTGGCTGATCCTCCTGGAAAAACTAAGTCAATTCAAGTTCATTGAATCTTTCTATGAACTCGTCCATATTTTTGTAGGGGCCCAATGCCTCCTTGGGTGGCAATGGCAGAATTGGAGGCTTCTCCCATGGCTCTTCATTGTTCCCTCCTAGCTGGAAGCTGAATAAGGGCCTGACGTTGCTGTTGTCCTCCATTTCTATAACAAGACATTCATGAGAAATTTTCTTTCCTTCTGATCCTTGCTTAACTAACAGTTCATCATCACAGTCTAACCAACTAACATTAACCCTGTGCTGCGGTCTATTAAACTGTTGTTGTTGCTGTTGTCTTTCTCTACCTATTGTCATATCTTGCCTCATTTTATTAAACTTAACATGCCTCTTTGAAAAGGAATCCTTACTTCCTTTTCGCCACTTTTGGGCTGGAGGTTGGCCATTATCCTTTCACATCCATAACAATACTGCGCCTTGCATGCCCCTGTAGCATGGCCAGTGCTGCAGCAACGTCTGCACCTTCTCATGTCTTCCTCTTTGGTCAGCATTTGACGGAGATCTCTAATCTCTCGTTTGATATCTTCCATAGCACTTTCTGAAATATTTGCAGAAATAGCATTTTGTCGTGGTATAACCTGTAAATCCTCTCTAAAAAGTTGTGATTTAGCATACCTAGCTGCTTTAGCTGCTTCTGTCAATGATGGAAAATCCCTGTATTTCAGCCCTTCATAAATGTTTGACTGAAGACCCCTGATAAAAATTGGTTTAAGGATCAAGTCCCTAGCATCCTCTCTTAATGTAGGGTATGCTGACCTAGCCATTTTTCTCAATTTATTACACTTTCTGTCCGTTTTTGTTTTCTGTCATAGATGAGCTGCTGGTGGACATTACTATCACAACCCTCTGGGTACATTTCTTTCAACCCTGCAACTAACCCACCATATGTGTTTTGAATACCCGGATCCTTTCTTATCACATGGAATGATGCCAATGCACTTCCAATCAGGTTAGATTCCAAAAATGCAACCTTGTAAGCATTATCAAAATCGCTTATTCCTTGCAGAGTCATGAACTGCTGCAATCTATCTACCCAATCAGTCAATGATTCTCCAAAGGAACCTGAAAAAAGTAGTGGTGGCCTGAATGCCATCATTGAATTAAACCTCATTAGGGAATTTCTTAACCCTAAATCCTGAGTATCTTGACTCTGTTCTACTTTCAAACTCAACTGCTCTAGCCTATCTGCTATAAGAGCCGCAATGTTCTCAAAAGCTTGCTTTACTGTATGTTCCAAAGCTTTTGCTTCTTCTACCATATCTCTAATGTTACTTCTCATCTGTCTGGGGGTGCTTAGTTCAAGCTTTGCCTGGCCAATTATGTTCCAAATTCTTCTGAAACTAAAGACTGTTTACCTTTGGATAATGAATCCAGATTATCCAAATCTAACTTGAAAGAACTTAGTAATAACTCAGAAGTGCTTAACTCAAGTTTACTTCAACCTATGTATCTGCCTTCCAACAAATCTGACATTTATATTTAGTCAACTGAGCATACACTTGCTCAAATCTGTCTAATGAGTACTGTCCTTAAGTGAGACTTATCACTTGACTTGACTCAAGAGCACACAAAGGCTCAAATCTATCTGACGAGTTCAGTGTTGCGTGACTAACTTAACCCACCAGGTAACCAATCCTTTACTTTGTGAGAAATTCCTTGAAGCCACTTAATCTAACTTCTGACTAACTGTCCTGTTCCTTGGACACTTGCAATCTGACTTTTGTTCCAGACCCTTTGGTCAATGACTAACGCCAAGCTTCATCAACCTTCAAACTTAATCTACCTTTTCAGACACTCAGGTCTGAAAAACAATCTGCTATCTGACTTTGGAATTCCTTCCTTTGCTTTCCCAGACGACCCCCCAAATTTGTCACAGGCCAAGCTCCACTTGTGACTCGGGTTCTTGTCAAAAGACAAATTCTAATGGCAAGTCCTAAAGACTTACTTTTTATTGACCAGGAAATAATAATAAACAATACCGAACTGATTTACAGAAGATAACACAGGCTTATATACAAAAAAAGTAGCACGACTTTACAGCTGAATGGGATTTAAAAAAACATCAAGCACAAATTAGGCCAAGCCCCAAGCATAGAAATACTGCTGATAATACTGATGAAACATAGAATATGTTTCACTTCACTACTTATTAAGATTACTGTACCTGTGATACATGATAGAACAAATCTAGATACAGAATATACTGTAGGAACACTAAAACAGTTGATATCCTAACTGGGTTACAAAAATACCAAATCAAGTGATACAGAAACAAAGTACATAGTACAAAAATATGATAAGTCAACAGGGTTCCTCTTGACAAAAGTTTTTTTTTATTTTTTTTATTTTTAATTTTTTTTAATTTAAATTTTTTTTTCTAGCGGTCAAATAAATTTCAATTTTCGGATTTAACTTTGGGTCAACGTCGAATGTTACGTTAAAAAATTGTGGAAAAATGTTCAATGGCCAGCTTGATGTGTGTTTTCCCAAAAATTACATAATTGTGTGACATCTTGAACTATAATTTTTCAATAAAAAACAAAAAACGTGACAACAAAAACCATATTTAAACCTACAAAAAAGACAAAAGCAAAAAAATAAATCAAAAAATGAAAAAACTTGACAAAAAACAAAATTAATAAAGAACGAAAACAGAGAAACACAATTTTCAATTAAAATCAAAACTTGAAAAAATAAATCAATAAACTGAAAAAAACAAAAGAAAAATTTTTTAAAAATGGATAAAAACAGACAGCAAGCAAAAGACAAAAATTTGAAAGAAAATATTTAAAACTGAAAAAATAAATACATACGAGAAAGTAAAAAAAAGTAATCAAAAACAACAACTCGACAAAAATTCATATACTGAATAAAGATAAATTAAAATGAATAAACAAAAAATAACTAAATATTCAATAAAAAAACTGAAGAAAAAACAGATAAAAAAAGAAAAAATAACAGAAAGGAAAAAACATATAAGAAATACAAATACAGAAATTGCGATTTTTAAAACTAAAATCCAGAGCTCAACAAAAAAATAAAAAAAGAAAAAGAAAAATGAGTAGAAACAGACAGCTAGCAAAGGAATAGAAGAATTTGGAAGAAAACACATAAAACCGGGAAAGAAACAAAAAATACAATAGCTAAAAACATTAACTAAAAAACACGAAAAAATAAGAAGAAAAAACAAATATAAAAACCAAAAAAACAAGAAATTATAAGAAAAAAACATATAAAAAATAAAAATTTTGCAAGGATATGTGTGGCGCCTTACCCCTTGACCTCCCGCGGGGCATGTGGCCTGGCCCCTCACAATGCGTCGCCATTAACGCTCATTTTAATAGTCAATATTTTAATCAAATTGTTGAAAAGATTCCAAGAAACAGCACAATTTGCAAGAAATTGTGCGGCGCCTTACCCCTTGATCTCCCGCGGGTCTTGTTGTCGTGCCCAAGCCTCCCAAGGTGGTGTCCCTGCCGTTTGACACGTTTTTAGCTTCTTGTAGCTATTTTGAAAATTGATGAGCAAGTTGATCTTTTCTGCTACAGTAATTGATAGTCTGACAAATTTACTGTATATACACTCATCATTATAACGCTATAGGGTAGTGTGCACCAGCTGCAGTAGTACCAGAATCATCTAATTTTATTTAGTTCTTGGTCCGGCGCGGAGTGCCAGAAAATTTTTTCGATTTTCACTTTCTAAAACGAAGGAGAATGAACCTTCACAACGTTGAGAAATAAATTAAAATCAAAATGATGAACTGTAATTTGCTCCGGCGCCAAGCGCCGGATAAATGTTCGGGTTTTTATATTCTAAAACGCTGGAAAATAAATCTCTCCAACAGATATTCATGAACAGATCGCAGTCTAGAATGATGTCTTCGATTTCCATCTTCAATAAAGGCAAAAGTTCAGGTTGCAAACGTTTAAAAAATTCCAAGCATTGAGAGAAAAAATTGAGAGAATTAATGAAAAATCTCAATTTTGGGCGACATAATGGAGAAAATGAAACGCTGACTTGACTGATGGAAACTGTTGAGCATTAATTAGTAAGTCGGAGTAGATATGCTAACGGCCGCGCCTGATAGAAAATAGTTAAGATTATACTCATGACCGGCGCCGAGCCGGAAAATTTTGAGATTTTGACCCTTTTAAGTCCACCAAAACGCATCTTTTCGGTTTTGAATTCCCCAAAATTTTTTCCTCAATGAGAACCATATACCAAAAATTTTTTTCCTCATTTCTAAATTATTTTCCTCAAAAGACCCCATTTGAGGAAAAAAACGGTGGTTTCAGAATTCAGATAGAATTTCTCTCAAAACCACTAAGCTGGTTGTGGCTATACAGACTGCAGTCTGTATAGACAAGCAGCTATACAGACTGTGTTTCGCTGGTGAACATGTGCGTATATATACAGTAAACTGAGATATCTAAATGACAAACTTTGGAAGCTACCGACAAAGTATAAAATTCACACACCCGTATCGTCTGTGTACAAGATATATTGAAACCAGAATAACGATATTCATAAGATAAAAATTACTTTACTTGGTTATCAAATTCCAAAAATAACATTTTCCAAATTGTAGTATTTTTCTTCACCTCATCATGCAGATGTTACAAACGGAATATTGGTTAAACAAGCCTATTTTTGTGATTTTTTTGGTGGAGGGAGTTTTAGATCCCAGGGAATTCAATAGATGCAGTCAATCCAATAGACTTTACACAAAAGAGTATGCTGTATGTAAACAGCGTATTTCCACGAATTTTTGGGGGAAGGGTTTTTTGACATAGGGAATTCAATGGACGAGGTCACTTTACACAGAAAATCGTCCTTTGTGTAAACAAAGATATTTTTCGATTTTTTGGGTTGAGGGTTCTTGATCATGGGGAATTCAACAGATATGGTCACTTTACATTCTGCTTACAACGTCTTTCACTACGCAGTTCACATATCTTTTATTTTTACCGAAATTGAGGATTTGTAGTTAGTTATTGTTTTCTGATGTAAAGATGACCGAATTTAAAACATGAATATGCTTCCATGAAAGTTCTCATGCATGGTTGAAACCCCTAGACAAAAAAGTGAACTATAGTCTGTTTTTCTTGAAATGCTTCTAAATGATGCAAGTGGAAAGTAAGTAGTATTTCAGATGTTCACGGTTTTCTGACAAACAACACATCATATAGGACTGGAAATTTGTGAGCATACTGTCCTAATCTTTCACAATTTTTTGGCTGAAAAATTTTACAGTAAGAAGTCTATGTAAACGATTTTGAGGACAGTATGGATGTAAGATAGGTGATAAGACATTAGAGTAAATCGGATTACTGTATATAATTTTATTCGTGATGTATTTTCTGGAGTACGTCTGGTTTTTTCGTCTTGTTGATGTCATGTACATTTCTCCCAGGTATTGCATAATTACTTGTTTTGAACGTTCTTGTACTCAAAATCCATTATGGACCCAATTAGGAATCCTTGCATAATAAATTTAGACATCCCCACGTGGTCCTATAACCCATTCGAGCCACATGAAGATACACATTCCCAAGAAATACAGTATCCTCCCCAGAGTCGTAAAAACACCTGCCATGTTAGAAAATGCAAAAACCCCGACCCAGATGCAAGACTCAAGTAGAACACATGGAGAACAGTAAAGCACATGAAAAACTAAAAACATGTAGGCGTGGCTAAGCATACCATAAACTAAAGCATGTAGGCGTGGAAGTTAGGCATAAATTAAAGCATGAAGGTGTGATAATGAAAGCATACAGTAAACAGAAGCATGTAAAGCGAAGCAATGATTGGTTAGAAAAGCAAAATGGAAGCGGACCTCCCATGGTGTAAAGGTGTGGTCTAAAGAAGCAGTATAAAAGACAGAAGCATAGTGAAATTAGTTGAGTTGATTCGTATTTCATTTTAAATCAGTGCGTGATTGAAAACTTAGTTAGCATATTCATGTTACTGTCGACGCCTATTCTAAGCAGTCGGCGATATTGTGTTTTGTCCCGTTATCGTTATTGTTGCACCCTAACCCTCGTATCATTTATTGTGTATCGCCTCAAGGACACCCAGAATCGAATAATTTGAAGCAAGTAAATGTATAGTGAAAATCGGGCGTTACACAGATTTGTGTCACTTTTCTATTTGGAAGCATTTCACAAAAAAAGACTATAGTTAGAAAAATATTTCTCCACGTTTGAGTGAATTTTGAACTCACAGAGTGAATTCTATACGATATGTTATGTAAAATGAGGTAATTAGACATATCTTACACTATCGATTTATTTCTAAGAATACTCTGCCCTGTAGCCTTTTCTAAAAAAACTGAGTGGAATGAGATTTCATGTGTCACATTCCCAGACAAAGTACCCCAAGGGTTTTGAAACTGGAAAATTTATTATGAAAAAAAATTTTTTGTCAACTTTTTTTGATTTTTTTTGTCTCACAAAATGCTAAAACACCAAGGTCCACGCCTGTACCCTCCTAAAAATTTCAGAGATGCACATACTTGATTGGAAAGTGTGTTGATGCACTCAGCTGCAGAATATACTTTTTCACAGACATAGACAATTTTTTCCAACTTTGACCCAAGTTCTCAAAAATCTAGTCCACTTCTTTTTCTACCATGGCAACTGTTGAAGCAAGTATATTCTCCTTTTTTCTGCCCCATCGGGGCATTTTCTAATAAACTAGTTCACCTCTTTTTAGTAGGCCTCAACCATGCGCGAAAACCTTCATAGAAGCACATTGAAGTTTTAAATTTGGTCATCTTCACATCAAAAAAACAATAAAAACCATCTTCAAGCTAGGAATTCTCTTTTCCTGCAAAAGTAAAAGATGTGTAAACTGCATAGTACTTAAAAAACATTGTAAACAGATTGAAAAATGACCGTACCTATTGAATTCCTCATGGTCTAGAATCCTTCAACCCAAAAAATTGCAGAAATACCTTTGTTTACACTCGATATGAATTAGTGTATAAAGTGATCACATTCATCAAATTCCTAATGATCAAAAACCCCTTCCACAAAAAAATTACGAAAATAGGCTTGGTAAAATCCAGAATAATTTTTTTGTGTAAAGTGATGCATCCATTGAATTCCCCCCAGTCCAAAACCCTTTCCATAGAAAATCACAAAAATATGCTTGTTTACACCCCAGATAGAGTTTTGTGTAAAATGACGTATCCATTGAATTTTCCACAGTTGAAAACCCCTTTCACAAAAAATAATGAAAATACACTTGTTTACAACCAGGATAGTTTTATATGTAAGATGATCACATTCATCAAATTCCCCATGGTTGAAAACCCCTTCCACAAAAAATAATGAAAATACACTTGTTAACACCCAGGATAGTTTTATATGTAACATGATCGCATTCATCAAATTCCCCATGGTTGAAAACCCCTTCCACAAAAAATAATGAAAATACACTTGTTAACACCCAGGATAGTTTTATATGTAACATGATCGCATTCATCAAATTCCCCGTGGTTGAAAACCCCTTCCACTGAAAAATCTCGAAAATACACTTGTTTACTCATGGGATAATTTTTTTGAGTAAAGTGATCACATTCATGGAATTCATTGTGGTCAAAAATTCCCTACACAAGAAAATTACAGCAATACGCATGTTTACACCCTGGATAACTTTTTTGTGTAAAGTGAAGCATGCATTGAATTCCCTGCAGTCGAAAACCCTTCCATAGAAAATCACAAAAATAAGCTTGTTTAATCTGGGATAGTTCTTTTATGTACAATGATCACATTCATCAAATTCCCCGTGTCGAAAACCCCTTCCACTGAAAAATCATGGAAATATGCTTGTTTACTCATGTGATAATTTTCTGTGTAAAGTGATCACATTTATTGAATTCCTCATGGTCGAAAACCCCTTCCGGCAAAAAATCACAAAAATACGCTTGTTTACACATTGGATGTCAGGGATGGACATGATCTATCTCCAGGTTGCGAAGAAATAGCCAAAGTCGATGCAATTTGTGTCGACACCAATTTGCATAGACACCATGCATAAAAGTGCTGCTTGTGCAATTTGTAAACTTTCCGTGTATCCAGCTGCTTGATTTCGACATTTGGGTATGCAACTTTGACGGCTTTGTACAGTCCGTGCTGCTGGGAGACTAGCTTAGGACTCTGATTTTTACGAACGAGTCTAGTTTTCTGAAAGACTAGATCTCGAGTTCAATATTGTACATTGTGCTATTTTTTGTTGTACTGTTCTGAGTACCGATTTTGTGAAGTCAACAGAGTGGCTTGTATGTTTTCAAATGCTTTTGACAAGTGATTTTTGATTTCATTAGCATATTCACTTAGATCAATTATATAGGGTGACTTTTGGAAACTGAAGGCTGCATCAGATGGCAGCTAGGGTTGTCGCCCATACACGAGTTGAAAACCTATGCTTTCATTTTTGTGAACATATGTAGAAAATACCGCGAAGGGAAGATAATCATCCCAATCTGAATGATTTTCATTCACGTACATACGAATATGGGTAATGAGGGTTTGATTGCACCTTTCTACTTCCCCATTACTCATTGGATGATAGGGAGTAGTGAGTACTTTTTCTGTGTTGCATAACTTTGTGATATTTGTAAAAAGTTGTGATGTGAAATCTGAAGCCCTGTCACAATGAATGATTCTAGGGGCTCCATGATGACAAACAATTTTTTTGACAAAAAGAGAAGCGATTGTCTGTGGCGTTATGTTAGGGGTAGCAAAGGCTTCCACCTATTTAGTAAAATAGTCGATAAAAACTACAACATAACAGTTTCTGTTGCTGGAAATGGGGAGAGGACCCATGCAGTCCAATCCGGCTCACTCAAATGGTTGTGAAGCCCAAACTGGAACCAAATCGGCCTTGATCGCATGTCTAGTGGGCTTGCTGGATTGACACTTTTGACAAGTTTGACAATATTCTCCCACAAATTTCCGCGTTTGAGGCCAGAAGTAGCCTTGTAGCATATTCCACGTTTCATCAATTCTTGCGGGCCTGCGTGCGTTTGCCTTTGCATTGGCTACAAGGGCAATAACAGTCATTTTCGCTACACCATGAAAAAATTTTTGTTTTATCGTATGTGCATGGGAGTTTCTTTTGTTGGGATCAATTTTACCTAACCGTCTCCAAATAGGCATTTGGGGAGCTTCCTCTCGCAATGCAGCCACATTTGGCTCCAAAGAGCCAGGTTCCAATAATAGAACCCTGGGTTGTCTTTTAATTTTTGGAAATTGATATTTCTTGGGCAGCGGGGCCACATTTGGTTTTCCTTCGGCCCGTTGTCATCAACTTGTGGCATTTTTAATCGTGGGGCCTGGTTTTCTTTTTCGCCCACTGGTATTATTTCCATTTCATCGTCCGAACATGAGGAGCGTGGCATAGTTGGTGGGTGGCTGTCGGGCGATTGACTTGCCGGGCGGCCCATGCCTACGTTGGGTGTTGGGGTCAGTAAATCATCATAGTTAAGTGATTCAGACCCATCATCGAACATTATCGATAATAAAGATCCTACAAAAAAGCAATGTTGCGATGAATTATTTACTTCTGCAACTAAATCAAGGTCATCACCATCAAGAGGGTACCCATTTGGGCACCCTTGAATGTTATTTTGGGAATTTCTTGATTTTTGGGGGCAACTGTAGCTCATGTGCCCTTTTCCTTTACATGTGTAGCATTTGGCATCTCTCACTTGCCTACAAAATCTGCTCTTGTGTCCTGTTTTTTTACAGTGAAAGCATTTCGATTTGCAGTCATTTTTTAAGTGGTCATTTCGCCCACAAATTTCGCATTGCAGTCTAGACCTGCACTCTCAGGCAAAATGACGAGCCTTGCCACACGTATGACAAGTGATGGATTTTCTATTTGCATGTTGTTTTGGTTGTACGTTTTGCTGCATCTGTAGGCACAATTTATTCAATTTTTCATTTATTTCATCGATTTGTTTATTTGTACTACTTCCTGAGGGTTGCAAAGCAAGAACAGGCTCTTGCAACCCAACGTTGTACCTTGCTGAGGGAAAAAAGACCACATTGGCCTCATCCCCCAAAATTTCCTGTTCCACAAAAGTTGCTTCTTCAATTAAATGATTCAGATTAGTGAAATGCTTAAATTTTAGGGCTTTTCGGACATCCGCCTGAAGCCCATCTAAAAAAATTGATTCAAGAATAGTGTTTCTAGCATTTGTGTCAAGAGTAGGGTAGGCAAGCCTTCCCATCTTTTCAAGTTAATTGAAATATGCAGTTGCTGTTTCTGTTCTTTTTTGCTTACGATCTTCTAAACTTTGTCTGTGAAACAGGGCATCCCATTGGTTGGGGAATGCCCTTTCCAAAGCAACTTTATATTGCTCATAGTCAGTGGGTGGATCCTCAGAGCTTGAAATATTTTCAGATTTCGTGAGGGCATCACCTTCAAGGTGAAACTCCAAAAAAATTCTTTTCAACTGATTATCTTCGTTTTTTATCCCTTTCAAAATCATCTGTTTTTCAAGTTTTTTGGCCCACTGGGTAAAGTTTTCATGGGGCAGCCAAGAAAAGAACGGAAAATCATTAATTTTGGCAGAAAGCATGTCACCATGCAAGTGATTTACTCAAATTTCATTCATGGTTGATTCTGTATGGGCTGCTTTTCTGTTCATTTGGGCTTCAAGATTTTGAAGCCTCTGATCCAAGATTGCAGCTAATGTATCCTGAACAACATGACCAAGTGGGTCCAGGTTTTGAAAAAGCATTTTTCTGATAATTCTACTTTTAGCTTCTTGTTCAATGCGCAGAAATGTTTCACTTAGGGTTTCCGCACGTTTATTTTCCAGATTTGGTATGCACGAAAACCCAGTTATGATACCAAAAAAATGTTTATGTGAATTGAAAAGTTGTTTGGTTTTTTGCTAGGGGAGAAATCGAACTGATTTTTCCAGGCCGATTATCAGAAAATCGAAAAAAGACAAAAACATGTTTGTTTTTTTAGAAAGAGGGGGACAATCAAATATGTCCCTGCCAAGATTTGAAAAAGGTTCATTGTTTTTCTAAATTTACCCCCTGGTATGGTCACCAAGATTTATGTCACAGCCATTCTTGAGTTTTCGTGAATTACTGTAAAACTGGGATTTTTTGATATTTATTAGATAACTTACAGTAAATAAGATGGATAAGGCAATAATTACAAAGGCGTGACAAAGATGGGCAAGGGTAGCACGTAGCACTTGGGCGTAAAAGATTGGCACAAATTACTTGAAAATAAATGTTCGTTTTCCGGGTATCAGATGACAATTTGGAAGCAAGGAAATGGCTGGTATCGAAGCCCGAGTCATGTAAAGTATAGGCAACGCGATTGCCTCAAACCAAAATGTAAATTGTTTGAAGTCCAATGGACTGTAAGGTGCGAGCAAGCGAAGTCGGGTAAAGTCAAACCAACCAAAGCAGCGAGCATAGTCATGTAAAGTACCCGCCAACCAAAGCAGCGAGCATAGTCGCATAAAGTACCAAAAAACTAAAGACTGAAAGAAGACTGACTCTTCTTCAATTTCCGAGTCAACATCCACTTTCTTGGGGCGTGGTTCTGAGAGCCCTGCTGTGCGTAATTAGTTTCCAAATTGTCAGAGGGTTCAAAACATATGAACCCATTTTTGTATTTTGAGGAAAAGTGTTTTTTGTTTTTGACTGTGCCAACCTTTCCCTTTCCTGCTGGGTAAATTACGAGTACAAAAATATGTGACAAAAACAAAGTACTTGAAAAATAGTCTGGTTCCCAACTAGGAACCCACACTCTTGAAAACAATAGAGAACACTAATGGATTTCTAATTATGGCACATGTGACGAGAAATGAGGAATAAATAGAATATGTATTTTTGCGAAAACGTACATGAAAGTTATACAAATTTTTACACTCCTTGACACATTATTCCATACACGAGAATCAAAAATTTCAATACATTGACTATAATAACTGAATCACAGAAATGGAACAAATTTTATAATGGTTGGCTGCACTTGTTCAGCAGCTTCTTTACTCTGCAGCTATTCCACTGGGCATAAATTATTTTCTTATTCTCGACCTTTCGTTTTTCTAAATGTTGTCCTTTCGCGATACTGTTCTTCCTTTTAATCAAAAAACGATGTAGAGCTTCTAAATTCTAAATAACAAAAAAGGTTTTGTAATAATAAAAGCAGGTTTTCAGCTTTTGAAGTCAAGACAAAAATTGAAAATTTCAACAGGACATACACTGTTGGGTATAACTCGGGCTGTAATACACGACTGTTTAGATCACAGTTGATTTTGGCGATTCTCAATATCAGCCAACATAAATTCATATTCATCTATTTGATTGTTCGATAAAGAATCAGGTGAATTGCTCAAAATAAGTGATTTGGATCGAAAATTTTTGTGTTTTTCGCTAATATCAACTCTATCTGGAGTTTGTGGGCCATCAATATCCATGGAAGTTCCCTAACAGAATAAGTTGACATGTATATGGCAGGACGAAATGCATAAGGACACAGAACCATACATCATGCCCTGAAGCCCGGGGCGTCGGATGACTTTTTGGGGCATGGGGGTCACCAATTCCAAAATTTCATGGGGAAGAGTCTCTGAACGAAAAAAATTAAATTTTTTTCAGGAAAAATGCCCGAAAAACGGTTTGAAAAATTGTAGTTTTTGTCTAAAAACTGTAAAAAACTGAGTGCTGAAAAATTGACATTTTCGACCATGTTTTGTTCAAAAATTGACATTTTTCAGTGTTTTTCCAACCAAAAGTATGGGAGTCCATATGACTACCATAGCGCTAGCCATGGGATTGGAATCACACATGCACGTAGGGGGGTGCCATCATTTAAGAAAGATTAATTATGTTCAAACAACAAAGTGCACTGAACCAAAGATGTAGGGTACCCTGAAATGAGCAATATAGGTATACAAACCGGGGCCTTAAAATCAACATGGTTTCTGCAAATTTGAAAAAACATGTAAAAATGGGCAATGACACCCCCCGTGGAATACCATCAACTGGGGTAACTTGGGACATAAGGGGTAACTTGGGACAAGCTGTGGTAAAATGTTTTAAACAGCTGTTCCCAAGTTGAACAGAGAATGATCAAAACAAAATCTTCTGACAGGCGTGTACTTAGGTTCATCTTCTATTAAAAAAAAGGTTTTTGATTAATATAATGAGAATTCTATAATTTTTAGCCCATTTTTCTTTGACTCATCGAGTTTTCGAATTTTCTATGGTTGCAAACTTCAATATGGTATCAAAAACTATTGGACCCAAAATCTAGATACTTTGTGGGTGTACATGGGGCCGAATTCCATTGGTAAATTTCCAGTGATATGCAGGGTTTTTTTCCGCACCCGTTGTTCTGCATCTTGCGGAAATCGGCCAGAAAAATTTCCGCACCACTATTATAAACCACTGAAAACATTAAAAAATTTCCGTTCTGTGCGGAAAACTCTCAAAAAATTTTGTGCACGACCCCCAAAAAATCTGCACTGTGCGGAAAAAAAATCCCTGGTGATATGAGGTGGCACTCAATGCATTGTAGAGGGAATTGCATCAAATCTTTGTCTTGGGATTTTGCAAATCATGCTGTTGCCACTCGGTCTGCATTAAAGTGAGAATATATACACTATTTCACTAATATAATGTTGATGTTACTGTAAAAATTTGAAAGTTTTAAGTTATCAGCGGCACGAGATATGGTTCAGAAAACCTGAGTGACAGGACTCAAGAGGAGGAGGAAATTTCACCTATTTGAGAGTTCTGTACTTCTTTCTGGTGGATTCTTTTTTGACATATGGGTAGTACTCATGACGAGCAATATTTTGTATATCTTCATTTTGAAATTAAACTAACTACGAGTGTGGTACAGAGGAAAATTTTAACTCAAAGTTTGAGTTACTATCATGTCAATCAGAGTAACATGATTCAAATTTCCTCATAAATTTACCGATGAAACTCGGCTCCATGCACACCCACACACTATCTAGATTTTAGGCCAAACAGTTTTTGAGATTCCAGGGGGGGTGCTTTTGCTTATTTTTACATGTTTTTCCAAATTTGTAGAGACCCTGTTGATTTTAAGGCCCGGGTTTTTATACTTATGTTGCTGCTTTCAGGGTACCCTACATCTTTGGTACAGTAAACTTGGCTATAGGATCAAAAAAATTTTTTCCTTATGTCATGGCCGCACACCTATGATTGGAATACTCTGGGAGGTCGCCCAATGGCTAGCTATATGGCCGATTATTTCTGGGAGGGTCGCTATAGCACCCCCCCCCCAATTACATGTATGCACAGAACATAAATTGAACATGAAAGTGGAAAAAACATACCAAATTCCGAAAAATGAACGTTTGATTCTTAAAAATTCAAGATAGGCAGCATATATCTAAAGATGAAAATTTCTGGAACTAGCTCTACTTTCTAATGTATGGAGGCAGATAGTAGGGGGTTAACAATCTTGCCTGCGACTCTGGAGATCTCCTGGTCCGAAAAAACATCGTCAAACACCCACTGAACTTTTTCCATGAGTTCTTTTGATGACTATCAATATTTTATATGAAAAACATAATTGTGGAACTTTTTTCTCGCCGCACACCCTTTGATACAAAGACCAAGGAGCGCCCAGGAAAATTCTAACCGTGTCTGCTCCTGCTTCTACGTTTATATATACGAGAACCCTTCAAAGTGGATTTTTGAGGTCACAACTTGCTGGCAGAGGGCATCATTGGTTTTCACAACAGGTAGCTGAGGCAGGGATTTTTTTTCTGCACAGTGCGGATTTTTTTGGGGTCATGCGGAAAATTTTTGTAGAGTTTTCCACATGGAACGAAAACTTTTAAATGTTTTCAGTGGTTTTTAACGGAGGTGCGAAAATTTTTCTGGTCGATTTCCGCAAGGTGCGGAAAAAGAAAACCCTGAGCTGAGGGAGGGAAGCCATTCCCTACCTGCTCAGGAACCCTACAGAGAAACGAAAATTTGGATTCTTCTAAATTAGTGCATTTTGAGCAGGTTTGGCGGGCAATGGGTTTTTGGGCTGATGCCTTTTTGGGTAGAATTAGACATTTTTGGGTTCTCAGCTTTTTCAAAAAAATAACTTCATTTTTTCCATTTTGTTCTGAAGAATTTTTCTTCCTGATTTAAGAATAAATTGAGAGTTGAGCCGAGTTTCTCCTGACACTGACATGACGAGAGATTTGAGATGGGATTATACAACACAACATACAAGTTAAATGCTGCGTATATTTTCAACTAGTTTATTAGAAAATGCCCCGATCGGGCAGAAAAAAGGAGAATATACTTGCTTCGACAGTTGCCATGGTAGAAAAAGAAGTGGACTAGATTTTTGAGAACTTGGGTCAAAGTTGGAAAAAATTCACTTTCTTTATATTGGATTTTCATTCTTTCTCAAAAAAAATTTTCCATGTCTGTGAAAAAGTATATTCTGCAGCATCGTGCATTTTGTCCTTCAACTGGCATCAACTACAGTAAAATTTTTCTATATGAAAATTATATGCACCTGACTTCAAGTGTAAAGAAATGGTAAACCGATAGCATTCTAACTTCCGACCAATTCAAAACTCCTATCTTTCACACTAGCTGAAAAATAGTGAGGGAGGCATAGAATGCTATCGGTTTACCATTTCTTTACAACTCCTGTCTTTCACACTAGCTGAAAAATAGTGAGGGAGGCATATTATAGTCATTTTCAGAACGATAAAGGAACCTGAGGTTCATTGCACTAACCCAACATGAGGATAATCTCAACATTGGGATTAAATTGATGATCCTGAGTTTAAGCTATTCACAATGTCCAAATTATTTTCTTTCAATGCACAAATCATACTCGCTTCAGGATTAACTAAAACTGAGGTTTAAGTTCGAGTTTGGGAATCACAGAAATTTTCATATTTATTTGCTTTAGAGACAAGAAAATTATGCGAATATGTCACTTGATTCTTTTTGTTGACACCAAATTCAGTGAAATGTTTAACACCATTGGAAGCAGACACGTGTGAGAGGAGACACGAGGGTACAAATTTCGACAAGGGTTTTGAAACTGGAAAATTTGTTATGCAAAAAATTTTTTGGTCAATTTTTTTTGAATTTTTTGTCTCAAAAAATGCTAAAACACCAAGGTCCACGCCTGTACTCTCCTAAAAATTTCAGAGATGCACATCCTTGGTTGGAAAGTGTGTTGATGCACTCAGCTGCAGAATATACTTTTTCACAGACATAGACAATTTTTTCCAACTTTGACCCAAGTTCTCAAAAATCTAGTCCACTTCTTTTTCTACCATGGCAACTGTCGAAGCAAGTATATTCTCCTTTTTTCTGCCTGATCGGGGCATTTTCTAATAAACTAGTTCACCTCTTTTTAGTGGGCCTCAACCATGCACAAAAACTTTCATAGAAGCACATTGAAGTCTTAAATTTGGTCATCTGCACTTCAAAAAAAAAATAAAAAAAAAACTTCAAGCAACGAATTCTCACTTCCGGCAAAAGTAAAGGATGTGTAAACCGCATAGTACTTAAAAAACGGTGTAAAGAAACTGAAAGGTGACCTTATCTATTGAATTCCTCATGGTTTAGAATCCTTCAACCCAAAAAATCGCAGAAATACCTTTGTTTACACAAATGACTTTTTTCGTGTAAACTGACTCCGTCCATTGAATTTCCCATGGTCAGAAACATCTTCCCTCAAAAATCGCAGAAATACATTTGTTTACACTCAATATGAATTGATGTGTAAAGTGATCACTTTCATTAAATTCCCAGTGGTCGAAAACCCCTCCCACAAAAAACTCACGAAAACAGGCTTGGTTAAATCCGAAATAATTTTTTTGTGTAAAGTGACACATCCATTGAATTCCCCGTAGTCGAAAACCCCTTCCATAAAAATCACGAAAATACGCTTGTTTACACCCGCGATAGTTTTTTTTATAAGATGATCGCATTCATCAAATTCTCCGTGATCGAAAACCCCGATCCACCGGAAAATCACGAAAATACGTTTGTTTACAACCGGGGTAAGTTTTTGTGTAAAGTGATCGCATTCATCAAATTCCCCGTGGTCGAAAACCCCTTCCATCAATGAATCACGAAAATACGTTTGTTTACACACGGGATAATTTTTGGTGTAAAGTGATCACATTCATTGAATTCCTCGTGGTCGAAAATCCCCCCACAAGGAAATTACAGCAGTACGCTTGTTTACACCATGGATAATTTATTTGTGTAAAGTGAGGACGTCTATTGAATTCCCCGCAGTCGAAGACTCCCTCCACTAAAAAATCACGGAAATACCCTTGTTTACACTCGGGATAATTTTTCGTGTAAAGTGACCGTGTCCATCAAATTCCCAATAGTCGAAAACCCTTACAGCCCAAAAATCCCAATTAAGCTACAGGTTTATTTGAAACGGCTAAAAAATTAGTATTGCATTATGCTGCAAAAACTAATTTTTTTGAACCCATAAGTATTATATAACATAATTGGGGAATTTGGCTTTTTCCGGGACTTTGGACAACCATATAATTGAATTGAGGCCATATTTCAAAGAAAAAAAAATTCGCATTTGAGATTACACCCCCAAGATGCTTAGGCCGAAGTATGGAGGTTGGATATGGCACACCGATTGCTGGGCATGGTGGAACTGGGGGGGCCTAAAAAGGTGCATTTTTTACCTGTTTTTGGGGCCCCACCGAGCACCACTTGCAGATAGAGGCGAAATGACAAAAGGCACCCCATAGTTTGCCCCTATGCCCGATATTATGCAAAAAACCCGAAGGTTCTAGCTCTCACCGTTTTGGCTCTAAGGGGGGGACATGAAATTTAGGGGCCAAGTATATTATAGGTTGACGCTGTCGCACCACCTATGATTCAGAGAAACTTTTAGCGCTATTCCATTCGGTTCGTATGACTGTTGGAAAAATGATCTAAGACCGTTTTGCTTTATGAAGAATAAAACTTTAGTGATGTTGAACGTGCTTTATTTTTACTTGGTTCAGATCCACCATTGTCGAATTAAAAAAAATCTTGATTAAACCCAGAAGAACCAAATTCCAAATTTTGAAAACGGGGTTCTTCCAACCCTGACTTTGCGTGAAAAACAAGCATTTTCGACGTTTTTTCAAAAAATCATAAATAAAAATTGGATTCTCCTTGCAAAACATGATGCATCTTGAACTTTTTACGAAGCGTCTTGAAATTTTTGCGCTTCATCTTAAAAAATTGTTGTGCATCACTTTCAAAGGTATTTAACGGTTTTTTCAAATGGTAACAAATTTCTCAAGTCGCCCTTCTCATATTCCATAAATCTACATTTGGAGCTTTCAAACTTTTGGATCTGCTCTCAAATTTTCGGCTATGATGACAATATAAATACGATATGCCGGTTTTGTTTTCTCCATGCAAAGCTTCGAAATGTTTTCCTTTTTCGACTTTGGAACGCCAATTTTCAAAAGAAGCCATTGGTTGAAAATTTGTAATTTCGAACGGTAATTGTCAAATTATGGTCGTTCTTCAAATTTTGACATAGTTCGGGCATGAACTTAAATTTCTGTGCGCAGATACCACACTGAGGTGTACGAACTTTTCTTCTTTCTTCCTGAGTATGTTTTGTTCGTTGAAGCCGAGCTAAAATTGGTCGAACAGGAAAAGGAAGTCTCGCATGTATCACACTCGAATGGCTTGTTTGCCTACAAAGTAAAACAAATAACTACAGGTTAATTAGCGTGACGTGGAAACAAACAACGCAGCTGAGTGCAAAACAGGTAATAAACAATACATTAAAAACAAACATTTGTCATTCGAATTGAGTACAGTAAACGATAAAAAATCGATAAATTTTTCGACCAATCAAATTGACGACAGATCTCGCTCGGCTATGCTTAGTCTCAAAACTACAGTATATACAGTATACGAAGCGCAGCAGCGAATTTTTCTCACGCACGTTCAACTTGCAAACTCACTGCAGTGAATCTCTTTTATATCGCTGCCAAAAAACATCAAACATACATCCTAAAAAAAGTAAAAATCTACTTATTATATATTTCTGGATATAGTAAAATAGTAATATTTTAAGTAAAGTGTAAAATTGTGTAATGCAAATTAAGTATAGTGTAAAGTATAGTGTAAAGTATAGTGTAAAGTATAGTGTAAAGTATAGTGTAAAGTATAGTGTAAAGTATAGTGTAAAGTATAGTGTAAAGTATAGTGTTAAGTATAGTGTAAAATTTCTCAGCATAGTAGTTATTATGCGTCACTTCAAGTTCATCAAACTACAGTATAGTCACTTCGCTCCATTAATCTCCCTTTATTTTCTTCCCCCATGTTTTCCATTCCACATACATTTCACTGTTACGAACTGATCGTTTCTATTGGCTGAGATGTGAACAATCGCAGAAAGCAGGGGGCGGTCTCGTCAAAGAGACTTAAGCTCCATCTGAGCTGCAGCTCAGCTGCAGCCTACTCATACACGCAAAACATATCGGGAAAATTAAGCTGTAGCTGAGCTGCACCTTAACGACAATGTTATAACATACAGAGTTAAGCTATAGCTCAGGTGCAGCTTGACTTTCTCGATATGTTTTTGAGCATGGGTTAAGCTACAGCTGAGCTGCAACTTAACGGCAGTGGTCTTTGACGAAACCGGCCCCGGGTCGTTACGTGCAACGTGGCCAGCAATGAATATCTGCATAACATCGACAACTTCGGAATCTCTGGCAAGTATAGAACGTACTCAATTTATGAAGATATTTCCCTTGACGCGGAGGTATGTTGAGAGTGGCCACGGCAGTCACCTCTGAACTTCAAATTGTTGCAAATTATTGCGCATTTCCCGTCGCACCGGTTGTTGGTTCAGTTCGCAAGATTGTGTGGACGTTAGCCGCACCGAGGTTCGAGACCCGAACCGAGCCTAACTTTTACTGAAAACCCGAGTAACAGGAAAAGTTGCCTCCATATAAAAAACGCTAAATTTCTTCGTGAGAAGGGGAAGGCCAAAATCATTGACAGAACATCATGCCTATTTACTGTGCGTTAATTACTGGTGAAAAATTGTTAGTACTGGGTCGATAAATTCTGTTCATAATTAAGGAAGACTCGTTAACGCTATTCACTTTCTTCATGATGCAAGTTCCTTGATGATCATTTTTTAGATCATTTGAAGACTACCTTAATTGATATACTAATTTGCAGTCAGGCTGCACTTGCCTAAACTTCGACCGCTGCATCGATCATTTCAAAATGGATGGAGTAGTTTTCCGTATCGAACTTACTTTCATGAGTTCGTCGCATCGAGCATTTCGAGATGAATGGAGTATAGTACAACTGAAGATAAAATTTTATTCAATAAATATCGGTTAATAACTGTGATTTCATTAAGAACGTGCTCGGTTATTGTATGTCATATGACCTACTATTATTGGGGACTTTTTTCAGCGGAAATTTACTTCATCCAGACTCAACAATTCAAGTGAAAAATTTACCTTCTCTCTAAAAAATGGTCGGCCATGTAGCTTTGATCAATTTCGTTTTGATGCATTCATTGTCAGTCCGACATTTGATACTTCTGTAACAATATCAAAACCATATTTTGGTCTTGCCGAAAATGTCAATGGCAAAGAGCAGCACAAGTAGTTTTGAGTCCAAATTTCTGGTGTATTCTTTATCTCCTACTTGATGACTGTTTCAAAATGCATTTAATCTGACCGGATAACAGTAGTTGACTTCTGGTTTTTTCTAATCTTCTTTTAGTAGCAAGCAATTCCTTTATGATTATGAGGGATCATCGAATTGACCGATTTTCCAATTCTAGGAGCTTAATCAGGATGTATCCCAGTCTTATTCATATGGCCTTTGCTTAGGCTTTGGATGCTAATTTGAAGAGTGTGTTTCAGCAAGATGGGGAGCATGTTTTTTTCCACTGGATAAAACTGTCGTATTCTCGACTTTCCTGAGGCAGGAAAGCTCGTTCCCTAAATTTGCGATCCTGACACAATCCGTAATCCTAAAATCAGTATTGGGACAGCATTACCGACCTGATAAGGAAATGTGTTCCTGATGTCTTCCTGATCGGAAAAGGATGGCTTTCCTGGCGTCGTGACCAAAGTACAAGCCTCTCCTATTTTTTAGGGAATCGAGGAAGCTACAAGCTACAGTAAATACTCATCAAATGCACAACGGCTTCAGCCTGCGCATCATCCTAGCTGCATTTTTTGGCAACTGGAATTTTAAATGAAGTGAAATCAGCAAGCACCAAGAATTTGCTACCAGGTAAGATGAAGTAGCCAACTACGAAATAGCTTTTTACTTGAATATTTTTACGTTGAAATATGCGCACTTCACCTATAAGTGCAATCCTTTGCAACTACAACGCATACAAATACTGTAGTCATGTTTGTTTATAACAAAACGGAAAATTTGCGGTTTTTGTTGATTGATTCTAGCGTTTTTAATTTTTAAAAATTAATTAATTTTCATTTTAAAATTTATTAATTTTTATTTTAAAATTTATTAATTTTTATTTTAAAATTTATCAATTTTTATTTTAAAATTTATTAATTTTTATTTTAAAATTTATTAATTTTTATTTTAAAATTTATTAATTTTTATTTTAAAATGTATTAATTTTAATTTTAAAATGTATTAATTTTTATTTTAAACTTTATTAATTTTTATTATAAAATTTATTAATTTTTATTTTAAAATTTATTAATTTTTATTTTAAAATTTATTAATTTTTAAAATTCAAAAATTTTAAAATTTTAAAGTTATGCTAAAAATTCGATAAAAAATGAAATAAAAAGAAATAAAACAAAAGTTGTCGCGTTCAATAATTTCAGTTTGATTTATTTTTTGGATTATCACGGATGGTTCCTCACAGAAAGTCGTGGTATCTCGAGTTTCCTTTGCACTTCTTGAACTAAATCCGGTAAATTATCCATTTGATTCGTCGTCACAATTCGAGGCAAAAATGACGGAAGTATTGCTAAACCGATAACTCTGGAACATTTGAAACCAAATTATTGTACTGTCATTGTCATACTACAGTATACCTCAAATAGGGAAACCTGGCGGCCCATTCTCGGCATTCTTTCTTTAGCTGTTGATTTTTTAAAGGCTTGTCTTCAAACAGAGCTTCTTCAATTTCGTCGAACATTTTTTTAACTTCAGCTGTTTGTTCATTATCGTCCTGCAAAAATTGTTGTCCTTCCATATTGTATTTCATCATTGCGATTGAAGACACCTTATTCAAAAAGTAGATTAGCATATCCTGGTTCACCCTTTTGTTTACACAAATCATGGCGCTTCCGAAAACCGAAAGGAAACCGAAGAGTAGGGCATTACGAAGGACTTGATTTTTTCGTTGAAATTAAATTGAAAATTTTTTCAATTTTATTTTTTTTATCTTTATTTTTTTAGCATTTTTAAATACGCCGGACTATTTTTATTTTCATGCCTCATTTTTGACCAAGATATGGAATGAGGCTGTAAATAAGCTCAGATTCGATATTACAGCGGTGACAATTGATGTAATCTATGAAATTCAGATTTTTGATGCTAAATGGAATCAAACGTTTTGATGTTTCAAAGAAATAGTTGCTGAAAGCTAAAGTACGTGATCACCTGAGAGCCGTTGTGTGCACAATTTTTAGTTTTTTTGACAATAGTAGCTGAAAAATAGTTACCATGAAAAGTTAGAAAAATAAAAAATATTTCATCCGGCTTTACCGATGAGCTGAACGTTGATTGGCGGCTGAGAATCGAACGACTTTTTTTGGAAATGGCCGCGCTTCTGCAGAAGAAATCGCAGGTGTTTTATTGAATTGGCGCAAATACGATCGAATTGAGTTGAAAAAATATTTTGAAAGAAATCACACTTCTTTGAAGATTCTCCACTCGGACGCAATTTTTCGCCGTAAATTTTCGGCAAAATGTTCGGTGGAAGATTATTTTTGTACTGTTTATCCCGACGGAACGACATGACGTGGCTTTATTAGTACAACAAAAGAATATATCACGATCATGTTTTATGTTGTTACCATGGATTCGCAGTTTCATACATATTTTTTATGGTTTAGAAATGTTCACATCAACTACAAAAGTTCATTTTCCCCGTGCAGGAAAGGTGGCTCGTATACAGAGGCTAACAATATTAGCTTTGTAACTACAATTTTTTCCCAACCAAAAGTTTTGATCTGAAAAAGTTTCCATTCAACTGATATCATTCTTCCCCCACAGGCCTTACATCTGAAACCCGAAGTTTTCTATCAATCGCCTTGCAATGTTGTGCAGGTCTTTTCTTAAGAGGCCTAAGAAAAGATTGAGGCGTCTGGTCAGAACTGACCTGTTAGAACTACTCCCTTGGCTAAGCCTCGGTGATAGTGCAACAGTCCGGTTCCCCAGACCCACAACAACAAAGGTACTTTAAACTTAAATGCGGGGCCTCACCAAAGAGCTCCACAGTCTCCTAGCTGAGACAAGGAATCCCCTCAGGGATAAACTTACTTGAGTATAACCCTTAGTGGGTTTCCCAAGGCTTGCGGACTGCAAGCTGGCGCCTGGGCCTTTGGCCCTCCACCTTCGATGATCGATATAATCTAAATAATAAACGAATATATTAAACAATAATTCCGACGAAATATCAAAAAGAATGTGAACTGACCACAGTCGAAAATATGCAAAATAAGCCGAAGTGCTGGGAAATATTTTTATGGACGCCAGCAAAATATAACAAGAATATTATAAAAAATCGTAATAAAGTGAAAGAATGATTTCACTATATCTTTTTGGTCTTTCTTTGGCGCTCCACTTCTATGCAAATGTCTGTGCCGCTGGTCATCCATTTCTTCGATTTGCATGGTGATTTCCCCACGCGATTTGCCATCAACAGGGTGCCCAACATCCCTTGCGCGTCAAAATCGACCTATGGGAGGTAGAAAAAAAAAAACTTTCAGCCGGGTTACCCCGGCATTAAAAGAATTAATCAAAAAGAAAAATCTACTACTCCGGCTGACTCCTGTTTTTACAGTTTGTCTCACTCGGACTCCCGTTTCACAGTCTGTCCTAATCGGACTCCTGTGCTGGTCATTGGACACAACGAATACCAAGGACTTCGCCGCAATGGCTGGCAAGTGACACCCATTTTGACCTCGGCTTTGATGGAATAACGTCCTGTCCTAAGGAGTACAACGATGATGTCGGTGCCGAATCGGGTCAATTTCAGGTTCGGCTGCTCAGTCTGAATGCTGTGGCAAGCCATTGGTCATGGGTCTAACCGCATGCAAATCGTTTTCCCCCGTCTCTATTTTTTCTAAATTAAAATCAAAATATGAGATTATATTATACGATACAACAAAGACGACGTGGGAATGTACGAATATCACAAAATAAAAATGCGCTAAAAATTGAGCATAAAATTGTGGCCAAAAATTTGAAAATGTTTTTACGGTTGCGTTTTGCATCGGTTTGTCAAAAAGAAAATTTTAGTTGGCCAGCAGCACCAAAAATTTAAATAATATTTTTGGATTTTATAATTTTTTGATTTTTCTGGATTTTGTGATTTTATTAGTATTTTTGGATTTTGTATTTTATGAAATTAGTAAAAATATATTTGCGAAAAGATGATTTTTGGGCCAAAATATGTGCAGCTAATTACTGCTGCTGCCCGCCACCTCGGTAACCTCCTCGAGGTCTTCCTTGATAGTATCCCCTCTGGCCGGGTTGGCCTCGGGTCTGACCTGCATCCTGGCCCTGATTTTGGCCTTGCTGGCTTCCGCCGCATCTACCAAGCGGCTGAAAGTTCGGATTATAAAACTGCGCATCCGGGTCTTGGCCTTGGTGTTGCCAGGTACCTCGGCTGAGGAGGACCACTGCTAGTGGAGCTGCTGCGTTGCGGTTTTTGAGTCTGGAAAGTTGAATTAAGAGATTTTGATGATGTAGATTTTGATCTAGAAAGCGGACTTTTATATGAAGTGCTAGCAGCTTCACTATACAACCTCTGGCTGGTCCCAGTAGACGATTGTTGTGTCGTCGGCGGCTGTTCCTTAGCTGGAGGGAGTCTAGGCACTTTAAACTTACTTGGGCTCTTGGCAGTCATTCGCTGATATTTATCAGCTTGCGGTCTGTCATCCCCTGGTGCCTCCCTCTTAACACCCATCTGGTTTAACCTCTGGGAGCCCATAAAGATATACTGGTTAAAGGCTGCAATGTAGACCTCGTCTATGGGGTTTCCCTGGGCCTCAACGACCAGTTGTCTGTTCGCAAACGAACACGCCTGGGCATACCACCTACCAATATCATTAAGGTCATGTACCTAATGGCGGTAAAGACATCTGAAGCGTCATAGTCCTGAAGCCATCTGGGAATAAGAACTAGAATAATCCATTCCCAAATTTCCTCGGGGACGCGTTCTCCATCAAACATGAATCCGCCCTGCATTTCGAATTGTCGGCAATAATTTTCATGAATCTCGGCCTTGGCATCATTGACCATTCTATAAATTATTGGCCGTTCTAGGCGGTCAAAGGCGAAATAATTGGCAACCTCTGGATTTTTGAATGAGATCGGCCCAATTAGGTGCCTTTGTTCTCGTTGCCACTCCCAATAATCAATCAGAGTTTCTGTCAATTGACCAGGAGTGACAAACTGCTGTGGCTCCCTTTCGGGTTTCTTGACCACCACATTCAGTTTGACCTTCTTGATCAACTTCTCCTCTGATTCAAGATCTGGCTTTACCAATACCCTTCCCGCAGGTTTACTAGTTTTTGCCCTATAGCTGGTGGGAACGGACTTGGATTTACCAGATGCCGTACTAAACTCTCCGCCGGTTTTCGATACCGTTCGCGTCTGAGTATACGATGCAGTGGACGCTGTTGTCCTATCTAATTTCATCTGGTCTTTGGAGGTCTCTGTTTGCGTTTGACTTTTGGCAGTCTCCGTCCTCGTTTGACTTTGAGTAGTCTCCGTTCTTGACTTTCGACTAGTCGAATATTCTGGGGTCACAGTTTCCTCGGCCGTATCGTAAGTGTCATTTTCCGAACAGGTGGCGGCTGCTCCTTGTTGCTGCTGACCTTGAGCTGCAAGTCTGTGCGCTTTGGCCTTACCTAGCCTTTTCCTACGCCTTACCTTTTCTCTGGCCAAGTGTCAAATAAATTTCTCGGACATACCTTCAGCTAACATCTGCTGAACTTTCTCTGGGGAATATACTCCAGGGATTCCTTCCTCAGTTATTTTTCCCCTTTTCATCAGCTCTGTCGCTGCAATGGCTGAATCTGACCTGTCATCGGCTAAAGCCTGCTCCTTCAGCTTTCTTTGAAGTGCCCTCTGACGCAGGAATTCCTGCTGCCTCAGCCTTCTTTGTTCCTGAATTTTGGCCTGTAGGGCCTCATGCTTCGCTTGCTGATCATGATCCTTAGGATCCTTAGCTTTTATGGGTATCTCCTGGGATGCCTCTTGCATCTTGTCCAGTCTGACGTCGATTCCCGACATTTTAGTCACTGCTTCATCTATTTGAGTCTGGATCTTTTCCTCCTCAACAGCCTGTTTCTGAGTTTTGACCTCCATCACGTCTTTATTCTCCGATGTCTGGCCCTCAGACTCCAGAATCTCACCTTCTTCTTCCTCTTCTTCAACATCCTCCTCTGAACTAGACTCAGAGTCTGAATTTTGTATCTTTGGCAACAGTTGCTTTACTTTAGCTGGCAAAACAGCTGGTGCCGGAGGTACCGATTGCATAATGGTGACAACCTCTGGCTCAGGCTCAACCGGTTGCTGTATTTGAGGTACTTGAGTCGGCTGTGCCACCCCTGGTTGCGTTGGCGGCGGCACCACCACTACTACTGCAGCTGCCTGCGTAGCAGCAGTGTCCAAAGCTGGTGTAGCTTTGACCACTGGCGCTGGCGCTTGCGGCTGCGTTTTAACCTGTCCCGTCCCTCCGGCTTGCGCTGTTTGGGAAGTAGAGGGACGATTTACCGGTACCTTAGATATTAACTCACCGGCTGGGGTATAAGTTAGTGTATACCCGGGCATCTCCGAAGCAATTGTTCTCTCCCGGAAGCTTTTGCTGACAAACTCCGGTCTGAGCTCGAGCGGATTTCTCGGTGCATACGTAATTGGATAATCGGTCAGCGATGCGTTTTCTGTCATCAGATACCGCAGTCCGGGCGTCAAAGTCTCGAAGCCTACGTAGTAAAAAGTTACATAAAAGTAAGGGTTTACCTTGTAGGCTCCGTCCTTCAATAACGATTTGTCGTCACTGATTTGCAATATTTCCTCGGCTTCTCGAAATTGTAAGGGGACAAATCCGAACCAATTTTGCCACGCGTATACCCCTTTTTTAGATGGAAAGCGGGGTTCCGACGGCGGTAGCGTTGCTGCTAGCTCTAAATAATAAGCCAGGCGGTTGCCTGACTTCCAGGACATTCGCTTTATCATCTCCTGTCCTTCTCTAGTATAACTGTTTAAGAAGTTATAGTTCAGCAGAGCGCTAGTTTCGTAATCGCACTCCACTCTCGAGTGCGGCCATGCCAAATGATAGGCCAATGGCATAAATTTACAGATGACCTCTAACTCCGCAAAGTTTCGCTCATCTAACATACCTGAAATTTTTGCCGAATTTGGCGTATAAAAATTGGTCTTGTAGGCCTGTCTATGACCTTCGATACCCACTGGGTAGTGGTTGTTTGCGGAAAACACCTCTTCAGGTATTTGATCGGGCTTCCCGGCCTGTTGCCAGTATAGCTTGGCGTTTTCATACAAAGTCAAAGAAATTTTTCCGTCTAAATCCCAATAGGTTCCACCTGACTTGAGATTTTCCAAGATATCCTTTGAAATATTAACCCAGTCTGGTATCTGGACGTCCTGGATTTTGTCGGGATCACTATCTGTAGTGTACCCTTCGTCCTTCATCGGTTTTTTATCTCTTGGGAGCAGTGGATAGAAGCCACTTGGCAGTTGAACTCCCTGAGGACGAACTGGATTACACTCCGTGGGTGCGGTATAATAACCGGTGTTATTTCCCTGCATCTGTACAGCCCAACGGTTATACATTTCACATTTTATCATGTGATAGACCATATTCGGCTGTACCTGATCGGTTTCCATGACTGGGGTACCTAGCCCCATTTCTCTATTCATGTTGCCCGGAATCATTAAGTATTGTTGATAAAAATGTAGGGCAACGGTGTTGATCTGTTTGGGATCAACCTTGTCATGGTCGAAAATCTGCATTTGCATGAGCAGCTGATCGGCCATGCCATAGTGAATCGCGGCAAACATGACCAATAAGGAATAATATGCGTCTAGAGCGGCGTACCTAAGCTCTTCCGGCAATATACCTCTTTTGGCAAACCAATCACGGTTCGCCTTTAATGAAAAGTCATACTGATAGGGGCCCACATCTATCAGATAGAATTCCGTGAACAGTCCCTTTAACTGAAAGGTTTCAGGACAGATACCTGTCTGAAAACATTTTTTCTCCAGGTTTACCCCTACCATGGTTAGAGTGAAACGGTCTAAATCAAAGTATCGACCCTTGGTCTTTCTAAGAAATTCCCGTAAGGGCACAGTTTTGTCTCTGTCCTTATTGTCTCGCCCTGCACCACATACATTATAGATACTTACCAAGTCCTCCAATACGGAATATCCCGCGAAGAGCATGTCAGAATTCAAAAAGTCGTGGAGGCTGGTCCATTCTTTGAGCATCATCAACGTCGTATCAATAACGTAGGTTTGACCATTTGTTAACGCGAAGCTCACGTATCGGGCAAACTGCTTTCCCATAGGATTGTCGACCTCTCTCGTTTTAAACAAGGCGGCGACTTTATCCTGGTTGACTTTTTCGACATCGAATCCACAAACTGGTTGTCCTCTGAAGATTGATACTTCTCGGATAAAGTGGAGTGTCTGGCTGACTTTCCCGATGTCTACCAATTTTGGTTCCTTGGGATTAGCCGGCCAGTACCCAAATGTGGCTTTAAACCACTGATCCAGTTCATGGATTCGCACGGCCCTTTTGACGTTATAATATAAACATAAGATACTATTAATTTTAGTGTTTATTCCCCTTTTTTCAGCGCATTTTCGGGTCTATACTACACCAGCACCACAACACCAGGCGGGTTAAGTTTCGCAGAAAATAAATTTAGTGCAGGTTGTTAGGTGAGCCACTGATATACAAACATTGAGCTGGTAGGCAACTAACACCTTACCAAATCTTACCCTTGCTACCTCTATATGTTGGGGAGGGTAGACCTGATCCCATTGTCCACCACTTGATCGGACACCAATCTCTGACCAGCTGCTTGAGCGACCAACTACGCTCCATTTATGGCGCTGTATTTACAATTTTTATAGCGCTCGAGATTGATAATTTTTAATGAATTTGTATCGAAAAAGTGATATACAATTTTTATAGCGCTCGAGATTGATAATTTTTAATGAATTTGGTATCGAAAAAGTGATATAATTTGATTTGATTTGAAAATAAATAATTTTTGATAAATTTTTGATAAAACTTTAAAACGGGCTGAACCCAAGGTTCTAGGTTTCCCTTGAATCGTCTAGCTCTCAGTGGTATCAGGTATATTTCCAAGTTTGGAAACTCCTTGATTGGCTTTGAGCTTCTAACTCTCGGTACTCCCGTTTTTCATTCCCTCTAAGTTCTAACCTCGTCCTGCCCTTTGGGGCGCTGAGCTGGTCTTCCAGTGACTCCTGGGCATTACCTGCGATTTCCAAGAATATTTGATAAACATAAGTTCTAAACTTACCATCAATGAAGAAAAACAAGTTATCTTGCCAGTGCTGGGGTCTCCCATATTCGACGTGGCGCTCTGTGTGCGACCACTCGCGCGTCAGAGCTTGTTGGCGGTTCCGCGCGCCCTTTCCCATTTCCTTTTGCTTCAAAATTTTTTCTTCTTGAATAATAAATTTGTAAAATTTTGAAAATTTTTTGAATGCTGAAAAAGTTTAATCAAGCAGTTCTGCTAATTTCCTTTTTACTGCAGTTCAGGGAATGTTTTACTTCATCCTTCCGATGGAAGTTTAGAATTCAGATAAGCCGGGCAGCTATTAGTTGATTTTGAAAAAATGAAAAATTTTGAAAATTAAATTTTTGGAAAAATGTCAAAATGTTTTAGGTTGTCACTTTGGTCTAAAATTCCGAAGAATTTTTCCCAAAGTCTGAGATAAATAGAAAAACTTACAAAATAAATACGAGTTTTATAAATGCGATAAATATTACAAAATAATACAAAATATTTGTTAAAATAAGTACCTACGCGTGAAAATGTACATAAATAAAATAAAAAAACAGCGCGAGATTGTGCATAGATTCGCCTCGAGCAAATTTCCAAGGTTTGGTGCTCCAGTCGTGACTGTTTGCGCCATATTGGAAAGTGACGTGTTTTCGTCACGTGGCGTGTCCTGATTGGCTCGCGCGATTCGTAGTAAGACCCTAGTGGTCTCGTAACAAAAACGTTTTGACCTGCGGATTGAAACAGTTTGGCGATTTAGCCGGTTGTTCCAATGTACAATGGTGACAACATTCTCCGCTTCTCGCGTTATGAATGGACCGGACCATGGTAGTCCTAATTTTTTCTGCTTGTCTACCTTGAGCAGAACCCAGTCCTTTTCTTTGAAATCATTTTGTTTGGACTTTTTATCGAAGTTTTTCTCAGATTTTTTCGGCAGCACTCTTGATATTCTTGGCAATATCCTCGTACAGGTTGACTAAATGATTGGTCAACACAAATTTATATGCGTCTGCATTGCTGTCCGGCATTACAATATCATATGCTTTCGATAAGTTTAATCCAAAGGTTGCCTCGTGACCTCTAAGCAATGAAAATGGGGATTGCCTTGTTGCTGCATGTGGTGTGGCATTATAAGCAAACACCACGGCTCTCAAGTATCTTGGCCAATTGTCTTTTTCCTCAATGGCCACCTTTCTGAGCTGCTTAATGAGTGTCTGATTAAACTTCTCCACCATGCCATTACCTTGTGGATGGTAGGCTGTTGTATAAATTTTCTGACACTCTAGTAACTTGCAGATTTCTTTCATCAGATCTGAGGTAAAACAACCTCCTCTATCACTGAGTAATCTCAGTAGAGTCCCGTGTCTAAATACAACTGATTGTAGAAAAGTATCTACAATGGTGCTAGCTGACTGATCTGGGATCAGTTAAGCTTCAACCCACTTTGTAAAATAGTCCTGGAAGACTATGACATACGGTCTCTTCTCACTAAGTGGAGAAATACTCACAATATCCACTGATACTACATCAAAGAGACCTTGTGGAATAATGGGTATCAGTGAAGGAATTTCCGTGTTTCCCTGATTAGCCATTTGACACACTGGACAAAACTTTATCCAGTGCCTGACATCCTTTTCTATTCCAGGCCACCAGAACCATTTCTTAATCATGGCAAGGGTCCTTTTCAACCCTTGATGAATCCACTGTGATTCTTGGTTGTCCCATTTGGACCCAATCTATCAAAGTATGGTTGTAATACCTCATCTTTTCTCTGCAAGAGGGCCATGAGATCATCCCTAATTAGCCTTTTTGGCAACTCATTTTCTTTGGGGTCTGCCAAAGTAAATTCCTGTTCTTTTTCTGGGTATAACCAGGTAACTCTTTTTTCCTTACCTTTCTCCTGGTTTCCCCTACTTACCTTTTCTTCACCCTGATTGCCGTCAGGCTGGACCTGAGCCTGATTATTTTTTTCCACTTCTTTCGCCATGCTCCTCGTAGTTACGGCATTTACCAAGTCTGCAGGCAAGATTGATTTTGGATCACCCTCAGAATCTTCTGGATATATTTGGGTGAATATCGGACTTATATCAGTCCTCTGATTTTTCTCACCTTTTGGCTCTGAAAGTAATGGAGTACCGTCTTCAGGATTCCGATCTGTCAGAATTCTGAATCTCTTTATCGAATTGAGATGCTCTTTCTCAATAAGCTGTGCTTCAAGATCTTTCTGATTTCCAGACTCTCATTTATCGTCTGAGAACATGTGTTCCCATTTTGGGGGTATCTTTTCCGCTTGATCGTCTGGTTCATCCATCCTTGACAAAAAGTCTGCCATGGCATTTTGTTTTCCAGGCACATACTCTAGTTCATGGTTGAACTGAGAAATCAACGAGTACCATCTCTTCAACTTACCATTGGTCATGGCGTTGACCTTCATAGACAACAATGGTTTGTGATCAGTTCTTATGATCACTTTATGACCTACTAGGTAGTGCTTGTATAACTTCAAGCCATACACTATTGCCAAGCACTCCCTTTCCGTGGCTGACCACTTCTTCTCATCCACTTTTAAAATTCTGCTATTATAAGCAATTACCCAGCGGTCCGACTTGGTCTCCTGGTAGAGATTTGCTCCTAGTGCCATTCTGCTGGCATCTGTCTGAAGGACAAAGTCCGCAGACCCATCCAAAACTGAATACCTTAGAAATGGCACTGAAAATAGTGCTTCTTTCAGGCTCCTAAAAGCCTGATGGTGAACCTCCATAATTTTTCAAACACAGTTCTTCCCGGTTAATTTATACAACGGTTCAGCGTGTTTAGCTAACCCTGGTATGAACTTTTTACACCACTGCATTATTCCTAAAAACCTTTGCAGTTTATGTTTAGACTCTGGGAATGGGAAATCATTGATAGCTTTGACCTTTTTTGGATCTGGGGAAACTCCATCTGAATTTAAGATATGTCCTAAAAAATGAACTCTCTCTGGGAGAAATTCACACTTCTCTGGCTTCAAGGTCAAATGAGCCTTTCTTAGAGCTTGCAGGACTAGCTCTAAATTAACTGATTGTTCCTCAAACATATTTGAGAACACTATTATATCGTCAATGTATACTAGACAGATTTTCCATACATATGGCTGCAAAACTCTTTCCATCATACGCTGGAACTCTGCTGGCGCATTTTTTAGGCCAAAGGGCATGACTTTAAATTGATGAAGCCCTTCTTGGCATATGAAAGCAGTTTTTTCTTTGCTTTCCTCATCCATTGGCACTTGCCAATACCCTGACTTGAGATCTAAGGTGGTATAAAACTTTGCTTTACCTAAACAGTCTAGATAGTCGACCATTCTAGGAATGGGATACTTATCATCCTTGGTAACATCATTTATACCCCTAAAGTCCACTACTGGTTGCTTGGTACCATCCTTTTTACCTACAAGGAATAACGGAGCTACCCAAGGCGACTTTGATGGCTCTATTACACCCTTTTTGAGCATATTTTAGACATGCTCACGAACATGTGGTCATAAATTAATGGCAGTCCTGTGGTACCTTTTTGCCACAGGTGCTGCATCCCCTGTATTTATTTTTCAGGTTAAGTAGGGTGTAGTAGTTGGAGGATCATTGGACAAGCTGAACAGGTCTCTATATTTTGCGAGACATCGTAAAGCTTGTTCCAATTGTTCTGATGGTATGTTGGATTTAGCCAGCATACTGTACAAAGCTTCCTTGAATTCTTTCTCATCGGATTGAGTCGAATCAGGTCTAGCCTGAACTGCACAGGTTTGCAGCTTCTCCAAGTCCTCAACTATCTTCCCCTTTAGTTGATCTTGGTTATCAGTATCGCACAACACTGAATTAGTATGTCCAATTATTTGATTTCTTTTCAAATGGCATCCTGATCCTGTGTTGTTGGATACCATAACTACAAAATCATCTTTGGTACCATCTACTATGGTACTATCAATGTCGAACCTGTCTTCATTTTCTTCTGACTCTATTATGATTCCATTAAGGCGATTTTCGCCTACCTTATCCCAAACTTTGCTTTCAGAAGTATATCAGTACCACTTGGTAAGTAAATGGGATTCACACTCACCACTGGCACGGAAACCTTTAGCAGGCAAATCTTTGGCTGATACTGGTCGGCGGCGCTCGTCGTGGATTCCGTGGCGCTCGTGGTCATGACCTCTCCACAATTTGTTTGGGGCTGGTCCGGCGTCACGTATATCCACTGCTGATGGTTGTTGAGCATCATCGTCCTATTGCTGAAATCTATTATGGCTCCTACCTGAGGATGAGCCAAAAAGTCTGTTCCCACTATTACATTTTCACCTGCTTCAGGAATTACAATTGCTTTTATGGGGAACTGTCCACACAATGTATCCATCCTAAATTGGATATACCCATGGGCTTGGACTGTCTTACTGTTGGCTACAGTAACATTTAATATCCTCAGATATTCAGTGTAATCCGGGCCCAAAGTTTCTTTCAGAAACTTAGCTGACATAACAGTACACTGAGCTCCTGTGTCAATTAAAGCCAATGTCTTACGCCCTCCTATAACAACCTCAATATGGAATGGGGCTGTTCGGGGGTACGTATCCAGCAAATGTTGTTCCTGAGGACTAGCTGGTGTGCCCCTCTTTACTACTTGTACCGATGGTACTACACATTGTGGGGCAATTGCGTTCATTTGAACAATGCTACCTAATACAACATTTGGGCAGTTCACTCTCTGATTTACTTCACCTAAAGGATTCATTTGTGATTGCCTTGCAACCCTTACACTCGAATAATCCTTCTGGGGTGGCTGATTTGTGAATTGACCCTGTTGAAGAGTCTGAGTTGGACACGTAATAGCCTGAGGTGGCTGGGGATGCTGTAGTGCAGCTTGCTGTTGGTATTGCTGCATTTACTGGAACTGCTTCTGCAGCTCCTTTTGCTTTTTGAATTCCAGAAACTCGTTATAGTCGGAATTCTGTAAGTAACTCTCATGGCTATCCTGATAACCTGAATAGCCTATATTATATGCACTTCTACCTCTGCTATTAAAATTGGCATTTGGGTAATGTCCTCTACCTCTATAGTTACCTCTAGCAAAATTGTTGAAGCCTCCCCTATTGAAGCTAGGGAAGCTGGCTCTGCCTCTGCTCCTGTGCTCAGACAACACTCTCAATGTCCTGCAGTCTGCAGTATTATGTGTTATGTTCTTATGGAACTCACACCATCGCTTTGTCGGATCTCGGGAAACTTGACCTCCCTGGCTGGTGCCTGGTATGGCCAAATCAGACCAATTTTCCATTTGCCTATTATCAACCTTTTGTTGAAGCTGGTCGAACCTTTCAACCAGTTGTACCATCTTTTTAGAAATTTTTAATAGAAGGGATTCCTTCTTACCTTTTTTAGTCTGATCCCTAGGGGCTTCCCAAACTGGAATCTCTTCTATTTCAGGAGAATTACTCCTTGACCTTTGGGTTTGGGCCTGTACCTGATTACCTACAGTTTGATATGGTTGCTGAAACCTTTGTCTCTGGCCTTGTTGATATCCCTCTGACTGATTTCTAGCAACTACGGCAATTTCAGGATCATGCCCACTAGGCATACCTACTTCATTAATAACAATAGGATCCTGTTGTGTACCCTTATGTCCGTATCTTTAAAAGGCATTTTTGTACCTACGTTCAATGTCATGAACCTCTACCGCTAGATCATACCAGGTTCTAAAGGTATACTTTGAATTCCTAAGTTCAGACTGAAATGTGGTATCACTCTTGTATATGAAGGTGTCAATAATTAGCCTCTGTTTGGACTGATAGTCTAAATCACCTTTGACTAGTTCCACTAATATACTGACCCTTTTTAGAAACTCTACGGCCTGTTTATTGGGTCTTTGTTGGATCTCAAATAATTCCCTGGTTAACATTTCCAGGTTACATTCAGGTGCAAAGACATTTATAATGGCTCTCCTGGCCTCCCTATAGGTCATGTTGTCTCCTGCAACAGCCTTCGGTCTACCTTTAGAAAGCCTCAGCAGTGCTTCATACTTAGCTGATTCGGGTGTATCCCTACGGAATTCCCCTTCAAGTGCTGTTAAGAAGCTAAGCACCTGCTGATTTACCATACCCTCATCTAAAAGTTTGGGTAACACACCTTTAACGATATTCCTAACAACAATGTGCCAAATTATTTGTTGGCACCTCCCTCTGATCATAAGCTGCTGTTAATACTGGATCAATATCAGAGTTCACAGATTGCAACATAACTCGATTTGGATCTCATTGAGGTGGTACACCTCCTTGATATGATGGCATATTGTCTTTGTCAAACCTATAATCCTCATATGGGAAACATGCCAGTTGATCTGGTCTAAGGGTATTTGGATCAACTATATTTCCTCTACCATCATAGACCACTCTTGTTGAAGTTGCATGCTGCGAAGCTATCTGATTTGGATTCCTGAAGTCTGCTGATTGCTCAGCTCCCTCGAATCGAAAATCTCTAGGTGGTTCTCTTCAACTTTTGGGATCAAAGTTATGCCTTTGCCCTTCATCAATTTCAGGCCTACTACTAGGCCCTGCCCCTGCATTCATTTCAGCAGTGAGACGGTTGTCTCTTTCTGCACCCCTATTACATGGTCTAACCTGTCTATCCGGCTCCTGTCGGCGACTGTCGGCTTCCCTTTTATTGTCCTTGGTGGCGGCATTCGCGATTATGTCGAATAAAGCTTCGACGGTCCCTTTCAATTTGCGTAGCTGCATCGCCAACTCTTGATTGGACATTTCGGAGCTCTTTCCTGCGGCCCGAATTGCTCTTGATCTTGGGGGATCCTCTCTAATCGTCAATTGATTTCGGGGTCCCTTTCTTCCAAATTCGGTCGAAATTTGGGCGTAATTACGTCCCTTTTCGGTCCTACTAATTCGACCTTTGGCAGTGACCTTTTCACATTTTGCGGCGGCGGTCCATCGGCGTCTGGGTTTGGGTTCGCTGGGCCTGCCTCTTGCGGATCGATGGCAATCGGTGGATGGCGGTCAATCGGTACGCCTGCGTCCTGCGGCATAAAATGCATTGCATTTTTTTGCAATGGTTGAACCCTCACTGGAGTTTGATCTGGGATCACTGGGTCCGGAGCAGCATGCCGTTGCTGATCTCTGTCTCCCAAATTTACTAGATTCCCAGCACTGGCCACTCTGGGTGGTGATCTATTCAAAGTATTACGTCTCGGTATCCTTTCATTAGGCATTTTAAATCCTGCTAACTTTCTGTAGAAACCTGGAGGATTTTCTTTTCTCCTAGTCTGACTACAAAGTTCGGTGGTGAGGAGTTAAAAGCCACCACTTGTTGTGCAGGTCTTTTCTTAAGAGGCGTAAGAAAAGATGGAGTCTTCTGGTCAGAACTGACCTGTTAGAACTAATCCCTTGGCTGAGCCTCAGTGCTAGTGCAACAGTCAGGTTCCCCAGACCTACAACAACAAAGATTACTTAACCTCAAATGCTGGGCCTCACCAAAGAGCTCCGCAGTCTCCTAGCTGAGACAAGGAATCCCCTCAGGGATAGACTGACTTGAGTATAACCCTCAAAGGGTTTCCCAAAGCTTGCTGGCTGCAAGCTGGCGCCTGGGCCTTTGGCCCTCCGCCTTCGACGATCAGAATAGTCTAAATAAAAAACGAATATATTAAACAATATTTCCGGCGAAATACTAAAAAGAATATGGGAACACCACAGTTTGTTATATGTAAAATAAAGTCGAAATGCTGGGAAAGCTTTTATGGACGCCAGCAAAATAAACAAGAATATAATAAAAACGTAAATATAGTGAACAATGATTTCACTATCATCTTTTTGGTCTTTCTTTGGCGCTCCACTTCTATGCAAATGTCTGCGCCGCTGGTCGTCCATTTCGTCGATTTGCATGGCGATTTCCCCACGCGATTTGCCATAAACAGGGTGCCCAACACTTCCACCAGTTGTATCGCTTGGTTTCCCACCAACTTTTACACACCACCTTATAGTCTATCCATGTCTCTTTGCTTTGCACTAAACTGCAAGCTGTTCAAAAGATTATGACATGCGAAACTATACTCAAAAAAGTGATTTTTTCAGGTTACACGCATTGTTCGATAGCATGCCCAAATGGCCATAGACTGGAGAAACTATGAGTAACGCCCTGCACTCATGTTGCATCGAAAAATCAGGGTGCTCCATTTTTTTGAATAGTTACATAATCAAACTACTGATCCGAGCACATATTCTCGGTTCTCAATTTTCATTATTACACAACGATTTCCCGAAAGACAGACTAATATAAAGGCCGTGCAAAGTATGGAAAGGCGCGTTTCGGTGCCGCCCATTTCGGCGCCGCCTTCCGCGCGTCAACCAGCTTGGCACTGGATCGTTTGGGCACTAGCCCTTCCGGCGCCAGCAGTTTCAGTTCCGGCAACTTTTGGCGCCTGCCACTTCGGCGCCGGCTGATTTAGCGCCAAACTATTTTCCTTTCCTTTTTATTTTTTCCTCTTTTTCTGTTTTTTCAACTATCATTTTTCTTTTGTTTTCTTTGTCTTTGGCAATGTTTTGGTATATGTTCATGCCGTTTTTCCTTATCTTCTACTTATCTTCGTTATTTCTTTTTTCTTTCGTTTTCCGTTTGTTGCTTAAGTTTTTGTTTGATGAAAGTACGGAAAATTTTAGAAGATTCATATAGCATGGAACACCATCTTTTGCAAAAAATTGCATTACTAAGGAATAAAGAAAGCATAACTTGGAGTAATGGGACACTTGGAGTAAAAGGACACCTGAGGTAACGGGACAAGGCCACACAACGTTTTCAAGTGGTGGTTATATAATTTTTCAACGTACGTTCTCCCAGCTAGGCTTCTT
The DNA here is from genome assembly GCA_963922205.1 of Romanomermis culicivorax. Taxonomy (NCBI): domain Eukaryota; kingdom Metazoa; phylum Nematoda; class Enoplea; order Mermithida; family Mermithidae; genus Romanomermis; species Romanomermis culicivorax. The sequence goes on from CAWUHX010000036.1 coordinate 825,558, forward strand.
TGCACTGTAAATTACATAAATAAATTGAAAATTTTAAACGTTTTTCTTATATTTTGTTAACACGTTTATGCAAACAAAAAACCTGCACAACTCGATTGCATAAGACTGCCGTCCTTACTCTATTCATTTTAAAGTAATCAATGCAGCGAGGTCGCAGTCAAGCTTTTATTCAGAATTGTGGAACGCGCGTTGACTCCAATCAATAAATTTTTTCTTCGTAATACAGACTGCATGATGATCGCTCTTTTCTACAATTTGAAGATTATCATAATTGCGATCACTTTAAAATGAGCGGAGCATAATACAACCAGTAACAATAAGTCGAAAATTTTAATAGAACCCACTAGAAGCTTTTTCTCTACTATCAAGATAAGTAAATTTTTTGTGGATAGTGCAAAAATCTCTGGCCCATGGAAACAGTGATTTTTGTTCACTCTTGAGGCATATTTTTCGATGCTCTTAGGACATATGACAGGGCCAGACTTCCCTACCACCTCAAAATTCCAAGAGTCTGTGCTGCTTGCTAATTCCGGGCATATTTTGTAACGTGCAGCCCTTGAAGAAAAAAAATTTCCTGCAAAAAACAAACTGTAAACCAATTTGCTCCGGACATTTCATGACGTGAGAACTTTAATATTTACACACGATGATATGCATACAACAAAAAATGTTATATAGTCGAGTATATAAAGCGTTTATTTCATGGAAATACAAAAAACGAACGATCGGTTTACCGTAAAACACAGTATTTAAAAATGTTGAATAATATACAGTAAAGGGAATAGCAAAAACTGCGAGGATGCGTAAAAAATGTTACGCTAAACCCAAATATAACATTCCTCTTTCAAATTTTCATTTTCGCATCATCGTTTGCATCATAGGCGTTTGAAAATAATTTCCGTAATAGCCCGCTTGGTGGTAGACCGATTGAGCGGCGGCAGCGGCAGCTGCGCCGCGCGCGAAGTTAGACGGATCGCCAGCCGACGCTGACTGCCCGTGAAAAGTCGACTGACCGGCTGCGGCGACAACGTTGGTTTGGCCGTGAGCGGAACCGGGCGGCGCAGTCGTCGGAGCTCCGGTACCGAATCCCATCATGCCGACTGGCATTTGAGCGGCAGCCGCGGCGGCGAAATAATAGTGATGATTCGGTTGGGACATGTACGAATTCATATACATTTGCGGCGCAACCAAATCTTGCGGACCGGCGCCACCAGTCGGGAATTTATAGGCAGCGGCCGCGTGGTGGTTGTAATATTGTGACGGCATTTGGGCGGCGGCTGCCGCGGCGTATTGTGCGGAGCCGGGAAAGGCGGCGGCGCCTGGAAAAGCTGCCGCCGCAGGTACAAACGCCGGATAAGCTGCTGCGGCCGCTGCATTTGTGAACATGGACGAAGCAGCAGCGGCAGCCGCCGCGGCGGCTTGTTGCGCCGCCTGTGACGTAGCAGCACCCATCCGCGAATGATAGGACGACGAATTGGAACCACCGCCGCCATGAGATGACGAAGCGTTGCGGCTGCTATTGCTATCTAAAAATTCCGAAGCACAGTTAGTCAACTTTAAAAATTTATCTATCACAAACAGTACATATCTTCGAAATTACTTTCAAACATAATGTTTAAAATAATCGCAAATTATTCAAAAATATTTGATAAATGACTTTTGTCGTACTGTAAGGTTTTACAAGATTTTTTGCATGTTAATAGGGAAGTAAGGTCAAATTGAAACAACGTAGATTCCACAAAATTTTTCAGTGTAAGATGTTTTTCGACACGTCTATTTCAACCACATGTGGCTTACTGAAACACGTAGTTGATTTTTAACATTTCCAACAGGGCCAACAAATGTTTCGCATTGACTAACCGTTACATATTATAAGAGATAAAACGGGTTAAATTTTTTGACTAGCTCGGATCAAAATCTGAAAACTTTTCTCAATGGGTTCTGGATCTAGGACTGAATTTGAAAAGTGGCAGTAGTCGGGCCTGAGTCCATCTACTTGATAATGGATCCGCTCGGATGTTTTGGTCATGCTTTCTTAATTTTTTTTTAAACTTTTTTGTGTAAGGTGACTGCATTCTTTGAATTCCCCGCGGTCGAAAATTTCTTTCAACAAAAATCGCGGAAATACGTTTTTTCCACATTCGGGATAATTTTATGCGTGAAGTAACCGCATCCATTTCATTCCACATGATCGGAAACCCTTGCGCTACGAAAATCTCCATAACACTACTAATTCAATTGAAACTACAAAAAATTCTAGCATGGTAGTGCATTTTACTGCAACAAATTATTTTTTTGAAGCCATGTATTATCTAACAAAATTACCGAACTTCGCGGCTCCCGGGCTTTGGACCACGGCATCATTGGAAAAGTGAAAGAACCTATTTGAAATCGCACCCCCAAATGCTTAGGCTGAAGTATGGAGCTTGGACATGGTACACCCATTGTGGGGCATGGTGGAACTGGGGGCTCTTGAAAGTGCATTTTTTGCACGTTTTTGGGACCCTAAAGAGCCGCACTTGCAGATAGAGGTGGAATGACAACAGGCACCCCATAGTTTGCCCCTATGCCCGATATTATGAAAAAACCCCAAGGTTCTAGCTCTTACCGTTTTGGCTCTAGGGGGTGACATGAAATTTGGGTCCAAGTCCAAGTTTATTATAGGTTGGCGCTATCGCGCCACCTGTGAAGTCTTACACGACGAGTATGTATCGTTCCGGAATTTATTTTTCACGAAAGACAAAATTCACGTAGCTACAGTAAAACTTTTTAGAATGAAACTTGAGAATTTTTTAATTTTTTTAGCATTTTACGTTATGCACACACGATTCAAAATATCAAAGCGTAAAAAGACATAACCAAACCTGGACAATAGGTTCAACTGGATGCAACTCGGTACCAGATGAGGCGACTTCAGTACCAGATGACTTAATTCTCAGCACCAGATCATGTTTTGTGTGTGTTCCAATTTTAATAGCAAAAACGGGATAGGGAACATAGAGAAACTATATCAACTAACTAGGAAATAAACCAAATTATCGTGGAACAATCCATCGATCAACCAACAAATCAGAGAACCAACTAATCAGCTAGAACATCGATGAACCAACCAACCAGGAAATTACCAGCAAATCAGGGAGCCAATGAACCAATCAGAGAATATGAGAAGTAACCCACTGACCCGGGAATCAACCAACCAACCACTAACTAGGTAATCAACATCAGCCAACCAACCATTGAATCATGAAATCAGCCCAACAATAACGGAAATAGCGAAACAGTCAGCCAGTGAATCCAGCAACCAACCATTGAATCAGAGAATCAACGAGCTAAACAGCGAATCAATGAACAAACCTACCACGAAATCAATCAACCACCCAATCCAACCCAATGCAACAATAGAATCAACACACCAATCAGGAAATCAACCAACCGATCAGGGAATCAATCAACAAACCAAGGAATCAATGAACGAACTAACCACGAAATGAAACAATCACTCAATCCAACCAGGGAATCAATGAATGCGATGCACTAGAAAATTTTGAGATTTTGACCTTCTACAACGCACCAGAATGTACTTTTCCAAAATCTGACTTTTCATGGTTCCAGACATATTTTTTCTCCTCAGACCTTCCAGGTTTTCCGGGTTTGTTACATACAATCCCACGACCTGAAAAGTGTTCATACAATCCCACGACCTGAAAAGTGAAAAAAAATCTACTATACATCTGGTTCCCTATCCCTGTTTGGCTTGACAGCCACCGAAACGATTTGGCAACCAACCAAGTTTTTAGACTGGCTGGTACCACAAGAATCGATAGGGTTTGTCGAGGTAGGGCCACAGAGCACCCCATGGGGGGGGTATGGGGGGGTATTACCCCCGTCTTAGATTTGAAAATTCATTTACTACCCCCATAAAAACAGTTCACTCTAGCAAAAAATTTTGTTAGACTTCATCTTCTCCTCAGTAGGTTATACCAATTGGAGAAAAATTACAGAATGTGTGATTCTGAAGAATTACTCACTGCTCTTTTTGACACATTTACTGAGCAAATGATAATGGAAAAGTATGTAACTTCTGTGCCATATAGTGATTTTTAGGAAAGGATATCAGCACATTAATATATAGTACTTGTAGGAAATCATTATAAATATAATTGGGAGATGAAATAATGACTCATGTATATGTGATTAATCAAAAAATCGCCCCTTGGGAAGAAAAACATTATGTTCTTAAAATCCTTCCTCTTCATACTCTCCTTTCCTTTTTCCCACTTCTGCGTTGGGTCTTCTGTGCGCATATGGTTATATTTCTCCACCCAAGCTGTGGCATACTTTCCTGCTAAGAGTCGAGACATGCGAGGTCCGTTGAAACTCGTGGTTCATAATCTAATGGGATCTACATTCGGCAGCAACATGTTCAATTGGAAGCACTGTTCGAAGTTTAATCAGTGGTGGGATAAGTCCATACAGCTGAAGATGCTAGTTGAAACAATGTTTGCAAACGTATGTTGTGCCCTATTCTTGAAATGTGCAGGAATCAGTTGGCACAACAGTGTGAAAAGTATGACTATTCTGTACGTATAATTACTGTATTGAAGTTGCATGATTGGGAGCTAAAGTAGGGGCATTATTCATTTTTGTAAGTTGTATGTGGTTACAGTACTACAACTCCCCCCTCCTTCGCATGAAGTTGAGAGCAAAAAAAAAGGTCACGGCATATTTCAAGTACTACCCTTAAAATTTACGATTTTACCCCTACCTAAATTTTCGACCTTGGGGACCTCTGTAGGGCCATATAATGAAACATTTATTACATACAGAGACAATTCTCTATAGGTTGGTGTGAGACAATTCTCTATAAATTGTTCTAATTTCGTACTCAGCGCTATTTACATTTACACTATTTTGGAGTATAAAAAAATAGGTAGGAAAAAGCAGAGAAGGTCATTTGGGCTGTTTCTGGGCACCTTACAATAGGATGCCGCAGTTTTTCTTCATTTCTGTAGGCACGTTCATGTCCAGCACATTGCGTTAAAATTTCAATTCGATTTGCGTACCATTTTGGGAGCTGTAGAGATTTACACACACTGTACGCCATTCAAATGTGTTTTTAAATTTGAATAAATCCCATCCCAACTAATGGAATTCTGAGGGCACAGGATGCGTCTTACGTCTTACCTAATACATTAGAAGAAAAAATGTGGCTGCAAGTCTTGATAACCTTTCATTGTTCTGGTTTTGATGGTTCCAGAACGTTATGTTTCAAATGATATGTCGAAAATTGTGAAAATTTTCATTTAATTTCAGGAATCGACTGATTGTTTGAAAACCACATACCACAGAAAAATGGTAAGACTTATTCGGATGCCCTTTGTTGCATTGGAAAAATTATTGTTATTATGAGGAAAATTAAGGAAAATTATGGGAATGGAATGCTATAGGAATTCACCGCAGAAATCGATTATCATATGGCTAACCACATGGTGATCTACTATAACGTAAAGGAACGTTTCGGCGCTGGTCATTTTAGCTTTTTTCCGTTTTTTACATACTTTCTTTTTTCAACTTTTCCCTCCTTTATCTAATATTTTTTGATTTTGTTTCTTTAGTTTTCTGTCCTTCTTATGTTTTTGCCAATTATCTTCTTTTCCGCTAATGAAACTAGGTATTTTGAAGTTGCCTTAAGTAACGTGGCCATTTTGGCGCTGCGTTTGTGTCGCTTGGTTGCTTCGTCTGTATGAAAACAAAAGTGTTTTAATTAATTAGCTTTTTTATTGTTGCACTTATGCATACGCTTCCTGTAGCATATTTTTCCACGTTTTCAGAGGGGAAAAACGTCTCTTTCCTTTTCTGCAACCTATTTTGTTTCTTTCAACTCTTCTTCTACCTCTGTTTTTTCTTTCTCAAATAAACTCATTCTTTCGTTGTGTACTGTTTTACACAATACAACCTCTGAAAAAGTAACTAGGGAAATAAAGCTTATTTTTTTGTTTTTCCATACGAAATGCTATAAAGTCAGGCGCCGAAATGTCTGGCACCCAAGTGGTTGCGGCCAAAACAGCTGGGCCCGAACTGGCGACGCTGGACTGCCCTAGACCATCCCCAAAAGATTTTTCAATGGTGTTATATACCACATGCTAGCCAAACTCATGCTACCATATTTTTCACTATTTTTTCCTACAGTAAACTCTCCAAAACAGCTAACCTTTTATAAAATTCGTTCATGTGCATCACTTTATAATTTTGTGCGTCTTTGAAAAATTTACATAACCATACGTCTTGAGTTTTTTGTTATCGTGTAGCCTTTTTGGGCCAAGTTAGTCAGTCCCTTTTTCTCGTCATTTTTTATGTGATTATATCGGCTATTTCTCGCCGATATAATAAAGCTTATGGTGAACAGCGTCCCACCTGGCCGAAGCTGCACCTACTATCCATCTTCACGTTTTTTATTCTATTTCTTTTATTCTATTTATTATTTGCATTATCCACTGAATTGATTATTATTTACCAACTTGCACATCAAATTTCGAACCTCCTTCAATCTACCTTTATTATTTTATTTCCTTCTTATTTTCTTCATGTTTATCACCCCCATATTTCGGTTGTTTGACAATCATATGACTGGTGCAGACATAAACGGCAAGAATTTTCCATGGGGGAGGGTTCTTGGACTTTTCATCCTGTGAGGTGGGGGTGGGTGAGCCAAAAAAAGGCAAAAAAAGTTTCACATGAATGTTTTCCCTACAAAATATGCATCAAAATTATCAAAAAAAGCTGTCTTCGGGAAAAGTTAAGGGGGAGAGTGTCTGACGACTTTTTTCGACACATGAAGGGGTGTCCTGGGCCTCAGATATGAGGTTTTACCTTCCCCTGACCCTCCTATGTGCATGTGTGGACTAGTCGCTTGACCCTCATAAGACCTCGCTGATCCGTTGTATATATGATTTGAAAGTTATCAAAATTGACTATCAATTGATTTATTTTCATTTGGATGAAATCAGGTGGTGTGAAACAGGGTGCTTCCAACAGTAGAGCACTTTCTCACAGCTTGAGGTCTGAGTCAGACAGCCGACATTTATTTTCTTACATTAACCTCCAAAGATCGATTTTGACTGAAGAGAGGAACTTATGACGAATATTTTCCGGGACTGCACAATCATTGTCAATAGATCGATGAAATTGTACTAGTGATTCGACAGAAATCTTTTCTTTTTATTCATTCAATCTGAACTTTTCACTGTTTTCTCAATCTCGTTGATGACATATTTGGTGGGATTAATCAGCATTTTTGTATCTACTTTACAGAGGTGCAGACACCTACAGCTCCCACAAAACTGCCTCAAATCTCATCGAAATTTTAACACAATGTTTTGAACATTAGTGGCTACAGAAACGAAGAAAAAAATTCTGCTACATCCTATGCGATAGTGCTAAAAACGCTCCAAATGATTTTTTCGGCGCTTAGTTCTACCTCCTATTGGACACTATAAAATAGCATAAAAATGGTACGCGATTCGAAAAGTTTTTCATAAGTGATTATTGTTTTCTGCATATAATGAACATTTGACCGAGTGACGTTTTTTTAGCTGTGTCATTTCGTAATATGTATAAAGGTCGAAAAATGCCAAATCATGCGAAAATTCCATATTTTTGAGCACTGTAGCTATGGGAATTTTGACTTTTATGCGGAAGGAATGCTGCTAAGATAACTCAGCGAGCAAAACGAATTAAAATATCTCATTCCCAGATAGTATTAATTTTCTACTTATCATGAGTCAATGGAACACAATTTCTAATTTCTCAGATGAAGACTTGACTTGCCAGTTCTACAAAAAATTTAACTGATACAAGAAACGATAGGCATCGAAAACAAAATTATACAACCGTCTGCTATTTGTCATTTCACAAAATTCGATGACAGAAGTAGAAAATAAAGATTGGCATCGTTTGGTTTTCCGATTTTTGTCACGACTTCAGACTATTAATTTCGTGTGTTGGATTTTGAAATCGTGTGTGCGATTTTAACTTGATTTATCTAAAGCAATATTTGAAGAGTCGTATGGAAATTGAAACGTGCTTTTCATGCTAGGACGAAAAAATCATTGCAGTCCAATTTAATTTACTTCTGTTCATGAGCGATTTTCGTTAAAATTAGAAGTAAACTGCAAGTGAAGTAAACTGAAGTTTTCATATGGACCAGGCCTTAACGACAATGTTATAACATACGGTTAAGCTAGAGTTTAGATATGTTTTGTGTGCACGAGTTAGACTACAGCTGGTATAATATATAGAGCTAAGCTACAGCTTAAGCTGCAGCTCGACTGGAGCTTAAGTCTCTTCGATTAAACCGGTCCCTTTTCACCGAACTTCGACAATACTGGTTCACGAAAATCTCACTAACGGGTTAGGATAAACGAAAACCTCTCCACCGTATCTAGATCCAGAAAAAATGGTCGGGTAAACGATGTAGCTGGTCTGGATTCGGATACTTGTCTCATATCTCTCTACTACTCACTATAATGTCCTTGGCGATGTTTCTCCGACCGCGAGGACGAACTACCGCCTTGCTGTTGGGGTAGTTGCTGCGGATTGTTATAATAGCAATTTCCAGCCGACGAAGGGTGTTGTTGAGTTGGGGGCGCATGTTGTTGTTGTTGCTGGGACGGCGGTTGCGATTGCTGAGAAACGTGCGACATTTTGTTTGCTGAGCTGGTCGATGAAGTTCGGGAATGCTGACTTGAGCCTGTATTATGGAAAACTTTTTCTACACAGCATATTTTAGGCTAAAAATCTTTGAGTTCTAAGAATTCTGATGTTTTAGATCAGAAATACGGGCAGGCTTTTTTTCGTCATTTTGAGGGCATGGGCCCCTAAAAATTTGGAAATGGCTCCTAAAATTTTAGGTCTAGGAGCTATTTTGGCTCAGTGTTTTTTTCTGCACCGGGCTTTCTGCTCAGTGCAGGAAAGTAAAAAAAAAGTTTCTGCACTGCGGTTTTCTCCAGTTACCACTGTTTTTCCCCCCAGGCCTTTTCCCAAAATGGGGGAAGGGGTCAAAGTTTGTTTCCCCATTTTCCCGAAGTCGTTTTTCGCTTAAAACTGCTCTTAGACGCTTTATTTATGTATTTTTGAGCTTTTTCAAACCTTTTGCTGTTTTTAGAGCCTTCAATTCGCTAAAATTGAGGAAACATTTGAAATTTTTGAGTTTGATTGATGTCTAATCTACAAGCATTGTGGAACAAATTTTCTAACAAACTATTCAACAGCATAATGACTTTGAATTACATGAGAAATCAACGGGCAAGTCCTCAATGATGAAAAGTGAGCGCCGAGAAGAGATATTGATCTTTCCGGCGCGAAGCGCCGGGAAATTTTTCTGGGTTTTGCGACGCTGGAAAATCAATTTTCCAAACATTAATTTCAAGAATTAGATTCGAGTTTTGTGTTAAAAATTCGTGATTTCTAGAATTTCTATTTGAAAAAATTTTAAACCAGTAATTTATTCGCAACATCTCATGAACTTGGCCGACAAGGTATGAGTAAGAGGAGTAGAAATTTCCGGAAACTACTTCCATGAAGCTTTTCGATTGATTTTACGCTTAGAAAGGAATAATCGTTGCAAAAAGTTTACAGGCTTGACGTATTGACCTTTCTCAAAAAATGTGTCAAGGAAAAATGTGAATCTTCATTGAATATCAAGATAAAATATTGAAGATTACCAATTAAAACATGAGATAATACGTATAAGATGATGAAAACTATTAAAGATTAGATGATAAGTGAAGGTAGACATGCTAGGAGCTGCACCTGAGCTAGGAAATAAATAATAATGTTTATTGGAAAATTTTGAGATTATGATTTACTAAAATGCATCTTTTCTGTATACGATCCGATATGATCAAACACGCGACTCAAAAAATTCTGCGCCAATGCAGAAATCACCAAAAAAAATTCAGCACGAAACCTAAAAAGTCTGCACTGTGCGGAAAAGACAGTGTTTTGGCTCCTAAAATTTTGACTTATTTATTTGTATTTAAGTGAATTATAGTTATTTTCATTCAATTTTAGATTTAAAGTAAGTGTTTTACAAGTTATAAAATCGCGAAACATCGAAAATTTCATTAATTTTTCGGATTGGTTTATTCACTTTTTTTTCTAAAAATCAAACTTTCTGGGGAAAAAAATTTTCAAAAGATGGAAAAAATGTCGGGTTCGACAAGGAAAAGATAAATTTTGGCGCATTTGCAATGTCAAAACCTTAATTTTTCCAACTTTTTTGTAACTATAATTGTTAATAAAAAGCCGGGCTTGAATACATAATTTTAATGAACGTGATTCTCATAAAGTTCAAGTTCAATTTAAATTTTTTCAAACTCATGAGAGCAGAGGTCCCCAAGGTCGAAAATTTAGGTAGGGGTAAAATCTTAAATTTTAAGGGTAGTACTGTAAATATGCCGTGACCTTTTTTTTTGCTCCCAACTTTTTGCCAAGGAGGGGGGAGTCGTAGTACTCTAACCACATAGAACTTACATAAATGAATAATGCCCCTTCTGATTCCTGCACATTTAAAGAATCCGATACAACATACTTTTGGAAACATTATTTGAACCAGCATGTGCAGCAGTATGGGCATATTCCATCCCTGCTAAGGCTTGGAACAGTGCTTCCAATTGAAAGTCCTGATGCTGAATGTGGCTTTAGTATTATTAATCCCATTAGACTATGAACTACAAGTTTGAAACCAAGTACCACTCCTGATCCACATCAACAGACCTCACATGTCTCAACTCATAGCACGAAAGTATGCCACAGCTTGGGTAACCACACGCGCACAGAAGACCCAACGCAGAAGCGGGGAAAAGGAAAGGAGAGCATGAAGAGGCAGAATTTTGAGAACGTAATGTTTTTCTTCCCAAGGGGCGATTTTTTGATTAATCACATATACAGAAGTCATTATTTCATCTCCCAATTATATTTATAATGATTTCCTACAAGTAGTATATATTAATGTACTGATATCCTTTCCTAAAAATTGCTATATGGCACAGAAGTTGCATACTTTCCCATTATCATTTGCTCAGTAAATGTGTCAAAAAGAGCAGTGAGTAATTCCTCAGAATCACACATTCTGCAATTTTTCTCAAATTAGTATAACCTACTGGGGAGAGGATGAAGTCTACCAAAATTTTTTGGTATAGTGAGCTGTTTTTATGGGGGTAGTAAATGAATTTTCAAATCTAAGACGGGGGTAATACCCCCCCCCCCCCATACCCCCCCATGGGGTGCTCTGCATGAGAGATGAGCATATTTTTTAATTATTATAATTATTATAATTAATTTAATTTTTAATTCGTAAAATGATATACACATATTTTCGAGCCTTATGTTTATTGAATAAGTTATCTTTAAATTAATTTAGCAGCATTTTAAAGTGTCAGAATCTTAAAAAATTTTCGTTGCGTAGTGTCGGAAAGGTTAAAAACAACAGAAGAATTAGAACAGAAGCTGCATTCTCAATACCCTATACTTTTGTGCCAGAAGGAAATGAACTCACGTGCTATATTAAAAGAAGGTTTGTACAAATATAAACAAAATGTGTTTTTTGCATAAACAAAATTGTCTTTGCACAAAGATTTCTTGGCTGATCTTTGTACAAGTAGAAAGAGGCCTGTACTCGAAAAACTCCGGTTAGCAATAAAATTTTGAACAGTAATTTTTAGAACACGTATCAACTGATTGCATATCCATCCATATAATTTAATTAACGTTCCACAGTGTGTTACAAGCCGATTTTTCGATATTCTTCAATTAAAAATTTTGGCTCACAAAATTTAAATTTGGCTCCTAAAAATTTAGGTCTAAAAGCCATTTGGCAAATGATTATCAGAAAAAAAGCCAGAATACGGGTACAAAGAATTCAACGTGTCTGGTTATTCAAATAATTCAAACCCTAACAGAATGAAATTTTAGAAAACTGGTTCATCTCAAGATCATATTAAAAAATGGTTCATCAAACTTGATGAAAAACATTATAAATGCATTTAGATCAGAAAACGCACGCAAAATCCAGCAGTAGAAATAAAAGAATTCTTCTGAAATCACCATGAAGCTGAACCACACTCATTCAAATATAGAAAAAATTGTTCCGCGCCAAACATTGTTGGCTTTGCATTCTATTGGGCAGTAAGTACCGGTGCCAGCTAAAAACATGGTATATTCAATCCGATTAGTGTACTAGAATCATTTTTATGCAAAAACCATGCCAGTCTTGCTGGTCAGGCGAGGCAAAATATCAATTTTGAGCATTACTTCACAAAAAAATTTTTCCGACTGGAAAACGTAACTGTTATTTACTAAACGAACAAAAAATCTCTGGCTAGCTTTTAGACCTCCTCGGACCAGGAGGTCGAAAAATAGTTCGGATCTGGCGGAACTTCGATTCATCATAAGCCTGCAGCAGACTACCTTCCATATTCTTTACTTACTAGTCTGAGATTGTTGCATGTGTTGTTGTTGCATCTGCTGCACCTGCATAGCGTTCCTTTGCTGCTGACACGACATAATACATGGCGCGGCTGATTGCGGTGCAGGCGAAAAATTTCCATTATTAAAATACGGCGAAGTTTGCGACGCCGAAACCATAGGCGCTTGTGAACCACCGCTGCCACTACCTGCCCCTGTCGCTTGAAGATGACTCAACGGCGAAGGGTTGACGTTGACGAACGGGGCACCGCCGTTCATAAATTGTTGCTGTTGAGGCGGTGGAGCAGCAGCGGCTTGCGGCGGCGGTTGTTGATAGAGCATTTGCTGCTGCTGCTGTTGTTGCATCGTGATCATATTATGTGCAACCGGTTGTTGTTCACTGGATGCTTGTCTTGGTGTTTGTACGCCGGACATTGGCGATTCCATGCAAGACAGCAACGGTTGTGACGCAACGTGATGCTGAGACTGTGATGGCTGAGCTGGGGGTGGCGCATTGAGATGCATATTTTGAGAAATAATATCTGCAACAGGCACTTTTGTTAATAATAAAATTAATATAAATATTACTTTCATACTCTGAAGCGCATATCCTAGGTGACAACTGAGAATTTTCATGGAAGAAGATCGACGCAAAGAAATTATATAGGTTACTACTTAAAGGATCCTGAACGGTTCTTATGCTATTTCCACTTTTCTCTGCTCAAGTTTCATAATCAATAATGACCAAAACTAAATAAATAGTTTGCTACATAAACAATTAACATATGTTCATTACTGTTCAGATTTTTTCTTCGACCGAAAGATTAAATTTAAAATTCCTCCGAGCCATTGAGTGCTATGTATAATATGTGTTGAACCCGTTCCAGTTGGCGGAAACCAAAACCATGAAAACCGCCATTCTTTCAGAAACCGAGGAACTGAAAATTTTAAAATCGAAACCGAGATTTTTTGAAGTCTTTTTTTGTGTTAAGCTTCCAAGGATTTCTGCTAGTATCCGGACAATGAAACCAGTTTTTCTAGTTTTGACTCGAATTCGAATGTTCAGTCAGTATTTTCAAATTTTTTGATCGAAAATGCTATGCATTTTTCCGCTTGTCAACTAACTATGCAGAAATACTATTTTTATGTCCAAATGAGTTTCTCTAATTTGTTCATTATTTGTAGCAGGGTAACAAAGACAGGGTTCGACACAAACGGGTTTATCAAGATTGTCATGAGTTTGTTAGTTCTACACCGACGGAGGCATTTTATACATTTACCAAATAAGAGATTTGGAGCATGGCCAAAATTGCACTGTCATTAGTGCTTCACACCGGGACCACATGTCTCAACGAAATATTGTATAGGTAAAATATTTATGTACAATTACGTTCATTCACTGACATTTTAAGTGGTTGCATATAGTACCCGCATTTTAAGTGGTTGCATACAGTGTTGTTTTTTGTACTCGGTCCATTTGTACTGGTACAAACGACCTCTCAAAAACCGTTAGTACTCCAAAATTTGCAAAAAATTGCTAAAAAGAACATTCATTGTTATAAAATGCAACAAACATGCTGTGAAATATGAATACGTTGGCTATTTTCACGAGACACATAGGAAGGCTACGAATTCAGACACATAAAACACTTGATCATGAGACACAGAACGTGCTCTAGTGAAATACTCCACAAAAAGCTTTTATTATGCTATAGCTGCTAGTACGTCGTTATCGATGGGGACGCATAACAAACAAGTCCATTATTGATACTGAATACTGATGGCCCTTGAGTGACAAAAAATTTTTTTGTCCAAAAATTTTTGTTTGTACCAGTACAAACGAAGCCAAAATTTTCGTTTGTACTCTGGACAATTTCGTTTGTAAAGTACAAACAAAAAAAACACTGGTTGCATATAGTACCCGAAATACCCCGGTAACCCGGGAAAAAAAGATATTCAAAGTGTGAGGCACTAACTGTCATTTAGACTTTTTTGAGGCAAGAGAGAACCATGTCTTCTTAAAACAGCGAAACAGCTTTTAAAAAAAAATTGGCTAGCCATGGGATTCGAAAATCTTGGAAGAGGGGTCACCCAATGGTTGGCCATTGGCCGACAATTTCTGGGAGGGGGGTTCTTATAGCACTTCCTCCAAATTACATGTATGCTTTCCGTGGTTATAGAGCCAAACAAATGTTGGGATAGAGAATTGAGTCGCATTTATACTTGAAGGCACGACCACAGCTGCTGTGACCAGTCAAAGTTTAGTGCACGTGGCATGCAGCCAATCATAATTAACGATTGGTCACGGCTGCTGTGGCAGTGCCATGAAGTATAAACGCGGCTCAATACTAGAGATGTATCGGGTACCCGGACCCGAAAAAAGAACCGAAATTACACGACTATTTCGTTGGACCCCGACCTGATGTACGATATTCATAAAATTTTAGACCCAGCCCCATAGTTTTTTAGCATTTTACAAGCCATGGCTTGTTGGACTGACGAAATGGCTTGTAAAATTTTAGTCTAACAAGCCAAAATGGCTTGTCGTTTTTTGCTTTTTTACGCTGTAACATACATGCACAAGGTCAGGTACCTCAGGGTATTGGAAAGGTCCAAAATGTACACATAGTAATTTTTTTCCAGGATTGGGTATAGTACTCCCAATTGGAAGTGCTGATGCGGAAAGTGGTTTCTCTATCATGAACCATGTTAGGACTGCTCGGAGGTTAAAGCTACAAGGCAATACCCTTGATGACTTGCTTCGTATTAGAATCAATGGGTCGAAGGAGATTCAAAAGTTTAATGCTGCCAAATATGCAAAGGCGTGGATCTGCCAGAATTATTAACGCACTGATGATCCAAGTCAAATAAAAAAAACGACCTAATGAAATTGAGCTGGATGAAGCAACACTGATTTATATTATTTTCCATCAAGCACCATACTTTGAAGCTTTTTTGCATTGCTTAAGTGTACATTGCTCTTGTTTGTATTGATAGAGAAAAATAATAATTATTGACATCTAGTTGAAGCAAACAGATCAAGCTTTATCTCTCTTTCAGCTGAGCATATTCTCAATCTGATATTCTTTAGAAATATTTTGCTTATATTTTTAGTTTTTGGACAATATTTCAGAACTTTAGTTTCTGAAACTGGGCCTATAGCAAAACTTCACTTCGACCTCCAGGGTATAGTAATCCAATATCCTTCCAATACCCTATGTGCATGTACCCACTGTAAAAATAGTCATTTTTTCAATCATTTTTATTCAATAGTTACGTTTCGATATACAACTTATGTTTCAGAAAATAATTTCAGATGTTTGCTTAATTTTAATATATAGTACGAATGTCACAAAAAAAAGCTTTCTGATTTTTTTTGCGGTCATACCATCAAAAAATCAAATGCCGAATTGTCGTGATTCTCAATATACATTTCTTAAAAAAATAACCTAGCATTGGAATTTATTCAGGTATACTGATATTATAAAATTGGCTTGTAAAACATTGGAATGGCTCGTAAAATTTTAGGTGAACAAGCCACTTGGCTTGTGACTCGTAGGTCAAAAAAACCCTGCCCAGCCCCAATATTTTCAAAATATGCTATCTGATACATCTATAAAGATTATATTTTCATTATATGCAGGAGACAATTCTCTATAGGTTATATAGAAAATTTTCTCTAATTTTGCACCTTACACGTTTTACATTTTTTAAAGTGTCCAAAAGGAGGTCGAAAAAATTGAAAAGATCATTTGGACGATTCATCTAGCTTTGATGGTTGCCCAACGATATGCTTCAGATTAGAGATAAATTTTTAAATTTTTTATTAAACTTCAGAAATCAAGTCATTCCTTGACGTCTATTTACAGGAAAACGACACGAGTTTTTCAGAAGCCCTTTGCTGTACTGGAAGGGCACTACAATCGACTATCATTTGATTTATTTTCATCTGGCTAACATTAAGTGATGTGAAACAGGGTGTCTTTAACTGTACCTTATAACATAGGCTGGAGTAATACAGGCGTCATTCACTTTGTAACATTAAATTCGCTGCTTCGATTTTCTCAATTAAATTACTGAAAAGGTGAATTGATGTTCCATCTTTTCCGAGATACCCTCTTGCACAATCATTATGGATATATCGATGAAACGTTACCATAAATTCGACCAACATCTTTCCTTTTTACGCGTTTAATCTGAAGGTTTTCAATGTTTCTTCCACCCGTTGATGGCACATTTAGTGGCATTTAACATTATTTTTGTACCAATTTTCAGTATACGCAGTCATCTGAAGCTCCCAAAACGGTAGGTACCCAAAAAAGCTAGAAATGATTTTTCTGGGTCATTTCGACTTCGTTTTTGACGCTTTAAAATAGCATAAAAGGCAAAAAAGAGAGATTAGAACATTTTTTCATGCCTTCTATATATAATGAATTTGGCTACAGGGTCATGTCTTTTCTGCCCTGCGATATTTCGAAGAAGGTATAGACTGAAAAATGCCAAAAATGTAAAACTTCCAAATTTGGAAGTACAGCAGGTATGCAAATTTTGACTTTTGTGAAGAATGAATGCTGTCACGACACTCAGAATGCAAAACTACTCAAAACATCCCATTTTAGAATGTAAACTTTCAACTTATCATAAGCCAATGAAGCAGCAGGTCGAATCTCTCAGAAATCGTGTCTTTATGATGTTACAGACTAGAGTGTGAAATAATATAACGGATCCGGACCTGGAACCAGGATCGAAATTAGCCGACGATTTTGCTGGACTGGTATCCGGACCCGATATTATTAAAATTTTAGAGTCGGAGCCGATATTTTCAAAATATGCTGCCTGATACATCTCTACTCAATACAGTGATTCCATCATACCAGAAATATAAATAGAGCAGTAAAGGTTGATTTTCGACCTAATCTCGGTGTATATACAATATTCAGGAGAACTAAGAAAAAACTTGACAAAAAATTTAAAAAGTTATTTATTTAATGTCTTCATCTTTGTGTACGGATAATCATCAGACCATAAAATCATTTTTTGCCTAAAAGATGACGTAGTGTTGAGAATCAAGTCATCTAGTGCAGAAGTTACTTCATCTGGAACCAAGTCGCTTGGTAGTTCAACCGATTGTCAAATAATGATTTACATATTATGTTCGTCTAAAGCTGATAAAATTCTCTATTTGTCTCTTGCTTGATCAGTTGTTCGTTTTCTTGATATGATTGTCTGTTCCACCACTGATTGATTACTTTGCTTACTAAAACGAACTAAACCGTGATCGTCTGGTCACTGAGATGATAACCTCGATAATCGCAACGGAAATATGCAGTTTTCTAGTATTTTCAACACTTCTTTGATTAAGAGCTGTCGAAGTATCCGAATTTTGTTTCAAACTTAGAATCAAATCTTTTCTCGAAACTGACTTCATTGAGCGTTTTTCATTGGCAACTAAAATCTTCCCTGAATGTTGTCAATAAAATTCATAAAAATCCGTAGAAATTAACTGTAAGGAGACACTTTTAGGCGAGCGGTTTCTTGGACCACCCTCAATATTCAGGATAAAAATACGGAACGTTTCTCACCATCTTGAGGTGCATAAAAACTTTGACTTATCGCCGCACCGCCACAAGATTGCGCCGCGCTGACGCTCGCTACGGCGCAATTATAAGCGGCATGAAGTTGCTGATTGTAGTCGCAAGACGGTTGCTGTTGGCCACTAGTTTGCAGAACCTGATGTTGTTGTGCGTGTTGCTTCGATGCTTGCTTTGAATGCGCGGTTTTAGTTGTCGATTTAGCTGTTTTAGTCGCAGCCGGCGCTTGGCAAGACGAGCTTTGGGTCACGATTGTTGTCGACGTCGACGTGTATGCCTGCGACTTTGACGGCGCCACAGGGATGTAATTCGCGTTCACAGAACTCGAGTGAAATAAATTTCTAGCGTTATTGGAATTGTTTATTAAAGCGCTAGTATTAACGGAATGTATTTCTTTATTTTTC
Source organism: Romanomermis culicivorax (assembly GCA_963922205.1). Taxonomy (NCBI): domain Eukaryota; kingdom Metazoa; phylum Nematoda; class Enoplea; order Mermithida; family Mermithidae; genus Romanomermis; species Romanomermis culicivorax. The sequence continues at coordinate 844,018 of CAWUHX010000036.1, forward strand.
AATTTTGATGACGGCGTCACTGGATTTACCGATAATTTCGGCGGCGTTGCATTATACGATAGTAAATTCGGCGCCTAGTATTAAATTTGTTTTATAAAGCTGGCAAATAGACAAAAAGTGAGGAACCCCACTATATGAATTTTTGACAATATATTTTTTAAATCGAGCAAATTATGACGCTACTCTAAAATTAATCAAACTCAACATTTTTTGTGTGACTGATACGATTTCAACTTCTACGGCATTGATTTACTGCGCTCGATAAAACGTAGAGGTCCGCAGAGACCTGCATGGCCAAAGTGAAACAAGTGAACTTGACAGTTGCGATTGACAAATTATGTCCTTATCATTAATTTCTGCATTCTTAGTTTCTGAAGAGCCAGAAAATGCACCTTTTCAACCAATTACGACGAGAGAAACAACCAGAACATTGACAGCTTGTGTTTCCATTCTGTGCAGAAAATACAAACAATTTTCCAGCATAGTCCCCCAAAAAAACTCCGCACTGCACGTAAAAAACCTGATTATAATTAGGTTAACTATTCTGTGCTGAAAGATATACGATTCTTCAATGATATATACGTTCAAGTTCCCAAAGGAAAATTTCGTTCAAGAAGTTAAAGATTTTAGACTACCATCTTTATTCTCTATTCTTGAGAAAAACATCAACTTCAATTTTTAATCTCAAAATTACAAAAAATGAGCCACTCTGACCCTATGTTTAAAATACCAGTAACAAGAATAGAAGAAGCAAAACGGAGGACAAAGTTGAAAATTAATCGAAAAATATACAAGGATTGCCCATTCTATAGAGACTAAGCGTTAATATTTTTGAATCTACTACAGGGAATTCATCAGATTTCCTTATACGATTAATTTTCCGGAATTGTCCTTCTGAAAAATCTGTCATAAGGTCGAACGATCGAAGATAGACTCACAAGTGATTATGAAATTTTAATGAGCCTTGGAACATTTTTTCCTAAACTCGTTTCAAAGGACAGATTGTCTCCTCGCGAGACATCAGCGAATTTTCAGATTTTGAGACTAACATTGGAAGCTGTCGAAGAAGTTTCCTCAAACGTATTTTGTTCTTTGATAAAACGAACGCCCAATTCTTGGTCCGAATCGTTCGCATCGCCTCCTAAATTAACCATCATAGAATCGGACGACGTTTTTTGGATATTTTCTTTGGAAGGTTCAATAAGTGGAGTTATTCTCGTTGGCGCCGTCGTGCTAGAATCGATAATATTTGGCGACATGACAGACGTAGACATAGTTGCAGCAGACGTCGACACGCTGGGACTTTCAATTAAAGCCGGTTCGCTCATTAAATCAATTTGAGGCACGGGTTCGCTGATCGGCGAAAAAACGTCACCGAAATTCGGCTTTCGGTTCGCAGATACAAAATCGGGACCGTCACACAATACGGTTGGTTGCGGTGAAAGAGCTGGTGGTCGATCCGAGCCTAAATAAAATTAAATGAAAGTCATGAATTTTGTAGCATAAGCGCTTAACTATCTCCCACACTCTATTTTCGACAAAAATTCAAGTTTAGTTAGAATTTTCAATTCAGAAACAACTGTCAGTAATAATGATTTTGGCCTTCAAAAATCTTATTTCTCAAACCCGAAAAACAAATCATTGTTTGCTGTATCAAAATATTCACATAAATCCTTTAAACGTAGAAATATCATTTCATGAGATTACTTTTCGACGAATGATCACCGTCCAATTCAGTTTCGATACTACTTTCGTCGACGACTCTGGTCAAAATAGGTGGCTCGCCCGGCGAGTAGCAAACGCCGTCGCAAATTTCTTCGCTATTTTTCACCATTTCACCACTATGAAAGTTGGCGATTTCGTCGGTCGCCATTGGTATCTCGACGAGATTAAAATCTTTCTCCACTGATATTTGTTCTAATGACACATTACTTACATCAATTAAATCTAAAAATATAATATATTGCCGCATTAATTGATAGTTTGACGCAGAATAGACAGATATTTGAAGTAGCATCAAAATACGGCGGTAGCATTGGGTAATTTGCATACTTCTAATTACAGCTTATGAATTAATCCCACCTTTTCTAGAAACTGAATGGACAGAAAACAGTAGGGGTTCTAGTTAACCGAAACCGTGAAAAACTTTTCCGGAACCGAAACGGTTAAACTGAAAGTTGGGAAACCGAAACCGAGATTTTTGTGAGGTATTTTTCGGTTTTTATTCTGTTTCAGGTATTTCATATTGTGAAAATATTCCGAATTGCATTCTGATTGGATTTTTCAATACTATGGATTTTTTTCATTGATAATAACTTTCAAGTGGCAACTCATATCATTTCCCGCGTGATTGAACAAACGTTTGCACTTTCCAGTATCATTCGATATATCTGTATTGGAGTGCAAAGGTTCATGATATAGATAATTTCAACATCCGATTGCCACTAGTTCCAAATGAGATCAATGTTTGACCACGTATAAACAAATTTTTCAATCAAATCTTACCCAAGTACTCATTATCCAAGTGACAGACACTTTCTACGTTTTCAAATAATGATGTATGTCGAGATAAATTTTCAATGTTTGATCGAAGAGATTTGATATATTTTTAATATAGTTCATCAGAATAAAATACAGTGCCAACCAATATATAGGATTTTGATTATTGAGTGACCATATTCTCTCATTCCCAAAGCATAATGCGAGCATGGTTTTCTTGTCTCAAGTTTCATATGAAAAATCTCGAGATCAAGATTTTCCGACAAGTAACATTCTCCAATTCTTCCACGTATAAATAAATGATACAATTCTAATAGTTCAAGACTATTTCAGGTAGAAGGAACTGAATACAAAAAATCGATACATAATGAATCTATGAGAAAAATACTGCTGTCAGGCAATTTCCTTTGTATAAAATCCTTTGGACATAAAAATCTTTGGACGAAATCAAATTCCCGTTTTTCCTCGGTTTATCTGGTTATTTATTTAAAAATAAATTTTCCTGTTTCTCAAATAGTTAGGAGCCAAGTCGTTTATCTCCCCAATACTACCCATTCATGCTTTATTTATGCTTTTTGAACATTACAATGCTTATTCAGTCAATTATTTACCAACAATGAAAAAAAGAAAATTTAGAGTTCTACCTCAGATAATAGGCCTATATCAAAATCAGTTTTTTTTCGGCACGCCTTCGTCCGCACCGTGCAGACTGCAGACATGACTCTTTCTACACGATAAGTTTTTTCCGTTCCAAGTTAAAATCATGTAAAATAAACGTAAAATGAGCGAAAACTGTAGATTTTTAGGAAAATTAATCAAAATTATCTGCTTTTCTAATTCGACGAAATTATTTCAGAATTGGTGAGTGAAAAAATAATTGCTACTGGAGCTGAAGATTTATAGATTTGATTTCATGCCTCATTCTGGCGCTAAAATATATATATTATAGAACGCTTGAAATGAATCTTCTCAACTCTAACTCCTAAATGATTGGCTTTACATTCTCAGTCTAGAATGATGCCTCCATCGTTTCCCAATAAAAAAATTGTGTTCACTAAGTTTGTAAAACTGCAAGCAAGTGATAGGAGGTGATTAATTATGGAGTGTATTCGGTTCATTTTTTGCGCCAAAAAATTTTCGGCTTTCGATATACTACGACGCAGGAAAATGAATATTTTCAACATTTACTCAAATTATTCAAGAATTTTCTTCAGTCTAGAATGATTTTGAACCTGAGAAATGGGATTATTTCCAGCAGCTAATCAGCTAGAACATACCTGGTAGACCTCCGACCCGTTGCGGGGGGGGGGTAAATCCGAAATTTGGGGGGGGGGGGGTCGAAAAAAGTCGAAATTTTTCCCAAAACAGGCCAAAAAATACACTTTTTTGCAAATTTTTTCAATTTTTTCCAAACTGAGGGGGGGGTTGGGTGATGTTCAAAAATTTTCTAAACCAGGAAAAAGATTCTGTGGAAATTAGTCGCCATTATCATAATTTTTGTCCAATATTCGAACAAGATGTAGAAGATTATTTCTTCTACATATTGTTCGATATTTTTGACGATGAAAACTATAAGTCAACTGAATAATGAAGAATACGTGTTAACGACCGCGCCTGAGCTGGATTATATCAAATAACAATTAATATAATGCGCGCCGGGAAAGTTTGATGTTTCGACTTTCTAAATCCGCCAAAATCCATCCCTCAGATCTGGAAACATTAGAATTTTTCACTCCATTTTTACGTCGACGGAATAGCCCAATTTTTCACCAAAAACTTGCCGAAAACAATGCGGAGAAATACATGTATTATGTAAAAATATGTGGCACGGCTACTCAATAATGAGGTGCACATCTCAAATTCTATTGAACCGCGCATGCGCTACATTTGTGACAAACATGGAATTATACATGATATTAGGATATTTTCGAAATGAAGAACTCATATAGTAAATAGTATCATATTCGTAATTCGTAATGTCGCGAAGCGACAAAAAATTTTGAATTTATTGAAGTCAAACATCTCACAATTGCTATAAAAATGGCTTAAAATGTGATTTGTTTATGAAATTCACGCTAGTTCCTCGGTTTCCCGATTGCTAAAAAGTCCCAGTTATTTCCCGCCATCTAAAGAACAACTGATTTATTTGTTATAGTAACCTCTAACGTTAGTTTGAATCAATAACTTTAAAACTTGATACTTCCAGAATTTCATAAATCCTGAGTTTTAACCATGATAAAGAAAAGCGCTAGCCTGATACTCAAAATTTATATGACAAATAGATATTTACCATGTGTATTACACATCTCGAGGTACAGTTTCTAACAAAATTCAGCTTCTCATACAGAGAGCTATAATAGTAAAAAATTAACTCTGACTAAAAATCAAATATCTGGTCTAACTAGATACGTTATTTTCAAATGAAAGACATGCCATTTTACATTATTAAATATATTTTGGACCTTATTATTTCCAAGTACGTTTCTGAAACAAACAGGTGGAAAATTACACTAAAAGATTTCTATACAACATGTTTCTTTTGAGGCTTTAGACTAAAACCGTTGAGTACTGATCAGTAATTGATTTAAGGCACATTTTCTGAGAAAACAGGAAGCTGTGGTAAGTAAAAAATTAACATCACCTGAAAATCACATATCTGATGTAACCTGATGCGTTAGGAACGCAAATAATATTCATTCTTCTGAAGTCAAAATTCGTATACCTACAGTGGGACAAAAATTGAAAAATCGAAAATTTTCGATTTTGCCGATTTTTGACATATACATCTTTATACTTACGCAGGTTTAGAAACGTCAGACATCGTGTTCTATTATATTACAAATTAGGCGAACAAATGCACTACGCCTTACTGTAGGACTCATTAGAGTAGAGTGCGTATTAAGAATACTCCAGTGCTCGAACTAAAACTGTCATTTTTTCACAGAAATCCCCATAGCTACTCTTAAAGCTCAGAAACATCAAAAATTTCTCTAAGCGATATACTTTACGATGTCTTCTACCTGTTGACAAAAAATCACGAAAATTCATGTACTGCTAGGCGGTCGCATGACTTATACATTGAATACCATCTTATAATTTCATTTTCTATAATTGCGACCCCAATTGTGGGAGAATCACAGCTTGATAAATTTCAAAAAAGAGTCATTTGAACAAACTTTGTATGCTGAATATCAAAGTAATTCTCATCCAGCATAAAAATAAAATTCATGTGACTACAGTACCTCAAAGTTGAGTTTTCGCATTTTTCTCTCTATTTACGAAATGTGATGTGACCGGCCTAGGCAGGAAGTAACTTTATCGTTGAGCATTTGTTAGGTGCGAAATACAATGCTCTATAATGTCGAATAAAAATGTTTTTCCTCTTCAGCAATTTACCCTTTCTAGCCTGTTTGAAAATGTCAACAAAAAAATTGTGAAAACGGCGACATAAATCCACACAATCGGTTTGGAATAAATCACTTTCGATCTGCAAATTCGAGTCATAGTGTCGGCTAGTTCGTATTTCAGAGATGCATCGGGTACCCGCACCCGAAATGAGACCCGAAATTACCCGAACATTTTGATAGACCTGGACCCGATATACTTAAAATTTTGAACCCGGACCCGAAAAAATTGTTACATTTTTGATTTGGGTCCGACGTAAAACATAGTTATATCGCTGAAAACAAATACCCCATGTTAAAGAATGTGATGACACATCAATTAACTATTGAAATATGAAAAGTAACAAATAATAAACACTTTATTGTTTAGATCGATTTAATGCATACTGCGTTTGAAATTTTTTTCTAATTTTGTATTTTACACGTTTTACACTTTTTAAAGTGTCCAAAAGAAGGTGAAGAAATCTGAAAAAATTATTTATACATCTTTCTGGACACCTTCCCACAGAACGCGGCAGAATTTTTTTCATCATTTTGTAGGCACCAATGTCCAAAATATTGTATTAAAATTTTAGTTCGATTACTGCACCGTCTTTTTGAATCTGAATGAATCCCCGGTCAATACAGTTCTGAGAAAACAGGATTCGTCTATATAATAAATCAAAAGAAAAATGTGGCTTGAAGTCTCGGTAAATTTTCATTTGTCTAGCTTTGATAATTGCAGAACGACATGCTTCAAATGAAAGGTCGAAAAAGTCATTCATTAAATTTCAGAAATCGAGTCATTCCTTGACGTTTATTTACAGGAAAATGCAAAGAGTTATTATAATGCACTTAGTTGTATTTGAGAGGCACTACAATCAACTATCATTTCACATAATCTGGCTAACCTCAGCGTGAAACAGCGTGCCTTCAACTGCAAAAAATTTTCTTACACCTTATAACATAGGCCGGAGTCAGACAGAGGTCATTCACTTTGTAACACTATTAGCACTTAGCAGCTTCGACTTTTTGAACTGAATTACTAAAAAAAGAATTTTGTTGCACCTCTTGCGAGAAGCCCCGTTGCACAAATATTATGAATAGTCGGCGAAAGTGTGCTAAAAATGCGATCCACATGTCACCTCTTTATATGTCTAATCTGAACGATTTTAATGTTTCCTGCATCCCCTTGATGATGACTTTTTCGAGCTATTTCGACTTAATTTTTTACACTTTAAAATGGCATAAAAAGTGTAACGTAAGATATCAGAAATTTTTTCATGCCTCATGAACATTTGGAAATTCATATTTCTGAAGATTTATAGAGACCGCAAAATACAAAATAATGTCAAATTTTCAACTTTTGGATTACTGTAGGTATGTGAATTTTGTTGTGCCGAATGAATGCTGTCACAATACTCAGCATGTAAAACCATTCAAAATACATAGTACTGAGGTAACTACAGAAATATACACCCCCTCCGAGGCCTGACAGCGAGCAAAAAAGTCACATGGGAGTAAGTGCTACCTTCACAATACAAGGATTTTACCCCTCCTAGATTTCCGACCTTGAAAAGGTCTGCTATGAACTACCGACACCATGACCGGAATTTGCAGATGGAAAGTGAGAAAGTTCAAACCGATTGTTTCAAAAGTTTGTGATGTACAGTTTTTCTATTCATTTACGCTCCAAATACATTACTAACTTCTAAACTGAAACATAAAAGTTAGAGAAAAACCAACTCTTATTGATCAAAAATTGAAAATCATAACTTATCGACTAGAATAGTTGGCATTTTTTGTAGATTTATGATACTAGCAGTACGTGAAGTTTTGTCATTTTTTGTAGGCAACTAGGAGACATGGTGGATTATCCACTGTATAGGAAAAATTTCGGTCTTTTTGAGCTGTAGCGGTAGATATAGTCATTTTTCTGGAGAAAACCAGATTTTTCACCGTTTTTATCGTCTTATTTTCGGCATTTCAAAATTTTGTAAAGAGTGTATAATGCAAAATGGATTAAATATTTTCACACCATCTTATAGAGCATTGTATTCTGCGTCTGATGGATGTTCAACCATGAATAACTTCATGTCTAGGCCGATACATCTCGAGTCTCGTAAATATACAGAAAAATTCTAAAAAACGAACATTTTCAACCTTGGGGTGCTGTAGCTATGTGAATCTCGTTTTTATGCAAGATGAGAATAACCTTAATATTTAGCATACGAAACTTATTAAAATTTTTCGAAATGTATCAAGTTGTGATTCTAATCAATAGGTCGCAATTATCAGTATATGCAATTTTAAGATGGTATTCATACTCCTAGTCCTACAATTCCCTAGCAGCAGACTACCCCATAGGGAGGGGTATGAGGAGGGTATTACCCCTGCCTAAAGTCCTAAAAATTGATCACTAGTTGCCCAATTTTGAGACAAAATAACGTGTTTAATGGACATTTAGCTACACTACCTCCGCAGATTTTCAACTTTACCCCTATCTGAAAAATCTGACCTTGGGGACCTCTGCCTAGCAGTATATGAATCTTGTCGATAGGTACACGACTTCGCAAACTATCTACTGAATAGCGAAATTTTTTGTGCTTCTGAGTTATAGCAGTACATATGGTGATTTTTGTAAAAAAATAATTTCTGCTTTCGAAATTTGGTGTTTCGAGCACTGCAGTATTTATAACACGAACTTTACACTCATAAATCATTACAGTAAATCGTAGTCCATTTATTCGCCCAATATTAGGTAAATTTATAGAACACGATGTCTGACGCACCTAAACCTGCATAAGTTAAAAGATGTATAAGTCAAAATCGAGAAATTTTCAATTTTTGTCCAACTGTAGCCATGTGAGTTTCGACTATCAGACAAAATGAATGTCATTCTCGATCCTAAAGCATCAAGCTACACCAAATGTGTGATTTTCAGGTAGGTTTTTTAAAACGTTTTTACTTATCAAAATTCAGTAGGGTCCAGACTGCCCCATAGGGAGGGGTATGAGCGGGTATTACCCCTACCTAAAGTTCTAAAAATTGGTCACTGGTTGCCTAATTTTGAGACGGATTGACGTGTTTAGTGAACATTTAGTTACACTACCCAGGCAAAATTTCAAATTTACCCCTACCTCAAAAATCTGACCTTGGGGACCTCTGGTAGAGTGGTGCTAGAAATGGTGTCTTATGCTGGAACTGTATGGTAAATCGAGCTCATCTATCTTGTAGAAAACACTGGTTTAGAGTGATCTGCCCCGAACAATGGCAGGCATAGCCCCGGGTATTGGCCGGGGCTTGGGACAGATCTATTTATAACCATACATTAAGCAGAAATTCGGACTGTGACTTTTGTCAGATTTTTAAGATCCACAAGTCTTACAAAAATTGAGATGAAAAAGTGAAGAATCTTTTTTTCAGCTTTGAAATATCACTTTCGATTGCAGTCCAATTCGTCATGACATTTAAAATTCAAAATTTCAAATATTTTCTTGTTTTCACTATGCTTTGTGACTAAACGAAACGCTTCATTCAGCAGGCATGTACTAAAACTTATCAATGACATTTTACATATTGTGTGGCAGCAGACATATACTAAAGCTTATCAATGTCATTTTACATATTGCATGGTCTTCCTTCTGCAGAACAGTATCAATAGCTGACTAACTGATGGATGTGCGCCCGGGTAAAACTCTTCGGGAGTCAGATACTTGGTAACAGTTATTTCAGTTTTGCTGCCAGTACCGATTTTCTTCACAAAAAGCTCGACTTTTCTTGATCAATTCGATACGGAGTGATGATTTTTCTGAATTTACTAACATGACGAAATTTTACAGAAATAGTTATATAATGAATGATTTTTACTGAAATCTACCACTTATCGACGGATTCTACATCTTCAAAACTAACTCTGCATTATGCAATAAAACTACTCTGGAATGGGGCATCCTTAAGCACTATTTCAGTAGCTCTACTACACATTGCCAGGGTACAGTGTTTTTTTTGCCGGAGGCAAATGAAAATTTTTTTTTGGCAAACGAAATTGAGGTAGTCATTTGTATATGTACAAACGACTCTTTCCCCGTTTAGGGAAGAAAACTTTGGGGATAAGGTACAGAAAATATGCATTGTGGTGCATTTTAGAAGTTCATAATCTCAAAATTTTCCGGCGCTTCGCGTCGGTTTTAACCTTAATAATCACTATTATGCATTACTCAGCTCAGATGCGGCTTTCAGAATGTCTACCCTGACCTGTCATTTAATGTATACTAGTTTTCATCATCTCAAACGTATTATCTCATGTTTTAAGTGGTAATCTTCAATATTTTATCTTGATATTTAATGAAGATCCACAGTTTTTCATTGGGGCATTTCTTGAGAAAGATCAATACGTCAAGTCTCTAAACTTTTTGGAGCGATTATTCCTTTCTTAACGTAAAATCTATTCGGAAGCTTCATGGAAGTAGTTTTGGGAAATTTCTACTCTTCTTACTCATATATTTTCGGCCAAGTTTATGAGAGTTAACGAATCAACTGCTGGTTTAAAAATTTTTCAAATAATAAAATTCTAAAAATTACGACTTTTGAACAATAAATTCGAATCTAATTTTTGAAATAAATGTTTGGAAAATTGATTTTCCAGCATCGCGATGGTCAATGCACAAAAATTTCTTCCGGCGCTTGGCGCCGAAAACATTAACATCTTTTTTGGGCTTTCACTTGTCATCATGGAGGACTTAACCATCGGTGTATCATCTAATGCAAATTCATTATGCTATTGGATAATTTTCTAGACAAATTGTTCCACAATGCTTGTAAATTAGACTTGAAACTCAAAAATTTTGATTTTTTGCTCAATTTTCATGAATTTTTTTGCGGTTATAAATGAAATTTGAAAATTACACTGATTTGGTTATTAGTTTTTGGCCATGACATAGAAGAACACAGATTACTTACTTATTTTACTTATTTATACCTATTTTTGCTACGTACAAATTGTACAAATGAAATATTGGCTGTCGTTTGTACATGTGCAAATGGGTCATGTACAAAAAAAACCCTGCCAGGCTATGCATGAAAATAACATGAATTCGAACATCTTTGTGGGGTACTGAAGAAGATGTTCGTATTCTGTACGATGCAATAATGCCATAAATCTTACCGTCTTCATTGACCGTCTTATTTTTGTCATCTAAAACCATCGTTTTTTCAGTATTTATAGTTTCGGTATTTTTTTCTGCTCTATCTCCCAATGAAGCAACGTTAGCCAAAACTTGTACAGTACTTTCGGCAGCAATAGAGGACTTCGTTGGTATAGATTCTTCCTATAATGCAAGAACAATTCTGAAGACTTTTTCGAACTACGATAACATGATCTACAGAATAATGAACGAATATTACGCCCAGAGATTGTGAATTACGTTATACATATTTCTCTACAAAAATATACACAGATTAATTGCTTACCTGAAAAATTGGGGTAACATCGGCTGATGTTGAGTGCAACGATTCAATTAAATCTGTCGAATTTCGTATTGTATTTGGATTTTCTCTTCTCGATTCGCTCGATATAGTTCGATTTGTATTCGACGATGAAGAATTCTCTTTTAAATTAGGACGCCTTTGCCTTCGCCCGAAATATTTACTCAAAGTGACGTCGTTTTCATTTTCTGACGACGATAACGAGCTTGATTGGTCGAACTGAGGTTCTCGCTGATCACCTATAATTGGAACAGATATGCATTGATACTTTAAGTCATACATGCAACGGACCTCGGAGGTCTGAGGGGTGTGCGGACTCTTTCATGGATGGGATAAGATAGAGGTAGCCCGGAATCTATGAAGGCTTCAATGAAAGGGAAACAAGATCGACATTTTTGCCTTAAAGTCGGAAAATGGTACGAAAAGATAGTTCTCCTAGATCAAAAATCGATAAAAATTTGTATTTACGGAGGGGGGCGAAGCACAGATAAAATTGAAATTTGCAACCGATTTTGGACTGCCGAACACTGTCATTCTCAGTTTGATATACCAATTGATGTGCTCCCACACCCAACGATAAGATAACAATGATTGGCAAATCTTTGGAGGGGGTTGCCATATGATTGACGCTTCTGGGAAAATTCTTACCATCCGTTACATGTATGATATAGGTCACGTGACAGTTTAACAAGACGCGTTCTATTCTTCTACTCCTCCGTAAAGCATGTAGACACAATCACTAGCAACAAGAAAAAAGAAACATATACACCAAAATTTAGCAACATTTATTTCGTGCATTTTCATAGTGACAAATACAAGTGGCGGGATGACAAGAAAAGTGAACCGATAACAAACACACAAAAAATCTAAAACGGAGAATAACTATTTCTAAAAAGTTAATCATTTTTAGCGGAAAAATCCCAGCCATGCGATTCCATATGAATGCCTACAAATTTAACATGTATATCAATCAAAGACCTTTTCGAATAATCGGGATTTCCCCAGGAAGTTGACAAAATCTTGATTTCAAACGATAAAAAATAAACAAACAGCAACAAATCAATCACCTGCAGCCAGCAGTCTGACAATGACATTTAACTCTGATTGAAAAATCTGGAACCCAGTCAAATAATAAGATAATAAACAATAAACATACAAGACTAAAAACTAATTTGAATAAAGGTTAGGAAGTCATTTTTTCTGGATTTCATGCATATCGCCTCAAAATAATTACAATGGTAGTTGGTGGACAAAACTAGAATCAGGAATTATGAACTGTGTGATGCGTAAATTTTTTTAACAAAACTTCGAGGTAACAATCACATTTAAATCACTACTGTTTGTAAACACTATCAATCATATCATTCTCTAAAATTACCTTTGCAAGTCGCTTTTTTAATATGCCGCTTGACTGATCCTGCATGCCGATCTTTGGACTGTTGTTGACCCGAATCTTCGTTGTCGTCGTCCGAGGTTTCAGCATCCGATTTATGTTTTTGTGTGATTGTCTCGGTGGTAAGACGTTTTTTCAATAATTTTCGCCTCTTTAGAGGCCAACCAGTTTTTGGACGGCGGCGTTTTTTGCCATGATGTTGCTCAGCGCTCGACGCTGCGTCTGTCAACGTCGGTTGTCGATCAGGAGAAGGCAGCGATTCACTTCGATTGCGTCGCCGTTGTTGGACAGGTGTTTTATCGAATAGTGACTTTTTGGGAATATTATTATGAATCTGAAAAACGTCCTTTAAAATTCTATCCTATAAACAGTCGGTATGTCACGAATCCGTTTTTTAGAATTAAGCTTACAAATTTTTAACATTAAAAAATTGAAATTCTCGGTTTCAATTCTTCAATTTAAAGAACCAATCGGTCCCGGTTACCACATAGGAATAGGATCAGGTAGTTTTATGTCACAAATTGTTTTTTTATATATGCACCGCGTATATGTATATGTGATAATGTTCGCGCACTATTTTTGTGAAACAGACAATGCATAACTAATTTTGGAGAATTATCAGAAAAGTAATTCCACCTAAATTTGGATTATTTAAGCCCAAATGCAACATCTGTTACTTGATTTTTTTTGATAAACAATTTTTTGATAAAAATTGGTCATTTTTGAAAAAAGGGTTAACAACAACATAGGTCCCCAAGGTCCGATTTTCGGGTAGGGGTAAATTTAAACTTTTGTGGTGGTGGTGTAGCTAAACGTTCACTAAAAAGGCCATTTTCCCCAAATTAGACATCCAGTGATCAATTTTTAGGGGTCCAGATAGGGGTAATACCCCCTCTCATCATACCTGTACCTGGGGGAGGGTTGGGGGGGACCCCCCCAACTCGGCCAACCCTGTACCCAAAATCATTTACTCCCCACCCCCCCCCCCCCCCAGTTTAGAAAAAATTAAAAAATTTTGCCAAAAAGTGTATGTTTTTTGGCCTTTTTTGGGAAAAATTTCGATTTTTTTCTACCCCCCCAACTGGTCGGAGGTCTTACAGGTATGCCTCTCATACCCCTCCATATGGGGCACTCTGGTCAACAATGTTGATTTTTTCGTCGCTTGGTGCCACAAATGCATCTTAACATTTTTTGAGAAAAATTTTGAGGCCATTATTTGATTTTTTTTGACGAGAAATCTAGCTTTTTTTCTAAACCTCCTAAAATTTTAAATGAGCTCCGTTACGTGTATGCTTGGTATCTTTGGACGATTTTCCCTTTATCTTTGTTGAAGATATGGGTGCTAAGAGATTAATGCAGGAAGCGAGAAATAATGTATACTAAATCTGGACTTCCAAATTTTCTTTTTCCGATTGCCGAGAATTACAAGTTAAAAATTTATAATTTTTACAAAAATACATGGCCAGACACGGTTGAAGCACTGTTCAAGTAACGCATCCTTCGACTAATTCATCAAGTCATAATATATTCAAGCTGACAGCCTATGAAATCAAACAGAGCGTCATATCAGCGAGAATTTAGCACTGAAATTCAAACAAATACTAGAAGATTGAAAAATTGAAATGAATAATGTAAGTATCTAATCTACAGCTCTAGTTAAAAAGTATTTAAAAAGTACTTTACTCAACAAAAAAATTCTTTATTTTCAGATTTTCACTATACTGAGAGGTAATGGCCCATATATTGTGACGACAATGAATGATTTAGACATTGAAAGTAAAAGTTGTGCAGCGCTTGTGTTGAACTCAGTGCTTAGAAAAGTTTAAGAATCTATGCTATAAGTATGCTCTCTGAACGGGTTTTTAGTGGAGTAAGTCTGATATTCAAGCCGCAATAACGAAGGTTGAAAGGTGAACCAAATGAAAAAACATTGTTCTTGGTTGAAAAGCTACATTCACCATTTCACAAAAAAAAATTGATACGAACCCGCCTAGAATTAATTGCACATCATCAGTTCATATGTTTACACAAAATTCTGAGAACCGAAAAATTTAACGATTTTGTATCCGGCACTTGGGACACTTGGAGATTTGGTTCCGAATCCGTTCTTGAAAAATAAAAGAGTTCTTTTCACATCCGGTTCCGAGCACTCGTGACATCCCTAATACACAGAGATTCTAAGTATACTAAGATTTCTTGGAAGACATAAACCAAACTTAAAAGTAATAAAAGATTTATGTTCTACGAAAAACTACGGTATTCAATAAAACCCTTTGGGAAAAAATTGTTTTGATTGACCCAAGCTTTTATTTTTCATTTTTTCTCCACATGCAAATTGGCTCCTAGGATCAAAATTTTACAGGCCAATTAGAATTTCAACGAGTCAAAACAAAAACGTTTATAAACGAATGTGTTGGTAAAAAGATAGTTTTTCAACAAATTTCCTCAAAATACGCTTCAAAATCACAGTAGAAGCCCATATAACATTTTGAATACACTTTCGATCACACATAGAATAATAAGGCTCACATATTAGATCAGTTGTTATTCAATCAATGGTATGTATCACAATTTCAGTTAAAATATTCAATCTTATAGTGAAGCACTACATTTTCGTTTGTCTATAATTCGTCTAATTGAGCGAAATGCTCAGTTAACAACGTATGCAACTTTTTTGCTGTACTGACTCAGGTTTTAAGAAAAATAAAACATTGTGCATTAGCATGATTCTACCAGAAATAGGCGAGACCGATTTTGCAACAACTGCCGTTTTAGCTGTTCCGAATTCCTGACATCTCTCTGGTGCCTGCAAAAGAACTTTTTTACATAGGTCATGCGTCATCGCTTTGTTGATTCGACCGAATGAAAATAGTTTTATATAGTTTTGGATTGTTTGAACTCTTAAAAATCAAAATCAAATCAATGTTTCATGTCTAGGATACAAGCGTGTAAAGGAACATTTCGTGCAACACATCTGATATGCAGAACTACAGCACCACAGAATAATATTTAAAAACATAAGATATGTACAGATGATATATTCTGCGAAGCGGCAACATTTTTTTCAAATTCGAAGCTGAAAAAACCTCTAAATTACGCCAAAATTCCTGAATTTTTACAAGCCAATTTGGCTTGTGTCGCTAAATTTTTAGGAGCCAATCAGAACTTTTAGGAGCCATGGCTCCCAATTGGCCTAAAAATAGAACCCTGGACCGACCGTTTCTTGAAACTAATTTGTATATGTGAGCAAAATTTACTTCTTCGATCTTTTTCTTGGGTAAGACGACACTCTGAGGTAGAATGGGTTTTTTATCGATTATCCCTTCATCAGACCTCCGCTGAAAGAAGACAATCATTGCATTTCAAAATTGATGAAATTTAAATTGTAGAAAAGCGAGAAATAAACCAATGAAAATGTTTCATGTGATTTTTTGTCTTACCTGAATATCATTGTTATCAACAATTGATCCGAAAGTCGCGAGCGATCTGAGCGGCGAATTAATGATAGGTTGCCACCTCAAACATTCGTCGTCGAGCCAAATACGATTCGGGTTACGTTTCGCTTTGTCGAAATTTACTATTACTAGGGACCAATCAATTTCTAAAACCTGCCTAAAACGTATAAAATGGATTTTGCATGATGTCAAAACCAATCTTACAACCGTTGAAACTGGGCAAAGATTTAAAATGTGAAAGAATTTACTAGTGCCGAAATTCAGTGACATTACAAAGTAAGAACCACGATTTCAGGGTACTTTTTGTCAACTAAAGATAAAATTGAAATTGCGTTATTAAGTTTGAAAAATACTTACCGACCATCTTTTGGGGTTAAAAAACGGAGTCTATTTAACGTATCGATAATATCTCTAGACGTCATACCTGTAGCTCTACTAATGCCTACAAATATTCGTAAATCTATTAAAGTCAGAGTTAAAAAGCTTAGGTCAAAACTATTTGATTTTACTTTTAACAGTGATCCTGCCGCTCGATTTACAATTGTATAAATGTTCCAAAATGTAAGAAAGCCAGTAACTGTAATAACTTATTCGACCGAGATCCGACAACGGCTTTTCAGGCGTTCCTGGTTGATTTTCTTTCCGAGAAAGTAAATAACCTAAACATCGTGTAACAGCAAGAACGTAGAAATTCGTTCAGAACAGTTTCTCACTGAAATCGATCAGAAATCGGCCGTAACCTTTCTTTTGATATTGAGGTAAAGTAACGATGCAGGATACATTATGCTTCATTGAGCTATACTTTTCCTGAAACAAGAATTTTTTTTAAACATTATTTCTCTTAGAAAGCATTTCTGTGAAGGTACAAAAAGCACAATTTTCCGTATTAGTTATTCCCCTTGTTTAAACACAAAAATGATAATTCGTGGCAATACTGATTCAAACATGACTCCATTAACTAACATGTCATATCAAAAAGTTATTAATATCATGGAAATAATACAAATGATTATACAAATACCGGATTCGCCCATTTTGTCCAAAATATTTTCATATTGGAGTTACGTGTTGCGTCATAAGACTCATGGCCTCAATTCGATGACAAAAAGTGAAGAATGAAGTTTTGTAATGTAAGTTTTGGAAGTTTTTGACAAAAAGTGAAAAATGAAGTTTTTTTCTGCTTTAAAGGTAAATCTGAACACATCTATCTGGCAAATTGGAAAACATGTACGTAACTCACTTTAGAAAAATATCCCACCAAATGACTACCGTAATCATCGTTCCGGGTTAAAACGTTGAAAACGAATGGATCGACGTCATAATACAGCGTTTTATGATCCAAAAATAATTTGGCTAGTAGACATAGATTTTGACAATAAATTTTCGACACAGCGCCGTCCACTTCGAAAACAGACAAATCTGCCTTTCGATAAATTTCGTTTCCGGGAGGATGTCTAATCGTACATTTATGCTAATAAAATCATAAACAGCGTTACTATATCACAGAGCAAGTAGTTTTGAGAACACGTATATGTGATGTAGATTTAACTAGTGACCGACCGATGTATCGATATCGGCCGACGTATCGGCCGATAATTTACATTTTTGGCCATCGGCAGATGGTTTTACGAGCGGCCGAGGGTCGATAATGTCGATTTCCCATGGAAACTCTTACACTAATCGCCTTTGCATGTAACTATTTACTGATAAAATATTAGGCCACTTTTTGGTAATTTGTGACGAGTAAACTATTGGCTGTAATGACTATAACATGATTTTCTTCTTCAATGCCTTATGACACTAAAGTTCTAAAAATAAGTATTAAGCAATGTTTCATCCCTTGAGCCGTGAATTTTTTTACAATACTGATGGATAATGAATAATTTTGAGTCTTCACCCGCCGAAAGGGCACGCTCAAAAATCGTCCAATTGTCATAATTTATGTACGATTATTTGATAAAATCATATTATTGAAAGTATAAGCATGGTAAACTAAAAATGAAATCTATTGCAATGATTTTAGATAATAAAACTGGAAAACAATTTACATTTTTCCGATTTTCTGTTGGCCCACGTAGGACTGTAATTTGTGAACCAATTCAACGAAGCTCTAATAAATTTTGGACCACAAAGTTCCAAATCCTTTATATAAACGATATTGAATGAAATGTGGAGTATTTTTCAATTAACAAATTTCTAAATAAAAACAGATAACAATTAGTATTGTGGCCAAAATGGTTTACACACCGTAGAATTTATTAGTTATAAATTCATAAAGATGAGAAAACTATGCTTCTAGATTTTCAGTTTTATGTGACATGGTTTAACAGAAAATCGTAAATCTATAGAATATTAGTAGCTTTCCAGTTTCCAGTCTATTTCCAATTTAAGAAAGAAGACTTCATAATTGAATTATGATGCACACGCTATTCTGCCAGTCTTTATGGATTTCTAGAACCTTTTAACAGTTGAATAAAGAAAACTATGAAGCAGTACATTCGAGTATCTCGAATCGGATAACTTTCAGAGAAACAATATCATTCAGGTGTCTTAAGGAAATAAGACATTGATGCTTTACTTTCCTACTGATTCAAATTTTGCAATATCGTAAAAATCTTGAGAATGGTCGAACAATGAACTATCCGAGAAAAATAAACCGATTAAAAAGAAATCTTCGATTTTAATTGCCGCGAAGATATTTTTTCTATAAATAAAAACACTGGTGTTTTGAAATTGGATTTTGCTGACAAAGGCAGCTGCTGGGGTAGGTACCACAATGTGTAGTTTTATGATTCACGCAGATTTTGGCTGATGGTAGCAATCGTCAGCAGATACGAGGTAGCCGACGCATCGCCATCAGCCGATTGCACATTTTCTGTCATTGGTCGTCCGCTAGATTTAACTCTCAAAACAGACCATGAATCAAATATTAAAAGGAATTTTGGAGGAAGACACTACATTCAATAGGATAAAGAAAATTCCATGTTTGGACAACTATTACGATTTTGTATAAATCAGGGTTAAACTCACCATATGACGCTTAAGGACATCGGCACTTTTGATATACTTCAAACAAAATTCACAGATGTACAATTTGCTTAGTCTAAAAAACAACATAAATTAGTGAGCATTATAATCAGAGTAGAAAGGATTTGATGTAATAGACGATATAAGATGGTTGGCGGAAAAATACGTTATTCTCAAAGAAACTGTTCAACGTCTGCTAATCGACGAATACTAATTTTTGAAAAATTAATTTTCAAGAAAAATACCAGTACATATATGATGAAGTCTTTCAGAGTAGAGCTTGAAGACTTTTCAACTTTTCAAGCTAAATCATTTTTACAATGTGCAATGACGAACCTAGCATATTCCTGAGGATAAGGCGCAGAACACCAGGTTCTGATTTCAAAACGACCCAGCTGAATCAAAGATGGACAAGGCGCGGTAGGATCGTGTATAGGCATATCGACATTCTAGAAAAAAGGATATCGCACTATCATATCTGCGTCTAAAACTGATATAAATCCCGTATGAACACCTTCATGGTTACTCTATTTAAAAAATATTAAATTAGAAAACAACGTTAAGCCAGGTCTCGAGCTGGAATAAATTATACAGAAGAGCACAAGACAGATTTTACTATACTAACAAATACACGTTTTCCGATGGAAATTATAAATTTGAATACGATCTAGTGTAACGCGTTGCCTTAAGCACTCTGATCACCGTTTCAACAGTCGTTCATCCCAGTGGGCTTAGGAATTGCAGTAATTTGGTAAGGAAATAGGCAAGACGACATGTGAGCCGAAGATTAAGCTATGTTAACAGGGTTCCTACACTACTGGTCAAAAAAATCCCCCTAAATTTCCCAGGTTTCCCAGGTATCCATAAATAATTTTCCAGGTTGTTGACATACACAATTGGGACACAACTTTCGTTGTTTACACTATATACCTTTAAAGTGTGTATTGCAGGTTTTTTTGGTTTTTTCTCGACTGGCCGTTTAGCTCCTACGGTCAAAATTTTACACGCCAATAGAAATTTCAATAAGTCAAAACTAAAAAGTTTGTAAATAAATGTGGTAGTAAAAAACACAGCTTTTTGCAAAAAATTTAGTAAAAAACACTCTCCAAAATCACAGGAAAAGCCCGCAAAGCAGATCAATCATTTTGAATACGTTCTTAATCACACACGGAATAATAAGGCTCACAAATTAGATCAGTCATTATTCGAATCAATCATTAGTATTTTTTGGCACAAGCCAGGTTGATCTGTAACTTGGGGAAGAGTTATTTGCACAGATTAATTCTTAGTTGCTCACTGTAAAATTGATAAATTTGCTTAATTTGATCAGAAAAATGATCGAAAGTTAGTTTCCTCGTATTTCATTCACTTCGTGTCAGTTCCTGACTTTTAGATTGAATTTCTTGAGTTTTGGGTGAGAAATCAAAAGTCTGGCTAGAGTAACTTGTTCGGTGCCTAGCGCCGAAAAATTTTGATTTCGAGGCCTCTAAAATGTCGGAAAATTCATTTTTCACCACATTCTCCTGAAACTGCTGATTACCGATCTTTTTTATTACCGATTTTAATTATTATTAATGTTTTAATCAAGTTTTTTATACAGCTGTTCAACAATTCATAAGCAGCAAAGACATAAAACTCAAATGAAAAATTCGAAAATAACTATTTTTAAGAAACCATACCCCAGCGTTCTTTTTGCACGGACATTTGTGCCAATTGGCACAAAGGGCCAAAAAAAATTGTGCCAATGGCAAAAGAATGTTTTCCATTCTAAAAATATACTGAAAATCTTTAAAAATTTTCAATCTGCTAAAAGTTTGATAAAAACATAACTAGAGATACTTTCGCCGCACTAAATTGAATAAAAATCGTGCCAACTCTATTTTACCTAAGCACGTCAGGGCGATAAGAAAAACTGATCGAAAAAGCAGTTTATACGATTCGAAAAGAAATCGGATGATGCTGCGAGAATTCGCATATCTTTATATATAATTTTCCAAGCATTTCATATTTTTCCTTAATTTTAGACTAAGAATTTCTTCTTAACACCGATGTAATTGAATTAAGGGTGTCCATAATTGCTTTCTCCCAAAAAACTAAGCCGAAAGTCGCGTCGCGTAAATTTCTGGTTGAAAAATTGCGCCAACAATGTCAATTTTTCTGTTCGAATCAAACACCAAAAATAAAAATTTCGGTTTCCAATCATATTGAATGAACAGTGGAAGATAACCATTTCTATTCATTTTTCGGTCATTGACAATCTCATAGTTTGTTGCCATCATACAAATATACTATTCGAATTCACTTCTCTCAAGTACTATCTAAACAAATAAAAGTAAATGTTTTGGCACAAAAAAAACACTGTCATACCCCAAGCGCTGGGCCTTTTGTATTAACATGCGGCCCAAGAAAAAAATCCCGAGTTTCCCAGGTTTCCCAGGTGCTGAAAAAAATCCCCTGTTTCCCAGGTTGTGTAGGAACCCTGTGTTACAATGAAGATGTAGAATCGTGATGTTGCGAGCGGCGTTTTTGACTCGGCTCGGTTCAACCTCTAATGCTTTCTGTTTTTCGATTTAAGTTTGTTCAAGCAACGCAGAGTCGTACTATTGAAATTTAAATCTTTCTATACCATACAGCCGACAGATTTTGGCTTTAGTTATAATTTTTTGATGTTCGGTCTGGTCTTACGCTTAATCGAGCTAATAGAAACTAATGACGTGGGAAGTAATTTAACGGCCAACACGTTATTTTTAGGAAAAGTAATTGTCTGATCTCGCAAAATGAAATGCTACAGGGGCGTAGCGAGGGGGGGGGGCGGCCGCCCCCTCCTTGGACAATCCAATTCGTAAAATGAATATCATTTGCGCTTAATAGCCTATAGATGCTTACTGCTTTGCTTACCTCAGCTGTCATTTGATTCATTTTAGCATTGGTGTAGATAGGTACTGTATTGATGTCCATAATTATTTTCGAAGAAAGTTCCGCGAACATAAATTTTTTGTGTACATTTAGCTTGAAACGCAACTTAGTATACATTTAGCTTGAAACGTAACTTCGGTTTTGGACGAATGGATAGACGATGATGAAGCTTTTTCTGACGTTCTCGAAAGGGCTAAAAGTAAGTCATTTTCTACAGTTATCAGTCACATTTTTGATTTGAAAAAATTCCCCCCCCCCTCCTTAGAAAAATCCTGGCTACGCCCCTGTATATATATATATATATATATATATATATATATATATATATATATATACAGGGCCGTGCGCAGGATTTTTTCATGGGGGGGGGGGGGCGGACCAGGTTTTTTTTGCACAGGCCAGGTTGCAATGTGCAACTTGGGGAAAAATTTTGGTTGCACAGATAAATTTTTAGTTGCTCACTCTAAAATCAATAAATTTGCTCAAATTTATCGGAAAAACCATCGCAAACTGTTTTCTTGACATTTCATTCGATCCGCGTCGGTTTTAGGCATTTAAAACCCAATTTTTTGAGTTTTGGAGACCAAATGAAAAAGTTAATATGACTAGACTAGAGTAATTAGTTCGGCGCGTAGCGCCAAGGATTTTTTCGGGATTTCAATATTCTGGAACGCTGGAAAATGAATCTTTTCACCTTTAATTTCTCAGACAGAAGGTTTGATTTCTCGGTGAATTTAATGAATTTTCAGTGGGACAAACTGAAATCCAAAAACTAGGCAAGCGGCTTTCAACCGCCAAAAATCAACTTCGTCAAAAAACAATACAGAATCAAATATTTAACCATAATATGATGATAATTAGAACCTTTAAGCACTAACTAGAATGATCTTTTCTAACCGCGCAGTAGAGTAATATAGAAATTTAAAATGAATTGAAACCCGGCGCGGTGCGCCGGAAAATTTTCACTTTTTTCCATTTTAGAACGCATAAAAATGCATCTCCGGACAGAAAACCTAATAACCTTATCAAAAGAGCAGTCAGGCCTCAAGTTGCACTGTGCAACTTGGCAGAAAAAATTTGGTTGCACAGCCCGAACTTTGGTTGCTGTGTGCAAAAAAAACAACCCTGGGACGGACTAGATTTTTTTACTCAATAGCCCCAGCAAATGTTGATTTTATGCGGATATACTGTGTGCATGTTTCCTCAATGAGGGGGGCGGCCGCACCCCCGCCCCCTTTGTGCACGGCCCTGTATATATATATATATATATATATATAACCGAAAATTGTAGATTCCCGCATTTTCCACTCCAAATTCCTGTAATCCCAAGGCTCACTGGGAAAAACAACTATGTACCAGTCAGTGCTTTGATCAGGTCACCTTGTAAATCGACACGTTACACGAGAGCAGATTTAAAATTGGGATTTTTACCGGAAAATGTTCTCCAAGTAGATTTTACAGAAATATTTCTTCTGTCAAGGATCGCTATTGATAAAAATTATGGATTACAAATTTGCTCTAAAATCTCCACAAGAGTATTTCTATTTCTTCATTATTTTTGCCCTTCTAAAACTAATATAATGGCCGCATCGAATTACAAAAGTGATTATGCATTACTTTTTTAACACTCTGTTGAACATCTCTGAATATTCTGCGATCATTGTCATTAATTTCAGCTTGCTCGTCCTGAAGATCGCATTTTTTGGCTAGAAAAAGGCAATCGAATGTACAACTGAAACAAAATTATGAAGTGTGCATACCTGGACAATAGGTTCAAGTGGATGCAGCTCGGTGCCAGACGAGGTAGCGTGGGTACCAGATGAGCTAGTCCTCAGGACCAGATGAAAGTTTTATGTCAGGGTTGATTTGACTGAATGACTGGCTAACAGTACACAAAAGTATCATTTTCAATAGTTTGATGTTGATTTTTTTTCTACTGTACATACATGCCCTTAAGGTTTGTAGAATCTAAAATAAACTGGAAAATCAACTTTGATGGCATCGTATCTATTTTCTATGTCAATCTAATTACATTCTATTTTCTACCCCAACTTGGCTTTGGAAACCACGGAAGCGATGGGGGAACCAGCCTACTTTCTGGTTGACTGGTACCAGAAGAACTGATAGAGATTGTCCAGGCATCAAGGCGGGGTATGACTTACGAGATTTTTTCGCTTTTGGCGAAACCTCCGACTTTTTACAATTGATCAGGGACGAAGACAGTGGAATATCATTATCCGATTCGGAATTATCATTCATTTTCAGAGAACTAATCATCGACGATGTAGACGGCAATGATGATGGAGGAGGCTGCTGTTGAGACGGCGTCATTTTCGTTCTAGCGCGTTTCCGAACGTTGCTGCTGCATTCAGACAATCGACCGCGTTTTCTATAAGACAATAAATTCAGCTGCAAAAAGAGTAAAATCTGAACCGGAACGTTTACGACACGTAATTTTTGTTGTTGAATGTAACAATTGGTAAGTGTAAAGTTAAGCAAATCATGTTGTAATACATCATTGAGCATACAGTTCTTATACCAGTTGCAATATAGTGATCCCGATTTCGATATAAATTCTATTCTTTTTCATAATTCTCTCAGAGCAAAACCAAATCATTGGTCTACTAGCGGCTGCAAACCACGTTTTTTCACCTGTGCATAGCTCGAACAAAAAAATAAGCAAAATGAAAAGTCCATTTTCCGAGATATTGTTGCAATTCTAAATGTACTACAGGTTAAAATTTCAATTTCATCACGATACTTTCAGCTAGCTCAGCCTGATAGGCGTTGATGAATCATGTTTTTGCTGAAAGCCAGCCTGATGTACGCCTACATACTCACGGAAAATTAGAAACACTGAAACGCTATTTCTTGAGATACAGTTGATATTCTGGATTACAAAATATAAAAAAACTATCTCGAGAGAGGAACTCTGTCTTGTAATAGCTGAATCAAAAATCAAGAGCGAAGCTGGCAATTAGTGTTCCGCTTTTGATTTTTGGTATATGAATTTCATTATCTAATACAAATAGACCAAAACACTTCTGTTAACTAGTACATATAAAACTGGCGTTTTGGGATTTGGATACTACTGACATAAACAATGGGACATTGTTTATTTTACTTTTTTACGGCAACTGAATTAAATGAAGATTTTGTTCCAACCTCCTACCTTTTCGAAATTGTTTGAGAAATATCCAAACTGTTTTCGGTCGAATCAGTAAGATTGAAGAGGCAAGGAGATGATTGAAGATTCGTGTCAATTGTAAGAGGTGCGTTGCACGGATTTAATCTGTCCCCAGACGAATTCGCTCGGCTACCGCTGACTACTAAAGACTGGAATTGCGATTGGGACGTAACCGCATGAGATTTTAGCGTAGATAAAGGACAAAAATCGGCTATTTCGTCGAAAATATTATTTGTCCCACGAAAAGATGTCGAAGCAACTTGATTATTCGAACTCTCGATGCTCTAAATGATAGAAGTTCGACAGTAAAATTGATCTGAAAGTGCTAAATAATATCAAGCAGTCAGTCAGTAAAAAGTTTTCATTGCTAAGGGGGGCGACCGTCCCCCGCCCCCTGGGTACGGCCCTGTGTACCACCTTGCCAAAATCGTGGATCTACCCCTACCAAATTTACGGATCTTGTTGATGTAAATGCAGAGTATTTTGGAATTTGAAGGAAAGAAATAAGCAACAGAAAATGGTATCTCAAAATGTCAAACTTTATGTCCTTCTTCTTTTAAGCATAGCGATGAACGTCGAGGTCTAACTATCGCTGTCGGTCGACCGAAAGTGGAAATTTTTTGTCCAAGCGCTAACGAATGACAATCGCTGGCATAACTTGAATTGTATGCTGACGTCGATGGACCATCGAAGTCAATGTCTCCGTTTTTGCTGCTTTTAAAGTCTAAGAAGAAAAATTTAACACAGTTAACGTTAAACGGACAAAAGCGTAACACTAGAAGTTGATTCAGTAAAGTGAAAATTTGACTTTACTTTCAGTAAGGACGACATAATTTCTGCTTGTTACTCCAAAGCTTTTCAGACTAATTCTTACAACTACTTTTTTTCAATTGTAGATAAAACTGTGTAAATCGGCTATGATATAACCGTTAATAAAATTGAACAATTTAAGCCATGTACGGTAGTAAATACAATACCTGCGAGGGTATTGAAAAGATTGCCCGATTCCTTCTCCTTCGTCGGTCCGTCGACGGAACCCTGGTCGGATTTAAAACTGCTCGTTAAACAGTTCTGCAAAGACGCTTGAGCAACTCGCGATCTTCGCTTATTAGTTGGTGTAAAATAATGAGTTAGACTGTCGACTAATCCCTGCACCTTCAGCTGCTGATCGTCGAAGTTTTCCGCGTCTTAAATTTCGTTCTATATATACGAATCGCCGCAGGGCTGGACTTAATGATGTCTTACTATTAAAATTCTGGTCTGTTTGAAACATATTCGATCCTGTCTCTTCAGCGACGCTAAATACGTAGTTACTATAGAGCGGAAATCGAATGCAAAAGTTGATGGAAGAATGGCTCAGACTCGCTGATGGGTCATCGAAAAATTTTTATCGAAAATATTCAATGCAAAATCATGGAGACAAAATTACTTAATAATGGGAAATGGAAAAAAGCATACATAATGACGAGGAAAACGAAAGGCAGTCAGGAAAATCAGCGTGACTTGATAGACCTGAAGGCTTTTATGCGCTCATAATACATAGAAATATCTAAATCGATAGTTACCTTTTCTTAAATAAGTTCTTTCTCTTATATCGCCGTTTAACGTTAGCCGCAGCGTTTTTGACCAGCTTTTTCGTGTGTTTCAGAAGTTCGGCCATTTTACATTCACTGCACAACCATACGTCTATAAAATATTGGATGATTGATTAACTGAAACTAAACGAAGTTAAAAGGAAAAATAATTCTTACCATTGTCTTTCTTCGGACAATCGATCACACAATGACGATGGAATCCTTTATCGCACCCGTCGCATCGAAAAAGCAATTCCTAATATGTATTATATTTATGTAAACGTATGAAAAAACAACTGTAATGAAGCTGTCTCCCGCCCTCATACAAGGTAAAAGACGTGCAAGAGACAATATCTATAAACAGCTTCTGACTATTTTTAGCTGGTCCGTGAGAGGTTAACTTAAAGGCAATACAATGACACAAAGAGAGCTCGTTTTATTCCTTTACAAGTACAAACTTACCCCAGTGTTGTCATTGCATTTATCACAGTATTTACATTCGGCACAATACCACACGTCTGCGTTGAGCAGCCTCGCAGCTAATTCTGGCGTGTAGTTTAGGCACGACGGATGACCTAAATGAAAAATACACAAGGTACTTTGAACAGGTGTTACTATACTTGTATTGGGGCTGAAATGCCATAAGAACCTCCCGGAAACTGTCGGCCATATGATGACCCCTAAGATTGATCAATTATATGGCTGAAATGGGCTATCCATAGGAACCGTCTTTTTAATCGAAAAATTGAAAAAAGTTAATTTTTGGTAGAAAATGGTTATTTTTAACAAAAAAAAGCCAAAAACGTCAATTTTTTGCCGTGCCAGAAATAAATTTTTTTACGGTTTTTTAGACAAAAATCATTTTTTTGGACAGTCTATCGGACAGGATCCCGACAATTGGGTGAACAACAACTGGGTGAATGGCAATTGAGTGAACGACAATTTGGTGACTACGACAACTAGGTGAATGCGACAATTGGGTGAAAATAATAGAAAAGCATCTCCACTTGATCGAATGTGTGAAGAAATATTTATGCACAACGTACGGCCAGAATGAGGTCCGGCCCACCCAGATGGACCTCCTGGTCCGAGCCTGGCCTCTAACCAGGTCGAGTCAAAAATTACTGAAATTCCAACTGCATCAAGAGTTGACTTTCAAGAATACTGTATACTAAAGCAAAATCAGTCGGTTCAAGTTATCTTATTCAATTTAACTCTTTAATAAACTTTTCATGCGCATAAGCAAAAATCAGGTTGATCAAGTAATTTTGAACAATTATAAGCACTATTAAAATTTTTAAAAACTTTTGTCTTCACTAAATCTACTATAATTCTTTCATTTCGAAATCATACGATACAAATCATTGACAGTGACTGGAAGAATTAATTAGCATGTCAGAGATTGACCTGATTTTAGTGAAACTTATTTCATAATCTTGGTTTTGTTTTGATGTAAACTGCAGTTTCTTTCGTTTATTTCAGACTTTTTTTACGTTTCTACCCACATAATGTTAATGTTTTTCATGATTTTCACCAAATTGTCGCATTCCCCCAATTGTCTTTCACCCAACTGTCGTTCATCCAGTTGTCGCATTCACCAAATTTTCCTTCACCCAATTATCTTTCATCCAATTGTCGTAGACCCCTATCGGACATTTTGGAAGAAAAAATCAGAATTGTTTCCTTTAATGATCCCCTTAAAATTTTTGGCAATTGATACCCACAAAAAAGTCGTTACAGCTCCGTTACATGTATATAATGGTTTAAGGGTACGGGTGATAGGAATTTTACAAGGAGCTTCTCGCTCGACTCATGACTGTTGTATCCTTCTCTCTATTACTGTTTCAAGAAAACATTCTGGTAGGCACGATTATCTGCTTTAGAATTACGAGGAAATAAACAGTAAACCGAAAAGCTTACCGCTCTTGCTACAAGTGTTGCATGTTAGTAAATCTTCACTCATGCCGTCGGAGTTTCTCAACGCAGACCCGTTGCACAGTAAACAAATTTGATGCTAAAATATGTCAAACTTTTAAATTAAGGTTTAAATCGGGTTGAAAAATCGAAACCACATTTTTTTCGCAATTCAATATCAACTTACCTTATTTTTTGAAGAACTATTCTTTGCCGTTTTCTTCGACTTATCTTTCGAAACAGGAGAAAAGAAATTCCTACTGCCGATTTTGAGTGTGCCGAATGGGGTGCGCTGTAAATAACTCAAAGCGATTCCACGACTCGCCGCTTTTTCTAATACCGCATTAAAATTGACCCCCGACGAAATACTAACATCGTAGCTTAGTTCGATATGTTTACGAATCGATTGTAAATCCGATCCATTTTCGTCACTTAATTCCTTGATCGAACGGATGACAGTTTTCATTAAATCGCATTGATCATTAACCTAAAACGATAGAAAAACGTTGAATTTACTCATTAGTGTCATAACATTAGTTGGGTAAAATACATTAAATTTCGAAATTGCAAAAAGCTTTTGCTCTATATATTAATTACGTATACATACTCTAAGTATGATTTCTAAAATTAAGGAATTAATTTTAAAAGTTTATGCTATGAGCAGAAGTAGCTCTCAAAGGTTAAGATGAGCAACTGAAGCGAAATTCATACACAAAAAACTGCAGCGGAATTAACCACATAATTAACTAGGATTTTGCTTTGATAGATTTTAATATTTGGCACATAGTGAGTCGAGAAGATTGTCTACATACCTTCAGATGTCTATATCTAGCTTGTTTAACGAAATTCGGGTCGTTGTAACTGAACATGCCGCTATGATTCATTTTCAGAATTAGACCGTCTTGTACAGCCAGGTTTAATTGTTGTAATACCGTATTTTTATCGATTTTGTGCAAACTTCGTAGTTTGGAAACGATGCGATCTTCGGTTGGTCTTTGCCTTTCGTTCCTAATTTGGTTGATCGCATTCAACATGCGACCGATCACTTCCATGTTGACATATCCCCGATAATTATCGTGCTCTTTCATGACGATTATATCACAATTAATATGATATTCAGACGCATATCACGAGGATTGATAAAAGTATAAATAAGACAAGGAATGCGAATCAGACGCTTATCCTTGGACTCGATGCTTGCTACAATGAATATCTACAACAAAACAGTTTCACCGTTTTCGAATGCAAAAATTATGTTCGTAACGTTAACTTCAAGTGAAAGGAACAATTTTGAGAAAATCTGTGTTTTTTTCTGCACGGTCCTTTTGCACCATGCAAAAAAGTCACAAAACTTTTTGCATACAAGTAATAGAGCAAAAATGACAGACATCCGAAATGGCTCTGAAATTTAAAAGTATTTTCTTCTACATTTAGTATTTGCCTTAAATATGCTGCAAAAACTGAAAAACTAGAAAAACTAACTGAATAATCTTTAAATTCCCGAAAATCGTGTTCTTGATCAAAAAAGGGTATTAATTTTTTGCTGTCATTTGAGTTTCAAGAAAGAGTATGAAACGCTTCAGGAAAGTAAGATAAAACAAAGTTTTTCCAAAATACATTGATTTAAATTCGTTATTAGAAAAGCGACTGAATGTTAGGCTTGTTTTATCAATAAATCAATCATTCTGCAACAAATTACTTGGTTTTTAACAAAAAAATTCTCAAATACTAGAGAAATTTATTGAAATTACGATAATTGTTAGAATTTATTTACCTCGCGGCGGTAGGACCGAAGTTATTGGAATTTTTCAGCTTTTAGACTTATAAAAAAATTTTCAGCTCACATGTTTGATTTATGTACAGAGCCTAAAGCAGCAGTAAGTTTTTGCACAGAAGTCAAAACTTTCACACCGTACGAAAAAATACTGAAGTGGTGGAAAAATCTCAATTTTTGTCAAAATCCGACCAAAATACTTGACATTAACGATTAAAAAGGAGATAAAGGTCTATAATTGATTAACCTGTTGAAGGGTAATTGATAAGTGGAAGTGAACATACATGTAATTGAGGTGGGGGAAAGTGCTATAGGAACCCCCCCTCCACAGGAATCGTCAGCCATATGGCTATCCATTAGGCGACCTCTCCCCCAGAATTTTCCAATCCTATGGCTAGCTCTATGGTAGTCATAGAGACCCCATACTTTTGGTTGGAAAAATACTGAAAAATGTCAATTTTTTGAAGAAAAAAACGTCAATTTTGAAACAAAGAATGGTCAAAAATGTCTATTTTCTCGGCGCTCCGGGCCACAAACACATTTTTTACATTTTTAAAACAAAAATTACTGATTTTTGAACCGTTTTTCTGATTTTTTTGGCGAAAAAAGCACATTTTTTTCCGCCAGAGACCCCTCATCCTAAAATTTTGGGAATCAAAGACTCCGGGCCAAAAAAAAATGGCCCGACAGTCGACACACCCTCCCAGACCCCAGGGCCCCGTTGCATGTATGGAAGTGAACATGTTGTGTGGCCAAAACAGTCATACAACTCAGATTATTATACAGGGCTAGCGCCTCTTTTCCGTGGCTCAGTTGGCTAGAGCGTGCGGACAGAAA
Source organism: Romanomermis culicivorax (assembly GCA_963922205.1). Taxonomy (NCBI): domain Eukaryota; kingdom Metazoa; phylum Nematoda; class Enoplea; order Mermithida; family Mermithidae; genus Romanomermis; species Romanomermis culicivorax. The sequence continues at coordinate 875,464 of CAWUHX010000036.1, forward strand.
CCGCAAAGAATTGGGTTCGATGCTTGAATCCAGGACCAGCCGGTTTTTATCAAGTTTTCTACAGTCCCATCACAAGGAAACGTGCTTCTCGACACATATATACTAACGGACGCGCTTGATAGAAAATAAACTATCATAGGAAACTTTTAGATTTTGGCCTTCTAAAACTAAAATGCATCTTTTTAGTCTTGGGCTATACACTTTTCCACTTAAAATATCTCACTTGAGAAAAGAAAAACGGGGCAGCCGGACTGTTTTTCCCCTGCTGACCTTATTACTAATTGGGGAAGACAGTGGCGTAGGGAGAAATTTTTTAAGGTGATGGAAGAAATTTCCCCTATTTTGAACTAAAAACGTATGAATTTTCACTACATATTTGTAGTTTTACTATTTTGCTTAAATACGCACTACGCGTGATAAAACCAGCATTTTTCACACGCTCCACATTTCGCCAACATGGAAAAGTCATGAAAATTGACATAATTAGACTGCTAGGCTTGCCCTGGTTCGGTGCAAGACTACTCAAAACTATGAGTTTCCGATGACAGCAAAGGCGATTTACAATGTAATTCCAGCACAGAATGTGTAATATAAAATGTAATGATAAATATTTCTTTGAATCAAAAGATTTGACTTCTGTCACATAAATTTTGGTTATTAGGCTGGTCTATCGCTTTTATCAAGGTTGGAGCTCAGGATTTGTGTTTTTTTAAATATTTAATTTTTTGTCAACTACAATACTCAAACTCTTTCTACTTTATCAGGGAGAGCCAAAAAAGGCAACCGACGCTGACTTTCATAACTTTCGAATGGATGAAGCTTTTTTAATGCGGATTGTTGCACTGGAATCCTCTAATTGTCTTTGTTGTAACGGCAAAGTTTTATGCTCCCAGTCTTTATGATTTTCACATAAACAGAAATTTCGTAAAATTTGTCTTTTTTGAAAAAGTAAAAGTTGTCTTATTGAGAAACAAGTTTTGTAAAGTTGTTTACACACGGGAATACACTGAAAATCACCCAGATTAGTAATTTATACGTAATTCAAAGTCATCGGGTTCTTGTTTCAATATGCACAAAATTTCGCAAAAATAAAGAACATTTGTTTTGAAATCATGTATGTAACTTTGTCAGGGAAACTTAAGACGTTTTACCAAGACTATTTGACTACTAAACTTTAGATTATCGAGCAAGTCCAAAAATTTACGATTGAATTCCTCGAATTTCGGTGGATTTGTACAGATCTGTGTTATTGTTATCTCGTTATTTGCTTAAAATATTTGGATTCGACTTCCTTTTCACTTTTAATTCGTATTTTTGTCGTGCAAATAATGCCTTATAACTGCAAAAATCTGTACTTAATTCAACTGTTCGCAAATTTGATTTTTTTATTCGCTGTATTGATCGTGGAACAGCCTAACAGGGATGTTTCCGGTGCCATCTTTTCTGATGGTGCCAATGCCAAACTTGCATGCTTTTTTATCGATCATGAATTTTGTCTTTTTATATTCATCACCAGTGTTATCTTTGAAAAATTGAGTTTGATATACAATCGGCGATTTGTTGTACGAGACAAACTTTTTAGGCTCTGCGCAAAGAAATTTTTTTGATTTCCATGTTGTAGCAATTGTTGCCTCACTCACCATGCAATATCATAGTAAGCTTGTAGGTACACGCATGCAAATTATTATTAGTCATGCAAGGATTGTATTATTCAATGAAAAAAAAAATTTTTATAGAGACTTATAAAAGTTGTTTCTACGTGTTTTTATAAAAGATGTTTCTATGTGTATAAATTTTTTAAATCTTTCTACAATTCTTCAATTAATTAGCATTCCAATCTTTATAATTGCACTTTTTTCTCTACGTAATTAGTGGACATATAATGTCACAATTGTTATTATCAAAATTCCTCAAAAAATCTAGCCAAACTGCATTTGAAAAACCACCAGATGATAATTCTTCAGAATCTGTTGAAATTCCACCATTAAAAGACGAAAATCCCTACATAGAAGCTAATAATTTGTATTCTACTAAAAGTGAAAATGTGGCTCATGAAGAATTGGATCAAACTACAGCATCAAAACGAAAAAATGAATCTTCCAAAGCGTTTGTATGAATTTAAAACAAAATGGGCAGAGCAATTTCAATGGCTACAGGTTAGTTGGCATAAATATAAATAAAGCCGTTCGTATGCCTGACATGTAAACAATGAAAAATCTGCTTGGAACACTGGAATGCTATTACCAATATGGTGAATTTATGCTTCCAAATATCATGACGGAAAACGGATTAGGTGCATAAAGCAGCCGAAGAAAATCAAAAAAATCGTTCAAAAAATTGTTGGAAAAAGCTGTTAGCATCAGATTACTTAAACATAGCGAAATTTCAATAAAAGTCCTGCGAAAGGTCTTGTATGCTGTTCAAAAAATGTTGCCGATTTCGTTTTCAACAAGGCTGCATGAATTTATTAAATTTTACGGCCAACTGATTGAAGAAACAAATACAAACTATAACACGCTCCTGTTCAACGGATTTTTGCTTCACGCTTGTGATCAAGGAATTTTTGCTTCAACAATGATAATGAGCATTTTTCGACGCAAAGCGCCGAAAATTTTTCGCTTTTTGACCGATTTTCGGTCAAAAAAGTCATTCTCGACCAAACAATAGATATTTTTCGTCGATTTCCGGCCGACTGGGAGGAGGAGGTAGCCGTCGACTACTGAAATATGGGTTGGGAGACTACGTGCACATATAGAGGAAGGTAGGAGGTAAGCCCTTCTACCTGAAACCCTGGACACCCCAGAGGCCCACAAAATTTGTGTGCATATTTTGTATGAAAAACATGCATGTGAAAATTTTTTCTGCTCACCCACCCCCAGCCCGCCCCTCTCGATGAAAAGTCCGAGGACCGCTTGGAAAATTCCTGAAATGTATGTCTGAGAGGGAGTCGTCGACAACTGCATATACGATAGAACATTTTAGACTGACCCTTCCTCCTCAATCTCACCCACCTACATGCATTAGTGCCAATTGGCACAAGAGGCCAAATAAATTGATGCCAATGGCACAAATAAATTTTTTCACCTCAGAAACATTAACTGAAAACTTCAAAAAAGTTTTGAGGCAAAAGTTTGATAGAATATAATAGAAGCTACCAGAGGTCCCCAAGGTCGAAAATTTAGGTAGGGGTAAAATCGTAAATTTTAAGGGTAGTACTTGAAATATGCCGTGACCTTTTTTTTTTGCTCCAAACTTCTTCCGAAGGAGGGGGGAGTTGTAGTACTCTAACCACATAGAACTTAGAAAAATGAATAATGCCCCTACCGCCGAAGTGTGAAAAAGGAAAGGAGAGTATGAAGAGGAAGGATTTTAAGAACATAATGATTTTCTTCCCAAGGGGCGATTTTTTTATTAATCACATATACATAAGTCATTATTTCATCTCCCAATTATATTTATAATGATTTCCTACAAGTAGTATATATTAATGTGCTGATATCCTTTCCTAAAAATCGCTATATGGCACAGAAGTTGCATACTTTCCCATTATCATTTGATCAGTAAATGTGTCAAAAAGAGCAGTGAGTAATTCCTCAGAATCACACATTCTGCAATTTTTCTCGAATTGGTATAACCTACTGGGGAGAAGATGAAGTCTACCAAAATTTTTTGCTAGAGTGAGCTGTTTTTATGGGGGTAGTAAATGAATTTTCAAATCTAAGACGGGGGTAATACCCCCCCCCCATACCCCCCCCATGGGGTGCACTGGAAGCTACATTTATCGCACTAATATGAATAAAAATCGTGCCGACCCTATTTTTCATGTAATCACGCCAGTGAGATAAAAAAAACTGCGTGGGAAAACGGTTTACAATTCAAAAAGAAATAAAATGATGCGACAATTCAAGTATATCTAAATAGCATTTCCCAAAAAAATTTATAGCCCTTTAATTTCGGCTACGGATGTCTTTCTAACAACGACTTAAAAATTGCACTGAGGATGTCCATGATTGTGTGTGCTCCTGAAAAAAATTGAGTCAAAAGTTGAGTAAATTTTTGGTCAAAAAATAGCGCTAACAACATCAATTTTTCTACTTGAATCAAACAATATGAATAAGAAGTTCAGTTTCCAATGTGAATCCCGCTGAATGAACAGAAGTTGTTCGAATTTCTATTCATTTATTTATCAGCCACTGACAACTTATAAATTTCCTGCGATGATACACAAACATGCCTATAACCACGAATTTTTTTCGGGGATTCACACATTTTTTTCACCTTATTTACTATAAAATTGGCATTTCTGACGAGTTTTCCATGAAGAAAAGACCAAAGGCACCTTAACCTTTTTTATCACTTGAAACATTTTGGGGGCATGACTCTCCCAACCCTTCCTGTCTACAGGCCTGTATACAAATATACTTTTGGAAAAGAATTCGCTTGCGTCCGGGTCAAATAAAAGTAGTAAATATTGTATGTATCCACTTGCTCGGCGCCAAGCGCCAAGAAAATTTTGGCCTTATAGCAACAGGATACCTGTAATGGAGGGGGCCGGAGGAGCCCCCTAACTTGCTCGGATCCTATACCCAAATGTTGTCACCCCCAACTCGAAAAAATTGTTTTTCGGCCTTTTTTGGAGGATTTTCATTTTAACCTTCTTCAAGATCCCTTTGCCCAAAATTTTGGGAAACTGGGTACTTTCAACCCACATATGTTTCTGGTTAAAAAGTGAAATTTCAACGGAATTTTTAAGGACCATTTGGTGGCCAATTAAAAATGGCTAAAATGTGAATTTCTGGCGGTTTTACAATGTTGCCATCACAAAGAAGTGAAATTGGGCCTGGGAATGCTCTTTGAATGGATGTTCAGCAATAATGAAGCAGTTTCATACACCCTGACCTTCGCTATTATCTAAATAAAAACTTGATTTGACGGGCGCTACGCGCCAGCCTATGAGCTCTACGATGCGCTCTTCGGATGCAGCTATTGCGCCCTAAGCCTAAGCAAAATTTTAAAAGCTCCCTAAAGGTCATCTCGAACGAAAAAAATCATTATTTTCACCTCAGAAAAATGTTGAAAATTTTTTTGTATATGGTCAAACCCGTCTAACATTTTACCGTTTTTCTATACATTTACCATCATTTCCCGGCACTTATGGAGTTTAGGAGGTACAAACATTTTTTCGAAATTTTTTACAAATTTGCATATTTCCGACTAAAATGATGACGCTAATTACGAATATGTTAGTAGTTTTCCATAAAATCGAATATTTTAACTGCTAACAGGGTGTCCTATGACAAAACCATTTTTGCGAAATTAACATTTTTGTAACTATACGTTATAGGTAAACCGATGATGCCGATTACGAATATGGCAGTAGTATTGCATGCAATCAAACATAAATTTTCGAAAGACCGTGGTCTTGTGCCCATTAATAGCTTCAGGAACTGTTGCTGCGACCAAATATAAATTTTTGAGCCGAAAATCAGAAAGATCGGGAAAAGCACGAATAATATTGGCCATATTAAAAATTTAACGGAAGAAACTTTTGAAGGAAGAAACCTCTATTTCTAAAGAAGTTAGAGAAAGAGAAGCTATTTTGGTGAAAAAATCTAAACTCGTTCCCTCTATCCATAACGGTACAAAATATAAAAAAGCTAAAAAATAAATTGAGATCAGAAACTAAAAGACATCAAATTATGAAAGAGATGAATCTTGTTAAAGCTGGAAACTTACGCTAATTTTATCAGTATGTGAACAGCAAACTTTCTGGATCTAAGGCCAGTGTTTTTTTTGCACGAGCTCTTTTGCACGGTGCAAAAAAATCACCAAAAAAGTTTTGCACGCCAAAAAAATTTTGAAATTTGGACCTACTAAAATGCACCAAAATGTATCTTTTCTATATGAAAACACCAAATTTTTTTCCACAATTGATAAAAAAACGTGAAAAAAAAGTTTTGCACAGTGCAAAAAAACACTGTCTAGGGCTATTCCTGATCTTAAATATAGAAGCATAATTGCCATTAATCCTATTGATAAAGCTGACTTGCTAAATGATTATTTTTCCTCTATTTTTCCCAAACCTGAAAATATTCCTGACCCTAACCTTACTTCTGATAAAAAATTTGAACATAAATTCTCTTGTAGTTTTGATTTCCTCACTGTCCTTTCAGTGCTCAAAAATCTCCAACCAAAGTTATCACTAGGTCCAGACAATTTATGTGCATTCTTTTATAGGAAACTTCACCTTGTTCTCTCTGAACCATTGTCAACCATCTTTGAAGTCTCCTACAGGACTGGAGAAATACCCGACTTTTGACGTGAAGCAATTATTGTTCCCATTTTCAAGAAAAGTGATTCCACATTGGTTGAAAATTACCGACCAATTTCTTTTTGCTGTATCTCATGCAAGGTCATGGAATCAATTATTAATTTGAATATGATTAAGTCGATTGAAAGTCTGCATTTTCTGTCATCTAAACAGTATGGTTTTAGGAAATCTACGTCTTGTGCACTGCAATTGTTGCATTGTAGAGATATATGGTCACGTTCACTTGATAAGAAAGTACCAATGGATGTTACATATGTTGATTTTTGTAAAGCTTTTGATACTGTACCCCATGACCTTCTCCTATCTTCATCACTGGAGATTTCAACTTGCCCAATGTTAACTGGGTCAATTCTACCTATCCCAATGAAGCCACCTACACATCGTTATTTGAGTGTCTTTCTAGTACGAGTCTCCAACAGCTAGTTTTGCAACCCACTCATAATAGAAATATCCTTGATCTAATTTTTGGTGATAGATCTGTCTTTGATGTCTATGTTGCCCCTCCTTTTTCTAAGAGTGACCACTTGAGTGTGAAGTTCAAAATAATTTTTACGACAACACCCTCTATTGCAAAATCTCTCCCCTTGAACTTTCCCAAGGCAAACTATGACACTATCTCTGCGCTGTTATTCCAAGTCTCTTGGCCTGACGTCTTTTCTACATGTAAAAATGCAGATGACATGTATTGTAGCTTTATTGACGTTTTCAAGCCTATTATTGCACAAAACATACCCACATATAGATCAAAAAAAGCAAAAAAATATCCCAGATACCTAAGTCGTTCGCTAAAAAATTAAAACATTGGAGAAACTAAGAAAACCCAAATCAGTCCTTGATAAGTTTCTTTTCAACAGTCACTACAATCTTCTAAAAAATCAGATCAAATCACATCAAATCCAGATCGAAAAGAAACTTATTGACAAATTAGATCCCAGAAGCTTTTATAAATTTGTAAATTCCAGAATCAAATCAAGTAGAACTATTCCCACAATTCGCACAGGCAACACAATTATTTCTGATGAAGATCAAAAACAGAACTTTTCAATGATTATTTCACATCAGTCCTCACCAATGATGATGGTTCCATGCCACATTTCCCCAAAAGAACTATATCTGAAATCTCCAATGTATTATTCTCTGTTGAGCTCGTTCGTACTGCTCTCTGTAAACTAAATCCTTCCCTCGCCTTGGGTCCTGATGGGTCATGTGCCTATTTCTTAAAAAAACTATCCAACTGTTTGGATGACCCACTTTCTCATATCTTCGAGGTTTCCTTCAGAACTGGAGCATTACCATCTATGTGGAAAACTGCTAATGTAATACCAGTATACAAAAAAGGTGACTCCTCATCAACTTCAAATTACCGACCAATTTCCCTTTGCTGCGTAGTTTGTAAAATCATGGAAAGCATCATTAATTCTTCTATTATAGAATACCTCAAAAGAAACTCTTTATTAACACCCTCTCAGTTTGGTTTTTTGCCAAAAAAGCCCTGTGAAACACAATTGTTCAAATGCAAAAATACTTGGACCCAACTTATTGATTCAGGTTCTTCTATTGATTTGGTATACATTGATTTTAAAAAAGCTTTTGATTCCGTCTCCCATAGTAAGCTTGTCGTAAAGTTAAAAAATTATGGCATCTCTGGTTTTCTTAAAAAATGGATCATCTCCTTTCTTTCAAATCGCACTCAAAGGGTTTGCATTAACAACAAACTTTCCCTAGCATCAGACGTAAGCAGTGGTGTTCCACAGGGGAGTGTTTTAGGCCCAACTCTTTTCCTTTTGTTTATAAATGACCTTCTAGATACACTAAAATTTGATGTTTACCTTTTTGCCGATGATGCCGAAAATTTCAACACCTCCACACACTGCAAAATTCTTCAAAATGATCTTGATCAAATTTTCAATTGGCCCAAAATATAACAACTCGAAATCTCTGCCGAAAAAAGCACTATTCTTTATATGGGGCATACCAATCCAAAGTTTCCCTACAATTCAAGATTGTCTGGGCTTGGGCGTACTTATATCTCAAAACTTGAGTTTTAGAGATCACTTAATTTCAATTACTAAGAAAACTCACAGCTTAAGTTCCTTGATAATTAGAGCATTCACATCCCAGGATACGTCTAACCTGGTGCGTGCTTTTACAGTTTATGTCAGTTAGTTCAACCGTTTTGAATCCTTTCTATGCCTCAGACACAAATCTCATTGAAAGGGTTCAGAGAAGGTTTACCAAAAGAATATGTGGTTTTAGGTCCATCCTTTCATATGAAGAGCATTTGGTGAAGTTATGCTTAGATAGCTTAGAAATACGTCGACTGCGTGCTGCATTATGTATGATGTTTCACATTATTAAGGGACAATCCTGTCTCCAAAAATCAGACCTTTTTAATCGCAACAATTTTGAGTCTACCCATCGTAAAAATGACTATAAACTCCAAATTGGTAAAGCAAAAACAAATATTAGGTTTATACGATTTCTCTAATAGGTATATTAATATCTGGAATCAACTTCCAAATGAAATTCTCAGTTCTTCCAATTCACACACATTCAAAATGAAAATTTCCAAAATTGATTCCTCAGATTATCCTGGGGGAGCGCGTTAGCCTGTTACAGAAATGTAACCTGCGCTGCCTATTACTCGTCACTAAATTTCCCTATTTTTGATCTCTAATTAGTCGTTCGAATCTTCTAAAATTTATCTTTTACATTTATTCACTATTTCCTCTTTGAAGAAGAAGAAGAAAGAAATTTATTAAATGCGAATAAATACAAGAGTAAATGCGACTAATACAGAAAAGCTCATGTACGTGACAAACGCACGTGCGAATTGAGCTTTAAAAAACGACTCAATTTAGACCGAAAACAGGGCATATTGTTCGAATGAATGATATCATTGGGTAGGGAAGTCCAAACCAGGGTTTTTTTACCTACGAGTCACAAGCCAAGTGGCTTGTTGACCTAAAATTTTACAAGCCATTCCAAATTTTTACAAGCCAATTTTATAATATCAGTATACGTGAATAAATTCCAATGCCAGGTTATTTTTTAAAGAAATGTATATATTGAGCATCATGGCAATCGATCAGAAAAGAGATGTCATGCAACATTTATTAAATAACATTTTAGAGCCGTTAATTCATCAAAATTCAGGAAACTTTTGAAATTTTTGAGTTTGATCGAAGTCGAATCTACAAGCATTGTGGAACAAATTTTCGAGCAAACTATCCAAGAACATAATGACTTTGAATTACATGAGAAATCGGCGGTTGAATCGTCTATGATGACAAGTGAGAGCCCAAAAAGCTTTTAATCTTTCCTGCCTGAAACGCCAGAAAATTTTTTGGGTATTGACATTCTGCGATGTTGGAAAATCAATTTTCCAAACACTTATTTGAAGAATTAGATTCGAATTTTCTGTTCAAAAGTCGTAATTTCTAGAATTTCATGTTTGAAAAATTTTAAAACCATTAATTTATCCTCACACTCTCATGAACTTGGCCGAAAAGATATGAGTAAGAAGAGTAGAAATTTCCGAAAACTACTTCCACGAAGCTTTTGAATTGATTTTACATTCAGAAAGGAATAATCGCTTCAAAAAGTTCACAGACTTGACGTATTGATCTTTCTCAAAAAATGTGTCAAGGGAAAAATGTGAATCAAAAAATGAAATCAAAAATATCAAGATGAAATATTGAAGATTACTAATTAAAACATGAGATAATACGTTTAAGATGATTAAAACTATTAAAGATTGAATGATTAAGTGAAGGCAGACATGTTAGAAGCGGCGCTTGAGCTAGTAAATAAATAATAATGCTTATTTAAGTTATAACCGGCGCGAAGCGCCGGAAATTTTTGAGATTATGACCTTCTAAAATGCACCAAAATGCATCTTTTCAGTATCCGATATGATCAAACACATGACTCAAAAAATTCTGACAAGCCATTTTGGCTTGTTGCACAAAAATTCTACAAGCCATTTTGTCAGTCCAACGAGCCATGGCTTGTAAAATGCTAAAAAAAACTATGTTCCAAACATCAATATTTCGCGAGCAAAAATCATGTTTTAAAGCGTTAGAGTTATATTTCGATTTATACAATTTAAAAAAGTTAGACGCGCGATAATTGAATGGACTCAAAGTGAAAAATAAGTCGGGTGGGATAACTTTAAATTTCAAAATTAAGAACATGTAAGATAGGTCGATACACGTACGTCTAAATGCAAGGTCATCAAGGCCAGATTTGTTGAGGCGCTCCTTATAGCTTAAATCTTTATATCCAAAAAGTCTTCTTGTAAACCTTCGTTGAACTTTTTCTACCAATTTAGTATCCCCAACCAGACAAGGATTCCAGAGTGGTGAACTATATTCCAGGATAGGGAGAACATAGGATTTAAAAACCCTGATTTTTAATTCATTGAAGTTAGAGTAAAAACATTTTAAAATCAAATTTGCCACCCTAGATGCTTTTTAACCACATAATTACAATGGGCAGTTGCCGACAATTTCTTTCTCGACTAATTATATTTTGTATTGTAATTTTGCATTCTTTTCGACAGGTAATAAAATCTTTCATTCATTCATTGGGCGCTGATGTGCTGACCACCGTTTTTTATCCTCGAAGATTTTTTCCACATGAGAACCGGATCCAAAATTTTTTTCCCCATTTTCCAAAAATTTTCCACATTTTCAAAAACGTTTATTATGTGCCTACGGATCCTTTTTTACGCATTTTAGGAGCATACCTAGGCATTTTGATGCTTTGGGATTCAGAAACACGTAAAAATAAGGAAAAAATTGAGAAAATTCTGGTTATGCTTGAGCTGATGAAGAATATATTGGTGTTCAACAAGAGCAGAGAAAGCATTTTAACGACAGAGTTGTCATGAATTTATCCTTTATCAATATTTCTGTGGTTCCAATTAGGATTATCCAATGTTATTTAATTTTTGTCCCGGCGGGAAAATTTTGGGATTTCCACTTTATAAAACGCTGGAAAATGAACCTTCACAACATTGGGAATGGGAAATAAATTAAAATCAAACTGATGAAGTGTAATTTGTTCCGCATTCCGACGCGGAGCGCCGGAGAATTTTTCAGTTTTTATATTCTAAAACGCTGGAAAATAAATCTCTCCAATGAATATTCGTGAATCGAAGTTCTAAAATCACAGTCTAGAATGATGTCTTCAATTCGCATTTTCAATAAACCCAAAAGTTCATATTAAAAATGTTGGAAAGATTCCAAGCATATCGAGAGAAAAAATTGAGAGAATTGATGAAAAATTGTTGTTTTTTTTCGGCGAAATACTGACTGTTAACGATTAGAAAATGAGATCAGCTTACTTGATCGATAGAAACTGTTGACAATTAATTAGTAAGTGCAAGTAGATATGCTAACGGCCGCGCCTGATAGAAAATAATGATTATTATACCCCCTGAACGGCGCGAAGCGCCGGAAGGTTTTGAGATTTTGACCCTAAGTCCACCAAAACGCATCTTTCCGATTTTGAATTCCCCAAATTCTTTACCTCAAAAGACCGCGTTTGAGGAAAAAAACCGTGGTGCCCGCCAGCGTTTTTTTTTGTGCACCGACATTTGTGCCAATTGACACAAGAGACCAAAAAAATGTGTGCCAATGGCACAAAAAAACTTTTTCTACAAGGAATATGCTGAAAACTGCGGGAAAGTTTCAGGCCAAAAGTTTGATAAAAAATATATCTATTTGAAGCTACCAACAGATAAATTTTTTGTAAAAATCATGCCCAACCTATTTTTCAGCTAACCATGACAGTGAAATAAGAAAAAACTGCAAGAAAATAGCTCACGGCGACTTAAAAAGAAATGGAATGCTGAGAAAATTTGAATAACTCTAGAATTGTTCTGGAAGTTCAAATTGATTCAATTTTCGACTGCGAATGTTTAAGGTAAAGTGGGGTGACTTTGATCAGGGGCGACTTTGATAAGAGTATGGCATTCCTGCTGATCTCAAATATTTATCAAATGCCATACTCTGATCAAGCATTGTTGGCAAAAACCAAACTTTTGAAATTTCAACTTTTTGGTTTTTTGGTTTTTTAATGGTTTTTTTGGTTTTTCCATGGTTTTTTCTGGTTTAATTCTTTAGAATGTTTGGTACATCAAAATAACTATGTAAAAAACTGCTGGCTGGAAGCTCCCTGTATCATCTAAGACTAGTTAGGGAGCCGTAAAATGGCAGCTAGAAGTATTAATCTTATCAGAAGTGTCATTATTTTATGCTATAGGAAATCCCTATTCGGCAATAGAAATACAGTAAAAGTGGGCACATAAAAAAGGAACCATGAGTGAAGAACACAAGAAAAGTAGAAATGGAACAGAGCATGCGACATATAAGGGGCAAATTCAAGGAAAAGAAGAAAAATTACAAATAAAGAGAAATATACAATACACAATGTACATACGTAATCAAGACTCAAAATAAATCAACTACAGAATTGTATCAATGCATATGCACAGAAAAGTTGGAATGACACAATTTTTAAGCATACCATTTTCGATAAGAGGGTTTTAAATTGATAGATTATTACATGTTATTAATATTACAAACTACACTTTAAGGTCACACATAGACATTTCTGATGTTTCCAATTTTTTGCTTTCCAAACCTGTGTACGAGCTATAACTAGAGCTTCACACCGGGTACCCGAATTACCCGGGTACAAAATGAAAACCATCACCCGGGTACCCGCAGGTACCCGGGTAATTCGGGTACCCGTTTTGTATCACGTATAATATGTAGACTTGAGAGTAGAGGTGTATGCATAGTTTTTTTAGCCTTTTACAAGCCATGGCTTGTTGCACTGACAAAATGGCTTGTAGAATTTTAGTCCAACAAGCAAAAATAGCTTGTCAGAATTTTTTGAGTCATGTGTTTGATCATATCGGATACAGAAAAGATGCATTTTGGTGCATTTTAGAAGGTCATAATCTCAAAATTTTCCGGCGCTTCGTGCCGGTTATAACTTAAATAAGCATTATTATTTATTTCCTAGCTCGGGCGCTGCTTCTAACATGTCTACCTTAATTTATCATCTAATCTTTAATAGTTTTAATCATCCTAAACGTATTATCTCATGTTTTAATTGATAATCTTCAATATTTTATCTTGATATTTAATGAAGATTCACATATTTCCCTTGGCACATTTTTTGAGAAAGATCAATACGTCAAGTCTGTAAACTTTTTGAAGTGATTATTCCTTTCTCAACGTAAAATCAATCCAAAAGCTTCATGGAAGTAGTTTTCGGAAACTTCTACTCTTCTTGCTCATATCTATTTGGCCAAGTTCATTAGAGTGTGTGAATAAATAAATGATTTTAAAATTTTTCAAGCATGAAATTCCAGAAATTACGACTTTTGAACAGAAAATTCGAAACTAATTCTTCAAATAAGTGGTTGGAAAATTGATTTTCCAGTATCGCAGAATGTCAATACCCAAAAAAATTTTCCGGCGTTTCAGGCAGGAAAGATTAATAGCTTTTTTGGGCTCTCACTTGTCATCATAGACGACCTAACCATCGATTTCTCATGTAATTCAAAGTCATTATGTTCTTGGATAGTTTGCTGGAAAATTTTTTCCACAATGCTTGTAAATTAGACTTCGATCAAACTCAAAAATTTCAAATGTTTCATGAATTTTAATGAATTAACGGCTCTAAAATGTTATTGAATAAATGTTGAATGACATCTCTTTTTTGATCGATTGCCGTGATGCTCAATATATACTCTCTTTAAAAAATAACCTAGCATTGGAATTTATTCACGTATACTGATATTGTAAAATTGGCTTGCAAAAATTTGGAATGGCTTGTAAAATTTAAGGTCAACAAGCCAAGTATTTTGCAGCGTAGGTGCGTCGATGATGTGTATCAATCATCATCTCTAGCATTATATTCGCAATATACCTACCTATGCAGCCTATTGTATACAACAACACAACCAGTGTTTCAACACAAGTGTTGAAAAATATTATGTATAGTAGGGACTACGGAGTGTGTAATGCATCATTCTATTTTCACAGTGTATCTGTCTAATATTATATATGTACATTAACATTACAACTCATTTTAACATGTACCCGGGTATACCCGGGTAATTCGGGTACCCGGGTAATGAATAAACGGGTACCCGGGTACGAGATTTTTGTCGTGTGAAGCTCTAGCTATAACTACAGCAAATGGGTCTTATTATATATATAATTCTCGCTTGCATGATAGATACATATTTTTGTACGATTTTTTCTACTTCGTAGCGACGTCAAGTCACATAAAAATGAGCCACTCAAAAGCTCTTCTCTTTGTCAACCTAAGTTGGGAAAAAATTTAAAAAAATTTGCCAAAAAGTGTATGTTTTTCGGCCTTTTTTTGGAAAAATTTCGACTTTTTCTCACGGAATTTTTCCTCTTTACCGGAATTTTTTGTTTTTTCCTGAAAACAACTTTTTCTGCCATTTTAACCGTTGGTGATTTTAAAAAAAATCAATCATTTCGCGCGGAAAACACTGTACATTAAAATTTTCAGCAGAAAATATAGAAATCTTATGTATTTAATAATCATTCCTTTTCGACAAAACATTTATTCCAAATCAATTTAAGCTTAAAGTGAAATCCCTAAGCCTAAGCCTAAAAAGCCTAAAAAGCCTAAGCCTAAGCCCAAGCCTAAGCCTAAGCCTAAGCAAACTACTAATCGCTCGTGAAGTTTGTCCCTATCTTCACACAATTTAGCGATATCGTCAAAATTAGGTTCCATATCTAAAAAAATAAATCATGTTGAAACAATAGTTTCCGCGCAAAATGATTGGTTTTTTGGAATCAGCCACCTTTAAAATGCCAGAAAAAGTTATTTTAACCCAAAAATAAAAAATTCCGGTAGAGTAGAAAATATCCAAAAACAGTTTCCCAATGATTTTGGAAAAAAAACCAAAAAACCAGAAATTTTCCAATTTTTTGGTTTTTTTAAAAAACCAAAAAAAACCAAAAACCAAAAAACTAAAGCCTTGCCAACCCTGTGATCACGTCGCCCCTGATCAAAGTCGCCCCACTTTATCCTATATAATCATACCTGTAATACCTCCGACCAGTTGGGGGGGAGTAAATCCAAAATTTTGGGGGGGGGAGTAGGAAAAAGTCGAAATTTTTCCCAAAAAAGGCCAAAAAACATACACTTTTTGGCAAATTTTTTTAATTTTTTCCCAACTGGGGGGGGGGGGTTGGGGGGGGAAATGATTTTGGGTACAGGGTTGGCCGAGTTGGGGGGGGGGTCCCCCCCAAGTACAGGTATGTATATAATGTAAGTAGAGAGAATAAAGTCTAAAATTGTGTGAATTTTCGGTCGAAACACTGTATTAACGATTTCTATTTTTCTATTAGAATCAATCAAACACAAAAATTAAAGATTCCAGTTCTAAATCCGAATCTGACTGAATGAACAGAGAATATTCAGAATTTTTTTTCATTCATCGATCATTAACAGCCTGTAAAGTCTGCTGCAGCCTGCAACGATACTCTAATACACTGTTTCGAAGAAAAATCGCTCGCGTTCGGGTCTAATATACGAGTAGGTGTAGGAAATATTTATTCATTGAATCGGCGCGAAGCGCCGAGAATTTTTGGCATTTTCAGCGCCTATAAAAGTCGAGGAAATTTAATGTTTGACCAGCCAAAAATTTTGTGCCAATTGGCACAAACGCTCAAAAATTTTTGTGCCATTCCAAAATTTTTGTGCCAAAAACCGTTTTGGCACAAAAAAACACTGGTGCCCGCCACTGTTTTTTCCCCCTCGGGCCTTTTCCCCAAATGGGGAAAGGGATCAAAATTTTTTCCCCATTTTCCCGAAGTCGTTGTTTTGACTTAAAAATGCTCACAGACGCTTCATTTACTTTTTTGGGCTTTTTCAAGCCTTCTGGTGTTTTTAGACCCGTTAATTCATCAAAATTGAGGAAAACATTGAAATTTTCGAGTTCAAAGTTTAATCTACAAGCATTGGAACAAACTTTCAAGCAAACTATCCAAAAGCATTATGACTTTGAATTACATGAGAAATCGATGGTTAAGTCCTCTATGTTGTTAAGTGAGAACCTAAAAGGGATGTTAATCTTTCCGGCGCGTTGCGCCGGAAAAATTTTTTGGGTATTGATATTCTGCGACGCTGGAAAATCAATTTTCCGAACGTTTATTTCAAGAAGTAGATTTGAATTTTGTGTTCAAAAGTCGTAATTTCTAGAATTTTACTTGACAAATTTTAAAACCAGTATAATTTGGCGGTGGCTAAATGGACTCGGGTCCATCTAGCCATTTTGTGGGTTTGGGCTAGACGGACTCGAGTCCATTTAGCCATTTTGTGGGTTTTGGCTAAATGGACTCGAGTCCAACTAGCCACTGCCGTATAATTTATTTGTAAACTCTCATACTTGGTCGAAAACTTAAGCAGAGTATAAATTTCCGAAAGATATTTCCATGAAGCATTTAAATTGATTCTACGTTAGAAAAGAAATAATTGCATCAAAAAGCTTAGAGACTTGCCGTATTGATCTTTCTCAAAAGGAAAAAATGCGAATCTTCATTAAATATCCATACCTGTGGGGGGGGGGTTGGGAGGGAACCCCCCCCCCCCAACTCGGCCAACCCTGTACCCAAAATCATCCCCCCCCCCAGTTGGGAAAAAATTAAAAAAATTTGCCAAAAAGTGTATGTTTTTTGGCCTTTTTGGGAAAAATTTCGACTCTTTCCTACCACCCCCCCCCCCCAAAAAATTTCGGATTTACCCCCCCCCCCCCCAACTGATCGGAGGTCTTACAGGTATGTAAATATCATGATAAAATATTGAAGATTACCAATGAAAACATGAGATAATACGTTCAAGATGATGAAAACTATTATAGATTATATGATAAATGAAAGTAGACATGCTAAAAGCCACGCCAGGGGTTAGTAATGCATAATAATGATTATTAAGGTTATAATCGGCGCGAAGCGCCGGAAAATTTTGAGATTATGACCTTCTAAAATGCACCAAAATGCATCTTTTCTGTATCCGATCCCCAAAATTTTCTTCCCCTTTCCGAATTTTTTTTCCCGAAAAAGCACGATTTGGGAAAAAAAACAGTGGTGCCCGCTGAGCTGGCTGGAATTTTTCCATTTTGTTCGAACAATCAGGTACAGTAATGTAGAACAGCGATTTTGACTTAGTTACTGCATAACGTAGCACGTGACATTCAATCAATCGAAACTACCCAGGATAGCGGAAATGAAACACACATTCTCTGAATAATCGTTCTTGACGTTTTATTATTGAATTAATTGTTCATGAATATCAAACATTATGTTCTAATAATTCGCAACTGTACTTTTAATTATTTTGAAAAAATACTTATTTTAAAAACTTTACAGCTTAAACGTGTAGTTTTGCCCCTGTTTATTAGTCTACTCACATATTTTATGACTTTTTTTATCAAAGTGTTTCAGGCTACAGTACAAGTCACAATTTACAATAATTTTCCTTTTTTAAAATTTTCACAATTTTACGTGAACGTTACCCATAATTCAATCAACGTGAGTTTATGGAAATGCAACAAGAACGACCTTCATAAAATGGAAACGAAATATCATAGCTGCTCTCCTGGTGAAAAAGTAAAAATGATCTCCGGGCAATTATTTAAAGGATCTCGAATCCGACAGAGTGTCCGTACGGAATATGAGAAGGGCCGCTTGAAAAAAATCGTTACCACTTGAAAAAAATTGTTACCCCATGAAAAAATTTCTTACTACTTGAAAAAATTTATTGTCATTTGGAAAAAATCATTACCTTCGAACATGATGCACAACATTTTTTCAAGATGCATCGCCGAAATTTCAAGATGCTCCGCAAAAATTTCAAGATGCGTCGCAAAAATATCAAGATGTAAGAGTTTTCGCATGTTCGACTTTCTTTTCAAGTGCATCGCAGTTTTTTCAAGATAATCTTGAAAAAAATTCAGATGGTATTTTGAAAAAATCATGATGTCATCTTGAAAAAAATATCAAGATCCCATCTTGAAAAAAATCAAGATAGGCAGCACGTCGATGTGTAGAAATTTCCAAAATTATCCAATCAAATGCGTTGCTCGGCCCCTTTATATATATACGAGAACTCTTCAAAGAGGATTTCTGGGGTCACAGCTTGCTGGTGGAGGTAGCCCTTGGTTTTTACGGGGAATAGCAGAGGAGAGAAGTTATTTTGCAGGGGAAATCCGATGGACATATTGTTTTTTCATAAAAGTTTATATTTAAAACGTCAGAAATGCTTGTTTTTCACTCAAAATGCAGTAATTCTGGAAAATAATCACGACTTTGTACTCTGTCGGCTGTTCTAAGGCCATTTCCTACCTGCTCAGGGACCCGACAAAGGAACGATAATTTTGATTCTTTTCCGAAATCACTGCATTTTGGACGAAAAACAAGCATTTGTGACGTTATTCTGAAAAATCTCGAAAAAGAAATGCTTTTATGAAAAACCAATATGTCCATCGGATTCTCCGTGCAAAATAACCCTCCTCTGCCACACCTCAAAAAAACGAAGAGCACCCTCCGCCAGCAAGTCGCGACCTCAGATATCCACTTTGAACGTTTGGTACATATAAACGTAGGAGGCGGAACAACGCTTTTGATTGGTTTGTTTCAAAAATTTTCATCGTTTCATGTGCCACCCATCTTGATTTTTTTTCAAGGTGCCATCGTGATTTTTTTTCAAGGTGAGACCATGATTTTTTTCCAAGACGCCATCTTGATTTTTTTCAAAATCATCTTGAAAAACTGCGATGCACTTGAAAAAATAGCGATACACTTGAAAAGAAAGTCGAACATCGGAAAACTGTTAAATATTGATTTTTTTGCGATTATTCATCTTCAAATTTTTGCCATTCATCTAGAAATTTTTGCGAAGCTTCTTGCAATTTCTGCAATGCATCTTGAAAAAATGTTGTGCATCATATTCGAATGTAACGATTTTTTCAAGGGATAACAAATTTTTCAAGTGGTAACAATTTTTTTCAAGTGGCACTTCTCTTATTTTGTAGGGAATAGCCTTACAAAATGCCATCTTGATTTTTTTCAGGATTATCTTGAAAAAATTGCGATGTATTTGAAAAAATTACGATGCATGGTGAAAAAATGTCGTTCAGGGTCGGAGATTAATGACTGGCCTCAAATCCCCTGTCTTCGTGGGTACAAAAAAGAGTCAAGAAAATCAAGTGTCATGTGTATCACTGAAGAGATTGAAAAGGGGGAAATGGCTCCTTTCTCTACCAGTGCATTGATTTTCCTTTTCCACCTACGGTAACACACTGACACGTAAATGGGTAAACACGTTGTCATCGTAACCATCGCCAAACACCGTTTTTAAAAAATATTGCTCGACCGGGATTCGAACCCGGATCTCGTTGACTATAGTGCAGCATTCTACCGATTGAACTACCGAGCCGGTGTTTCGATCGTTACGAAGGGGTCATGTATGGCCGTGCGACACGTGACAACACTTATTACCCTAACTCCACTATTACCATAATCGAAAAATTACCCTAATTCCACTATTATGGTAACTCTATAGAACATGTATCTTTTACCATACTACCTATAAATCGACGAAAAATCGAGCATATATGCTTACCATACTACCTATAAATCGGCCAAAAAAGACAAATTATAGGTAGTACACAAAAGATAGGGGTGTCACGATAAGTGAATTTGTAAAGTATGTAAATTAAGCTAAGCTTAAGGTTACTGTATAATTTCGTCCAAATTAGTTCGTGTAGGAATTGTACAGTAATCCATTATTAAGTTGTTTTTCCATTTTTTACCATTAGGGAAAATGTAGGTTAAGTAGCCCATTGTTTGTACATTTTTGACGATAATTTGCCAAAACCATTAGTGCATTTTCGTTTCATTATTTACTCGGCCATCGCAAAATATGTATGGAAAGGATTACAGTAGGAAAATAAGAGCCCAAAAAACAGAGAACTACTAATCCCTTTTGTCCACTTACCAACTCCCACCCGATGGGTGGACAACTTCAAGGAACCCGTCATAAACAAGTTCAACCAATCAGGTTCAAACGTTTTCCTCCATTCCCAATAAACAACTCTAGCGAATGAGATTTCCCTCACCAAAAACCCCACCTCTTTTTCCGGATCCTCGAAAAAAAAACGGAAAAACGGTCAGTTCGTTCTTTTGGATCCTCGAAAATCGGCAGCGTCTCACTTTACCGACTACGTGAGTTCCCTACCTCTTCGTGTGTTGTATTTTTCTTGGACGACGTTCATTCCGTCCAGCAGGTTGTTTTTGTTTGAGGACGACGTTCATCCGTCCAAGTAGTTTGTATTTGTTTGAGGACGACGTTCATCCGTCCAATTAGTTTGTATTTGTTCGAGGACGACGTTCACCCGTCCAATTAGTTTGTATTTGTTTGAGGACGACGTTCATCCGTCCAATTGTGTGTGTTTATCGGCGATGTTTATCCGCCAATAATTTATTTTCGAGACAACGCCTATCCCTCCATAGGAATCTCACCTCCCCGACTCATATTTATCCCTCCATAGGAATCTCACCTCCCCGACTCATATTTAGTAGCTCTCAGATTCCTTTTCTCTCAGTTGCTCTTATTCTCCTGCCCGTGTCCCCTGCCTTATCCACATTATTGTAATTTAGCCTGTTAATATTCTATTTCAATAAACGAATATTTTAGAGGCGTTTACATAACCAGGAAAATTACCCTTTACGTTAACAAGTGACCCTTACGTAACAAGTGGCGACCGTACCTATCCGAACGGAAAAAAGTAAGTCCCTAGTTTTTTATTCCCACCCTTCCTGTTGAAAAAGTCCCATCCCATCATTCTAAAAGTTCCATTTACCATTCCTCTCCCGTTTTCTCGTTGTTAACAAAATTCTGGCTGAACAAAAGAAAAGTTTGTCAGACCAATTTCGTCAAATTGAAAAGGAAGCAAAAAGCCAAGTTTTGAGCACCCGAAAAATGATCCACCCTGACCAGATCGATCAAATCGTTAGACATTCCATTGAACATGTTGTTGACGACAGACTTAGGGGTCTAGAGGACCGGCTAAGAGATGTTATTCCTGGTCAAAATGCCCCAAATCGTGAAATAAATACAGTGTTGAATGATATCCGCCTAGCCAATTTCAGGAACAACCCATTCGTTCCCATCAGATCCCCACCCCTATTTTCCGGTTCTTTTGGTCAAAATTTTTTGGACTGGATAAAAAATTTTGAAACCTTCCTCACCTTTCAAGGCGTCAAACCTGACGATGAAGAAATAAGGAAAGCCTGTTTCGAGTCCTACCTTTCCGGACCTGCTCTAGCCACCCTGGATGATCTGAGGCTAAGACAGAACCCTCCCACCACATACGAGCAGTATAAAAATTGTTTCCAACGTTTATACCCCAATAACCGCGATTGTGATATTCATCAACAACTTTTGATGGAAAGAAAACAAAAAAGTTCAGAACTTGGCACTGAATTCCTTTCAGAACTTAGAAAAATTGCACGGCAAGCTTTCCCAAATTTGTCCTTGGAGGATAGAGAAAACCTGATAAAACCCATATTTTTACGAGGCTTAACGCCGGAAATTCGTGAAATTTTGAGATACCGTGAATTCGCAAACTTAGATGAAGCCCATAAGGCTGTCATGTACGTAGAATCTCAACGAGCCCGACCTGGTTTCTCATCATCTATTCCCAGAATACCCCCCAATGACATGGTTGCAACAGTTACCCAAAGTAATATTGAACGTTCTTTACTTGACCTCACAGATAAAATGTCAAAACTTTTCGACCGAAAAACGACCCCTCCACCGGTTTCCTGCACTTATTGTGGCAAGAGCGGCCACTTGGAAAACGTGTGCCGCAAGAAACAACGAGACGACCAACGAAAAACCAGTTATCCCCGCAGGCCCAACACGTGGAAACCCGACACGGGTCACCGGCGGCCCTATTCGGAACACCAATGGTCCAACCAAAATCCGCCCAAACCCCCAAATAATTTTGGCCATTCCAATAACAGCTGCTTTAACTGCGGCGAGCGTAACCATTTGGCCAGGCATTGCACAGCGCCACGGAAAAGTAAGTACCCATCCAATATTCACCAACAATCCTGCTCCCCAGATATTGCCGTCTCTTCCCCCCTCGATTTTGATGATATAGAAATGTTCCTCCAATGTTCAGGACAACCGACAGCAGGCCACATCAATACGTTGTTTACGAAAAGCAACAACCCCAACCCAAAAAGTAAGTCGGTCCAGATGGCCATGACCGAAAATACCCAAACCACCCAACCACCCATCTCCTTGTTAAAAATTAAATTTTCCCCAAAATTGCAAAAATTGGGCCCTTATTTTTTTCAAGCAATTTTCAAAAATCCAAATCCGAAAAAGCCGAAAAAACCCACTCCCAACACCAATCAAGAAACGAGCCCTAGAACCCCAAGCCCTGCCCCATCAGCTGAACGTCAACGGTTCCCATCACAATCATCGGCAGCGTCAGCCCAATCCACTCGCCCACCAACCCCCAAATCGCCGGCCGAATTTCAAGTTGAGATCGTCTACCCAGACGATATGGAAGACGGTGAATATACCAAAGAATCCCCAAAACCCAATTTAACCCAGAATTCGTTTTTTGTTCAGGCGAGATCACCAACGCAGCCTGAAGACACCCAACGCCGACTGAGGCGAAACGAAAAGTTTTGGCAACCCAACATAATTTCTTTTTTATGTTTCTTGTCGTTTTTTTTCGCGCCAATAAATGGCACATTTCAATTATGTGGTATGTCTAGGAGTGGCCATGCAATTGACATCCCGAAAAGTGTCCAATGTGAAGCCCCAAATTCCCCTGCCCATCTCAGTAAAATAGTGGCCGATGTCTATATTCCAAAAACCCAACCAGATACCGCCCCTGCCTTCAAATGTCAAATGCGTACGAGAACTATTTGTACAAACACGGGATTTTTCGGATCAAAAGGCATTGTCCTGGACTCCTCAAAAATTGCCCCAATTCCCGCGTCCGAGTGCAGAGAAGCATTTTTCACCAAAAGTTACCAAACAAAAAACTTGACCCACGTCTCCCCCGGTTTTTGGAGCACAGAAAACCCACTAAAAGTCGATTTTAAGTGGTGCTGTAGTGATCATTGTACTACAGTAACAAATTTGATTATCGAAGAAGGCAACGTTGCCTCTTGGGACCCTGATCATTTGACCACCGATTTAGGCGACTCCGGCGGTTGCAAGCCCCTAGCCGGACAGTGCACTCTCACTGATGGAATAATTTTGTGGGACGATACCAAATTCAAGGACACCTGTTCCCTCCAACTAAAAGGCACATATAACGGAACCCTAAGCGATAATTATGTTGTCATAGACGCTATTCAGGGCGCATTTACCCTAAAGTCTGCTTACACTCAATGTTCCAAAATTGAAAAAGCCGTCCTAACCCACCAAGGAGTCATTTTAGTGCTTAAAAATATGACCCAACTCGCCTCATCAAATTCGGATGAAAATTCAGACCCTATCAACCCAGACCCAGTGAATGCGAAGTTAAATTTCTTAACACAAAAAATTTTGGACTTGGAATACGAAAATTTCCGAAATGTTTGGTCAGAATTGTGTCGTCAAGCCCAAAGATATCTTGACATCATTTGGCAACTTTTACATTTTGACCCCACCCTTGGTGCCCGTGCATTTTTACATCGGACTGACATAATCGCCGAGTTTACTGGCGATGTTCTTACCATCTCAAAATGTAAATCCCTAAATGCCACAGAAATTTTTACCTCCCATAAAGTGAATGAAACGTGTTACAAAAACCTTCCCGTCAGAATTAATGATACACTTTGGTTCGTGACCCCCGGCACCTTTGATCTCCTTCCTTTTAGCCCAAAAATTGATTGCCATCATCGACCCATAAGCATATACAAAAATGGAGACAAATGGATGACAGAAACTGGACCCACCCACGTCACTACAGTACCCATTCAAGTTTTCTGGCATGGAAAATACAAAGTTTTTCATTTTGACTCACCAGCCATTTTTCATGATCAGTTAGGATCTATCCCCTCCAATTTAGCTTTTTTGAAGCAGTACATGTACAAAGTACACAGCTTAGAAGCTAATGTGCATAGAATAATGAACTATACTTCAGAAATGTCGTTGAATCCCTCCGTCATTTACGAAGCCCTGTCAGGAGCAGGCCAAGGCATGTCAAAGGCCATGCAAGGATATTCCAAATCATTGGAACAGATTATCGGCGGCGTAGCCCACAGTGCTACAGATGGCTTGAATAACCTGCTGAAAGGTCCCTTACAATTAATCGTTAATGGTCTAGTGGTCATAGCCAGCATTGCTGCAGTAGTTTTCGTCCTCTTTTGGTCTTGTGCGTACCTCCACAACATGCGCGCCAAAAGAATGCCCCCACTGTTGCCATCTGCCGCATCCCTTTACGAAAATCCCCACCATTCTAGCGAAGACCCGCCTCCTCTACCAACCCTCGGACAAGCCCTGTTCCAACTTGTAGCCCACCACGCCCAAAACTCGGAAGCCACTCACACACGCAGCAGCAGCATTCGTTACGTGAAACGAGCAATTCCTAGTGCCCCATCCCCCCTATTTCATTTTGCATCCGAAAATGATATAATTGATAGAATCCCACATGTTTTGCTTACAATTAATAACCAAAAAACCGTTTATGCTATGGTCGATTCTGGCGCAGCTTACTCGATCATGGATAAAAAAGTTGCAAGTTCTATTAATGACCTTGTCTGGAAAAATTCCCCCACTATCATGGCCACCGCTGCAAATAAACTCCCTATCCCCTTAGTAGGTTCGGCCATCGTGACTCTAAAAGTGGACGATTTGGAAGAAACAATTGTGGTTCAAATACAAGACGATTGTCCCTCACCTATTATTTTAGGTGCCAATTTCACTAACCGGTTCAAAAGCTACGAATTCAACAATGAAAATTCCTTTGTCCGTTTTGGAAAAACTGTTGTCCCATGTAGAGGCATTTCCTACAACCCACCCAAACATCGAGGCGAAATTTCTTTGCCGGGTACTGTTGCCCTTTCACCCAGAACCATCACAGAGTTTACTGTACCCGTATCAAAAATGTACGAAAATACGAAAACTGTTGAATTCTTTCCACGTGATCAATTATTTGAAAAATTCGGAATTTGCGCAGCTAACAGTGTCTCCACCATTTTTCAAGGCCATATCATGGTTTCCATTTTCAATCCCACCCAAGCCCCAGTTGTCCTATATGAGAAAACAAGATTGGGCACAATCCAAACTTTTACCGAAAAATCAGCAATGGTAGCCCAGTGTAATTCCACACCCAATGAAATATTAACACCCAATAATGTAATGAAATGGTTGAACTCCAATGTTGACCTATCCCAAACATCCATCAGCCCAAACGAGAAGCAAAAGCTTTTGTCCACCCTTGCAATGTTCCCTGAACTATACTCAACCTCCAAAGCCGATAATGGACGCACTAGTTTGGTTGAACATGTGATTGACACTGAGGATACTAAACCCGTCCGGAGACCCCTTTTTCGTACCTCCCCAAAAGAAAAGGATATTATTCGTCAAGAAGTCGAAAACTTGGAACGCCAGGGTATCATTTCCAAGAGCACGTCCCCTTATTCTACCAACACGGTTCTTGTAAAGAAAAAAGATGGTGGCATGCGTTTGTGCATAGATTTTCGTGGTCTAAACAAAGTCACCAAAAAAGACAGTTACCCCATCCCCCGAATTGACGATATTTTCGACACCCTTCGCGGCATGCAGTTTTTCACGTCCCTTGACCAAACCAATGCCTATTACAGTATCCCAATCAAGGAAAGTGATAGAGAAAAAACAGCTTTTAACAGCCCCGCCGGCCTTTATCATTTTAATTTCCTACCCTTTGGTCTGTGTAACGCCCCTGCCTCTTTCCAGCGCCTCATGGATGTTCTCTTATCCAACTTGCAGTGGCAAACCTGTCTCGTCTACTTGGACGATGTGCTTGTTTTTGGAAAAACCCATGACCAAATGCTGGACAGGCTGAAAGAAGTACTTTCTCGAATGCAGTCAGCAGGACTAAAATTGAAAGTCCAAAAGTGCAAATTTTCACAGTCCCACGTGAAATATCTTGGCCACATAATTTCAGCCGACGGAATTTCCCCTGACCCCGAAAAAATTGAAGCAGTTCAAAAAATGCCCGCCCCAAAAACAGTCAAACAAATAAAGTCCTTTTTGGGATTGATTTCTTATTACCGTCGTTTCATCCCAAATTGTTCCAAAATCAGCTCCCCACTTAGCAAATTGTTAAAAAAAGACGTTCCCTTCGTCTGGGGACAGGATCAACAAAGTGCTTTTGACGGCCTAAAGCAACACCTCATATCTGCACCCATCCTATCCCACCCAGATTTCGCACAACCTTTTATCTTGCAAACCGATGCTTGTGTCACTGGCATAGGCGCTGTTCTCAGCCAAATAGGATCCGACAGAAAGGAACACCCCATTGCGTATGCAAGCCGCAGCCTAAACCCTCATGAACAAAAATATTCTATAACCCGTCTAGAAACCCTCGCTGTTGTTGAATTTGTTCGTCATTTTCGCCCATACCTCTACCAACATGAGGTCACGGTCCACACTGATCACACAGCCGTAAAAAGCATTTTGGAAAAAGAAAATAACCCATCCCCCCAAAGTTGCCGTTGGGGCTTTGCCCTAAGTGACTTTAAGCTTAACATCCAACCCAGAAAAGGCACAGCTAATGGAAATGCGGACGCTTTATCCCGTACTCCCCTTCCCACCACCCGTTCTGCTTTTGATATTGACAATTTTTCACAGTCCCGTCCTGAGCAACCCATGCCCATCAACAGTGTTTTAGAAGCAGAAGCTTCAGAAAACGAAGAAATATTGAAAAATTTCCGAGAACAGCAGCTTTGTGACCCTATCCTTCGGAAAATCAAAGAACAAATAGAAATCGGAGACCCTGTCCATGTTCAAAATTTCTCCCTCGAAAATGACTTGATTTATAAGCAGCAAGGCCCCCTCAAAAAACTCTATGTACCCAGTGCTCTCCAACAAACTATTATCAAGGATAACCATGATAATAAGTTTTCCGGCCATTTTGGAATAAGAAAAACGATCAACCTTACCAAAAGAAAGTATTTTTGGCCGGACATGGCAAAAATGATCACTGATTATTGCCGATCATGCCACCCTTGTCAAGTGAATAAACCCACACACCATAGAATTACGGCTAATCTGGTTCCCATCCAAGTCAAAGGCCCATTTGAAAGGGTAGGTGTTGATTGTGTTGGTCCCATGACCCTTTCTGAACATGGAAATCGTTTTATCATCGTTTTTATCGATTATTTCACGAAATATGTTGAAGCTATAGCCACCCCCGATATTACAGCACTTACCGTTGCCAAAGCTTTTGTCGAAAAAATTGTTTGTAGACACGGGGCTCCCAAAATTTTGCACTGCGACCGTGGCACTGATTTTACTTCCATCCTCATGACCGAAGTAACTCGACTTTGTGAAACCAGAAAAGTCCACACTACCCCCAACCATCCCATGGCCAATGGCGAAGTCGAACGTGCAAACCAAACCCTTGTTGTCCGCATGCGGATGTATGTTGACGATTGGCATACTGATTGGGATGATCATCTCCCTTTTGCCATTTTTGCCACAAATATTCACCAAAATGAAAGCACTGGCTATTCCCCCTTTGAATTGTTATATGGTCGACAACCGGACCTCCCGTCGGATATTTCTCGAACCCCACCATCGCCCTACGCTATAGACATGAACGATTATGTCAATGACGTCAAACATCATTTTCACACCGCTTTGACCGTTGTCCAGGACCGCATCAGAAATAGCCAAGCTCTTTATTCAAAAAAGTATGACATGAAAACCAACAACCACGAATATAAAGTTGGTGACCTGGTCCTCAAACCCGTCCAAACAGTAAAACAAGGACTAACGTCTAAGTTGGCCCCCCTACACCTTGGTCCCTACAAAATTATGCGGATATCCTACCCCAACCTCTGGATCTATAACCCCAAAACGGATCGAGAAGAGGCAATTCACGTCAACAATACGCAGCCGTATCATCCCAAAGTCAACGTCCGTTCAAATCAACCAAACGATGAAAATCAACGACGTCCCGATCCAGAAAACGCCTTCCGCCGAGTTCAACGTAGCTCCACCCACCGTTCTGCTCGACCCAATTCGCCAGCTTCGATCGAATTGTGACCTGCCCAAACGAGGACGTTTGCTTTATAAAGAAGGGAGGTGTCACGATAAGTGAATTTGTAAAGTATGTAAATTAAGCTAAGCTTAAGGTTACTGTATAATTTCGTCCAAATTAGTTCGTGTAGGAATTGTACAGTAATCCATTATTAAGTTGTTTTTCCATTTTTTACCATTAGGGAAAATGTAGGTTAAGTAGCCCATTGTTTGTACATTTTTGACGATAATTTGCCAAAACCATTAGTGCATTTTCGTTTCATTATTTACTCGGCCATCGCAAAATATGTATGGAAAGGATTACAGTAGGAAAATAAGAGCCCAAAAAACAGAGAACTACTAATCCCTTTTGTCCACTTACCAACTCCCACCCGATGGGTGGACAACTTCAAGGAACCCGTCATAAACAAGTTCAACCAATCAGGTTCAAACGTTTTCCTCCATTCCCAATAAACAACTCTAGCGAATGAGATTTCCCTCACCAAAAACCCCACCTCTTTTTCCGGATCCTCGAAAAAAAAAACGGAAAAACGGTCAGTTCGTTCTTTTGGATCCTCGAAAATCGGCAGCGTCTCACTTTACCGACTACGTGAGTTCCCTACCTCTTCGTGTGTTGTATTTTTCTTGGACGACGTTCATTCCGTCCAGCAGGTTGTTTTTGTTTGAGGACGACGTTCATCCGTCCAAGTAGTTTGTATTTGTTTGAGGACGACGTTCATCCGTCCAATTAGTTTGTATTTGTTCGAGGACGACGTTCACCCGTCCAATTAGTTTGTATTTGTTTGAGGACGACGTTCATCCGTCCAATTGTGTGTGTTTATCGGCGACGTTTATCCGCCAATAATTTATTTTCGAGACAACGCCTATCCCTCCATAGGAATCTCACCTCCCCGACTCATATTTATCCCTCCATAGGAATCTCACCTCCCCGACTCATATTTAGTAGCTCTCAGATTCCTTTTCTCTCAGTTGCTCTTATTCTCCTGCCCGTGTCCCCTGCCTTATCCACATTATTGTAATTTAGCCTGTTAATATTCTATTTCAATAAACGAATATTTTAGAGGCGTTTACATAACCAGGAAAATTACCCTTTACGTTAACAAGTGACCCTTACGTAACAGGGGTATCCTTAGCCATACTACCTATACGGTCCGGGGTTACTACTAATGACAATTGTGCAAAAAATTCGTTCAAATTAGAGCTTTATGGAATGATTTCTGAGAAGTTCTACCTCCCCTATGATAAGTTGGAAATTAATAATATCTCAAAATGAAATACTTTGGGTAGTTTCTTGCGCTGAGTTACATGGTATCATTGGTTTTGCTTGAAAACGAAAATTCACACTGCACTGCTACAGAATGCCAAAGTTTAAAAATTGATTATTGGCATTTTACAGTTTTATAAATTACATCGTGTTGTTTTTAAATATGACTTTTGTTGAAGCGTGGAATTCTTTGGAGGTGTCTTCGGGTACTGTAAAAATTTTTTTAAACAAAATAAGTAAAACGGATTTTGACTTTTTCGATGATGTGTAACTTAGCTTGCTAATACTTTGCAATATATTTTTTTGCCTGCACATTTTTCCGTTTTTTTTGTATTGTATTAACATTTACTTTCGTGATTAATAAATTATCTTATACACATAACTTTTTGCACGAAAGTCTTGTTCGGCAGCTTGCAATGATTTGTTTATCTACCATATAATTATTTCAATTCATTTATTGATTATTATTGTTCGTCAGTTTCGATCTGGGGCTGTAGGTTGTCTAGCATCGATGTATGGTATGTTACGTGTATCGCGTTACTGTAGTCCGAAGAAAGGAGCAGTGTTGCTACCACACCAGTGTTTTTTTTTTGTGCCAAGACATGGTTTTTGGCACAAAAAAATTTGGAATAGCACAAAAAATTTTGAGCGTTTGTGCCAATCGGCACAAATTTTTTGAATGGTCCTAGGCAGGGTTGGCAAGACCTGGGTTTTTGGGTTTTTCTGGGTGCATTTTCTTGACAAAATTTGGGTTTTTGGGTTTTTCTCAATTCTTTTAAATTTTCAGATAGTATTGTTTTCAGAAAAAGAATTCAGTTTATATTTTTTTTTAAATTTTAAACTTTTTTTATATTTAAAATTTTTTTTATGTTTCCTAAAATTTTTTGTTTTCGTTTTATTTTTTTCATTAAAAAAATTTTTTTTTAATTTTTTTTTTATTTTTTCAAAATTAAAAAAAAAATTTTCATAGGAAACACGAATGGGAAAAACACGGTTCCTGCGCTACGGAAGTCAAATCTTTGCCCGATGAATCGGCCTATTTTAATCGTGGATTGAAAATACACGATTCCTATAATTTGATAAGGTAAAAAATGACGTCATCAATTTTTTTGGTAAGAAAATTTGTTTATTTTTCAAAGTTTCAAAGTTAATTTTAAAAAATCAATATTTTGCATTATTTTCGGTATTTATCACTTAAATTTATAAATTTTTAAATGTTTTCAAAAATTTTAAATTTTTTTCTTTTTTGTTTCATTTTTTCGTTTTTTCCTGTTTGTATTTTGTTTATCTTTTTTTGTTTTTTCTTGTTTTCTGTATTGTATTTTTTTATGTTTTCATTTTTTTCTTTCTTTTTTTGTTTCTGGTTCGTTGTTTTTTGTTTTTTTTAATTTTTTTCTGTTTATTTTTTGTTTGTGGTTCGTTAGTTTTTCTTTTTCTTTGTTTTTTCCGGTTTGTTTTTCGTTTTTTCCCTTTGGTTTTTTTGTTTTCTGTATGGTATTGATTTTTATGTTTTTTTTTCTTTCTTTGTTTTGTTTCTGGTTCGTTTTTTTTTTTGATTTTTTTCTGTTTGTTTTTTGTTTTTCTTTTCTTTTTTTGTTTTTTGTTGTTTTCTGTATTGAATTTTTTTATGTTTTCATTTTTTCTTCCTGGTTCGCTGTTTTAATGAGCCAAATCGATAAAATCGTTGTGCAATGTGCAGTCGTGACTCGTGTAAATATGTTACAACCAAATGTATAGTCAGTCTTGAACACTGTTCAGCAATTTAATACACTTTATACATTAAAAATAACATTCTCATATATATTTTAAGTAAAATGATCATTCATTAGTACAAAACTGGAACAAAAATCCTAGAAAAACCCACCGAAAACCCAGAAAAACCCACCAAAAACCCAGAAAAATCCACCAAAAAACCCAAAAACCCAAAAATGAAGATTTCAAAAACTGGGTTTTGCCAACCCTGGTCCTAGACTAAATTTCCTTGATTTTTAGTCATTTTAAGGGCTGAAAACTGAAAATTTTCTCGGCGCTTCGCGCCGATTCAATGGGTTTAATATTGATTACTTTCCTTTGTCTCGAACGCGAGCGGATTCTATTCGAATAGTATATCTGTATTATCGCAACAGGCTTTGAGATTGTCAATGACCAGCTAAAGAATAGAAATTGTTAACTTTACTTCCTCTGTTAATTCAGTTGGATTGAGAACCGAAACTTATATTTTTGGTGATTGATTCAAACAAAAAAATTGAAATTTTTAGCTCAATTATTCAACCAAAAATCTGCGCGAAGCGACTTTCGACTTTTTTTCAGGAGAAAACAAATATAGACAAGACATCCTAATTTAATCTTTAATAAGGTAAAGTGGGGCGACTTTGATCAGAGCATGGCATTTGATAGCTATTTGAGATCAGCGAATCATTTTTGCTGTGTAGACAATCTCACAGCAGGGGTTATCTAGTAAAGGAAAACTTCATGACAAAAAGTCGTTAAAAATATCTGAATTTCCGCAGCATTCACTTTCTTTTGGGATCGTAGAAACCGTTTGTTAGATCAGTTTTTCTTATCTCGCTGACGTGGTTACAGAAAATAAAGCAGACACGATTTTTATGCAAATGAATGCGGTGAAAGTATCTTTAGAGTTTAGTTAGTTTTTATCAAACTTGAAAGAAAGAAAATAAATTTATGCAAAGAAATACAAGAGTAAATATGAATAATATAAAAAAGCTCATAGACATGACAAAAGCACGTGCCTATTGAGCTTTAAAAAATGACTCAAGATCGAAAACAGGGTATACGCATTCTCTTGAATTTAGGAGAACTATAACTGATTTATGCTATGTTTATTCTATAATCTGTAACAGCATTCTGGACTCAAATAATTTTTTTGTATACAG
Source organism: Romanomermis culicivorax (assembly GCA_963922205.1). Taxonomy (NCBI): domain Eukaryota; kingdom Metazoa; phylum Nematoda; class Enoplea; order Mermithida; family Mermithidae; genus Romanomermis; species Romanomermis culicivorax. The sequence continues at coordinate 908,276 of CAWUHX010000036.1, forward strand.
TAAATTTAATTATCGTATTAACAATCCATATAAATTATATAAGACAAAATTTCGTGCACGATTACTTGAAAAAGATTATTGTAATAGATATATTGATACGTGGAATATGTTACCTAGTCATGTTACATCTGCCGTTAATGTTCATGTATTTGAAAAACGATGCATTGCGTTTTTGAGCTTATATCCGCGCGATACTAATCGCCTTTAAGCTCGTGATAATATTTTTTTCTTTATTCTTTTATGAATGTATTTTTTTCTAATGACGAATAAACTAAACTGTATTGTTATAACTTTTGGCACAAAACAGTTTTATGGTTTTCAGTACGTTTTTAGAGTGAAACAATTTTTTGTGCCATTGGCACAAGTTTTTTGGCTCATTGTGCCAGTGGGCACAAATTTCCGTGCACAAAAAAACGCTCGTTGCTGCCCAGGGTTTTTTTTTGCACACGGCAACCAAATTTCGGGCTGTGCAACCAAATTTTTTGTGCCAAGTTGTACAGTGCAACTTGAGGCCTGACTGCTCTTTTGATTAGGTTGTAAGGTTTCCTGTCCGGAGAAGCATTTTTATTCGTTCTGAAATGGAAAAAAGTGGAAATTTTCCGGCGCTTGGCGCCGGGTTTCAATTAATTTATAACTTTTTATATTATTCTAGTGCGCGGTTAAAAAATGTCATTCTAGTTAGTGCTTATAGGTTTTAATTATCAACATATTATTGTTAAATGTTTGATCCTGTATTGTTTTTCGACGAATTTTATGAAAACTAATTTTTTTCTCGGTCATTTTCTCAAAATTTTTTTGTGATTTTCATAAAAATTTTGAGTTTCATGTGATTAAAACATTTTGAGTGTAAGACAATGCTAGAAATTCTTGCCGGTTGAAAGATCCAAATTCTTTATCGTTTGCCTAGTTTTTGAAAAATTCATCGACCGAAAATTCATTGAATTTACTGAGAAATCAAACCTTCTGTCTGGGAAATGAAAGTTGGAAAAATTCATCCTTCAGCATTGTATAATATTGAAATTCAGAAAAAATTTTCGGCTCCATGCACCGAACAAATCACTCTAGTCTAGCCATATATCAATCTTTTCATTTTTTCACCAAAACTCAGAACATTGGGTTTTAAAAGCCTAAAACTGACGCGCATCGAATGAAATACAGGGAAACTAGTTTAGGATAGTTTTCCTGATAAAATTAAGCAAATTTATTGATTTTAGAGTGAGCAACCAAAAATTTATTTGTGCAACCAAAAATTTTCCCCAAGTTGCACATTGCAACCTGGCCTGTGCAAAAAAACCCTGTACCAGTGTTTTTTTGTGCACGGACATTTGTGCCAATTGGCTTAACAAAAAGCCAAAAAAATTTGTTCCAATGGTACAAAAAAAATTTTTTAACCCTAATAACTTACTCAAAACCTTTGAAAAGTTTCACGCCAAAATTTTGGCTCTAATTTGCATAAAAATTGTGCCTGTGTACATACCCATATCCAACGTTTTTTTGTGCACGGAAATTTGTGCCAATTGGCACAAGAGGCCAAAAAAATTTGTACCAATGGCACAAAAATTTTTTTCTACTAGAAAAATACTGAAAACTGCGGAAAAGTATTATCCCAATAGCTTGATAAAAAGTTAGCGTTTAATGCATTAATTTTTTGTAAAAATCGTGCCCAACCTATTCTTCAGCTAACCATGTCAGTGAGATAAGAAAATACTGTGCAAGAAAAAAGTTGACGACGTCTCAAAAAGAAATAGAATGCTGAGAAAATTTAAATAGCTCTAGAATTGTTTAGGAAGTTCAAATTGATTCAATTTTCGACTACAAATATGTATATTATATATATTCGACAACAATGTTAAAGACTAGAGAAAATAAAGTCGAAAATTTTGTAAATTTTCGGTCAAAACATTGTACCATTACCAACGATATCAATTTTTTATTTGAATCAATCAGACACAAAAAGTAAGAAATTCAGTTGTGAATCCGAATCTGACCGGATGAATAGAGAATATTCAGAATTTCTTTTCATTCATCAGTAATTGACAGCCTATAAAGATTGCTGCAACAATACTAATACACTGTTCGAAGAGAAATCGTTCGCGTTCGGGTCAAATATACGGATAGGAAATATAACATTCATTGACTCGGCGCGAAGGGCCGAAAAATTTTTGTATTTTCAGCCACCACGTCTAGAAATCAATGAAATTTAATGTTTGACTAGCCGAAAAATTTTTGCCAATTGGCACAAACGTCTAAAATTTTTTGTGGCATTCCAATTTTTTTTTGTGCCAAAAACCATGTTTTGGCACAAAAAAAACACTGCTCATATCCGCTGTTTTTTTTCCGCGAACTTTTTTCCACTAATGTGGAAAGGGGTCCATACCTGTTATTAGGGGGCAAGTTGGGGGGGGGGCACCCCCAACTTGGTTGAACCCTATACCCAAATGTTGGAACCCCCACCCCTAACTTGGTCAACCCAGGGTTGTCAAAAACCAAACTTTTGAAATTTTGACTTTTTGGTTGTTTAGTGGTTTTTTTGGTTTTTTTAAATATTTTCTGGTTTTTCTATGGTTTTTTAGTGGTTTTTTTCTGGTTTAACTCTTTAAAATGTTTGGCACATCAAAATATGTATGAAAAAACTTGTTGTAAGCTTCCTCTATCATATTAGACTACCTAGGGAGCTTTAAAATGGCAGCTAGAACTACATATTAATCTTATCGAAAGTGTCATTACTTCATGCTACAGGAAATCCCTATTATGGCAAAAGAAATACAGTAATAGCGGGTACATAAGAAAGGAACGATGAGTGAAGAACATACATAAGAGAAGTAAGAGTGGAACAGAGTATGCGAAAAAGAAGAAAAATGACAAATAAGGGGAAATATACAATATGGAATGTATAAGGTGTGGGGTGACTTTGATCAGGGGCGACTTTGATCAGAGTAAGCAGGAAAACCCGCTCTGAAAAGTTACGTAATTATCATAATGGAATTTCAAATTTTTGACTACAGTAAACCATGATGTCGAAATGAAAGAACGTGAAATTCAAATACCGCAACGCTATGTTGAAGAGAATAGATAATTATGCAATATTCTCTATCGTACGTTGAAATTGGTTGCTTCTTTGCTGAGATTATATGTTTTTATTTCGTTATTACTGTAGCAACGCTGTAATGAGTTCTAATTTCTCCGCTGATGAATCTACGTGACTAGTCTCACTCGCGTGATGGATACATAGCCTATCGATTGATTTATACATATTTTGTGTACGATTTTCTTCTACTTAGTAGCGACGTCAAGTCACATGAAAACGAGCCACTCAGAAGCTCTTCTCTCTGTTAACCTACAGTGTGCAATCATTGAAAATATTGAACATATGGTGTTCAATCAAGCTTGACTGATCTGTATAAAATTTTATTATTATTTTTTATTATTTTATTTTTATATTATTTATTTTATTATTATATTATTTTATTATATTTTATTTTTATATTATTTATTATTTCGATTTTCGAGCAAAGAAAATTAAAAACCTTACTGTTACAATAAGTTCAGAATGTAAAACTCAATCATATTTTATAAACTTTCGATGATGATATGGATGTCATCTTGTATGGTCGAAATACACTCTACAAAAGATTTACATAGCGTCCAATTTTTATGTGAGCAAACTATAGCAAATTTGGCTCATGTAATAAATGTGTGCTTGCATGATGGATACATAAAATGTCAATTGATTATGAATCATAAAAATACGATTTTTTTTACTTTGTAGTGAAGTCAGTTCAAATAAATTCATTGTTTTATTGATTTAGATAGACACCAATAATGCCTAGAAGATCGAGTAATGAGAGAAAGCAGTTTCTGAGTGATTCTGTAAAAAACCAAAAAAACCAGAGATTTTCCTATTTTTCGGTTTTTTTAAAACCAAAAAACCAAAGCCTTGCGCCAACCCTGGGTCAACCCTGTACCCAAACTCGGTAAAATTTGAAAAAATTAGGAAAAAAGTGGCTTTTTTGGGAGAATTTCCAAAATTTTTTCGATTTTTTTTTTTGGGGATTTTTCGACCCCGTCCCTAAAATTTTGGAAATGTTGGGACCCTCACCCCAAAATTTTGGGTTTACCTCCCCCCCCCCAACTGGTCGGATCTCTTACGGGTATGAAGGGGTCAAATTTTTTTCCACATGTGGAAAAATTTGTTTTTCGTCTTAAAATCTATGTTTTTTCGCTTGAAAATGCTCATAAACGCTTTATTTAAGTGTTATTAAGCTTTCTAAAGCATTCTGATAATCATTCTGATCTTAATCTTAAAAATTATATTTAAATTTTGTGTTCATAGATCGTAATTTCTAGAAATTTATCATCCGAGAAATTTTAAAACTATTAATTTGTTCGTAACCTTTCATAAATTTGGCCGAAAAGCTATGAGTCAGATGCGTAGAAATTTTCCAAAAATATATACTTCCATGAAGATTTTGAATTGAATTTACGTTAAGAAAAGAACCAACGCTTCAAAAACTTGAGAAAGTTGACGTGTTGATCTTTTTCAAAAAATCTATTAAGGAAAAAGTGCGGATCTTCATTAAATATAAAGATTAATATGCAAGATTGCCCATTAAACATTAAATAATACGTTCAAGATGATGAAAACTATTGAAGATTAAATGGTAAGTGAAGGTAGGCATGCTAAAAGCCGCGCCTGAGCTTGGGTATAAATAATAATGATTACTAAAGTTATATTACCGGCGCAACGCCGTAAAATTTTGAGATGTGGACCTCCTAAAATGCACCAAAATGCATCATTTCAATATGAAAACCCCTAATTTTTCTTCCACATTTGTGGAAAGACCTCAAAAATTTTTTCCACGTTCCAGATTTTTTTCCACATTATAGTGCAAATGTGGATATTCAGGATTTTCAAAAAAGGGGGGAATGTTTCAAATTTTTTTTCGAATTTACCGAATAAAAAGAAAATCAAAATCATTTAAAGACGACTTATTAACAGTTAGTTTATGTGTGCTAGGATTAGTGGCTAAATTCTATGTTTGACCAAAAATATGTAAATATAATAACTTAATTTTGGAATTGTTATGAATAAGTTCAATGATATTGCTGAAAATTTTTTTCTAAAAGAAATTTATGGGGGAATTCCCCCCTTCCCTCTCTAAATGCGGGCCTGCCTGCCTACCTACTCTATTTTATCTAACCACGTCAGTGGTGAGATAAGAAAAACTGATCGAGAAAACGGTTTATGAGATTCGTAATGAAATCGAATGCTACGAGAAGTCAGATATTTTTAAAGAATTTAGCAGAAAGTTTATATTTTTCTTCGATTTTCGCCTACGGATTTCTTCTCAACAACGATATAAAGATTAAATTAATGATGTCTATAAGTCGCGTTGCGTAAATTTTTGGTTAAAAAATTGTGCCAAAAATGTCAATTTTTCTGTTCAAATCAAACACCCAAAATAAAAATTTAGTTCCGAATCCCACTGAATGAAAACGAGAAGTTAACAATTTCTATTCTCTCACCAGTCATTGACATTGTCAAACTTGGTTGTGATAATACAAATATACTATTTGCATGGCATTCGCTCGCGTTCGAGGCAAATCAAAATAGTTAACATTATACTTACACTCGGCGCGAAGCACCGAAAAATTCTCTGTTTTCAGCCCCTAAAATTACTAAAATCAAGGAAATTTAGCCTTATCGGTCAAAAAATTTGTGCCGATTGGCACAAACGCTCAAAATTTGTTGTGCCATTTCCAATTTTTCCGTCCCAAGACCATGTTTTGGCACAAAAAAAAACACTGGCCATCACCGTTTTTTTCCCCGAACATTTTTTCCACATGAGAACCGGACCCAAAATTAATTTTCCACATTTTTAAAAACGTTTATAATGTGCATATGGATGCTTTTTTATGCTTTTTAGGAGCATACCCAAGCATTTTGATGCTTTTGGATTCAGAAATCTGCAAAAATTAGGAAAAAATTGAAAAAATTCTGGTTAAGTTAGTCAAAATGAGCTGATGAAGAATATATTGGTGTTCTACAAGAGCAGAAAAAGCATTTTAACGACATAGTTGTCATTAAATTTATTCTCTATTAATATTTCGATGGTTCCGATTAGGATTATTCAATTTTATTTAATTCTTGTTCTGGCGCAGAGCGCCAGAAAAAGTTTTGGATTTTCACTTTCTAAAATGCTGGAAGATGAATCTTCACGACGTTGGCAATGGGAAATAAATTAAAATCAAACTGATGAAGTGTAATTTGTTCCGCATTCCGACGCGGAGCGCTGGAAAATTTTCTAGTTTTTAATATTCTAAAATGCTGGAAAATAAATCTCTCCAATGGATATTCGTGAATTCGCGAATAGAATTTCTAAAAACACAGTCTAGAATGATGTCTTCAATTTCCATTTTCAATAAACCCAAAAGTTCATGTTAAAATGTTGGAAAAATTCCAAGCATCGAGAGAAAAAATTGAGAGAATTGATGAAAAATTGTTTTTTTTCGGCGAAATACTGACTGTTAACGATTAGAAAATGAGATCAGCTTACTTGATCGATAGAAACTGTTGACAATTAATTAGTAAGTTAGTTGAATACGATTTGTACGTATTTGAATAAGATTTAAACGTATTTACTCACGATCATTGGTCATCGATCATACGCTCAACATCTACTGTACCTTGCAGTAACATTGACCTTGTCATGGTAAATTATACCAAAACCAATCGTTTGAAATTTTTGAAAGCACAAAAAATTTTGAGTGTTTATGGCAATCGAAGCCATAGTAAGGCATGCAGTAATTTTTCACCAACAATTTTATTTATTAACCACTATATTAAAATATCAAAAAATCGTGATATGAACTATGAAGATATGTTGTTAGCAAATCTTTATTAAAGACATTCAAAAATAATCAAAACATGCGAATTAATTTACGACAAATAAATAAACAAACAGGTAATTCTTCCGCTCTTCCTCATTGACCTCTGTCCTTTCGTCCCAGCCGAACGATATAACGTATAGGTTGCGCATCGTCCCTTTGTTCTTCTTTCGTCGTACGCGCCTGTTGAACATCATAAATCAATCGTCAACACGTGCGTACGAACTCGACCTTTAGCTGTCGCTAATCGTCGCTCGTTGAAAAACGTTGCTCCGCCATTTTTCCCCTATAAGACACAAAGTGTTTAACGCCGATTATCGCCAGTGTTGCGATCCATTTGTCCAGTACTGTAGATATGCTAACGGCCGCGCCTGATAGAAAATAATGGTTGTTATACCGCCGGAAAATCTTGAGATTTTGACCTTCTAAAGTCCACCAAAACACATCTTTTCGATTTTGAATTCCCCAAAATTTTTTTCCTCATTTCCAAATTTTTTTCCTCAAAAAGACCTCATTAAAAGAAAAAACGGTGGTTGCCATACTGATGGCATTTTCGATGCCAGATCTGGCATTGTATTGTTTGGACTGATCTGGAATCAGTGTGGCCTTATTCAAATCTGGCACTAATTCTGGCATAAAGTTCTGATTTTTGGCATAATTCTGGCAATATTTGAAAATGAAATTTCTACCGGCTCTGCATTCCAGTTTTCAGCTCAATTTTACTGTAGAATTCAATGACAATAATTTGTTTTCTGATTTTCAATTGATTCGTTTTGTTCAATGTTCGTTTTGCTCTGTGTATTCTGTCCCATATCCGTATCCAGGATTTACAAAAAAAGGAGAGGGGATTCTCCAAAATTTTTCTAGAATTCACTGAATAAAAAGAAAATCATTTTTGCAGTAAAGACGATTTATTTTCAGTTAGATTAAGTGTGCTTGAATTAGTGGCTAAATTATATGTTTGACAAAAAGTATGTAAATATAATAATTTAATTTGAGAATTGTGATGTATAAGTACAAGGATATTGCTGAACATGTTATTCCAAAAAAATTAGGGGGGAATCCCCCCTTTTCCTCCTCTGAATAGAGGCCTGTTCTGTCCATATAATCGAGTTCCATGTCCTCACGATAGAAATATACGCAAAAATTCAAAACATCGTTGCTCAGTGAAAAATCATTTAAAGGTATGTATGTGGCTAGGAAGGGCGCCACTAGGCGGCTAACTGTTTTTACGCCAAATCAGTGTTTGGCGAAAAAAATCTGGTAATGCAGAAAAGATTTTGGACTCTTCTGGTAATACGAATGTGATGTTGTAACTAGTGATGTTTGCTCTGAAGTGGATTTTTTGAATATTGTTGATGTCTAAACGTTTAGAGCTCCTTATGTGCAACACTGCAACTTATTGAACAAAGTTTCTATTGTGGTATCAATTTTGTGATTTTTATGTTTAAAAAGGGTTTTTGCTTCGTTATTCATTGAAAATTGTTATTGAAAATCTGGCATTATTTGGAATCAATCTGGCATTTTTCTGGCACTACTCGCTAAAAAATCTGGCATTCGTTAAAAATTTGATCTGGCAACACTGGGAAGAAGTCATCACAGTTTCTTTTTCCTCAATCGACCATTTTTGAGGAATTTTTGTTGAAATTGAGTATAATTTTTTTGTGCTTAGGCATAACTTTAGGGAACAATTTTTTGATGGTCAAGCAGGGTTTTTTTCCGCACGCCTTCATCCGCACTGTGCGGAAATGACCCAAAATTTTTTCCGCACACGAAAATTTTTTCCGTTCGAAGTTTAAATCATTTGAAAAATGTGTGAAATGAGCGAAAATTATAGATTGCTAAGAAAATAATGGAAATTATCTGTTTTTTCCAGCTCAAAAACATTATTTTAGATTGATTGAGCAAAATTAATAGTTGTTGCTGTCATTTCTGTGATTAGAGCTGAAGATTTATAGATTTCAACTGATTTTTCAATTGATTCAATTTCTACATTCTGATATTCTAGAATGCTGGAAAATGAGCCTTTTCAACCTTTATTTCTGAAATAAAAGGTTTGCATTTTCAGTCAAAAATCGTGTAGTTTCCCAATGACAAAATTTGGGTTCAAAAAGTTCAGAAAACTTCAAGTGAGAGAAAGAATTCATGAAGATCGATATAAAATCTCAATTTTCAACAAAATCCGAACCATACCTGTACTTGGGGGGGTTGGGGGGGGGACCCCCCCCCCCCCAACTTGGCCAACCCTGTACCCAAAATCATTTACCCCCCCCCCAACCCCCCCCCCCCCAGTTGGGAAAAAATTGAAAAATTTGGCAAAAAGTGTATGTTTTTTGGGAAAAATTTCGACTTTTTCTACCCCCCCCCCAAATTTCGGATTTACCCCCCCCCCAACTGGTCGGAGGTCTTACAGGTATGATCCGAACCTATAGTCCGTTTTTTACAAAATGCTTCCCAATAGAAAAAGTAACACGAATCGGTACTGTCGTATAAATCTTTAACATAGAGCTCTTGCTTTAAAATTTCTCACTCGAAAAATTTTAAAGGTTAGGTCAGTATGCTCGCAAATTTCCAGTCCTATATGATATATTGTTTTTCAGAAAATCGTGAAAATCTGAAATACTACTTGCTTTCCATCTTCATTAGTTAGAAGCATTTCAAGAAAAAAGACTATAATACTGAAGATTACTAATTGATGAATGGGATGAGAAACTTCAAATCATGAAAACCATGCACACTTAACTTCTTATGCGTCACACCAGAGAATTTTTTAACAAAGGAGCTACTGAAATGTTGAAAAATGTATTCTAGAGATAATTTGTAATACTTTCGGTTTAGATTTTTCCTAGAAAAATGATGGTATTAAATAAATATGTGGATAAATGTGGGAAAAATCAGCAAATTCATATGAAAATTCTAATTTACACTACAAAGTGACGAGTTTTACTCACTCTAGCAGAGACATATAAGATTGATGGAAACAATCAAGGACAACCGAGAAATCAAACTAAATTTCTTTTTGGCTGTGCTTCAGCTTAATTGTAGTTAATATTATAAATTATTTTCATTGCCGGCGCGGAGCGCCGGAAAAATTTGAGGTTCTGACCACCAAAATGCACCTTTTCATCAATGCCAGCAGTAGAAACGCCCAAAGAAATTTCCGTTCTGTGCGGAAAATGCCCAAAAATTTATCCGCACAGCCCAAAAAAAGTCCGCACTGTGCGAAAAAAAACCCTGTGGTCAAGCTCATTCTTTTATGTCAGATTGTCAGCCGTGATTTTTTTCTGGAAAATCCCTTAGATTAATATTATTTTTCAAGAAAATCCCGTATATATTGCTTTAATTATTTTCCAACAACGATTGCATTGCTCCCTTATTTCCTAGTTCTATACGTCACAAATTTTGGCAACTTCACGAAAATTAACGGACTTTTTCTGCATTAATTAAAAGAAGAGAAATGCTAAGAATCTCTATGGTCATGAAAATGTACATTTACATTTTGAGAATTTTGACGATCAAATGGAAGTTGGAGCATCTGCTCAAGCCGAACCCGAAACTCATGATGACAATGAATTTGCCGAAACAGTTGTTGATGTAGAAGCTTTTGCATTACAGTATTCTGCAATTAATTCAGATGCCAACGCACAGTTAAGACTGATTATAGTGATGATGAAGAAATGCTGCTGGGTGATGCACAAAAAGATTCTGCAACACAACAACAAAAGAAAAACGGTCGTTTCGAATCCATTGACAATTTGAATTCACTTGGCTAGAAAAGTTATCAAATAATGAAATCAAATGTACAATCTGCGAACAAAACAAATGAACTATTCTCTTGCTTAGCTCTCGTAAACACACTTAAATATTTTTTTTTTCGAAAATTTTTGCAAAAAAAAATGTCGTTTTTTTGGTGGAATAAGATGCAAGTTAATGAGAAGTGTTCAAAAAACACATCTGAAATGATTTCGAACGATTTTCATGCAAATCAACTAAAAAAATGGATTTTTCCTCAAGTCATGAGGAAAAAATTTTGGGGGTTTTTCCTGAAATGGGCCAGGAAAAACACTGGCAGTGTTACCAGACTGTCATTTTCCATGCCGGATCTGACCTTATTTACAATGATCTGACATGAAGACCTGATTTTTTTCAGAATTCTGGCATTTTTCGAAAATCAAATTTTTTAGGGCTTTGCATTTTAGTGTTTTGCCAAAATGTATTGCACAATAGTAGTATAGCTTGTTTTTTACATTTCTTTCGATTCGTTTCGTTGTCCATCTTGTTCTTGTTGGTTATCAACTGTAAGTTTTGTGCATTCTGTTACATCGAGTTGCATGTCATCACGAATGAATTAAAGTCGAAAGTTTAAAGCATTATGGCTTAGTTAAAAATCCTTCAAAGGTAATTAAAGATTATGAAAGCCTTTGAACCTGAATTGGCACGTTGTCATTATGCTCATCAGTTCAATGTTGCACAAATTTTTAAACATTTAAATTGATTGTGAAAGTGCCTTAACACAATGTCATTTATTGCCACGAAAACAATACATAAAATTCGATAACTCTAATCAGAACCACATAAATGTTAATAGCCGATACATTCATGAAAACTCTGTCGTTAATATGCTTTCAGCTACTGTTGAACACCATATATCATTCATCAGCTCAGTTTGACTGCGCTGACTAGGATTTACTCAATTTTTTCCTCATTTCTGTAGGTTACTGATTCCAAAAACATTAGAATGTTTGAGTGTACTCCTAAAATTCAGAAAAAAGCATCCGTTGCCACATAATAAACGTTTTTTAAAATGTGGGAAATTACTGAAAAAATGAAAAAATTTGGGTTCGGTCGTACATGTAACGGAGCCCCGAGGTCTGAGGGGGGGGGGGTTGAACGACTTTTTTTGGGCCGGGGATCAGTAATTCCCCAAATTTTGGGGGTATGGGTCTCTCAATGGAAAAAATTGATTTTTTTCACGAAAAAGGTCCGAAAGATAGTTTAAACAATAGTAATGTTTTTCTAAAAAGACTGAAAAAATGTATCTATGGCGCGAAGCGCCCAGAAAATTCACATTTTTGACCATTTTTTGTTCAAAAATTAACATTTTTCATCAAAAAATTAACATTTTTCAGTATTTTTCCGCATACATGTAACGGAGCCCTGAGGTCTGGGGAGGGGTTGGACGACTTTTTTTGGGCCGGGGGTCAGTAATTCCAAAAATTTTGGGGGGAGGGGTCCCCCGAGGGAAAAAAGTCGATTCTTTTTCACGAAAAATGTCCGAAAAATAGTAATTTTTCGTGAAAAGACCGAAAAAATGTATTCATGGCGCGAGGCGCCCAGAAAATTGATATTTTTGACCATTTTTTGTTCAAAAATTGACATTTTTCATCAAAAAATTAACATTTTTCAGTATTTTTCCGACCAAAAGTATGGGGGTTCCTATGGCTACCACATAGCTAGCCATAGGATTGGAAAATCCTGGGGGGGGGCGGTCGCCCAATGGCTAGCCATATGGTCGACAATTTCTGGGGGGGGGGTTCCCATAGCACTTTCCCCCAATTACATGTATGTTTTTCCGACCAAAAGTATGAGGGTTCCTACGGCTACCATATGGCTAGCCATAGGATTAGAAAATCCTGGGGGGGAGGCGGTCGCCCAATGGCTAGCCATATGGTAGACGATTTCTGAGGGGGGTTCCCATAGCACTTCCCCCCAATTACATGTACAGTTCGGTTCTCATGTGGAAAAAATGTTCGAGGAAAAATGATGGTCAACAACAGTGTTTTATGTGCCAAGAGATGGCTTTTTTGCTGCAAGAACCTTGAAATAGCACAAAAAATTTTGAGCGTTTGTGCCAATTGGCACAAATTCTGTGACTGGCCGAAGATTCAATTTTCGGGGAGAATATTTTTTAGCAACGAAGTCCAAAATTCAACAAAATGAATATTTTTCGACAGCTTATTACCTGCAAGGATCGAAGCAGACGAAAAGTCCAAAATTCAACAAAGTGAATATTTTTCGACAATTTATCACCCGCGATGATCAATGCCGATGAAAAAATCAGCGGAAAGCTAGTTCAAGCAGATTTATGCAAGGTTTTTAGTTAGGGAAAGATATGCAAATTGTGGTATTTATGCACTTCAGCGACTCCTGAAATTTTTTAAAGTTTTTTAACGTGTAAGGTATATACTGTGTGTATGCATAGGCGACGTACACTAGCTGGTTTTTCAACATGTAAGGAACACGAGCAAGTTTACCCTCCTCCGTCCATCAGTCACCCACCCTAAAAGTTTTTTTTGTGCGGATCCGCTCAACCAATTTTTTTGGACACGGATCCGTTATCATCAAAAAAGTGGATCCGGCCCATCCCTACTCATTTGTACCAACCTCTCCATGTTGCCATCTTCGAGCCTATTAAAAGAGCTTGGATTGACTTTCGGCGAGTTCAAACGTCAAAATCCAAAATGTTCGGCTTTGTCCATAGATACATTTTCAGGAAAGCTGAAAATATTGATGTAAAAAATTTTTCGGATGACCTCAAACAACGTTAAAACCGGATTTCGCACATGTGGAATCTATCTGTTTGATCTTCAACAACTTTTGCTTGTCATTCTTTACATTGTACTCAGGGTTTTTTCCGCACCGGTCGTTCCGCATCTTGCGGAAATCGGCCAGAAAAATTTCCGCACCACCATTATAAACCACTAATTTTAACTATCAAAAAGTTTTCCGCACGACCCCAAAAAAATCCGCACTGTGCGGAAAAAAATCCCTGATTGTACTCCAATTTCGCCAGGTATTCTCCGTAAATGCGCATTTAGTTTTTTAAAAACATTTACAGTGGCCCAAGTAACCTCAAGGATGATCATATGTACAATACTATTTCGATGGCTCAAATAGCCCCAACCACGCGGATACTTGAACATCCCAATTTTTTATGTACAATTCTACTATTGAAAAAAGAAGTTTACGACATGAAAACCATATCGTTTCTACACATATACATGCAAAATTTGAACCATCACCTCAATTTTCAAAAAAGTTGTAAAACTTAGTTCCCTTGAAAGTATGAAAAATTGGCTCAAGGAGCCATGCACGATGGTACTCAAGTATAGATCTGACATATTTATTGAAAGCTTCGATTAAGACAGATTTGTTTCTGGACAAGATTAGGGAACGCCGTTGATGAGCTTTCTTCACAATTGAGTTGATGTGATTTTTGAAAAAAATTCGAGGCATGAGCACACTAAGACATATATGTAACGGAGCTCCGAGGTCTGGGGGGGGGGGGGGTTGGAGCACTTTTTCCGGGCCGAGGGTCAGTAATTCCCAAAATTTTGGGGGAAGGGGTCGCTGAAGGAAAAAATCGATTTCTTCATGAAAAATGTCCGAAAACTGGTTCAAAAAGTAGTAATTTTTGTCAAAAAAATGATAAAATATGTACTTATGGCGCGAAGCGCCGAGAAAATTGACGTTTTTGACCATTTTTTGTTCAAAAATTGACGTTTTTCAGTATTTTTCCGACTAAAACTATGGGGGTCCCTAGGGCTACCATGTGGCTAGCCATATGATTGGAAAATCCTGGGGGTGTCGCCATATGGTCGACGATTTCTGGGGGGGGGGGGTTCCCATAGCACTTCCCCCCAATTACATGTATGCACTAAGATCTTTTACTGTTAACTCTCAATGGGGTAAATATCCGCTGTTCAACTGATAACAGTGCATAGGATTAGAATAACCAGGATGGAGTACTCTACTTTTATCTGAATAGATATCGATCTGCCAGACAGAAGACCAAGCTGAAATTCTATCAAGATCTGCTTGAAGCACATGATTATTAGCAGAAGAGTTGAAAATTTTTACGTCGTCAGTACACAAAGAATATTGGACTTGATTTTGTTGTCAGAAAAATCATTTATATACAGCAGAAATAATGTAAATGTAACAGTAATATGTAACTGTTTTTCATTCATTCATTCATTAGATAGATCGGAAATAATATGTCTTAAATGTAAGAATTAAATAAGCACAAAAAATAAATAGAAATAACTGTACGACCTAATTCGGTTGTCGGGAAACGTAGTGTTGATATGATGTAATTTTTATTTCGAAACGTTAACCCAAAATCAGTAAAATTGTCTGTTCGATGTTTATTTTTTGTATGTCCCACCAGAAGCTGAAAAATAACGGAATTCTGATGCTCACTTCGATAGGATCCATGAAAAAGGTCTGTTAGTTTGTATCGAGCCGGGAGGAATCGTTTGCTAATTATGCATATATATACTAACATGCAGGGCCGTGCACAAGGAATAGGGCGGGGGCGGCCGCCCCCCATTGAGGCAGCATGCAAACAGTGTATCGCGTTAAATCAACATTTTCTGGGGCTATTGAGTAAAAAAAATTTAGTCCGCCCCCATGAAAAAATCCTGCGCACGGCCCTGCTAACATGATATTTTGTTGTTCTGTAACTGTTGCACAGTTTTTTTCTACTTTACAAACTTTTTGGCTTGAGTACGAAGAAAAATTTGGGCCTTGTTTGTACCGGTACAGACAATTTTCTGATAGAAAATGATAAAGAAATAGAAACTATTTTCGGAAAATTGTAAATATGTAATGTTGAATTGTACTAGGCATGAGTGTCGAATAAAGTTCAAAAGAGAAGTTTGGTTTTCCAATCTACTACTATCTAGTAACTTTACTTTTGAGTCTGTCTAATGTCACTATCCCTTGAGAAAAAATAAAGAATCGAGTACTTTATTACACCATAATTTGCTAAGTATTATATAAGTAATAAGGAGGAATATGTCACGTTAATTTTCATCTAAAATTCGTACAGAAAAGTACAAGCAAATTTTAGACCGTCGTTTGTACCAGTACAAACGGGTCGAGTACAAAAAAACAGTGAACTGTTGTTGTGTTTTTACTCATAACTACTTTAGATTGATTTTTCAGCGGGAATAAGGTCATGGCTGGCTTTTATCACGTGCGCATCCTTTATTCTATTCTACTGCTGATGACCAATTATTTCGTAGAAGCAGATGAGCACGACCACACAGTAAAATATTAACTTGATTGAATTGGGGGTTGATACTCACGATTCGCTCTTTCATTTTTCAGTACACAGATGGTGAAGAGGTCGTTTTATGGATGAACACAGTGGGTCCATATCATAATAGACAAGAGACCTATTCATATTATTCGCTTCCCTTCTGTCGAGGCAATAAAGAAACAATTGAACATTATCACGAAACATTGAGCGAAGCCTTATTGGGCGTTGAACTAGATTTTTCGGGTTTGCATATGGAATTCAAAGGTATCTCAAAATTTAGGCCATCGAACTGTAAATTGCATTTTGTATGCAGTTCACTTTTTGATTTTCCCCGATGTGAATTATGCGTGCTACTTGTGAAACTAATTTTTAGCTGATATAGCCAAAACTCCCTATTGCGAGTTGGAACTAACGGAAGAAAAATATAAACACTTCCATTACGCTGTCAAGAATCATTATTCTTACCAATTATATATCGACGATTTGCCCATTTTCGGTGAGTTCTGTAAAATGAGTATCGTGATCTATTTAGAACAACTTAATCTTTCGGGCTATGCGCATTAGTGTATGAAGGCCGTAGAGTAGTGTCTGCTGTTTTTAATTCGGTGACATAATTCAAAACCTTTGGTCGCTTATTTTCAGTGATTTGATCTTCATACTGGTAAACGATGTAGCGCTTTTCGCTGAATACATCAAAAATAATTCCTGTTATACAGCCTTTTATAAGTATCTCGCTTATTGAAAACAGCCTGCAAGGTCTTTCTCTTTTTAAATAAAGTTTTTAGTCGAGTGTCGAGCTTCCTCAATATTATACCATTATATGCGGATAACAAACACTGTTTTGTATTCAGCTTATTATCAATTCATATTGCCGATGCTTGGGCACGTAGAGGCTTGAGCCAGTTCCTCATAACATAGTGTGCTATAATCATACCTGTAACAGGGTCCCGAGGTCTGGGGAGGTCGGGCGACTTTTTTCGGGGCCTGGATTCGCTGATTCCCTAAAGCTTTATGGGAATAGTCTCTGAAGGTTAAAAAAATCGATTTTTTTACTAGAAACATCCCAAAAACGGTTGAAAAAATATTTTTCCCATACTGATCAGGCAGTCTAAAAAGTAGGGGATCCCTATGACCAGAGCACCCCATGGGGGGGTATGGGGGGTATTACTCCCGTCTTAGATTTGGAAATTTATTTACTACCCCCATAAAAACAGCTCACTATAGCAAAAAATTTTGGTAGACTTCATCCTCTCCCCAGTAGGTTATACTAATTCGAGAAAAATTGCAGAATGTGTGATTCTGAGGAATTACTCACTGCTCTTTTTGACACATTTAGTTAGCAAATGATAATGGGAAAGTATGCAACTTCTATGCCATATAGCGATTTTTAGGAAAGGATATCAGCACATTAATATATACTACTCGTAAGAAATCATTATAAATATAATTGGGAGATGAAATAATGACTTATGTATTTGTGATTAATCAAAAAATCGCCCCTTGGGAAGAAAAACATTATGTTCTTAAAATTCTGCCTCTTCATGCTCTCCTTTCCTTTTCCCCGCTTCTGCGTTGGGTCTTCTGTGCGCATATGGTTACCCCAGCTGTGGCATACTTTCCTGCTATGAGTTGAGACATGTGAGGTTTGTTGACGTGGATCAGGAGTGGTACTTGGTTTCAAACTCGTAGTTCATAGTCTAATGGGATTAATAATACTAAAGCCACATTCAGCATCAGGACTTTCAATTGGAAGCACTGTTCCAAGCCTAATTAGTGATGGGATAAGCCCATACTGCTGAAGATGCTGGTTGAAACAATGTTTCCAAACGTATGTTGTGCCCGATTCCTGAAATGTGCAGGAATCAGTTGGCACAACAGTCTTCAAAGTGTGACTATTCTGTACGTATAATTAGTGCATTAAAGTTGCATGATTGGGAGCTGGAAAATGGAGTTGAAATAGTAAATGTTTTTTGACTGTAAAAAGCATAAAGTAGGGGCATTATTCTATGTATAGTTAGAGTACTACAACTCCCCCTCCTTCGCAAAAAGTTGGGAGCAAAAAAAAGTTCACGGCATATTTCGAGTACTACCCTTAAAATTTACGATTTTACCCCTACCTAAATTTTCGACCTTGGGGACCTCTGCCTATGACTACCATATGAAAAGGTAGTCCCTATGACTATCTAGCCAATCGCAGTTCTTCTAAAAGTGCCTACTTACTCATTTCCTTCAAATTGACTTACCCATTGTGACACTTTCCAAGATTTTATGTACCAGTAAGTCATTTTTGTCCCATTTTACTCGACCAGTAAGTCATTCCTACCAGGGTGATAAATTAATTTCCAAACCTAGGACCGGGGTAATACCCCCCTTACACCCCCCTCTGGGGTACTCTGTTATCCAGTGTATACATTTCAAAAACTGGACATCCCAAACGTACTTTTCTCAAACTGACCATCTACTCCCAAAAAATATTAGCCATTGGCAATCCTTCCAAAAGTACCCACTCATCTATGTCCTTCAAATCGGATTACTCATTATTATACTCCAATCAGTAAGTCATTTTTGCCGGGGTGAAAAAGTAATTTCCTAACTTAAGACTGAGGTAATACCCCCGAGGTGGTCTTAGAAATTTGAATTTGATCATCATTGTTTTTTCCAGAACACTTTTACTGTGAAAAAGAACTTTTGCTGTACATGCATCGCTATTTTTCGTACAAAATTATCCTTGCATTGCATATTACTTCAGATCACTCATGTGTAGTGATTACCAATTAACCGGTTCCAAAATATATATCACCGTCCAGTGCCACATAGTATCGAACTGGCGCTGATGCCTCGGACATCCCTAATATGAATACTGAATTTTCTTAGGTATGGTCGGCACGACTGGAAAAGAAGAATCTCCCGTTACCGAGCCGACCTATGCCATATATACGCATAAAAAGTTTGAAATCGGTTTTAACGAAAATCAAATCGTTGACGTAAATTTGACGTCGTCCAACGCAGTCAGTTTACAACCTGGTGCTAAATTAAGCTTTTCTTATGAAGTAAGCTTAATGTTCGGCGTCAAAAAAATGATGAACGATGAAAAATTTATTTTTGGCATTCAGTGTTTTGCGGAATGTTTTCATCACGTTTACTTGAATTTTTGGTTGTTACATTGTCATGTAAAAACTTTTTGGGTTAAAATGATCTCAATAGTTGTTGTAAGTTCAATATGTCATTCAAGTTTACAATTTTTGCGTAGTGGGTTCCATGTGAAACAGATTGAACCGTCAACCCAGAAAATTGTTTTGGCAATAAACGGTACAAAACGTTAGGGAGCGAGATCTGTCATCAATTTGATTGGTGGAAAAATTTCATACCTTCAATTTGATTGGTCGAAAAGTTGTAGTCTACTCCTTCCTAACCGTGAGTCCAAGCCTAAGTCAGCCTAAACCTAAGACTAAACCTAATTCTAAGCTAAAGTGTAAACCTAGGCCTAAGCCAGAAAATTTGCCAGAAACAACTGTAAAAATCAATGAATTTTTTCGACCAATCAAAATGATGACAGATCTCGCTTCGCAATGCTTTCTATAAACGGTCTGCTTTATAGGAAGGGAGGGTTATGGGGGGCGTATTACTTCACCGATGTCCTGCTCTGAATGCGAATGATTTTGAGAAAATATGATTTTAGTGGGCGTTTCGAGATATATACTCCAACAGTGCATTGAATAAGCGCTTTTTAGGTTAAATGGATCAAATCTCCGATCAAGTTCAAAGACCGTTTCGACAAATACTTGGATCCCAATTTCTTCCAACATCGCGTAAGGTGTCACTGCATGAAGAACGTAGTAGTATTCGCAAATTCCGGCATAAAGGAGTAGATTGACTGTGCGAGTTAGATGACATCAGATCTTTTAAACTGAAAAACATACATTTTTTGTCAATATATGTGTTAGTGTCCTTTATAATTCCTGAAGAACGCGATATAGTTATTTATTTCACTTTTCAGATACATTGGTTTTCCATATTCAACTCTTTCATGATGGTCATTTTCTTGGTCGGGCTTGTTTCGATGATACTGATGAGAACGTTGCGCAAAGATTACGCTCGCTATATGAAGGAAGAAGATATTGATGATATGGTGAGTATTCGTATAGATTGAAAGTTAGTTCTCTTGCTGAACTTTGATGAATACTGGTAAGACAAAATATGTTTATTATCAGAAACCTGGATTACTGTGGATAATCTGAATCGCAGAATCGCAATTCCAACTTAGAGATATGATAGATTTTCTCTTGAAAATTGAAGCTCACCTGTCTGCAGTATTTTTTTGCACTGACTATTTGCATTTGTGTTTTTGTGGAAACTTCATTGTTTATCCATGGATCATAGGTTAAAGTTGATTTTCCGCCTTCAAAGGTGGTGGTCCATACCCGGGTTATCGCGTCTTCTTAAAAGTCCGAATTTTTCGGTGTGGTCAAATTCGTTGGACACAGAAATATATAATTTGGGATCGTCTCATTTTTCTCTCTCCGAAACCTCAGTGCTCGGTGTTAGATGTTTTCACTCAAAGTTTCCGATCTAATTCATGCAGGAACGTGATCTTGGCGATGAATACGGTTGGAAACAGGTACACGGCGACGTTTTTCGTCCACCCGCTTATCCAATGCTATTTTCGGCCTTAGTTGGAACTGGCTATCAAGTTGCTACTGTAACTTTTATCGTCATTCTTTTGTCGATAATTGGCGAATTGTATACCGAGTATATCTGATTTTACCTGCTTGATTTGACGCCCTCTGTTGACGGTACCTTTCATTTTTTAGACGTGGTTCTTTGTTGAGCGCAGCCATATTCGTTTATGCTGCCACGTCACCTGTAAATGGTTATGCCGGTGGTAGCATGTATGCTCGTTTTGGAGGTGGGACTAGTAGATTGTGTAACTTATGTTGAGGTCGTTTCCCTCACATTTGACTAGTGCTTCACACTTTCAATATTTTAGGACTCGGGTACCCGGTCTTTAGGGTACCCGGGTATTTCGGGTACCCGGGTACTATATGTAAGTATTAAAAGTCAGTGAATGAATACACTCCATGAAAGTTTTCAGAAAACTCATAAATCTTGGGGCATGACCCTTGCAAAGTGCTAAGAAACAAAAATTAGGAAAAACCAATAACACATTTTTTCAAACAAAAGTTTAAAAAAAAAACACTTTTTTTCGTTTCTAGAAAATGAATATTTCAAAATTTTTTACACTTTTAAGCAAATTGTGGTGACCTGGTCACGCATCACAACTATTTGATGAAGCCAGATATCCCACTAGGTCTGGGTTTAACCGTCGATATATCCTACTGGGCCTGGGTTTAACCGTCTCTACACCGGTTCATCATCATCGGTTTTTATGCCTCTTCAATCTTATACATAATGCATCTCTCCAACTTTTGTTGTTTTCTTATACTGCATCGAGTACCAATATTTGACACAGGTATAATTTCTCGATGTCTTTTTTATATTTCTGTTTCGTGCTTCGTTGTTAAAACACATAGATTTTTAGTTGCTAAAAATACGCCACAGTGACTTTTTGAGAGCCATAAACGGCGTTGCTAACACGTTGAGTAGGTACATGCACTGAATTAATTAAGAAAAATACGTTCATTCACTGTAACTGCACATAAATACAAGTAATAGTATATAAATATTCCGTTTATACAATATCTTGTTGAGATCCGGGTAGCACCCGGGTTTCATTCAGAAAATTTACCCGGGTCTACCCGGGTATCCGAAATACCCGGGTACCTGTGTGAAGCACTACATTTGACAGGGGAAAATTTTTTCCGCTCGTTATTTCTCATTTGTCGCAAATATTTTATTGAAAGAACGGTGTTAAATTGTAATTTAAAAAAATTACGCATAAATGTAGCAAAGCACGGAAGTCGGCGGAGTTAGTTGAGTTCATCACGGGCAGAGTCCCAAACTTCAGTGAGGGATTATTGGATAAAAAAGTTCGGAATTTGACCCACAAGTTGGAAAACTGGATTCGAAGAATTTAGCTGTGAAACTGGAAAAAACGGACGAATTTTAATATCTTCTGTTGGAAAATGGTTATCAACTACCAAAAAATTGGAATTGTGAGCTTTTTTTTCTTTTTTTTGCTTCATTTTCATCTTAATCACTTCAATGCAAGTTATTTTCCGTACACCTTCGTCCGCACCGTGCGGATATGACTCATTTTTTCTAACAACTGTTTTTTTCTAACTCAACAATATCATTTCAGAATAATTGAACAAAAAATAGTTTCTGCTGGTATTTCTGTGATTGGAGCTAAAGATTTATCGAGTTGAATTAATGCTTCATTCCGGATCTGTGTTCACAAAGCTCAGAAAACCTCAAGTAAGAGAAATAAGTTATGAAGATATATAAAAAAATATCAATAATTTCCAACGAAATCCAAACACAATACTGAAGATTATTGATTGAAAAAAACTATGGAACATTGATTTTTCTAGCACGTAGAGCCGGAGAACTTTTGAACACAGTGGCTTCCGAAATATTGGAAAACGTATTCTAGAGATAATTTGTAATACTACCGGTTTAGATTTTTCTTCGGAAAATGATGATATTAAATAAGTTATTGAAGAAGTGTGAGAAAAATCAACGAATTGATATTCATAGCAATCAAAAATTGTCCTTCTAAATCGCACCAAAATGCACTTTTTCAGCATTAGGAACTCACAAGAAGATTTCTGTTCTTTGCTAAAAATGCCCAAAAAATTTTCCGCATGGTCAAAAAAACTCCGCACTGTGCGGATGAAAAGCCTGCTTCAATAACTTTCTGAAGATCGCTTCGATATTAGTAGGACTGGCGGACACATATCCTCAAGTACATACACGCGTAAGCATACACACCTGGGTTATTGGAAAATATTCGTAGTTCTGATGGACCCCTACATGTATGATTAAGGGTCGCCGATGAGGAAAATCATTTTTAATTGAGTCACTTATTTCTTAGGCTTAAGGATCATTTAAACTTTCGTTTTCTGGCGGAACGCAACGAATTGTCAACAGCTTGAAGGGTTCTGCCTGAAAATCCACTTTCGGTTTGGAAGAATAACTGCAATTTTGCAGAAAACGACCGACGGTAACCTCCAATCGAACGGAACGAAAATTTCTTTTTGTTTCGGTAATGTTCCGTCGAACAACGCAAGTATAAATAACCCCTTAGGCTTAGGGGCGTAGGTGGGTACGAAATGTCCGTCCCGTTGGTCATCTTCCAATAACATAGGTGTGTATGCTCAAGCGTGTATGTACTCAAATATATAGGTGTCCGCTAGGCCCACTAGTACCGATCTCCACAAGCATGCACTGTTTTTTTAGCATGAAGACTTTAGTGAAATGGCCAAAGTGGGCAAAAAAATTTTCGGCCAATAATTTGCAACTCAAATTACGAAAAATACTCAATTTTTCAGCCAATTGTTTGAAACGTCTTAAAAATTTGGCCAAACCAATTTTTTAGCCAAAATAGGTTATTTGCATACATGTAATTGGGGGGGGGGGAAGTGCTATGGGAACCCCCACCCCAGAAATCGTCGACCATATGGCTAGCCATTGGGCGACCACCCCCCAGGATTTTCCAATCCTATGGCTAACCATAGAGTAGCCCTAGGACCCCATACTTTTGGTCGGAAAATTGTCAATTTTTTTTTTTGACGCAAAACTTTATTGAGAATATTCTAAAATTCTTATTCTTCGGATTCTTGTCGTTCAAAAATAGAAGCGTGATTTTTATAATGGCCGTCTTTCCAAGCTCGTTTGATACTATGACCATAGCATGCATCGAATAATTTTTTGGCTGTGAATGGTTCATCGACGACAGTTTCATTTTCCCCAGTGTATCGGAAAGAAACATAAGGTTTCAGCTCGAAATTTGTGAGGTCAGGTGCAACGATTTCCGGAATCATTTCTGGAACAACGATGAACTTTCCCGTCTTGTCTACGTAGCCAGTGGGTTGACAGCCAGTATAATCTCTGAATTCGCGACGATTCTTTTGTTTACGTGTTCCGTATTTAGGTGATATAACGTTGTGACCGCTTTTCTTCGTCGGCCAATCCCATCGGCTATCGTAGACGGGACCTTTTTTGTTCAAGAATTGACAATGTCAATTCTTGAACAAAAAATGGTCAAAAACGTCCATTTTCTCGGCGCTTCGCGCCATAAATACATTTTTTATCATTTTTTAGACAAAAATTACTATTTTTTGAACTGTTTTTTCGGACTTTTTTCGTGAAAATATCGATTTTTTTCCTTCAGAGACCCCTCCTCCCAAAATTTTGGGAATTACTGACCCCCGGACCCAAAAAAGTGGCCCAACCCCCCCCAGACCTCGGGGCTCCGTTACATGTATGGTTATTTGGCTAAAAAACACAGCAAGCGTGTCTATCGTACATAATATGCATAAAAATAGTCAATAAACTATTTTCGGAAAAGTTCAGGAATGGTGTTTGACAATTTTTCGGGCCAGGGAGTGTCCGAGGTCTAACGTAGGAGGATTTGCTCCCTATGCGCATTTATGCTATAAAAACGCTGCGTTTGCCGAAACTCCGACCCGACCACTGCATCGATCATTTCGAACTGAGTGACGTATGATTCTTCTTTATGCTAGAAAATATGCGCTCTTAATCTTATGGAATGCGTAAAAATGCTCCACTTTTGTTTTGACAAACTACCGGGACTTACTGAAATTCGCTTCCTAACCACACACGAGCAATGCCTGTCGCTAGCCTTGAGCTCCATATGAGATTATGCGTTCTTCCCTGAATTTAAGGTCAAAATGTGTAACTCGGAATAAAAGTAACATGTTATATAATTTACCAAATTCAGGTTAATTTTTATCATGCTTCCGCCTTACCTGAGAAATGAAATTAATCGTATTTTCTAGGGATTTATCGGACCAGAAAATATCGGATCGGGTCAGGCAGTAAAAAATGTTTTTTCACAATTTTATGGTTTTGCTTAGTCTCAAAAACTGCTCCTTGAAAACTTTCTCTGCACTAGAAAACGATCGATTGCAGAAAATTGCCTCCGCCGATGCACATGCCACCCCAGCGGTAATGTCGGTCAATATCCGATGGCCAATACCATTAGCCTAAATCTTTTCAAATTATGACGTATATATAAGTAAAGCAACACTCTTTGCACCGTAATTCAGGCGCTTTTTTCTTGAAAACCTTCCGAATAGTGAAACTGGAAAGCAAGTAGTATTCTACAGATTTACGATTTTCTGCTAAACCATATGTCACATAGGCTGAAAATCTAATTTTTGCCTCTTTTTATTAAATGCTTGTATATTGAAGAATGACCAACGTTTTTGAAACGAAGGTTTCACTATTGCATTCATTGCATTTAACGATATTGTTGAATAATTCTACATGAATTACGGAAATTGAATGATTTTTAAGCATACTTTTTCAGCAGGTGAAGACTAAAAATAATTCATCACCCATTGTATCATAATGCATTAAGAGAAAAAATCATATTGTCATTACTGTCAACGTTTTACTTATCACAAATAAACAAAAATGGCCTAAGATTTACATTTTCCCAATAAATAATCACATGCAAGGCTGATTAATGCAAGAATTGCCATAGAAAGTAGGATATTATCGATTAGGTCGCCCGAAAAACCATCAGTCGATATTCAAAAAAGTCAATTATCGGCCGATGCCAATACGTCGATCATCCACTACTCTCGTTCTCTACTTTCATGGGAAAGTTGCCTAGAAACTTTAATTTTTGAAATATATATAATAACGACTGAATTTTAATCTCGATCTTAGAATGATTTTATTTGTTTTTTCTTCCAACAGTCGAACTGATCGACTAAATTCTTTGACCCGTTACCCGTAATGCACATCCTGGATAATGGGTCGGGTCGAGTCAAGAATCTTTTTACTCTTTTCGGATCGGGTCAGGTCAGAAAACATCGGGTAGCATACCGGGTCAAGAAGTTCGATACATCCCCAGTATTTTCTGCTATGATTTTCTTCTATGATTGTGCTTGAGTTAGCGTCATCATGTTAGCTAAACAAGTCTAACTTTAATTTTGTAGTTTCGAAGAAAAATTACGCCATCATTAGCTCCGTAGACTAGAAAAAGGACCCATATATGCTTCGAACTGACCAGGAATGAATAATGCTCGTGGAAAACATAACATGTGCGAGTGCCAGAAGATTGAAAACCTTTCAAAATACTCTCTTTTTCATTTTCATTCGCCTTCTTTTAGTCAATAATTATTCCGTTAAGGAGCAGCGCTCGTTCCGTGCCCCTGATGAAAGCCATGTGATTGGCTGATTCCATTTGGTCGATGATTTCTGTGGAAATTCCTATGAAGCTTTCTTCCATTCAAATCGCTACCGAATTTTGTTCGTTTTGCTATTTTTCAATGTTTCCATGTTTGAAAAATTCGGCTCTTTAGAAAATAACATTTCCTATTTTCTTTTAGGGAAACAATGGATCAAACAAATGATCCTGAGTGCATTCTTTTGTCCCATGTGTGTCTGTGGAACCGCGTTCTTGATCAATTTTGTCGCGATTTACTATCACGCATCGAGAGCCATCCCGTTTACAATTATGGTAAACTTAAATTTATCATTTTATTTTTTTTTGTAACTAATCAATAAACAGAGTGTCTTAGCTACATAACAAATCTCGATTCTCAAATTTACTAATGCATAATATGTATTTTAACATCTATTATCCTAATTTTAAGCTAGCCGTTACTTGTATTTGCTTTTTCGTCATTTTGCCATTAACATTGGTCGGCACCGTGCTGGGTAGGAATTTAAGCGGTCAATCGAGCTACCCCTGTCGCATAAATGCCATTCCGCGCACAATACCCGAAAAAAAATGGTTCATGGAGCCGCTGATTATCATCATGGCTGGAGGCATTTTGCCTTTTGGGTCAATTTTCATCGAAATGTAAGATTTCTCGTAAATTTCTCACGAAATATACTGAACGAGAGAACATTCTCACGAAATATACTGAACGAGAGAACAAAATCTGCCAAAAAACATTAGTTAGTTCCGCGGTTCGACTAGCAAAATTTTCTATTGTCAAGCGGATGTAATATTAGTAGACTCTTAGAGTAATGAAATCACGACACACGGCGCAAATACGCTGATCATTTAATATTGTTCGGAATTTTCAGGTATTTCGTTTTCACGTCTTTTTGGGCTTACAAAATCTATTACGTTTACGGATTTATGTTGTTGGTGACGATTTTGTTAGCCATCGTTACTGTCTGCGTTACTATTGTTTGCAGTTATTTCCTGCTCAATGCCGAAGATTATCGATGGTAAACTTGCCTTTACCTTTTGAAAAAATCATATTCATCCAATTCTCCCGTTTTTTCAGGCGTTGGACTAGCTTTTTAGCCGGTGCGTCCACTTCGTTCTACGTTTATTTGTACGCTCTATACTACTTTTTGTTCAAAACGAAGTAAATTATATTTGCTTGTTGAGTATGATGCTTTTTATCCATAAGTTTTTCAAATTCAGGATGTTCGGATTGTTTCAAACTGTATTCTATTTCGGTTACATGGCCTTGTTCAGTTTAGCGCTGGGAATTATGTGTGGTAAGATGATGTACTGATATTTTTGATCTGAAAAGCGAATTAATGTGCGCTTACCATAGCATGTTAGCCAATAGATTAATAGAGCAACTAATTGAGCGTGCTTCTTCACACCCCCAAAAAACATTAAAAATAAATGTGAATAATAATAGATTAGTTCTTGAGAAGAACGACATCCCGATTATGATCTATAGTCTGTTTTTTCAAAATGCTTGTAACGCAAAAATGCTGAAAATAAGTACGCATGCAGAATTTCGTGGCGAGATAATATCATTGTTGACAGTATGTTAGGAATGGATTAACTGGCGGCGGTAAACTGTGACTAAACTCGATAACTCTTAAAAATAATTTCCGTTCAGTGCGAGAAATGTCAAAAAAAATTTCGCGCGGCTAAAAAATAATTGCTCTACGCAGAGAAAGCTCAGCAAAGCACCAGCGCTGAAGTGCGATGCGCCGAATTTTGAGATTTCAACTTTCCAAAGCATACCAATTGTTTCACGATCTCAACTACCACACTTTTTTCATTAAATGAGAACCATTCTCAAATTTTTTTCTCATTTCCAACCTTTTTCGTAACTAATAGCCTTTAATTCCGTCAAATTTCAATTGTGCGGTTTTTCCAGTAATACAGTACAATGTGCGCCTACGCGGTAGTTAAACAATGTACACTTTATTTCATCTTTTTTCGGTTACAAGCATTTAAAAAAACAGACTATAATTCCTTCCGAAAACTCGATAAGGCTGTTACAGATTTTTTCGTTACAAGAAGTTTTCAATTTGAAAAAATTTTGATACGTGGTGTGGTGTTGCTTAATTTTCTGCGTCAGATCCTCTAATCTATTTCATAGAATGATTTTATAAAAACGTCCACAGCCATACTGTTACAGGAACCATCGGATATATCGGAACGGCCAAATTCGTTAGAAAGATTTATTCTACGGTGAAGATTGATTGAGTTAAAAAACGTCAAGCGAATGAGATCGTCTAAGATAGCTATTACGTCCTATACTGGAATCTTGTTACATGTATCGGTTGCGGACTTGTTTTTAGTAATTTCGCGAAATCTATGTTATTATGTGGTTATTTATATTTAATTTTTAACTGAAAATCTTTTCTGTTTGTTTCTGGAGTTCCTGGGAGCATATTACGCTCGTCAATATCTCCTATAAACTTCTCTGAGATAAAGTACAAATCCTCTGCATGAACGTATAATCTATTCGTTTGTGTTAGCTTGTGTATATATCAAACATGTTATAATTTTTTAAAGAAACATCAGTTAAGACTGCGCGAAACGTATTGTTTACTGTTGCTCGCATCTTCTCCCACTAGTATTCCCAGCAGGGTTTCTTCTGCACACAGCAACCAAATTTAATGCTGTGCATGTGCAGCCAATTTTTTCTGTCAAGTTGCACAGTGCAAGTGCAACTCGAAGCCTGACTGCCCTTTTGATTAAGTTATAGGGTTTTCTGTCCGGAGATGCGTTTTTATGGGCATAACTGTACGACCTCCGACCAGTTGGGAGTTGGGTCGAAAAAAGTCGAAATTTTTCCCAAAAAAGGCCAAAAAACATACACTTTTTGCAAATTTTTTCCAAACTGGGGGGGGGCATACCTGTAAGACCTCCGACCAGTTGGGGGGGGGGGTAGGAAAAAGTCGAAATTTTTCCCCAAAAAGGCCAAAAAACATATACACTTTTTTTAAAATTTTTTCAATTTTTTCCAAACTGGGGGGGGGGGGGTTGGGGGGGAAAATGATTTTGGGTACAGGGTTGGCCGAGTTAGGGGGGGAGGTCCCCCCCAACCCCCCCCCCCAAGTACAGGTATGGGAGTGGGATAGAAAAAAGTCGAAATTTTTCCCAAAAAAGGCCAAAAAACACTACAATTTTTTGCAAATTTTTTTAATTTTTTCCAAATTGGGGGGGGGGGGTTGGATGAATTTGGGTACATGGTTGGCCAAGTTGGGGGTCTCCCTCCCAACCCCTCCCCAAGTACAGGTATGGGGGGGGTCGAAAAAAGTCGACATTTTTCCCAAAAAGGCCAGAAAACATACACTTTTCTGCAAATTTTTTTACTTTTTTTCCAAACTGGGGGGGGGGGGGGCTGAGTATATCGTTGGCCAAGTTGGGGGGTGTCCCCCGCAGACCCCCTCCCCCCAAGTACAGGAGGTATGTTTATGGGTTATAAAAATGAGATAGTGACAAATTTTTCCGCGCTTGACGCCGGATTTTGATTTACTTAATAATCTTTCTATATTATTCCAGTGCGCGGTTAGAAAATGTCAATCTATCTAATGCTTATCGCTTTTAATTATCAGCATATTATGGATATTTGATCCTGTCTTGTGTTGTTTTTTTGGCGAATTTAGCGAAAAGTAAGATTCTTTTTGGTTTCCCAAATTTTTTTGCGATCTTTAAAAACATGTTGACATTTGTGTGATCAGAACATTTTGAGTCCAAGTAGAAAAACTTGCTAATTGAAAAATCGAAATTTTTGGTTGCTACCTTCTAGAATTGTAGTCTGCCCGACTGAAAATTCATTGAATTCACTGGAAAATTAAACTATCTGTCTTGGAAATAAAAGTTGAAAAGATTCATTTTCCAGCGTTCTAGAAAATCAAAATCCCCGAAACAAGTTAAGGTAAAGTGGGGTAACTTTGGTAAAAATCGAGTCGATTCGACTTCTCCAACATATAACTTCTTATACATAAGGAATTCGTAAAAATGTTTCATGGAACTCATATGTCAAAAATGTCAGACAAATCGATTAAACAGATCATTTCATAAGTAGCATGCAGATTTAACCTACCATTGATCGTTGAAAAGAGCTCTTTTTTTTACCTATGTTACCCACCATGGTGGTCAACTTTGGTCGCCATTATAATTTCTGTTCAAGTTACTTTTTCGACAAGTAAAATCGTTATGTCTCACCATTGATAGAACGGGTATTAGTGTAGTACGTGCACCGGATTTTTTCGACGTTGTTTTTTCCGCAAATTTTTTCGTCTCCGGTGGGTTTCGAACTGCAGACTGTTGCGTACGAAGCGAGCGCCTAACCGATTGAGCTAAACCATCCAGCCTAACTGAGCTACGATTTAATTCTTATACCATGAATAAATAATCAAATTTTCAGTATTTGTAGCAAGACAAAACTCGTGAATTGACTAATCCATGACAAAAATTGTTTTTGACAAAAAATGAAATTTGTTTTTGATAAAAAATGCAAAATTTGTAATGTGTAAAGTGTTATTTTTACTTTTTAAAGCTGTTAATTGCGTAGTTTTAATATTACTTTTTGAGTTTTATGTGAAAAGTGTACTGTAGAACGACATCGGCTTACTGTAGGAAAAAATTGACATGATTTTTGAACTCCACGGTATCGATTTACCTAGGTTACTATGTTACATATGCAAATTTCACAATGGTTCACAAAATATGAAGTCCGGTGCACGTACTACACTAATACCGATAGAACGTAACAAAATAAATTTTGGATATGAGGTAACATAACTATCGGCCTCTATTGTCACAAAATTTCAGCTGAAAATAATGAATATCATCAACGGCAAAAAAGTTTTCGTAAATCTACTCCCAGCTGTCCCTATGGTGGGTAACTTTGGTCAATTGACCTAAAAAAGTGCCTGACGTGAAAAATATTGTGTTATTCAGATACAGCAAGTTAAGAGCTACATGAAATTATCAATATGAATAAAAATAAAAATAGCAATCGTTCAAAATTTATTAACGAAAAAAAATTAACGTATCGACCAATGTTACCCACCCATACATTGGTCGACACACAAAAATATGAGGTAAACTAAAACAATGATAAATGTGCATTTTCAAGATCAAAATACATGAGAAAATGCAACAAACATGATGTGGAATATGAATATGTTGGCGATTTTCACGAGACATATAAAGAAAACTATGAATGCACACACGTATAACAGTTGATCATGAGGCACAGCACATGCACTAGTAAAATACTCCGCAATATTATTATGCCATAGCTGCTAGTTTGTCGTTTTCGATGCAGACGCATAACAAACAAGTCCATTGATACTGAATGCTGGCGGCTGTTGACATACCCGTATCCAGGATTTTCAAAAAAAAAGAGGAATTTTACAAAAAATCTCAAGAATTTACTGAATAAAAAAGTCATTTTTGCAGTATAGACAAATTATTTTCAGTTAGTTTATTTGTGCTTGGATTCAATTTTTTTGCACAGATATGTTTTTGGTTGCTCGCTCTAAAATCAATAAATTAGCTTATGTTTATCGGAAAAATATAAGAAGCTAAGCTAGCTTTCTTGTATTTCATTCAATTCACAGTTTTCAACTTTAAAAACCCAATTTTTTGAATTTTGGAGAGAAAATGAAAAAGATTGATTTGATATGAATTAACTTGTTCGGCGCATAGCGCAGGAAATTTTTTTGAGATTTGGATATGAATTTATCGGGCAAACTACAATTTAAAAACTAGGAGAGCAACCAAGAATTTCAATTCTTCGACCACCAAGAATTTCGAATTGTTTTAAAAATACTTTAATCACATAAGTGTCAAAATTTTTGTAAAGATCTCAAAAAAAAATTAGGAAAATAACCGAGAAAAATCTTTTTTTCGTTAAATTCCCTAAAAAACAACACACTATCATACCTTTATCCATAATATGTTGATAATTAAAAGCTATAAGTATTAGCTAGAATGAAATTCCAATACAGGAAGTCAGAAAAATTTATTATCAATGCTCTCTGAGCAAAATTATGTAAAATCAATGTGAATTATGTGAATTAAACAAAAAAATTTTAGTAAAATTGTAGTTTCTAGTTGGTTGAAAGACTGCGAATTGATTGATCACAATCTGCATAATATTCAAAATGTCGGCCATTGAGTAAGCTGAATTGCGTCTGAGCGAGTTGCAGTTGAGTGGTCTGGAATAGCTTATCATGTTTTTTGTGTTGGATAAAGTCTGTTTTGCAAATCCTAATGAACTGTATAAATACAAGGACATTGTCCTGGTCAACGGATTACAATGATACACATGGAGAATAAAAATATTTTCGAGGTCTGGACTGGCTTTAGATTTTGATGATAATTTAATGAACAGGTACAGTACGGGACAAATTCATTGCAGCACCAGTAGCCTTTTGGTGAATGTCTTGGCGATATACTGGGTCTTTACTGGTAGAAATTTCGAGATGAAATAGTGGATTACTGGTGCTTTACTAGTTAATAAGTTTGGCGGCCATGATGCATTACTGGTGGATTACTGGTAACATACTTCAATAAAATACGCGGATACTATTTATATGCAAGTAATCAATACAGTGTCCATAGTTTTGGCCTTAAGTCTGCTTTGCGTTTTTCTCCTTCACAGAAATACGGGCATCCGCTATCCTCATGAATATTAATGAATCGAAACGCATTTAGTTGTTTTCTCGCCTAAAATTTGTGTAAGGAAAAAAGACCAGAAAGGAGGAATGGGTTTTTATTATGATCGTTTCAGCCACTGAATACTTCTAGTTAAATATGAACTGGTACCTGCTTTGTATAGGTTTTTAGTTTAGACGCGTTTCAAGATGCATACTATAATGTCATCAAATCGGAAAGATTATGACCGTCAATTTCCAGATAGAAGAAATTTGTGCAGTTTTTGTGTGACTTTTGTTTTCTTTTTAAATTCTTTTTGGTTTTCTACTTGGGAAAGGTGAACATTGAGCAGGCTGTGTTCAGGCAAATGACAGCCCAAGTGAAGAGTTTTTTGACAAAATATTTTATAGTTTGTTATGCTAATGGTTCCTGTTGAGAACCATAGCGAAAGCTATTTTTAACTTTCATCAAAAGCGAAAGTTATTTTTAGCTTTCATCAAAACGACGATTATAGGTGTGCATTAAAGTTTGAAGCATACTGAGATGTGATTTATTTTTAAATGTAAAAAAATCATAATTCTTTCTAGTTTTCAACCCGAATTTTCCAAATAAATATACTTAAAGGTCGATGTTCTATCATGTTCATGTGTATAAACAATAGTGTGTTATTTAATTTCTGATGTGTGTGTCGATTTGGCCGCAAACACATTTCAGCAACTGAGACCGATACAATCTTTGTTTATGGAAGTTTTCTGTAACTTCAGGCACCAATATTGTTGTAGTCATTATTTTTCATGTAGGGTGTAAACAAGTCACTTCAAGTAATATGGTAATAGTAGAATTAAAAAAATGCACATTTTGATTGCTTTTGGAAAAGTCACCAATTCAAAATAAAAACGGATAAATACAAAATGAGTGGTGGATAAATCAAGACATAGATGAAAATACTACATTAATGCATGCAGTGTCAGATTAATTTCACTAAAATTGTGCGGTAGCTTTAATGCTGAATGGCAGAATGCCCACAATAAAACGCCGTTTCTCCTTTTGCTTCATTTATATTCTTCAACATATTTTTGTGAAGGGGAAAAACGCAAAACAGACTGAAGACAAAAACTACGGACATTGTATTGATTACTTGGGTATAAATAGTATGCGTTTATTTTATTGAAGTATGTTACTAGTAATCCACCAGTAATGTGTCACAGCTGCTGAACTATCAACCAGTAAAGCACCAGTAATACACTATTTCATCTCAATCATCTCGAAATTTCTACCAGTAAAGACCCAGTATATCGCCAAGACATTCACCAAAAGATTACTGGTGCTGCAACAAATTTGTCCCGAACTGTATGTATCTGGAATGTGTGGTATGTCTTCCAACTTGAAGGTTGGTTTGTCATTGTGGTTGATGTCTGTTTGAGTTCTATTGCAAGAGCTGATATGGGACTGATTTTTCTGAGGATGGTTGGCTGTTCCCTTTTGCCATTCTGGAGTATCACTATTTTTTGATGGAAAAATTTGAAAATTGTCTTTGAAAAATGAAAAAAGTTGTCCTTGAAATCCTTGAATTTCATTTTCAAAAGGGTGCATCAACCATGAGGGTAGTAGGCATATTTTTCTCTTCGATTGCATAAAACTGTCATTAATCAGTAGTTATAATTTCTCATTTTCTGGTAGATAATTTTGATGGCTAGCAAAAAATTAACTCGCGAAGAGGAATTATTATTGCAAGACTTTTCGCGAAATGTCTCAACGAAAAGTTCGGCCCTTTTCTACGGCAATGCCTTGGTCATCAGCGCTGTTCCCATTTGGCTCTATTGGCGAATACATCAGATGGAGCCTCGCGATTCGTGGATTTTTTGGGTAGTTACCACTATCGTCTGCACATGGTTGATTGCCTTCGCTTATAAAAATGTTAAATTTGTCTTGAAGCATAAGTAAGTTTATTGGAGATCAAGCATCACAAAGAGATGATCAATTTAGGTCGAAAGTTTGACTTTAACATTTTCGTGGTTGTGTAAAAATGATCAAATCATCGTTCCCTTCATCAAAATCATTTTTAAACCACCCACGTTCTTGATCTTGATAGATCTTGAGAAAAATCTTACAAAAAGTCTTGGAAAAAGTCGTGCAAGATCTGTACCATTGTCTTATAGGATACTTACACAATCGTGTAAGTTTGGCATAGTATCTAGCAGGATTTTAACAAGAAATTTCCACCATATAAGCAGACTTGAGACTAGTGATGGACCGATGCATTGGCATCAGCCGATTGTTGCGTTTTTCTGCCATCGGCCGATGTTTTGCCAAATAATCGGCCGATGGCAGAAAAACGTGCATATGCTTAAAAAAATACATACTACATATTTTACAGTTAGTTTAGTAAATGCATTTTTTTGTGAAAATGGTTATTTTAATGTCTGGCATATTTGCCCTGTGTTGCCATTGATGAACTAGATAACAAGAATTTGACAAGCTATGAATGGGATATTTTAGCTGCGGCGATAAGAATATACTTTAATACATGTGTAATGTATTCACACCTTAGATAATTATGTTTCGGCAGCTTGTCAATTTATTAAAATCTTTTGCAGAAACTGTAAAAATCTATGAATCTAAAAACGCCTGTATTTGGGAGGAAATAGCTCAAGAAAAGTAAGCTAGATTTTGTGCCTAAATTTTTTTGAAAACATAAGTTAAAGAATCGTATGATTAAGAATTTTACGCCACTCAATCCACAATTTCAACTTTCATGGATTGGGTTCATTAACGGAGGAATTGTCGGGGAAAATGAATCAATATTTTTATAGAAGTGATAATCGAGCCCACTTTAAACCCATCGAAGACAATGGACTTCATGCCTTGGCATCTTTACTAGATCCTGGATTTAAAAAGGATGGATTGAAATTTGAAATATAACACATATTGATCATACAAATCAAAATTAAATAATTTAGGCTTTCTGTGATCCTCAAGCTGAAGACAAAGCTGAACTAAAGTCTGTTTTTTATAAAATGCTTCCGAATAGAAAAGTGACACAAATCAGTATCATTGTCAAAATCGTTTACATAAAGCCCTTATTGTAAATTTTTCACTCGAAAAATTGTTAAGGGTTAGGTCAGTATGCTCACCAATTTCCATTTCTATATAATATATTGTTTATCAAAAAATCGTGAAAATCTAAAATACTACTTACTTTTCACTTTCATTATTTAGAAGCATTTCAAGAAAAAACGACTATAGCTTTGGCTAGAATGGTTGTCGATCAAAAATAACAAAGTCAACGGTTTTCTCAAAATATGGTTCAAAAATTTGAATGAATCTTCAATCTCATTCTCCAAACTTTCTCTGTAAGCCACAATTAATACTAATGTAAATAATTCAAGCATTTACACAAAACTGACCAATGTCAGGCCCTATTTGGCCATTGCAAGTTCATCTGAAGAAGAGCTGTAGCCCGAAAAATATGCAATGTCAACATTTGAGCAAGCAAAATCCATTGTTTTGGAATACATTACTAGAATAATGGAAGAAAAATGCTGCAACAAATTCAGAATTAGCTACAGTGAGTCACAATAGTGTGCAGTTGAAGATAAGTTTCATTATGGAAAAAATATCTTCAGCTTGCCATGAAATTTTTATCAGGTCCAATTGGGTCAGTAGCTAGTGAATGATCATTTTAAAAAGCAAAAGATGTTAGAAGTGGAAAAAGATCCGTTTATTGCTGAGATTGGATTCAATAGTGCAAACTGGAAAACAAGCTGAAGTTGAAGAAGCTTCTAGTGAACTCAGCAATCAAAGTGAAGGTAGTACAACAGATGCCATTGTTGATGACAAATTGGATGAATGAAATGTTGTTAATTATTGAATGTTGAAAATATCAGTAGAACTTTGTGAATAATTCATAATAATTTTAAATGTATTACAGTGTAGCAACTTCAGGTTGCATTTTGTACATGTTACAGCCGATGGCAAATTTTTGGCCATCGGTCCATCACTACTTGAGACATCTTCTAGGATAACTTGTAAGTTTTCTGTCCTGAAATTCAGTGATGTTACTACAACAAGCTTTTTTCGTCATTTTAAGGGACGGAACGGGGCTCCTAAAAAAATTTGGAAATTGCCCCTAAAAGTTTAGCCATTTTGGCTCCTAAAATTTTGAATCATATCATAAAATACGAAATTTTCGGCGCCGAATTTTATTCTATAATTCTTCGGATTGGCATATCCACTGTTTTTCCAAAAATTGAACTTTTTGGGGAAAAGAATTTCGAAAAAGGGGAAAATATGGGGGTTTAACATGGAAAAGATAATTTTGGTGCATTTAAGAGGTCAAAATCTCAATTTTTCCAACTTTTTTATGATTATGATTTTGAACATGGGACCGAGTTTGAATTCATAATCATCATAGAGATGATTTCCAGTAATTTCAAGTTTAATTTGATTTTTTTCAAACTCATGAAAGTATAAACATATTTTTAATTTGTAAAATGATAAAGACATGTTCTCGAACCTTGTGTTTATTGAATAAGTTATCCTTGAATTGATTCTCCCGAATTTTAGAATGTCAGAATTTTAAAAAATTTTCCGCCTAGCGCCGAAAAGAAAGGAAACGGCAGAAGAATAAGAACAAAAGGTGAACTTTCAATATGTACCAGAAGAACAAGTGCTACTTGGGAAAAGCTTATCGTGTTTTTTGCATGCAAAAAAAATTATTTTGCTCCAAGATTTCTTGGCCGATCTTTCTTTGTGTAGAAAGAGGGAAATAAGATCTTGAGCGTTAATTTTTTTGAACATTGAACATCCGTATAATTTAATTATATGGATATTCAATTTCAATTCAGTAATGAGATATTTCATAGTCAAAGTAATTATCAATAATTTTTACTGATACATATCGACTAGTTAACATTGAGAATCAGATCAGTTCCTTCAACATTTGAACGTAATCTAACAGATAAAGTGACGCGGGAAATATTTGAAAAAGGCACGTTTGTGCACAACTACCTTAAAATAGCCGAAAACGTCTGTGAAATGTACATTTTTCGACCATTTACATATCTGACAACCTTAATTTATTCATATAAGTCGACGTCTGCCAGGCGCTCTTTATGAAAGGAACTAAAAATTGTGTATCTGTCTGCACATTTAAAGACTCGGTTAAGAAAAGAGAATACTACTAAAGAGATCAAGTTGGAAAAGTGTCTAGTATTTGTATTTTATTTTGTGAAATGAAAAATGGCACAGACTAATATTATAATCAAAATCGCCCACACGAAAGTTCGCCGCTGAACTTTTACTCTGAAATTTTTAAAAATTGATTAAAGTGGCACGTAAAAATTGGAATACTCACATGCTTTAGAAATTGTACTCTTCAGAAGCATCTCAAGAAAAACGGACTGTAAATGATTATCAATAGGATCTTCATTTACTCAAAGCCCATGAATAATTCAATCTTTTCATGAGAAATCATTTATTTCAGAATGATGCTTTGGAAAAAAGGATTTCTTACCCAGTTGTATCTATAATGGCTTAGGAGAGCACCAACAACGATTGAAAACGTGATTTAGAAATCGGAAACGCCTTTAATACTGCCTGTCTATGCGTAAAGTATCCTGAAGAAGGTTTGATAAATCTTATAAGATTGCCTATTCTGTTTTTACAAGATATCTTCCAAAACTATGCATGATTCTACAAGATATCTTGTGTAACCAAGGATTTTATACCATTTCCGATCATACATGTAATTCGTGGCGAACCCCCAGAAATTTCGGTCATATGGCTAACCATTGGATGATCTCCCCATACTTTTGGTCAGAAAAATGTCGACTTTTAAGCAAAAATGGTCAAAACTTCGTCGTTTTTTCGCGCCATGAATACATTTTCTACGGATTTTTAGACGAAAATTACTATTTTTTGAACCGTTTATCGTGCCGAAAGTAGCAATAAAAAAAATAATATCGTTTTTTTCGGTTTCTGGTTTTGGTGGAAAAATCAAATTTTTTCCTCCAGAAATCCCCCGACCCCTAAAATTTAGGGGAATCTGTGACCCCCGGTCCCATAAAAGTCGCTTTACCCCCCCCCCAGACCTCGCGCCTCTGTTACATCTATGTCTCAGATTGATCTTGTAAGATCTTCCTTTATCTTTAAAGTTGTGTATATATCTTGCGAAATAAATTCGGGATGATATATTGTCTTATACAATTTTTGGAAGGTCAGATTACGTCTTGAAATATCTTGAGAGATACACGCTGATCTTTAAGCTGGAACTTTCTGAAAAAATCTTACGTGATCTGACTTGATGCTTACAGGACGCTGAGAAAACTTGTGAAACCTTATAAGCCCTAAGATTTTTAATCCAATGTGACAAAATCTTGGCGAATCTTATAAGAAAATGCAAGATCTTGATGAAATATTATAAGACACGGAACGCGGACAAGCATTAAAGTTTTACATACATATGATGTAATGTCAAAAGCGTTCCACAAAAGATGTTTTTAGAATCGCTCAAAAGCGCGAAGAAGCTATTAGCCGCGAAATTATGCGCCGATACGCCGATGACAAAAAGATTACGAAAAAAGAAAAAGACGAACGAATTTTGTGGAAAAAGAACGAAGTAGCCGATTACGAAGCCACAAATTACAGCATTTTCTTCAATAATACGCTGTTTTTGGTCTTATTTCTCGGTTTGTCGTTCTTTTTGTTCGCTAGTGCTTCTGCCAACGTCAATTATATTTGTTCGATCGGTGGTGCCGCGGGCTTAGTCGCCTTATTCTCCACCGGCACCAAATAAATCTTGCTTATTTGTTGAATTTTTGCAAAGTTACTCACTTTTGGGCTAATTTTCTGTTGTAGAAAAATTTATCTTAATTTTTTTAAATAAAATAAAGTGTTCTCATCCTTATCTCCGGCTCTGCTTCTTTGGGCTTGTCTCCATTTGAACGAAGCCGAAAGAGCTAATCTAGGATGTGCAGAGCATATACTTGAGGGAATGTATAGCTATAATAGTGGTTTTTAACCTGTATGAATCCGTATATACCCTATGTCAAAAAAGTCCATGTCTCAATGAGAATTTCCCGTAAATTGTTACTTATTGAAGACAGATGCGAACGGTTTTTTGCATTAGATGCGCAAGACAAATTGGATCTTCCTGTCTCAAAACGAAGCAAGTTTACTGTAATCTAAAAGCGATCATTTTTATTTTTCTTCGGCTGGCAGTCTGTATAGCCCAGCGGATATACAGACTGCAGTCTGTATAGACAAGCGACTATACAGACTGTGTTTTGCTGATCAACATGTGCATATATATACAGTAAACCATGACATGCAATTGACAAACGTTGAAACCTGCCAACACAGAATTAAAATGACATCCGTATCGTCTGTGTACGTAGAGTAACGATATTCATGAGATAATAATTACTTCACTTGATTATCAGATTCCAAAAGTAACATTTTTCAACTTGCAGTATTTTTTCTTCACCTCATCGTGCAGGTGTTACGAATGAAATATCGGCCAAATGAGCCTATTTTTGAGATTTTTTCGGTGGAAAGAGTTTTCGATCGCGGGTAATTCAATGGATGTGGTCACTTTACACACAAAAATTTCACGGGTGTAAATGAGCGTATTTTCGTGATTTTTCGGTGGAAGGAATTTTCGACCGCAGAAAATTCAATAGATGCAGTCACTTTACACAAAAAATTATCCCGGGTGTAAACAAGTGTATTTTCCTGAATTTTTGGTGGAAGGAGTTGTCATGTGCCAACGAATTTCGTCGAACGTCACGTGATTCACATCACAACTTTTCGTTATGTTTTTTGTTACGTTTTGTGTTACAGTAATTTGCATCAATTTTGCATTTCGTTTTTATAATTTTTACATGCAATTTATGTGTGTACTTTTTATGTTTCGTTTCTGTTTCATTTGTGCACATTTTA
This sequence comes from Romanomermis culicivorax, assembly GCA_963922205.1. Classification (NCBI taxonomy): domain Eukaryota; kingdom Metazoa; phylum Nematoda; class Enoplea; order Mermithida; family Mermithidae; genus Romanomermis; species Romanomermis culicivorax. The sequence continues at coordinate 949,132 of CAWUHX010000036.1, forward strand.
TTTCCGTTTCGATTTATTATTTTCTATCACACACCTAGACTACGGTATGTACCTGCTAGTCAGAATTTCCCTTAAAGATAAGCTCTCCGAGCTCATCGCTGTAATTGGAGCACAACGTGCACCTCTTATCAGTATAAACTAGCGACGTTTTGCAACGTGAAACGACTAGTTTGAAATTCTCACTAGTGACGTTCCTATGTTAAGCATGGAGAGTGAAAACTCGCCCCAATGCTTAACGTTGTGGACTGAAAAATGTCTATGTGACCATAGACATCTTCTGCAACGATTTCCGCTGCAGAAGTTTGCTTGGGGGAGTGTTAACTCCGCCCAAGGCATACTGTAGTTAATGAGGCCCTGTCACATTAAGTAGAAATTGGGAGCCATGTCACATTAAACGAAGTGGTGATCAGTCACATTGATGGGAAACCCATACCATATCCCATAGGTAATATGGCCATGTCACTGGAAGTGGCATGCTGTGACCCCTGTCACATTTTACGCCATGTCACGTGTATGCCATGTTCAATTGGGAGAGCTGGGGAGGTTTGGGTATCACATTAGGTAGTACCGTGTTTTAGACGTCACATTGATGGTGAACAATATCAGATTGATCCTATTACAGTGAGTAATAGGCTGTGACTCCTGATGGATACTGGCATTTTCCCCAGGCTCCCCTGGTTGGCGTTGGGGCCTAACCTGGCGAATGATGGCTATAGAGAGGTCTATAGTTGGTTCTCTGGTGTTGTCCTGGGGTCTTACTGTAGGGTAATGGACAACGCCGCCAGGCTAGGTGCGACAATCCCCGAGTCCTACTCAGTGAGAGTGGGGACAGGGTCACGCAAAAAATGACCTAATTTGTGGGACCCGGTTATGAACCAGACAGCCCCTTTTTAGCCCGAACCTGAGAGGTGGAGGCCCTACTTATCTGTGGAAAACCTGGGAAACTGACTTAAGAAGGGTTCCCCAACAAATACCCCACAAACAACAATAATCCCCTGAGAAGACTCACCTAGTCCTGTTTCTCAAGCGATTTGACGAATCGGGCGGCAAGTCCCTGGATGCTTTCGGTCTTCTGGCACTGGAGCGGGGGGATGCGATCCACACGAGTCCTAGCGACAAGTTTCGGTTATCGGGAGGCGATTCTCCAACGTTTCTCTGCGAACCGGGGCGGTCGGACACCTGGCACTGATGGGCAGCGGGTACTGTAGATGGGTAAGCGGCGGACGCAGTAAACGGGTATAAATTTATGCAAATTTATTTGGAAGTAAGGCGGCGGACGCACAGGTGTATATAAAATTATGCAAATTTAAAAGAAGGCGGCGGACACGGAGTTACAACCGGACGGAAGCTTGGTGAACCCAAGAATGAGCGAAAAACTAAAGAAACATGTCCTTTTAAGGACATGTTTGGCTACAGCTGCAGCTTGGGTGGAGTTTCTTGGCGTCCAAGCTAATTTCTGCAGCTAGACGCGATGCAGAAGATGCCTATGAGCACATAGACATTTTTTCGTTCACATGCGTTTAGCACTGAGGCCGACTGCAGTGCCTATGCTAAGCATATGAACGTCTTTAGCTAAACTTCTTAGCTAGTCGTTTTTGCGTAACAAAAACGACGCTAATTTTTGGTGATAAGAGGTGCATGGAATGCACCAAAAATAGCCATGTGCTTGTGGAGCACAGCTGGCGGAAGTTTTTAGCTAAAGGGCCTACTGTAGCCCGCGTTCATAAAGAAATAAAAATACAAGAAAACGAAACATAAAAATGCATGAAAATTATAAAAACGAACACAAAAATGCATGTGCAAAAATGAAATAAACAAAAACATGGATGAGTAATAAACAAATTATGAAGAAAAACAAAATATTGACATGATCGGAATCATGTGACGTTGGGGAATTGAGCGGCACGTGACACGGCGGTCCTTCGAAAAAGGGCGTCCTCATCCTTGTGGTGGTTAGTAGTGAGGTTTGTGTGGCCTGTCCGTGGTTGTAGGTCGTTCCAAGGTGTGACGGCGGGTGGTCGAATGGGTCCTTTGGGTTGTTGGCGGATGGAGCCTTCTTTGATCGTAATTCGTTCGACAGTATGGTAACCGGAAATTGTTGATGCGTGAAGTTGCAGACATTGAATATCCTGTGCGAAAGTCTAGAACACAGAAAAGAAAAAATTTTCAGGGCGAGATGTAGGCTATCGCAGAGGATGCGCCCAGTGAGGTACAGATTATCGGGTTATCGCAGAGGATGCACCCAGTGAAGTGTAAGTTATCGGGTTATCGCAGGGGATGCACCCAGTGAGGTGTAGGCTATCCCGTGGGGATGCGCCTAAGGTGTGACGCTTTGGTTGCTGCACATTCTCTTCTATATATGCTTTATCCTGTAGGGAGATATCTGAAGATATCACAGCATTGGCTTCAACCCACTTACGGTCAAGAATGGTATCAGACTTGACCGCCGATCCCTGTGAGGAATCAGTATGCATCTGCACATGACCGATGGTTGTGTGCGGGTAGAGAACCACTGAGGGTGTACTTGGGTTAACTACCTGTAGGGGTATGCGACCATTGGTCACAGTACTCACAGTACCAGCAAAGTACACACTGCGTTTATGTCCCAAAAGAGGTTTAGGAAAGAAAGCTACCTCAGGTACAGTTGGGTACAAAGAAGGTACAGGTGCAGTAAATTGTGTCAACGAGCAAGGCTCAAGGACAATCAACTCCTGCAAGGGTAGTGCCCCACGAGCGGAAGGAGGATTGTGAATGAGGCCTTCACACAGAACCCGAAGCTCCTTGAACTGGAGAAAGGATTTCTCCCAGTTCAAACTGACACAATTGAACCATCCAAGGAAGTTGGTCCCCAAGACTATTTCAGCTGAGCAGTTCTCTTGAACTTGGACCTGAATCCGTTCACAAACATCAGCCACTGTCACCGTGACATAGGCAGCGCCTAGCAGTAGGATCGGAGCTGCTATGGGACGAGCCCTAGTCTCTGTGAGCACCAAGTCGGGTAACTGAACCGCCAACTTGTGATCCAGGAGCGAGAAAACTGCTCCTGTATCAATTAGAGCTTTGGCTTCTACCCAATTGTTCAGTAGAACCTTGATATGAGGGGTCCTCATTTCAGTGGGGTAGAAAGCTGAGACTACATGACCTGGGTCAGGTATGGAGTCATCAAAACTCGACTCTGGCGCATCCGTTCGCCTTGGTATTGGCAAACCAGTGCGTGGGAGTAATCCTACCAGAGCATAACCAACCGAGGCTTCCGGATTGGTCTGAGGGGTGGGATGAACCTGAACAGCGAGTACATGATCCGATCTCTCTCATGAGCTCTGAGTAGCTCCCAGTGATTCGACCTCCGCATCAGACAGTGGTGGCACCTCTAGTACAGGGGATGCAGGTGCATCAGAATCACTAGGCTCACGAAAACGGCCTTTCTCTAGTGTAACCGGAGAATTTCCAGGCGGGGGTCGAGGGCAGGTTGATCCTGACCTGGCCATAAAATGACCACTAGCCCATCTGGAAGAGGTTCTTCTTCCTCTGGTTGACCCACGGGATGAGGCAACTGAGGAAGCTCGCGAGGGTGGCCGAGAAATGGACGAAGTCCTTGATCTTGATCGAGACCCGGACCTGTACAAGGCCCTTGATAGTGAGCGTGTGTTCTCCCACCAGGGTTGACCTGATCAATCTCAGCCGCTGTCAAAAGAAGTGGCAGTTCTACCGCATTCAATCGACAGACATGTTGTTCGTAATCAAACGTGATATTCTGGAATTGTTCTAGGAAGTCCAATCCAAGAATCAGATCGACCGGTGCCCAGAAAGGAGACGTGGTTCTACACACATGGAGATGTATATCCACTCTAGTGTGTGGCTGACGGGTCCCAGGCAACATGATCTCATACAGTCCCGATAGGAGGGTATGGACCGCTTTCCCATTGATACTCATCAATGGGTTAAAGTCATGATGCTGCTGGAAAGCCATCGCCGCCTTCGGACTTTCTTTAATCAAGGCTTTGTGAAGGCGCTGACTAATGATGGTCCGTGGACAACCAGTATCAAGGAAAGCAGGAGGTTCCTTGTGGTCAACTAGTACGATAAAGCACAGAGTGATCCTGTCTAACTGAGTTGGCACACCATTCTGTACGTAATGAAAACCTACCCAACGTTGAACTTTCCAGAGGAGGTTCAGCGGAGAGTATTGGCTAACAAACCGAACCTGTCTTTTCCGCAGGCGATAACTGAGGTAATAGGAGATCCCAACGTAGATGAGAAATCCTGTACCAGCCAGTACTGCCAGCGTAACTAGTGTATTAAAGATCAACTGCACTGGTCCACTCAAAAGAGACTGTAAGCCCTGTAGGAGGTTGTGCTGCTGACCAGTGATCACGTGGTTTGCTGCCAGACCAACACCTTCCAGTGAGGATTTGATGTCCGTTCCTACCCCTGCAACCGCTTGATAGATAGTATCTGGTTGGAGGGATAGACCAGCGGTATAATTTACCAACCGGTTTAAGACCGCTTCAATTTGCTCAGTCTTGTAAACGTACTGTTTAAAGAAAGCAAAACTGGAAGGGGTCATCGCCAACTGATCGTGAAAGAGCGCAGGGGCGTCAAAGTGAGTGGCGTTGAAGCGCTGTTTCCAGAACAGTTCAAGCGGAATGTGGCTCACATGGACCGTGCCAGACTCAGTAAACCAGCCAGAGTGATTTCGGAAAATCCCTGTAAAGTGGTGGTCACACGGCACCTTTGGACTGAATTTAGTGAGATCTGGGCCACCGGGGGTGGCAAAGTAAATGGTACTGCCAACCTGTATGGGTAGATACTTGTAACAGTTGTCCCCCACTCGGTACGAATGGTAGACATAAGTGGCGTTGACCTTTTGACACGGCCATATCGTCAGTGCTTCATCCATAAATTCCGCCGTCAGATCATTCCTTTGCAAGAATGCCCGGGCTCCTAGTGTAGGGTCAAAACGAAGCAACTGCCAAGTCAGATCAAGGTAGCGTTGAGTGTGAGAACACAACTCGAGCCATATGAATTGAAAATTGTTAATTTCTGACTCTTTGATCTGCTGAGCCAGGTAGTTCAGTTTGGCATTGACGGGGTCGGGGATGGAGTCCTTTGCCAATCCGAACAACCGCTGGGTCCAATTAAATCTTCCGTGGATGTGTAGAAGAAGACCCTGATCCGTCCGCACCGTGTTCAACCGGAGGTCAGGACACAACCGAAACACGCGAGAGTTTCGCAGGATCTTCAGGGCAACCTGCAAATCATCAATGATGATATGGTTCCCTGATACAGATGCAGTATAATTACCCTGAGGGCGATAATGACACTGTGCTGTAAAGTTCGTGGCAGGCCAAACAATTACCCCATCAAGGGTAGTGCATTGACCTGCAGTGGGACTGCATCCCATACATCTCCTAAGGTACTTAGAGCTGTAGTGCCATCCCATGAAGGGACCTGTCCCTCCTCCATGAAGAGGTTAGTCACTGTTTTGCAGACGTCATTGCAGCACCATGAATACATCACCTCCAGTGTTTGGTTAGTGCTATAAAAGCCAGGACGTATCTCCACAAGCTTTTGTAAACCAAACACCTTCGTGCGATGCGCCAGTGTACACGCCGCAGGCGCTAGATGCTGAGTAGTAATGACGTCTGCAGTGATGCCCCTAGATCCGAAAAAACGAGTGTTTGTACATACCTTACGGTTTCGCAAAGTACATTTCCATGCTTTGGTGGTGATTGGATCAGAAATAGGTACATATACTGTAACATTCATGCGTCGTGGACTCCACGAAGATTTTGGTGGTTTGCATTCAACTTTTTGAGGTAACTCAAGTGGATGACCGCTTCTTGAAAGACTGCAAAATTGGTATTGAGTAGCATGTGTTGCAGAGCTCATTCCTAAGAACAGTAGTGTTACGAAGGCCCAATTTATTACAAACAAAATATTTGCAAACAGTGTTTGCAAATTTACACCAAAATTTACAGTCTTCACCCGTCGGGCGGCTTCATTCTTCGACGTCATCGTCATCGGATGATAGGGGCTCCTCTCCGGGGAAGTCGATGACCAAGCCTCTGCACGGGTGGACTTCTCGAAGAACGCCCATCTTCGGGGACGGTTGCCATCGGAAATGGCCACACCTCGGTGACGTTGACGGCATTGTTAACAGCGCGCAACGGTTCTCCAAAGGCGTTGGCGACCGGTTGCTGTTGTGCAATCACCGCCAGTGTTTGGGCTCCCGTCGTTGTTGTTGTCGGTGATGTGGCAACAACTGCTGTGGGCCGCACGTTGGGACTGGCTTCCTCCACAGTGCGGCGGAGGGCATCCACTGCCGGCGACAACGGTTCACGGTCCAACAGGATCTTGTCCACTGGGGTGGCGCAAATAGTTCCATCGGCGATAAACTCGAGCGCCCGTCGAGCGACGTGGGGTCCCAAGATCCGCAACACCGTTGGCGCCGATAGCATGATGTCGGCAGCCATAAGCGCCTCAACCTCGAACGGCTCGTTGAGTAACACCCAGGGGAGGTGCGGATACTTTTTGGCCAAATCGGTTGACCAAACAGCCCGCATCGGGTCGGTGACGGATGAGGAATCTGTAAACAAGAGATCATTAAAGCTGGTGACTTATAAGGATATCTGATTTTCAGACCTGAAATGTCAGAAAAAGAAGGTAGTTTACCTATCAGATTCATCAATTCCAATTGATGGACGACCTCCAACGCGGAGTCCGTAGGAATTCCGGGCAGCGGTCCCTGGTTGATAACACGTGCCGGTGGCGCCGGTGTACCTTCCGTCGGTCAATACGACGCGATTACACTGGCGTTGCCAGTCGTTTTTGGTGTTGTTGACAGGTTTACGTTGGCCAGCCTCGCGTATTTCCGTGGCGGCGGCGGAAAGGCTGACGACAGAGTCGATGCCGAAACCACTGCGGCAGCTGAAAACCCAATACTGATTATACAGACAGGATAACACAGTTGTGAGTGATCCGCCAGATGTTCAGCCAGAACTTCATCATCCAGATCAAACAGATTTGGATGAGGAAGACCGTCCATAGCCCCTACAGCATTATTCTGCCGTGGGGGTGACCGATATTGGTTCCCTGTCCCGTGAGGAGTTGGATTAGCATAGCGCCGAAAATTTCCACTTGCCCCCTGAGGAGAGTAACCAGAATTACCAAAGTTAGTCTCACCAGGCAATGTCGAATTTCGATTTGGGCAGGCCGAAGCCCGGTGCACTCGTAACTTTCGGCAATGCGGGCAGGGTCTGTCGCATTGGTCGGTCGGGTGTGCCCTCGTTTGACAAAAATAGCAACGGCTGGTGCCGGTTGGGGTGGCGGTGCTAGGGCCAGCGCTATCGGGATGTTGGGCCCGGCAATTAGCGTTGTTGTGGGTGCAGCGTCCATGGTAGGAGCACATCTGTAAATGTGCCCCTGACAGGCGATCGCCGGCGGTTTGGACACGCGTCTACAGTGTCATTGACAGCGTCAAATTTCTCGAAGGCGGCGCCGATTGCTGAGCCGTAAGTCGGGCAACGTGAGCCCTAAGCCGGGCCATCTCCGATTGTAAACGTCGAATTTCGTTGGACGGCGTTACTGGCGGACGTTGAACGGTGCCCCTTTGATTCGACATTGACCTGACGTTGTCGGCGGTCCTTTGTTCTGAAGAGAAAACAGCATTAGATGGGGCAGTATACCTAATCTCATCCCGAAAAATTTGTGATTCCGCGTAGCAGGCTGCTTTAAGAGTCTCTTCAAGAGTTGTGAACTCCCTGAACTTAATACTATCTCTAAGGACTGGTTTCAACCCTCTCAGAAAGATAGGTTTCACAATTGAATCCCTAACGTCGGTCGTGAGATCCGGATAAGCCACCCTGGACAGTCTCTTAAGGTGCTCAAGGTAGACTATTGCCGACTCAGTCGGCTTCTGCAGGCGATCTTGGATCAACTGCTGATGCAGATCTGAGTCACGCCCTACTGGAAAGTCTCTCCTTAGAAAAGCCGTGAACTCTTCGTAGCAGGTAGGCTGCGGAGTACCACTGCTAAAGTCCTGGTAGGATGCGAGAGCAGGACCTGTGAGGCAAGACTCCAAAAACGCAATTTTATATGCATGATCCACTTCTGTTACCCCTTGGAGTGTAAAGAAGCGGGTCAAGTGAGATATAAAATCCGTTATAGACTCACCAAAAGCACCTGAAAAGGCAGGAGGGGCCATGAAGCTGGACACAGGAGGGTGCCTTCTGCCATTCATAGCCTCCAGCTTTTGGTTGAGTGGTCCAAGGGCATTCTCAAATGCAGCTTGGACCTTATTCTCAATCTGTGAAGGTAAATCAATTTCTGACTTCATAGATGAGAATTCCTCTTCCTGTAAGGTATCTAAGACTGATGATCATGCCTGTGAAGTTATTCGATCAAACTGAATAGAGAGGGGCTCACTTGTCTGCTTAAGCTTAGTACTAAGGCGACAGGAACGTCTAGGTGTCTCTATTTTGTGAAAGTGAAGTAAGTGTTACTTTTATAGTCGCGTGGCGAAGAAGCGCGGGAATTACGGGAACGTTTGCCCGACGGCGTGTTGAGGCTGTAACTCTTGTTCTTTACAATATCTAGCGACCACTCAACGATGGGGCTAGAAAAGAACAAGGTTTTAGCTCTCAGAACAGCCAGAAGGAGAGATAGGTTGACTCAGAAGGGAATTTATCTGGTCACCTACGTAACTAAAGAGGGGATAATCCGAGTGTAAAGAGAGGGAAAGTTATACCCAAACTTTAGAAATTAATGGGGCTAGACCCGGTTATTTGAACCAAAAGTAAATAAATTTGAACAAAATGGTGGAACTCCAACCATAAAATAAAGGAATCGATGTGAGGACGTACGGATAAACCCACTCAAAAGGGAATTTTATTTGGAGGTTAAGTCCATTGTGCTAGTTTACAAACTTTGGGATATGGGAGGGCTCGTAACCGACAAAGTCCTACTCACCAGGAGTAGCGCATGGAGTAGCTTAAGAATTAATAAGTAAAGGGGGACAAGTTAAAATAAACTTAGTGGGCGTAAATAGATAGGGACAAAATTAGTTTACAAACCAGACTACGCAATAGGGAACGCGCTATTACGCAATCCGCCTCACTCACTAGGAGCAATTGCGAACTCTGAAAAGTGTGATGACTAGACAGGAGGATCCCGGGAGGACGTCATTCGCATATATGCTACAACCGTGCCCAAAACGGGAATGCGCGTTTTGAACAGAAGGGGAACTCTCCAGGAGTATTATATACAGCTGGGGGCCGGGTTTCCGTTCACTGAGATGAAGTGAGGATCGCAGGTCACCAGTTGGAGATAAAGAGCACCAGGTACCAAGGTGCTATTCTGACACACTCAGTCAGTAAAAGGGCATGGGGGTCCTTGGCCCAGCTGTGCCAAAATGGAGGTGGGGAAATGCAGGCTTCCTCCTATGAATCGAGGCTAGGCTCAATGCATCTTGAGATCAGGGGTACAGTCTGTCTCGAATAAATGAGTGTAAAGTGAGGAGCTAAGGCGGACTTAGTTGTAATGTGTTTAGGCGGACTCAAACACCTTCGCTTAGGCGGACTAGCGGTTATATTATGCTAAGGGACAAACCAACGGAGGGGGACTCAGGATTAAGGGCAACTCTAGTGCGGACGTTATTAGGCCAGCTAATGAAGGCGTTTGAGTGTAAAGTATGATTACAGGGGGGTCTTTTACACTTTAGGCCCAACCAGTGGCTGTGCCATAATTCCTGAGGAATTATCCTGGTGGGGACACTAAAGAAGATCATAGATGAGAAAGAAATGTGAGAATTTAGATAAGAAATTTACAAGAAGGTTGTCAACCCTTGCAGTTGTTAGACACAGGCAGTACGGACTGCAAATGCCTATGGTTGCGTATGTTGAACAACCAACCCAGCTGAGGCCGAGTGTAAACCCGTTCGAACCTACAGTTAAAGCTTTAGAAGAAAGTCACGTGCTGACCCATCAGTGCCGCTACCCTGGCGGACAACCTGATCAGTATCACGGACCGAGTGCATCTCAGGTTGAGTGAGTATGTCTACTGATGTTTCCCAGGCACCAGAGACACACAGACACAACCCTTAGACAAGAGCCGTAGGTGAGAAAGTAATACTACAATCATCACCTAGGACTCAAGTGGCATCTTGGAAACCCACAGTAACCCGGTGCTGACGTCAAAAGATGTGATATACACCACCACACACTCGGTGCTGACCTCAGGTAACTGGGATGTAAGTGCCATAGTCTCATATTGCAGTATGTACGCCAAAAAGTATGAGCCTACGGCTACAGACTTCTTACGGCAATATGGGGCATGGCCGTTGCTGAAGCCAGAATAAGACTGTAAAGTCTTAATTCTGATACCCGAATAGAGACTTATCATTGTGGACATCAGTAGATAGGGCCCTAGGCCAGCAACCTTGCTACGACAATACGGAGCATCGCTGTTGCTGACGTCAAAAGGTAATAGCTGAGTCTCAGTTATCCTACAACAATGATATGAGATGCAGTTGTTGCAGATGCCAGATGTGTGGTTTGTAAGGCCTCACATCTCCGAACAACAATACGGTGCATTGTTGTTGCTGACGTCAAGGACTGAAGTCGGAATAGCCGACCAATCCTAGTGCAACAACACGAGCTTCTGCTGTTGCAGACGTCAGAAAGACAATTCCATACGGTCACTATCCCGCAATAACAACCCGTTGCGTTGCCATTGCTGATGTCAGAGGTAGAGCCGGAGGGCCACCCACCCCTTAAAGCAACAGCAATGGATGCAGCTGTTGCAGACGCAGGGGGAGGGCACAGAGATCCATCAACCCTTTAATGGCCACCTGCGATGCGACCATTGCTGACGTCAGAGGCATGACCCCGCTAGTCACGCCTCAGTGCAACAGCAGCATGTGAGGTAGTTGCGGACGTCAGAGGTAGGGTCGCTCAAGACACAGCACCTCATAACAACAACCCAATAAGTAGTTGTTGCTGACGTCAGTGGTCATGACCGGTAAGATCCTCACCACGTGCAACTACCTAGAGAGAGAAAGAAAAGAGAAGAAGACCGTGCAGTAGTGGAAAAAACAAAAAAATGACCTACTGAATGGTTGTCAACTATGACGTATGTGTGACCGGTCAAGAAAAAGTTTTGTGTTTGTGATAAATTTGAATAGAAGTGAAAAAGAGAATGTTTTTGTTTGTTTTTGGTAGGAAAAGGATAAAATTTTAAATTGTTTGTTGAGAAAAGGGGAGAGAAAAAAATGGGTTATTAGTTTTTATTGAAGTTGATTTTTGAGATAAGAAAATTTATTGGGTGAAAAAGTTATTATAATTGGGTTACACGCTACGCATAGAAGACTGAGAAAATGAAAAGTAAAGTAAATAAAATAAAATTTGAGGCCCGAAAGATAAGCAATGTGATCTGCTAAGTACGGTGTTATATGTGTCAACAGTAAAATTTTGGCTTGTTTGGCCGGAAAAATGAGCAACTTGGCTAGTGCTCAGTGAAGATAAGAAAATTTTTTGAAAAAAAGTGTGTTGACACACATACCGGACACAGATAACAAATCACGACCACACTTGACGTCCAGAATCAAGAGTGGAAGGTGTACTGTACCTCGTGATCGGAGATCCCGAAACACTCTGGGGCTGTGAAAACCTCAAGGGCTGTGATACTCAAGTACCTGTACCCAGGTATACTGTAGTTAGAGTACGTGCCAATCGCAGTCGTACTGTAACCAAAAAGGCTATATGGCGCTACAGTAACCTATCCAATCACACACAGTGAATGGAGCCCAAATTAAGGAGAAAAATGGAAAAAAACAGAGAGAAAAAAATGAAGCTCAGAGGAGGTTTATGGCAGAAGACTCGATTTACGCAACTCTGGGAATTTATGACTCTTGGGGACCAACTCTGGGGAAAAATCTGACACCGGGGGACATATTAAAGCTTACGGGAGTTACTATACTCATAAGGCATTAATTTACGTGCAAGAATCATTATAATAATCACATGTGGGGCAAATCCCGACCTACAGTAATTAAATTCTACTCAAATGCGGTGCTATCTGAGTTGGCGTTAAACTCGAATATAAGGGCCTATTCCGACCTAAGGGGCAGTGTACTTTCTTAGGGGCATATCCGCTTACATGAGGGCAAAAATTTTCATCCTAAGGTTCAGTACTCCCACTTTGAATGTGAATCAGCAGACCTGAGAGAGGTTTCTCCACTCAAGTGGCGATTCTCATGATCTGATGGAGGTTTCCCCACTCAAACCGAAATTTTACCTAATTGAAAGAGGTATCTCACTCAAAAGGGTAAAGGTTCATTCCCAAGGACTGGGAAGTCAGACTTAAAGGTCGATTTTCCAGCCTCGCCATGTCACATTAAGTAGAAATTGGGAGCCATGTCACATTAAAGGAAGTGGTGATCAGTCACATTGATGGGAAACCCATACCATATCCCATAGGTAATATGGCCATGTCACTGGAAGTGGCATGCTGTGACCCCGTTGGGTGGCTCTGTTTTGGTCATCTACTTCGGGAACCCAACCCAGCTGGTACTACCACAGGTAAACCTATGGTGTACCTCGGCCTTGTCCTAGGGTTAATGCTGTAGAATAATGGACAACGCGGCCGGGTTGGGGGTGCCAATCCCTAGTCCTCATTCACTGGAATGGGGGACGGTGCCATTCGAAGAAGGGCGTACTGTAGGGGACCTGATTGTTAACCTAAATCCCCTTTTTGGCCCCCTGCCTTAAGGGTCTGAGGGCTTTCTTAACTGAGGGTACTTCCGAGGAGAACTAGCTTAGGGGAGGCTCCCACAAATATACCCTCAACAACAATAACCCCTGAGGAGACTTACGAAACCTCTTCTCAAATTACTCGGCGCTGGGCGACGGGTTCCGAGTCGAGTTGGGGTCCTACGGACAGCCATGTGCGGGAACGGGAATCCCGGCAATTCGGCGTGGGGTTTGGCGGCTGCTGATCGGCAGGCAGCGGTAATGGATGTTTCCTCGGCGAGGGCGATGGGGTTCTACGATTAACAGCGAGGGTGACGGGTTCCTACGGTCGGGTTACTGTAGTGGTAATGTATATAAGGGCCCGAGGCGAAATATGCTAATTTTTTTCGACCTGCGGCAAAACGCAGTTGACAATACAAAATATAATAAAATCGGACGGTGGCAAATGAAAACCAGTTAGGCCCAATAATGAGTGACAAAAAGACGAAAGATGCTCTTTTAAAGGGCTCCATAAACTACAGTATGCCTTGGGCGGAGTTAACACTCCCCCAAGCTAACTTCTGCAGCGGAAATCGTTGCAGAAGATGCCTATGATCACATAGACATTTTCCAGTTTACAACGTTAAGCATTGGGGAAAGTTTTCACTCTCCATGCTTAACATAGGAACGTCACTAGTGAGAATTTCCAACTAGTTGTTTCACATTGCGAAACATCGCTAGTTTTTACTGATAAGAGGTGCACGTTGTGCTCCAATTACAGCGATGAGCTCGGAGGGCTTATCTCTAATGGAAATTCTTGACTAGTGGGCACATACCATAGTCTACGTGTGCGATTGAAAATAATAAATCGAAACGGAAATAAAAGTGTACAAACAGAAACAGAAATGAAACATAAAAAGTACACACATAAATTGCATGTAAAAAGTATAAAAACGAAACGCAAAATTGATGTAAATTACTGTAACACAAAACATAACGAAAAACATAACGAAAAATTGTGATGTGAATCACGTGACGTTCGACGAAATCCGTTGGCACGTGACAGCCCTTCAAAAGGGCATGTTTCGTTAGTTTGTCACTCATTATTGGGCCTAACTGGTGTTGCGTCTTTTTAGCCTTGCATCTTGCGTTTTGCCGTCATCCTTATTATTATATTGTTTTATTGTCAACTGCGTTTGCCGCTCATCAAATAAAATTTGCATATTCTCGCCTCCAGCCTTTATATACGTTACCACTACAGTAACCGGACCGTAGGAACCTGTTCCCATCGCTGTTAACCAGGAACCCCATCCCCCTCACCGAGGAAACATTTGTTACCGCCGCCTGCCGATCCGCAGCCGCAGAACCCCACGCCGAATTGCTCAGATTCTCATACCCGTTTATCGCTGTCCATAGGACCCCCATTTCGACCCCAGAACGCGTCGCCCAGCACGGAGTAGGTTAAGAAGAGGATTAGTAAGTCTTCTCAGTGGTTATTAGTATTGAGGGTTTATTTGTGGGAGTCTCCCCTAAGCTAGTTTCCCTCCAAAGTACCCTCAGTTAAGAAAGCCCTCAGACCCTTAAGGTCAGGGCCAATAAGGGGATTTAGGTTAACAATCGGGTCCCCTACAGTACGCCATTCTCCGAATGGCACCGTCCCTCATTCCCAGTGAGTGAGGACTAGGGATTGGCACCCCTGACCCGGCCGCATTGTCCATTATTCTACAGCATAACCCTAGGACAAGGCCGAGGTACACCATAGGTTTACCTGTGGGAGTACCAGCTGGGTTAGGTTCCCAAAACAGAGACATATAACGGAGCCACCCCACGGGGTCACAGCATGTCACCTACAGTGTCATGGCCGTATTTCCTATGGAATATGGTATGGGGTTTCCCATCAATGTGACTGATCACCAATTCAGTTAATGTGACATGGCTCCCACTCTGTTTAATGTGACAGAGTTTTGACCATGGAAAATTCAATAGATGCAGTCACTTTACACAAAAGAGTATGCCGGGTGTAAATGAGCATATTTCCACCAATTTTGAGGGGAAGGGTTTTCTGACCATAGGGACTTCAATGGACGCAGTTACTTTACACAAAAAAATCGTCCTTTGTGTAAACAGGTATTTTTCGTTTTTTTGGGTTGAGGTTTCTTGACAATGGGAAATTCAACAGATCTGGTCACTTTACATTCTGTTTACAATGTCATTTACTACGCAGTTTACTCATCTGTTACTTTTACCAAAAGAATTTGAATAGTGTTAGTGTGGTGGGTAGCTTGTTTATTTATGAATGAGCTCCTTAGTGGAATAAATTGCCCAACTTGTGATTACTTTGGAATGTAAACATTCGACTGCAAAGCATTTCTACTCCGATAATTAGTCATATGTAGTATCATGACGACAAAAGGTGGGAATAATTCACTGACGCATCAGCCAATCAGTAAGTGTAAGATCCGAATTACAGAGTAATGCGATCAGGTGCAGGAGAGGGTACACTTTCTCCAGATTATTATACACTGTATAGTCTGATCTGATGCAAGATATGTATATATATAAAATCTTCATAATCCCACACAAGATCTCTACATTGTGCTGTACTAAATTAGATTTATATAAAGGACACCCACATAATCCTTATTCGTACCTGATCACATCACACTACACATGTGTGGTCCGACGTACGATTCACATGGGATCGGTACATTTGTATATGTAAAATATAATACACAGCATAGTCAGGTGTAGAATTCCAAAGTACTTTATTATGTGATATCCTATGCATCCTGAATTACAATTATAGATGATCAACATATCTAACTTTGTAACGTACATGCTGACGCATTAATGTAAATACAGATTGTACAGTATGTGATATTCATTATTAAATATAATTTCATTTATTAATCTATCGTCTCAAGGGTGTCTGGAATTCACACCCAAATATTCCCATAAATTTATGTGAAGCACTTTACTTTGATCGTCCCACACCCCATTGACCCAATTAAAGACGCACATAATTATTTGCACATTGGCACCTGGCCCTCATAATGCACATGAAAATATACATTCTATAGGTACAATAATTCCCCCCAGACGCGTGAACACACCTGCCCATGTAGAAAATACAGAAACCCCAACCCAGACACAAGATTTAGGAGGAATGCATGGAAAACCGAAAAACACATGAAAAACTAAAAAACATAGGTGGCAAAGCATACTGTAGATTAAAGGCATGTAAGCGATGAAATTGAGAGTAAATTAAAGCAAGAGGCGTGGCTAAAGAATCATACAGTAAGCAGAAACAGGTAAGCGAAGCAGCGATTGGTTAGGCCAGCCGACGGAAGCGGACCTCCCATGATGGGAGGGCGTGGATCAAAGAATCGGTATAAAAGACAGAAAAACCCGGAAAAAAAGATTTTTATTGAGATTTATGTAGATTCTGTGAAAGTGTTTATGCAGGACGTGTCCTGAAGCATTTTATATTTTGTGTACGTCGATGCAAAGAATTGTCGACAAATCGTTATTTATTATTTTACCGTATTATCATTCGCCCCCTGTTTGTTCACCGTCGCCCCGTTCATTAGAGCAAGTAAAAGTAAAATATCGAATCTGATCGTTAAAACTTGATCTGACAGTATAGATCACAAAAATGTGATTGAGTGTGACGTTATTCGTTCCATCCTATGTACATTACCTGTTTAAAGTCAGCCTGGAGTGGTAGACAAAAGTGGACAATGAAAGAACAATAAAAGGGCGATAGTGGAAAACGAACTATGAAAATAGTGAATCCCAGCTCAATACATAGAAATGATGTTTCATTTCTTAACCGCTAAACCATCTGTTACAACCTCAGCTCCCCGTGGTAATGATGCTATACCCCGCTCAGGATCGATGCAGTGATACCGTGAAAGTAATTTACTGTTAAAGGTTATTACTGTATTGAATAAAGAAAATTTTTCGTCAATGAGCTGTAAGCAGAACAGCTGAAAATTTTCTCCAAAACCTTGGTAAATGATCAAAATTTATCGAATAACACTCGAATGTCAAACACACTTTAATCCAAACTAAAACGGAATGGTCTTTTTATGATTTTGGCGTTCCTATTGTCATAGAAAAATTTTGCACGCGGTAAAAATTGCATAGAAAATTGAACCTACTTTTTTGGTTCTCCCTTTATCGGTCATTTCAAAGAAATGGACTATAGCAGAAGTCTGTTCTTCATTCGTCGAATCCCATCAGAATCTTTGATGATCCAGAGTTATGAATATCACAAGATTTGTTATTTACTTGTTATGGATGGTATGAGGTATCAATCATTCCTTTATATGAGCCTATATGATGATGTTTTACAAGAATATACGGAAAATTATAAAATAAACGTATGAGTACGTAGAGTACACTGTTGCGTCTTTGATTACGTCCTCATATTTGATACGCAGTTTATTTGATACTCAGTTTTCACTTAGTAGAAAGCTTTATATTGTAGGAAAAGCTGGATTTCTCTATGAAAATGAATGGCAAAATCATTAGAATAGCATCATGCTTATCCACTGTCGATATGGATAGAACTGTGTTGATACCTGAATGCTTCTCGAGAAACTTTGACCACTTAACCAGGCATTGAAAATGACTTTATATTTGCCGCTCACTGACGAAAAATTTTTTCATTGATTAAAGTGACAAGCTTAGTTTTTTCCGTGTTCAGCTTACTGTCATAGGATTGCCGCATCGATCATCCCAAAATAAATGGAATCGTCTGTTTTTCTTGAAAGCTGAAAATGCCATATTATCATATTTTTAGAATTTTTGGGTATCACTAATCGGTGGAATCCACATGCGGATGCGGATATGGTCTAATCAGCGGATGCGGACATGGATGGTGGATGCGGAATCCGCATATCTGCTCCCTAATCGGCGGATGAAAAAGGCGGAATCCACCTTTTTTGAGCGGATATTGATGTCTATTCAGCAGATACGAAATGCGGAGATCCGCTATCGGCATGTCTAAAAGGCGGACAGTTTTGCAGATTTGGGATATTTTGCTCGAAATTTTCCCAATGTGTTGCCAGAGTAGGCAACTTTTTTTGATGGATATACATGTCTAAAAGGCGGATTTGGGAGAAGTGAATGGATGGCCATCTGCAGAATGTCTAATCCACAGAAATGTAGGGCGGATATGGGTTTTCAACCATTGGTAATTCAATGGACGCAATCACTTTACATGGAAAATTGTCATGGGTGTAAAAGAGCAAATTTTTTTTGTTTGTGATTTTTTTTGACAAGGGGTTTTGGACCACTGGGAATTCAATGAATGTGCTCACTTAACACAAAAAAATTATCCCGCATGTAAACAAACATTTTTCATGATTTTTTGATGTAAGGGGCTCCAGGGAATCCAATGGATGAATCACTTTACACAAAAAAGTATCTTGGGTGCAAACGAGTGTATTTGTGTCATTATTTGGGGCAAGGGGTCTTACACCTCAGGGAATTCAATGTCAATTCTTACTTTACGCAAAAAATTATGGTGGGTGTAAACAATCATTTATGATGATTTTTTGAAGGGAAGGGTTTTCAACTATGGGGAATTTATTGAATCCAATCACTTTACATGGAAAATTGTTCCCGGGTGTAAACAAACATATTTTCTTAATTTTTTGGTGGGAGGTTTTTAACCATAGGGAATTTATTGAATCTAATCACTCTACTCGGAAAATTGTTCCAGGTGTAAACAAGCGTATTTTCGTCATTTGTTGGTGGAAGGGTTTTTTGACCAGAGATTTTAATGGACACAGTCACTTCACACGAAAAATTGTGCAATCAAACATGTTTCTGCAATTTTTGGGGTTCTTGATCCGAGAATTCAATGGAAATGGTTACTTTACACACTTTTACCGAAAGTGAGAATTCCTAGCCTTGAGATTTTACTGTTTCTTTGATGTGAAGATGACCAAATTTAGATTCAATGTGCTTCAACGAAGGTTTTCATGCCTGATTAAGAAGAACTTGGTTTAATGTTCCAAAAATTCGTTTTCGTTATACTGAATTTTCATCTTTTCTGAAAAAAATAGATCTAGTCCACATTTTTCTCTAGCTATTTTTTCTCTATCTTTTATTTTTCTTCTCTCGGAGAATTTTTGAATGAAACTGGTAAAAAAGGAGTTGAAAATGAAGAAGACTGACTACTTTAATTAGTTAAAATTTGAACTAACCTATAATTACAATTGAGTAGTATATTTCGAATTTACATTTTATTTACAATCAAAGACAAAAAACACATATAGTCAACAACAACAAACAAATATTTACACTAATAACACAAAAAAACAATTATTACAACAAATGTTAATAAATAAAAACAGTTATGTACAACAAACACTAATAACAAATATGTATACAATGGACCACAACTTAACGGAAAAAAATTTAATTTAAAAAAAATTCAAAATTTTGAGAAAATTTTAAAAATTAAATTTTTTAAAATTTTTAAACAACCTCAAAAATACCAAAAACACTGCTCTCATTGCTCTTTCGATTGTTCCACTGCTTCAAATGTCATATCGGCCTTTTATATCTTCCCATTAGGGTTGCAAAACACTAATCGGTGGATATAAAAGGCAGAAATCACTTAAACTCATGTCCTGAACTTATCGAGTTTTGGAGCACAGCACTGCCATCCTAGCATCTCAGTCATGGTCCTGATCTAAAACTGTGAAAATTTCCAAATTTTGATAGGGCACATCCTACAACCTCAAAAATACCAAAAACACTGTTCTCATTGCTCTTTCAATCGTTCCACTGCCTCAAATGTTTTGAAACCCTAATTGGTGGATATAAAAAGCAGAAATCACTTAAACTCATATCCTGGACTTTGTAGTGTTCGTTAGAATTTCTTTATATTTTTAGCTATATCCATAATAAGAATAATTAATTAGTAACATGTGTTTTATTATAATGGTTTCTCTTGAAATGTATTCTATAGCTGAAAAGTAGATTTTAAGGATATAGTGAGAGTTTTGAAAATACAAGTTGAACTTTGGTTGTTTCCACTACATTTTTGGAGGTTGTGCTGTGTTCTATGTATACATATTCAAATTTGCCAACGTTTGTGGAGAATTTTTAGTGGAAAATTGAGGGAAATTTCTGCTGAACAGAATTTTTTCGAATTTTTTTGTCATTGGACTTTATACTCGATTTTCGTCTTGAATTTAATTTGGTTGATTTTTGTTGATTTTATTGAACTTTCGACACGGCAAAATTTAAAAGAAACCATATCAATTTACCCCAGGAGAGGCCACATCCTATTTTTACGTGTCCAAGAGCAGCAGCTAACATGCAACAACAACTTGATGACATTGGCCAACAAGTTGAGCAGCAACAATTGGCATTAGACCATTTACGACTGCAACAAAATCAGACATTGTTTACCATACCAGGAATTAAAATTGGCAGTGAATTTTTTTGTGGATGCCTGGGAGAAAATGTGGACTTATTCATCGATAGATTTAACAGACAATGTCAAGCAAATAGTTATGCTGATGACCAAAAACATCTCATTTTGCCATCCTTACTACGAGAGGCAGCCGAAGTTGTATACCTTAATATTCCAATGGCAGAGAAGTAGGCGATGACCTATGGTGCATTGGTTACACTTTTACAAACACGATTTTCACCCTCACATGCTTGTGAGTTGAAAAACGTTGAACTACAAACGAGAATTCAGAGGCAAGGAGAAACAGTCACTGAATATGCAGTTGAAATTCAACAACTGGTTCATGAATCATATCCTGAACTAGATAATGATACCAGAGACAAAATTGCCTGACGATTTTTTTGTCAACGGTTTGTTACAACAATTGTGGCAGTGTGTCTACAACTGTGGATGTCGTACATTTGCTTAAGCTGAAGCTTAATGCATGCTCAGAGATCGTCACAATCAAATGCATGGAGTCTTATCAACAAGAAATCAAACTCCACGTCAACATCAAGCACATCGCAATACTAATTCAAGAAATCAGGTTTATCATCAGCAAAGAAGTCAAATTATTGATGGTCATCCAATATGCTTTGGCTGTGGATGGCCGGGTCATACAAAACTCAATTGCTATTCTCAAATAAATGGATCATTTAATCACCCACCACAATGATCAAGATATCATCAATCATCAGCATCAAACTTTCATCAAAATCAAAGAAATGCAAATCAAATTAATTATCGACCCCCATATTCAGCCCCAATAAGTTCTTTACAATGGCACCACAATGGAACACAAGGCAGTGCAAATAATAACTTTACCAGTCATCATCAAAATCCAGTCAATAGCATCATTTCTTATTGGGAACCACAGGATTCGCCAAAAACGGTTATGGACGACGAGAGTAATATTGTAACGGACCTTATGGAACAAAACAAAATCCTTCGTCAACAAGTGGATCGATTGGTATGTAACAGTGTGCAACCTAAACACTTCAAAGAAAACATTAATATTAATACGATTTTTATTGCTAAAAATTGCCAAAATTTGAATGCAAATTTTCTAAAGCAGGAGGCAGAATTTGAGTCAGTCAGTTTTGTATGTAAGATTAAGCATACTGAAATCGTTTCTTTGCATGTAAGCCTGCCAGAAGTCGTTTTTGTGAATCCGTGCAATTATAATAAGCAATTAAATAGCTTGAGCGTTAAGCATAGAAAATGTAAGCATCGCCAGACTAAATTTGTGAAAGCTAAAAGGCATAATTTTCTCAAATCTACAAAACTCAATTTTCAGGTGGTAACTGGAGTTATGAGAGCAAAATTTCCAAAGTTATCATTTCAACATGCAATGTTCATTTTTCTATTTTTCTTTTTGCATGCTTTCATTTTATTTGGTGCATGCAAATCACACACATTTTATGACTGTGGCTCTGGCCATGCTGATTATTTGGTTTCAGTTCCAGAGCAAGTTCACTGCATGCCCCCACAAGTTTTGAATGACACTTTGCACATTTACTGAGCATCTACGTACCTAATCATAAACTTGATCTGATGCATGCCTGGAAATGTAGAATTCGTCAATGTGTTATTTGCACAAATGTTGGATTTTTTGGTTCAAAAGGTATTGTTTCAGAATTAGTCAAAGAAATGTCAGTATCGCCCAGTGAATGCCAATTAGCCGCAGTTGCTCATCAATGGCCTGGACAGCAGCTGATCAACATATCAGAAAATTTGTTTGCAACAAAGAATAGTTTACATGTGAGATACAAATATTGTTGCAGTGATTTTTGTTCCTCCGTGGAAAATTTTGCTTTAGAAACAGGACAAATTGCTATACTTGATGGTCACACTTTAGCCAGTGACCTTGGGGATGTCGGGTCATGCTATGCTTCCAGTGGTTCGCTGGCACAATAATCTGGAATGCAACAAATTTGAAAGAGTCTTGTAAGTACACGAAGTTGAACACTTTTGTAGCAATGAAAAATGGAAATCACATTGTTGTTGAAGATGTACAAGGTGCATTTTCTATATCAAATCACAAGGTTACAGATTTGATTGGTAATCATTGTTTACCAAAAATAGCAGTCTTGACTGATCAGGGTGTAGCATTAAACATATTTCTCAATCAAACCAAACCAATTAAGACAAGTCAAAACAAAAATATGGCAAATTTTTCGTCATTAATCGCTAGTTCTGATGACGACCCAGTCAACTCAAAACTACAGTTTTTGGCAGTCAAACTACAAAAAATTGAAACCATTAAATTTCACGACACGTGGATTCAGCTGTGTTCATTAGCAAACAGACAGCTTGATTTAGTTCACAAATTGCTTCAAATTGACGCCTCTCTCGGAGCTCAAGTTCTGTTGAAAAAGGAAAATGTCCATGCATCTTTCATGGGAGATGCATTGTCTATTCGAGAATGTGATATCATGGAACCAGAAGAAATTTTTTGGGACTATAAAGTCAATACAACTTGCTACACTTTCCTGCCTGTGTTGTCCAAAAAGCAGTTGAAATTCGTTATGCCAGGAAGTCACAAAATCATTGATGTTTCACCAATTCTTGATTGTCATCATGCGTCATATGGTGTTCATAAAAATCAGCACGGTATATGGGTTTCACCAAAAGGTCCGATCCAAGTTACAAAGTTATCCATTCATATCTTATTCAATCACAGCAATATACCCATTACATTTAAAAAACCAGCACTATTTCATGATCAATTGGCTGGCCTCCTACCTTCCATTGGAATGTTAGCTCATTACATGTGGAAAACGGCCATCAAGGACAAGAAAATTGATCATTTAATCGAATATTCTTCATCACTTTCGATGCACCCTGATGCATTCAAAGCATTTATGAACACAGTCCAAAAATC
This sequence comes from Romanomermis culicivorax, assembly GCA_963922205.1. Taxonomy (NCBI): domain Eukaryota; kingdom Metazoa; phylum Nematoda; class Enoplea; order Mermithida; family Mermithidae; genus Romanomermis; species Romanomermis culicivorax. The sequence continues at coordinate 972,221 of CAWUHX010000036.1, forward strand.
AGTTGAAAAAATTGCTGCAATTCCACAAAAGAATTTTGAACACATTGTCCGAAAAGCATCTCATGATATATCACAATTTTCACACACATTTCTTTCAGGTCCTTTACAATTTGTCATTAACATAATAATCACTATTTTTGTGTGTGCTGTTTTAGTAGCTATTTGCTACCTTATTTTTTGTTTTAAGCTGTACAAATTTTGTCCGATTTTGGGCCATCAACCAAATTCACAGCATGCTTCTCAACCTATTTGTTTTTCAGCATTATTACGTCAAGACAAAGATACAGTAGCAGCCAACAACTTTGGCCAAGAAATTTCTACACACCATGAGAATTCTTCACAGAAAGCAAAGTCAACCCCTTATCCAACGGCACCATCAAAGTTGGACACAAAACCATCAGTAATTTATGGTCTTGGAAGTGAAAATCAAATTTTAATTTGGTTGCATGTTAACGGAGTTGGTTCTTTGGCTCTAATTGATACAGGTGCGAGTATATCAGTCATCAGCTCTGAATTGGCTGATGTTGTTAAGCCCAAAATATTCTCACCATGCTCTGTGACAGCAAAATCCGTTTCTGGTCACCAATTGAACATCTTGTGCGAGACAAGTGTGGAAATTCAAATTGCTAACAATAAATTTTATGTTAATTTGCATGTAATGCATGATTGCCCAAATCAGGTCATACTTGGACACAACTTCTTAGGTCGGTTTGCCAAGCAATTCTCCATTGATTTTCCAAGGAAAATAGTATCATTTGGAAGTCAGATTAAAACACCGCTGATAAATTACCCTTTAATCTCATCTAACAATTTTGAAGTTTTTGCTCATTCTCAACCCATTTTTAAATTCATACCAAAATCAAACTTGAATTGGGTTTTTGTGCATGAAACTGTCTCTTCACACCCAAACACGATTACTTTGGTGTCTGTTTTATGTGTTACCGTGCCACAGTCAAAGTTCATTTTGTTTTCGCCATCAGCAGAGTTCTTGTCAGAAACTGGACTTGTCTGCCATCCACAGTTATTGACACCAGAAAACAAAATGATAAAATTATCATTTGCCAACTTGTCCATGTGCGCCATCACACTGTACAAGAACACACATTGTGGGAACTTTGTTGAATATCAGTTGAAAGAAGATCAAGTCTATTTCATTGGGGAATCAAGAAGTTTGTCTAAGAATGTAGTCAATCATTCTTAACAAGCTTATAACAGATGTCACAAACTTATCAGACAATGAGAAGCAAGAAGTCGAATTATTTTTGAAAAAGCACTACAAAATATTTGCATTTTCGGAGCAAGAACTAGGTAGAGCTAGTCTTGTAAAGCATCCAATTTGTACCATTAGTGGGCCAATCAAGCAACGGCCTTATCGCTCATCTTTCTATCAGCGGCAGAAAATTGAAGACCACCTTTTGAAGATGCTTCAAAATGGAGTAATTGAATGATCCAGTAGTATATGGTCAAGTCCAGTGGTTTTGGTAGCCAAAAAGGATGGAGGCAATAATTTTTGTGTTGACTATAGAAAAGTCAATGATGTCACGATCAAGGATACCTATCTACTTCCCAGAGTGGAGGACATTGTTGATACGATTGGAAATTCAAAATTTTTTTCAACACTAGACTTGGCAAGTGGTTACCGGCAAATTGAATTGGAAGAATTGGATAAACCAAAGTCAGCATTCATTATGCAATCTGGGCTATACCAATTCAATGTGATGCCATTTGGTTTATGCAATGCACGGGCAACCTTACGGCCACTAATGGAAGCCGTTTTACATGGTCTACAGTGGAAAGTTTGTTTTATTTACCTCGATGACATCTTAGTTGTGGGTAAGTCATTTAGTGACCATTTTTACAATTTAGAAATTGTTTTCGATTGTTTGTCAAGTGCAGACCTTAAGTTAAAACCAACAAAATGTAAATTTTTCTGAGAAGAAATCCCATTTTTAGGTCACATAATTTGCAAATCTGGCATGCAGGCAAATCCAATGAAAATACCAGCTGTAAAGAATTTTCTGAGGCCAAATAACATTACAGAGTTGAAATCATTTTTAGGATTGACTTCCTACTATCGTTCTTTTGTCAAAAGCTTTTCCTCGATAGTTTTTCCATTGCTAAAATTGTTGAAAAAGAATATTTGATATACTTGGACAGAAGAATGTCAGTCTTCCTTCGATAACCTCAAATCAGTAATGTTAAGTACTCCAGTATTACATTTTCCTGATTTTCAACTTCCATTTATCATTCAAACAGACACGTCAAAGCAAGGTCTAGGTGCCATATTGGCACAAAATTTTGATGATGAGGAACACCCGATTGCATATGCAAGCCGTTGCTTAAATAAAAGTGAGAAAAATTATGCTACGATTGAACAAGAGGCCCTTGCCATAATTTGGGTTTTGAAAACTTTTCGTCCTTACATTTATGGACAACCATGCACATTGTATACTGATCATGCCCCCTTACAGTATTTAAAAAAGGCTATTTCTGAAGCTTCACCACATTTAACAAGGTGGGGATTGTTTTTGCAAACAATACAACCTTACAATCGTGTACAAAAAGGGAAAAAACACAAATGCAGATGCCCTATTTCGAAAGATCCGTCAATTTCACTCATTCGGAAGAAGTAAATGCAATTATTTCCGACGTTAAAAATGATACATTGTGAGAAGCTCAGGTCAAAAACCAAATTTGCAAAAGTTTTTGGAAAATGGAACACTTACAGAAGATGAAAACTTGAACAAATGGATAATAAAAGAATACCCACAATTTGTTATAAAAGAGGGAATCTTGTGTAGAAGAAGTAAAACTGATCATGATGATACAATTTTTCTCCCACGCACCTTAATCCCAGAAATTCTGGATGTGTTCCATGATGATCTATCAGCAGGTCATTTGGGTTATATGAAAACTGTAGGCAAGATGGCAGCACGTTATTTCCGGAAAAACAGGAATTCTGATATTTACAATCATTGTAAGATGTGTCTTTCTTGTGCAACCAGGAAAAATCCTCGGACCAAAGAAAGACAAGGTGAACCCTTTTCAAAAGTAGCAATGGACATATTGGGCCCCCTACCACTTTCGTATTCCGGAAATGAATACATTATAGTTTTTGCAGATTATCTATCCCACTGTCCAGAAGCTTATGCTTTAGTCGACCAGAAAGCAGACACTGTTGCACGAGTTTTTGTAGAAAAAATAGTTTGTCATTATGGTGCACCGAACTATTTGTTGTCCAACCAAGGGTCGAACTTCACATCCAAACTAATGAAAGAAATCTCACTATTATGTAATACAAGAAAAATCTTTACTACAAGTTACCACCCTCAGACAGATGGTCTGGTAGAAAGGTTCAATTAAACACTAAGTGATATGATTTCTATGTACATAGCCACCAACCAAAAAGATTGGGACAGTTTTTTGCCATATGTCCTGTTTGCCTATCGTACCAGTAAGCAAGCATCTACAAAATTGTCCCCATTCTATGTTCTTTTTGGCCGAGAAGCACCTTATCCGATTGAAAGACTTTTCAATGCAGATTTTAGGTATCAAATGGATATGGACGATTACGTAACAGATTTCCAAAGGAAAATGACGGAAGCATGGTCTTTGGTCAAGTCAAACATGACCAAAGCTCAACAAAGTCAAAAATTTTATTATGATAAAAAGTTGCATGTGCATGACTTTAAGGAGAACGACTTGGTTTTATTGAGTGCACCTGCTTCTAAGCCAGGTTTAGCATCAAAATTATTGCACAAATGGCATGGACCATTTAAAATTGTTAAATTATGCACCTTGAACGTAATTATTTCTAATCCTACTAATGAATGTCAAACTCAAAAGGTCCATATTAATCGTTTGAAAGTTTTCCACCTGGAAAAACCTTTCATTCCAGATCCATACTTCCAATCTGAAGACGATTAATTATTTTCTTCAATTTTCCCAGATTTTGGGCTAAAATTCAACTTTAGTTACCACACCACAAATTCTCTCATAATACATTCATATGCCAACATAAGTTTCTTTTAGTTTTGAGAATTCCCAGAATTTCGATATTTTTGCAGTTTTTATTTAGTTTTCGCTCATTTATTTCACATATGTTTAATTTTTGATGTATTTTATTTTATTTTTTTAATTTTTTGACTTTTGCGAGAATTTATCAAAATAGTTTTATTATTCGTTCCTTTTTATGCCAACACAGTTGTTTTGCCAAAAAGTAACTTTTATTTCGCATTTGATTAATTAGTTTTATTGTAGAATTTTAGGAATGTAGTGTTCGTTAGAATTTCTTTATATTTTAGCTATATCCATAATAAGAATAATTAATTAGTAACATGTGCTTTATTATAATGGTTTCTCTTGAAATGTATTCTATAGCTGAAAAGTAGATTTTAAGGATATAGTGAGAGTTTTGAAAATAAAAGTTGAACTTTGGTTGTTTCCACTACAACTTAATATCGAGTTTTGGAGCACAGGACTGCTATCCTAGCATCTCAGTCATGGTCTTGATCCAAAGCTTTGAAAATTTTCAAATTAAAAAAAATTAAAAATTTTGAAAAAATTTTTATCTGCCTTTTATATCCACCGATTAGGGTTGCAAAACTCTAATTCGTGGATATAAAAGGTGGAAATCACTTAAACTCACGTCCTGAACTTAATATCGAGGTTTGGAGCACAGGACCACCATCCTAGCATCTCAGTCATGGTCCTGATCCATTATTTGAAAAATTTTAAAATTTAAAAAAAATTTAAAATTTAAAAAAAAAAATTTAAAATTTGAAAAAAAATTTAAAATTTAAAAAAAAATTTGAAAATTATGAAAAAATTTAGATTTTTTCAAAATTACATAGGGCAAGTCTTACAAGGTCAAAAGAACAAGGAAACGAGACAAGGAAAAAACTAAAAAGACAAAAAAAAGAGAAAACAAAAAAAACAAAGCAGAAAAAGGACAAAAAGGGAACAGATTAAGTAGAGAAAGAGCAAGAAAATGAGCAAAGGAAACAAAAGGGAAAAAGAAAAAAACATAAAAAACAAAAAATGGACAAAAAAAGAAAAGAACAAAGAGAGAAAGCAAAAAGAAAGAAACGTAAAAGAAGCAAAAGAACAAAAAGAATAAAAGAACAACAGAACAAGAGAAAAAATAAAGGAAAAGAAAAGGAAATGAGAGAAGAAACAAGAATAGAAAAGGCAAGAACAACAAAAAAAGGAAGAAAGAACAAAGTTACAATGAAGTCTGGAAAAAAAATTGAAAATAGAGCAAGGACTTTGGAATCATAAAAATGCAGTGGTTATTTTTCTTGTGGAAACTACAAAAACCTAAAAATTGCAATGGTCTGTTTAGGAAAAATTTCTGTTCATAGGATTATTATAGCAATAAATTATGAACTCGATGTGGGTTCTTCTGTTACAATTTTTTTCCAAAGTTATTACGAGCAGTTTCAAAATCGATCATTGATTTGATGAAGGTTTAGAAACTATGCAACTTTTTGGCCAAGGGAATTGTTCATCAAAAACTGGGGGTTTTCTCTTGAATGCAGATCGTCTACACAGCACGTTTTTTCTGCTCCTACAGGAAATATTTTCCATGAAGTAAGACTTCTTAGTTCAGTTGTTCTAGGCCCAGGAGGAAAAATTGCTCCATTATTGACTGACAGGACCATAATGGCTGTGATGTTGTGTTCAGAGATTTTTCATGGAAAGAAGTTTTAATGTATATGTAGATAGAAAAGAATGGTCACCACTCACCTTCATTCTATAAGTCCATTTCTTTTATAGGCCGTAAAGTCCTGCAATCAATAGTCTTTTTCCTATTGGGAAGGGACATGAAACCAAGAAATCTTATTTTTGGAAGATGTCCCATATGAAAGCAAATAAAAACGGTTGCAGTGAAGTGAAAACCCCCAGTTTTCAAATATAATCCCTTGAAGCAAAGCACTTATGGATCTAGATCAGGGGGATCATGTACAACGAATATGCACACAGTAACAGAAAAACCTATATCGGGTTCATGACTTATTGCTATTACTTTCCTATGAAAAAAATTTAACCAACCCAGACCCTTGTGATTTTTAGGTTTTATTGTTGCAGTGCATTTTTGTAGCTTCCACAAGAAAAAGAACCACTGCATTTTTATGATTCTAAATTCATTGTCCCATTGTCAACTAATTTTCTGACTTCAATGTTCCTTGTTTTTTGACTTCCCTGTTTTCTTGACTTTTCTAGGTTTTTTTCCTTTTTTTGTTGTTCTAACCTTTTCTATTTTTGCTTCTTCTATCATTTCCTTTTCTTCTTCATTTCTTCTTCTTTTGTTGTCTTTTCATTTCTTTTGTTTTCTTATTCGTTTTCGGTTTCTTCTTTTCATTTCTCTTCTTGTTTTTTCCTTTTTTGTCCGTTTTTCTCCATCTCTTCTCTTTTTTGCTTTTTTGCTTTTTTCTCATTTTGTTGTTCCTTATCTGTTTTTTGCTTCTTGTCTCTTTTCCTTCTATTATTTTCTTTTCTATTTCCTATCCCTTTCTTGTTTATATTTAGCTTTTGTTCTTTCTTTTTTATTCTTTTCTTTTTTGGTTTTCTTTGTTTTCTAATGTTTATTCTGTTTTTTCGTCTTACTTCATGCTCCGTATTTTTTTCTTTTCTATTTTTGTGTTTGTCTCTAATCTGCTTTTTGTCCTTTTTGTTTTTTGTATACTTTCTCCTTTACTTCTTTAGTTTTTCACCTCTCTTCCTTGTTTTTTGTCCCCTCTGTGTTTTTTATTTCATCTTTTTTCTTTCCCTTTTGTTGCTTTTTTCCTTTTCTTTTTGTTTTTAGTTCGTTTTATGGTTTTGTTTCCTTTCTTATTTCCCATTGTTTCTGTTTCTTTTTATCTTTTCAATTTTTATTTCCTTGACAGAAGGTTTAACTTTTCAGTAAAGACTGATGAATTTTCAGTCAGACAAACTACAAATTTTTGAGGTCTTTCCATGAAAGTGGAAGAAAAATTTCGGATTTCACGTTTAATTGGCAGTCTTGAATATTATATCTTTATAATTGATAAAAATCAGCATTTTTTCCTTCATAGATTTTTTGAAGAAGAGAAAATTTGTTTTGAATGAAGAAAAAAAATTTTTGAGACAATTTTTTTTTCTTCACAGTGTTTTTCCCACAACATGGTTTTTCGCACAGAAGAATTTAGAATGGCCCAAAAATTTTTTAGTGTTTGTGCCAATTTTGGCACAAAATTTTGGCTGGTGAAACATTAAATTTCTTTGATTTTTAGACATTTTAGGGGCTGAAAACGCAAAAAATTATAATATTTATTACTTGTATATTTGACCTGAGAGCGAATGAGTTCTCTTCAAACAGTGTATTAGTATCCCTGCAACAAATTTTAGCTGTCAATGACTACCTAATCGGAAGAAATTCTGAATATTCTCTGTTCATTCAGTCAGATTTGGATTTAAAACTGAAATTCCTACTTTTTGTATTTGATTGATTGTAATATTAAAAAATCGATATTGTTGGTATATGATGTTTCGACCAAAAATTTACACAGTTCTCGACTTTATTTCCTTTAATCTCTACATTGTTGTTAGAATAGATATTTGTAATCGAAAATTGAATCATTATATTAGTTCTCTGAACAATTCTAGAGTTATATTTAAATTTTCTCAGCATTCCATTTCTTTTTGAGTCATCTTGAACTATTTTCTTGCACAGTTCTTCCTAATCTCACTGACATGGTTAGCTCAAAAATTGTACGATTTCAAGAAAAAAATTAATGTGTTAAATTTAAACGTACATATAGTGTTTTTATCAAACTTTTAAGTTTGGCCTAAAACCTTTCTGCAGTTTTCAGTATGTTTCTAGTAGAAAAAAATATTTGTGCCATTGGCACAAATTTTTTTGGCCTCTTGTGCCAATTGGCACAAACAGGATTTTTTTGCACAGGCCAGGTTGCAATGTGCAACTTGGGGAAAAATTTTGGTTGCACAGATAAATTTTTGGTTGTTCACTCTATTATCGACAATTTTGCTTAAATTTAGAGGAAAAACCATCTCAAACTAGTTTTCTTGTATTTCATTCGATCCGCGTCTGTTTTAGGTATTTAAAATCCAATTTTCTGAGTTTTGAAGAAAATGAAAAAATTAATATGACTAGACATCAGTGATGGACCGATGGCCAAAAATTTGCCATCGGCCGATGCATCGGCCAGGGTCACTGATGGCATCGGCCGATTGCCGATGCATCGGCTGTAACATGTACAAAATGCAACCTGAAGTTGTTACACTGTAATAAATTTAAAATTATTATGAATTATTCACAAAGTTTTACTGATATTTTCAACATTCAATAATCAACATTTCATTCATCCAATTTGTCATCAACAACCGCATCTGTTGTACTACCTTCACTTTGATTGCTGAGTTCACTAGAAGCTTCTTCAACTTCAGCTTGTTTTTCCAGCTTGCACTAATGGATCCAATCTCAGCAATAAACGGGATCTTTTTCCACTTCTAGCATCTTTTGCTTTTTAAAATGATCATTCACTAGCTACTGACCCAATTGGACCTGATAAAAATTTCATGGCAAGCTGAAGAAATTTTTTCTATAATGAAACTTATCTTCAACTGCACACTATTGTGACTCACTGTAGCTAATTCTGAATTTGTTGCAGCATTTTTCTTCCATTATTCTAGTAATGTATTCCAAAACAATGGATTTTGCTTGCTCAAATGTTGACATTGCATATTTTTCGGGCTACAGCTCTTCTTCAGATGAACTTGCAATGGCCAAATAGGGCCTGATATTGGTCAGTTTTGTGTAAATGCTTGAATTATTTACATTAGTATTAATTGTGGCTTACAGAGAAAGTTTGGAGAATGAGATTGAAGATTCATTCAAATTTTTGAACCATATTTTGAGAAAACCGTTGACTTTGTTATTTTTGATCGACAACCATTCTAGCCAAAGCTATAGTCGTTTTTTCTTGAAATGCTTCTAAATAATGAAAGTGAAAAGTAAGTAGTATTTTAGATTTTCACGATTTTTTGATAAACAATATATTATATAGAAATGGAAATTGGTGAGCATACTGACCTAACCCTTAACAATTTTTCGAGTGAAAAATTTACAATAAGGGCTTTATGTAAACGATTTTGACAATGATACTGATTTGTGTCACTTTTCTATTCGGAAGCATTTTATAAAAAACAGACTTTAGTTCAGCTTTGTCTTCTGCTTGAGGATCACAGAAAGCCTAAATTATTTAATTTTGATTTGTATGATCAATATGTGTTATATTTCAAATTTCAATCCATCCTTTCTAAATCCAGGATCTAGTAAAGATGCCAAGGCATGAAGTCCATTGTCTTCGATGGGTTTAAAGTGGGCTCGATTATCACTTCTATAAAAATATTGATTCATTTTCCCCGACAATGCCTCCGTTAATGAACCCAATCCATGAAAGTTGAAATTGTGGATTGAGTGGCGTAAAATTCTTAATCATACGATTCTTTAATCTATGTTTTTCAAAAACATTTAGGCACAAAATCTACCTTACGTTTCTTCAGCTATTTCCTCCGAAATACATGCGTTTTTAGATTCATAGATTTTTACAGTTTCTGCAAAAGATTTGAACAAATTGACAAGCTGCAAAATTATAATTATCTAAGGTGTGGATACATTATAATGTATTAAAGTATATTCTTACCGCCGCAGCTAAAATATTCCATTCATAGCTTGTCAAATTCTTGTTATCTAGTTCATCAATGGCAACAAAGGGCAAAAACAACCATTTTCACAAAAAATAATGTATTTACTAAAGTAAGTGTAAAATATGTATATGAACAATCTGTTTTTTAAGCATATGCAACTGCATTCATTGTAACAAAAAGTTGCCAAACAATCGGCCATCGGCCGATTATTTGCCAAAACATCGGCCGATGGCCGATGCCAGAAAAACGCAACAATCGGCCGATGCCGATGCATCGGTCCATCACTACTAGACATACCTGAAATTGGGGAGGAGGGTTGGGGGGGACCCCCCTAACTTGGCCAACCACATACCCAACCCCTCCAATTGGCCAAAAAGTGTCCTTTTAAGAAAAATTTGGACTTTTTTCGACCCCCTCCCCCAAAATTTCGGATTTACCCCAAATGGTCGGACCTCTTACAGGTATGTGACTAGACTAGAGTAATTTGTTCGGCACCTAGTGCCAAAATTTTTTTCTGAATCCCAATATTTTGGAATGCTGGAAAATGAATCTTTCCACCTTCTATTTCTCGGACAGAAGGTTCGAGTTCTCAGTGAATTTAATGAATTTTTAGTCAGACAGACTATAATTCGAAAACTAGACAAGTGATTAAGACTCTGGATCTTTCAACGGGCAAGAATTTCAAGCAATGTCTTAGTCTAACACTCAAAATGTTTTAATCACATGAAAATCAAAATTTTTATGTAGATGGCAAAAAATTTCTGGTTAGAATAAACGAAAAATGTTAGTTTTCATCAAATTCGTCAAAAAACAATATATAACAGGATCAGACATTAATCCATATATCGACAATTAGAACCTATAAGCACCAACTATACAATGGAATTTTCTAACTGCACTAGAATAATATAAAAAATTATAAATAAATTGGAATCCGGCGCAGAGTGAGGGAAAATTATCAATTTCATCCATTTTAGAACACATAAAAATGCATCTCTGGACAGAAAACCCTATAACTTAATCAAAAGAGCAGTCAGGTCTCAAGTTGCACTGTGCAACCTGACAGAGAAAATCTGGTTGCAGAGCCCCAAGTTTGGTTGCTGAGCATCGTTTTTCCCCTCAAATGGGGTCCTTTAAGGAAAAAAATTTTGGGTATGGTTCTCATTGTGGAAAAAAATTTGGGGACATGAACTTTTGAGTTTATTGAAAATGGAAATTGAAGACATCATTCTAGACTGTGCTTTTAGAAATTCTATTCGCGAATTCACGAATATCCATTGGAGAGATATATTTTCCAGCATTTTAGAATACTAAAAACTAGAAAATTTTCCAGCGCTCCGCGTCGGAATGCGGAACAAATTACACTTCATCAGTTTGATTTTAATTTATTTCCCATTGCCAACGTCGTGAAGGTTCATCTTCCAGCATTTTAGAAAGTGAAAATCCAAAACTTTTTCTGGCACTCTGCGCCAGAACAAGAATTAGATAAAATTGAATAATCCTAATCGGAACCATCGAAATATTAATAGAGAATAAATTTAATGACAACTATGTCATTAAAATGCTTTTTCTGCTCTTGTAGAACACCAATATATTCTTCATCAGCTCATTTTGACTAACTTAACCAGAATTTTTTCAATTTTTTCCTAATTTTTGCAGATTTCTGAATCCAAAAGCATCAAAATGCTTGGGTATCTCCTAAAAAGCATAAAAAAGCATCCATATGCACATTATAAACGTTTTTAAAAATGTGGAAAATTAATTTTGGGTCCGGCTCCCATGTGGAAAGGGTATAATAATCATTATTTCCTATCAGTCGCAGCCGTTAGCATATCAACTTCCACTTACTAATTAATTGTCAACTGTTTCTATCAATCAAGTTATCTCATCTCATTTTCTAATTGTTAACAGTCAGTATTTCACTGAAAAAAACAATTTTTCATCAATTCTCATTTTTTTCTCTTGATGCTTAAAATTTTTCCAACATTCTTAACATGAACTTTTGGGTTTATTGAAAATGGAAATTGAATACATCACTCTAGACTGTGATTTTAGAACTTCTATTCACGAATTCACAAATATCCATTAAAGAGATTTATTTTCCAGCGTTTTAGAATATAAAAACTGAAAATTTTCGAAAAAAAGCTTCGCACTGGAATGGGGAACAAATTATACTCAATCAGCAGTGATTTTAAATGATTTCCCAACGTTGTGAAGGTTAAATTTCCAGCATTATAGAAAGTAAAAATCTAAAAATTTATCAGGTGCTCCGTGCTGGTATAAAAATTAGATAAAATTGGATAATCCTAATTGGAACCACAGGAATGTTGATAAAGGATAAATTCATGACAACTCTCCTTAAAATACTTTCTCTGCTCTTGTAGAATACCAATATATTCTTCATCAGCTCATTTTGACTAACATAACCAGAATTTTCTCAATTTTTACCTAATTATTGCAGGGTTCTGAATGCAAAAGCATCAAAATGCTTGGGTATGCTCCTGAAATGTGTAAAAAAGCATCCGTAGGCACATTATAAACGTTTTTAAAAATGTGGAAAATTTGTGAAAAATGAGGAAAAAAATTTTGGGTACGATTCTCATGTGGAACACATGTTTGAGGAAAAAACGGTGTTGCTGAGTGCAAAAAAACCCTGGGCTTAAATCACCGTTTTTTTTCCTCAAAGATTTTTTCCACATGAGAACCGGACCCAAAATTTTTTTCCTCATTTTAAAGAACGTTTATGATGTGGCTATGGATGCTTTTTATGCATTTTAGGAGAACACCCATGCATTTTATTGTATTTAGAGTCATAAACCTGCAAAAACGAGGAAAAAATTGAGAAAATTCTAGTTATATTAGTCAAAATGAGCCCATGAAGAAAGTATTGGTGTACACAGGAGGGGGTGAAGCTTATTAACAATAGAGTTTATCCGCTATTAACATTTCTGTGGTTCTGTGTTGAAATGAGACTTTGGTGGAAATTGAGAAATGTAATAAAGGAATTGGTATCAAATATAGACCTAATCAGTCACTCGCTAATTCACCTAATCAGGCCAAAACCTTAGGTAGAATAAGTTTGCAACAGTTCGGTCAGTCTCAAAATCAACAAAGATCTCCTGCTTTCGTTCCGAAGAACTGCAGAAGACTCAATAACTCTCTGAGCTCAAGTAACTTCAAAACAGGGGCAAACCTAGAAGTCAGGCTGAGAATTGAGTTCTAAATGTAGACTTGCACGCTGGGTGGCACTCCAGAAATCGGGGGTCTAACCTGCGTTCCCTCCGCTGCGACTAGTCCACTAAATGTCTGGCCGGGGGACGTTGTATTTCGGGCGGAAATTCTCCACAAAAATAATATAAACAATATTATAGAAAATGGCCAACTGGCCCGCCAATTTTCCTTTATTACAAAATAAACAATAATCAAAAGAATGACCAAAAACATAGACGACCGCCATTTTTATGCATGGTGTCTATGCAAATCGGCGTCGACACGATTTGCGTCGACTTTGGCTATTTCTTCACAACCTGGAGATTGACTATGTCCATCCCCCACATCCCTCGAGCCTCAAAACTGACCAACGGGAGGTTAAAAAGATTCATAATACGCCGCAATGACAATTTCAGAACCTTTTCAGGCCCTAATACAGCCAAAGCAGTTTTCTGAACCTTTTTGGTCATTCATGCCCCCTTGCCGAAAGCTTTCCGAATGACCACCCTCTTACGTCAAGTCTTTTTACCAGGCATACCGGAATGTCCACAAGGCTGTCCGGGTGCGCTACCTCTTGGTCTGGACGCTGAGGGATCGATGACTCCGCGTTGACTTGACTTTGTTGGCCTACCGCCAAATCCAATTTGACCTGCACCAGGGCCGAGGGTCTTCGGTTGCTGACCATCCCGTGACCTTTCGCTTCGTGCCATCCCGGCGTATCGATTGAGCAAAAAAAAAATAGAGAAAAAAAAGAAAAAATTCTGTTAGGGGCCACCAGTGTTGAGGCAACCTGTTCCCGCTTCTCGGGGCTTCAGTAAAAGTTAGGCTCGGTCCAGGACTAAAACCCGAGACCCTGCGGCTACCGTCCGCATGCTCTAACCAACTGAGCCAACCGAGCAGCCAGAAAGGCGCCTCTTTTTGCAACAATTCGTAGTTGAGGTGGCTGCTTTGGCCACTCTCAACATCCCTCCGCCGTTGAGTTTGACGGATCGTCAAGGGCCACCAGTGTTGAGGCAACCTCTTCCTGCTACTCGGGGCTTCAGTAAAAGTTAGGCTCGGTCTGGGACTTGAACCCAGGACCTTGCGGCTACCGTCCGCACGCTCTAACCAACTGAGCCAACCGAGCAATGGGAGAGGTGCTCTCTTTTTTGCAACAATTTGTAGTTGAGGTGGCTGCTTTGGCCACTCTCAACATCTGATTTAGAATCATTTAATTGTATTTAGTTCTTGGTCCAGCGCCGAGTGCTGGAAAAATTTTTGGATTTTCATTTTCTCAAATGCTGGAAAATAAACCTTCACAACGTTGAGAAATAAATTAAAATCAAACTGATGAAGTGTGATTTGTTTCCCATTCAAAAATTTTCGGGTTTTTATATTCTAAAACACTGGAAAATGAATCTCTTCAATGGATATTTGTGAACAGAAGTTCTAGAATCACAGTCTAGAATGACGTCTTCAATTTCCATTTTCAATAAACTTAAAAGTTCAAGTTAAAAATGTTTGAAAAATTTTAAGCATCCAGAAAAAAAGTTGAAGAATTGATGAAAAATGGTTTTTCTGCGAAGTACTGACTGTTAATGGTTAGAAAATGAGACTAGCTAACTTGTTGGATAGAATATGTTGAGAATTAATTAATAAGTGGGCAGAGGGGTCGAAAAAAGACGAAATTTTTCCCAAAAAAGGCCAAAAAACATACACTTTTTTGCTAATTTTTTTAATTTTTTCCAAACTGGGGGGGTTGGGTGCTGTTGGGTATATGGTTGGCCAAGTTGGGGGGGGGGGGTGTCCCCCAAGTACAGGTATGTCTTAGGGGCAGGGTTTTTTTGCACAGGCCAGGTTGCAATGTGCAGCTTGGGAAAAATTTTGGTTGTACAGATAGATTTTTGGTTTCTCACTTTAAAATGAATAAATTAGCTAATTTAATTGTAAAAACTATTAAAAGCTATTTTCCATGTATTTCATTCGAATCACATCCGCTTCAGGCTTTTAGAATCCAATTTTCTAACTTTTGAAGAGAAAATGAAAACGTTGGTATGAATAACTTGTTCAGCACGCAGGGCCGAAAATTTTTTGGGGATTTTGATATCCTAGATCGCTGGAAAATAAATCTTATCAACTTTGATTTCCTAGGCAGAAGGTTTAATTTTCCAGGGAATACAATGAATTTTCAGTCAGGGAGACTACAATTCAAAAACTAGAGGAAAGCAAACAAGAACTTTGATTCTTCAACCAGCAAGAATTTTCACTCAGATTCAAAATGTTCTAATCACACAAATCTCAAAATGTTTTTAAGGATTGCAGAAAAATTTTGGGAAAATAATGAAGAAAAAACTTGGGAATTTTTATACAGGTCGATTTCCTTCCCAAATGTGGTTCAAACTAGCATTTTCGGACTCCTCATAATGCCAGATATCCAGATCAGGTGGAAAATCCAGCCGCTCGACGCATCCAGGGACTCATTTGCTAAAATCTGCACACATGTCATATTCACCTTCTGATTACAGAAAAATCCTACCTTCTCCAAGAATCGAACCAGGGCCACCAGCCTATCAACTTAATGCACCTACCACTACACAATTTCACCAGAAGGTATCAACACTATATTCCTTTAAAACATTCAATACTATTTTAATGAACAACCTCATTTGGAAGAGCCTCAACAGCACTGTGCCCACTGCTGTACCCTAAGCCTAAGCCTAATTAAAATATTAGAGACAAAATGAATGTCTACTCACTAATCCAATTTTTCAGCCATTCTTTGAGGAACTTCCATGGTTTAAACCATTGTCCAAACAATTGAATAATTTCGTCCACAATAATTTCGTTTATTACCAGCTGACCACAATTGACAGCTCATCATCAATCAATCAACAGTACACATGTTAAATAAATACTGCTCCCTCCAACTGCATCATATAAACCTGATCTCCAATTTCATGCTCCATCACACGATTCTCTTACTTCTAATTTACACTCCCACAAAGCCACATTGTTCGCATCTTTGTTTTTTTATTATCTGCCCGCATGTTCATACCAAGTTACTATTTATAATACGGCGTGTTTTCCATCGATTTTTCGCCCCAAATGTCCACCCGATTCGCCTCGATTTCTGCTCCCTGACGCTACCAGCATCCACAGCCAGACCTAAAAAATATTGAAGCATCATTTTGAAACCCTTGGGGCTAAATTTTACAAGTGCGGTCCCAGTTTGGACCAGGGTTTTTTTTTGACCGATGAGTCACAAGCCAAGTGGCTTGACCTAAACTTTTACAAGCCATATACGTGAATAAATTCCAATGCTAGGTTATTTTTTAAAGAAATGTATATATTGAGCATCATGGCAATCGATCAAAAAAGAGATGTCATTCAACATTTATTCAATAACATTTTAGAGCCATTAATTCATTAAAATTCAGGAAACATTTGAAATTTTTGAGTTTGATCGATGTCTAATCTACAAGCATTGTCGAAAAAATTTTCCAGCAAACTATCCAAGAACATAATGACTTTGAATTACATGAGAAATCGATGGTTAAGTCCTCTATGATGACTAGTGAGAGCCCAAAAAAGCTATTAATCTTTCCTGCCTGAAACGCCGGAAAAATTTTTTGGGTATTGACATTCTGCGATGCTGGAAAATCAATTTTCCAACCACTTATTTCAAGAATTAGTTTCGAATTTTCTGTTCAAAGGTCGTAATTTCTGGAATTTTATGTTTGAAAAATTTTAAAACCATCAATTTATTGACATGCTCTCATGAACTTGGCCGAAAAGATATGAGTAAGAAGAGTAGAAATTTCCGAAAACTACGTCCATGAAGCTTTTAGATTGATTTTACGTTAATAAAGGAATAATCGCTTCAAAAAGTTTACAGACTTGACGTATTGATCTTTCTCAAAAAATGTGTCAAGGGAAAAATGTGAATCTTCATTGAATATCAAGATGAAATATTGAAGATTACCAATTAAAATATGAGATAATACGTTTAAGATGATTAAAACTATTAAAGATTAAATGATAAATGAAGGTAGACATGTTAGAAGCAGCGCCTGAGCTAGGAAATAAATAATAATGCTTATTTAAGTTATAACCGGCGCGAAGCACCAGAAAATTTTGAAATTGTGACCTTCTAAGATGCACCAAAATGCATCTTTTCTGTATCCAATATGATCAAACACATGGCTCAAAAAATTCTGACGAGCCATTTTGGCTTGTAGGACTAAAATTCTACAAGCCATTTTGTCAGTCCAACAAGCCATGGCTTGTAAAATGCTAAAAAAACTATGGTTTGGACCTTCTAAAATGCACCAAAATGCACCTTTTCAATATGAAAACCCCAAATTTTTCTTCTACAATTGTGGAAAGACCTCAAAAATTCTTTCCACATTCAAGATTTTTTCTCCACATTATAGTGCAAATGTGGAGAAAAAAACAGTGCATCTATCGCACAAAAAAAGGTAGTGTCTATTAGTGATCGTACAGGGACAGATTTTTTCGGGGACAGGGACGAGTTTTCCCCGTTCTTTCGGGGACAGGGACGGGGAGAGATATTTTCACATACATTAAGTACTACATGAGTACTCATTTATATTATCTGAAGTCAATAAAATCTGTATATAATCTATTATAAATCTGAAATCAATCAAATATGCGACTTTAGAATTTTCCAGGACTCAAATCTTGATTTTTCAGGTCAAATATGTACCTAATCAATTAAAAACTATGACAATATTCTTACAACATTGTCTGCCTCATTCAGTACTATATTCAACTGACTGCATCAGCCTAGGCATGACTAAAAGATCTCGATAACTAGGTACACTATACAAAACCATATAGGGTCACTCAATAATGCTTAAAATAGCACCATGTCTAGCACAACTTTGTAAGTTAATATAAATGCTTATGCATATCTATTATACCAATCCACCCACATAATGTCTATTATAGTAATGTTTCTGGCGCCAAGCGCTGGTAAATTTTTTTGGGTATTGTAACGGTTCTCGCACATTGGGTGGTAGCCTCTCTACCACCGACTGCACAGCCCTGCATTGCCTTTTGCGAGTGCAGCAGTGCCCATCACGAAAATCCAGGTCTGGGCCCATGACTTGGCTGAGCAATGTCAAGTCTACGGGTTCAGAGGAAAATGCACGAAGGTCGCGCGTCCTCACATTCTCCTCTGAAAATGCACGAAGGTCGCGCGTCGTCACAATATTGACATTCAGGGACACTAGAAAATCAATTTTCCGAACATTTATTTCAAGAATTACATTCGAATTTTCTGTTCAAAATTCGTACTGCACCTACTAGAATGCACCAAAATGCATCTTTTCTATATGAAAACACGGAATTTTTTTTCACACTTGATAAATATTTTTTTTGCAACGTGCAAAAAATCTGAAAAAAAAGTTTTGCATGAGCGAAAGAAGTTTTGCACAGTGCAAAAAAACACTGGTATAAACCAAAAAAAAGTGTGGTAGATATTTTACTTTGGACTCGGATATCGATCAGTAATTAATGCGGTGCAGAGCATTGGAAAAAATTTGGATTTTGATATTCTATATCGTTAGAAAATGACTATTTTTAATATCTATTTCCTGCCTGAAAAGTCTAATTTTTCAGTAAATTCAACATGTTTTCAGTCAGGCAAACTAAAATTCAAAAATTAGGCAAGCAGCAACGAATTGAATGACTTTTTCAGACAGAAGAACCTCTGCTATTGTCCCAGGCTTAGTCATTTTCCCAACGCAAAAAGTTATCTTCTCGAAAGTCGAAAATTCTAAAGAACCACAAACTGATTTTGTGGAAATAATCTAGAAAAATTTAAGTTTTAGTCAAATATGTGAAAAAAACAATACAAGGTCAAACATTCATCTACAACATGCTGATGTTTAAAAGCTATGAGCCAGCACAACAGAAATGATAACGAGAATACTAAGTGATTTGAAATCCGGCGCGAAGCGCTGGAAAATTTTCGATATGTTTTCCTAAAAACGCATAAGAATGCATCTCAGGACAGGAAACTGTATGAACCCTGTAATATGTATAATACTATAGTTTTCTATAAATTTGTTCGTTGTTTTGTACCTAATAAATTAAAGAGTAGTTATATTAGTTAATGGAAAATATGGTATGCTGAACAAATTGAATTACTAAAATGAAATTCCCTGAAAAGCGGAATCCCCAATGACTTTTTTAGACCGGGGACGGGGATGGGGATGAAAAGGCCGGGGATCCCCGGTATCCTTATGGGGACGGGGACCCCGTACAATCACTAGTGTCTATTGACCAGATTTGGTCCATATTTTTTTAGCTATTGACTGGATCCGGGCAGGAGAAGATGAGCGTGTTATTGACTGGACGAAAAATACAGTGAATTGTTTGATCATGTGATTTCAACATAAAAAACTTTAAAACCTGTCAATTACACTCAAAAATATACACTCTGTTCTTTAGTGAAAACCTCATTTGATGTATATAACGTCATGATTATGCCTGGTCCAAGAAGGCAAATACTGCATTTTAGCGTCAACACTTTTACTAAATAAAGTGCAATGGTTTTTAGCAAATTGATGTTGCAATATTCAGTTACTGTAGGCAGACTTTTTTGGTTTGAAAACCGGTAGCCAAATGGCTCCTAGGCCTAAATTTTCAGGGGCCAAATAGAAATTTTGGGAGCCAAAAATTTTTAATTGAAGAATATCGAAAAACGGGCTATAGGAACATACTGTAGAATGTACTGTATAAAAAAATGATACAGATATTCAATCAGTTGATACGAGTTAAAAAAGTTAACATTCAAAACTTGATTTCTAAACAGCGTCTTCATTTACAGGCCTCTTTCTACAAGTACAAAGATCGGCCAAGAAATCTTTGTGCGAAGAAAATTTTTTATGCAAAAAACACGATATTTCGTTGTTTTCTGCACAAACCTTCTTTCAAGATAGCCTTTGAG
Organism: Romanomermis culicivorax; assembly: GCA_963922205.1. NCBI lineage: Eukaryota > Metazoa > Nematoda > Enoplea > Mermithida > Mermithidae > Romanomermis > Romanomermis culicivorax. Next base: position 992,079 of record CAWUHX010000036.1, read on the forward strand.
TTCATTTGCTTCTGACTCAAAAGTATAGGGTTTTGAAAATGCAGCTTCTGTTCTTATTGTTTTGTTGTTTCCTCATCTTTCTGGTGCTAGGCAACAAATTTTTTTTTAGACTTTCTAAAATGCTGGAAAATCAATTTGAGTATAACTTATTTGATAAACATACATGGTTCGAATACATGTAATATCATTTTACAAACTGCAAAGTATGATCATACTTTCATGAGTTTAAAAAATTCAAATTAAACTTGAAGTTTATGAAAATCACCTCACTTAATGATCATGAATTCAAACTCGGCTCCATATATACAATAATAGTGACAAAAATGGAAAAATCGAAATTTTTATCTCTTGAATGAACCAAAATTTATCTTTTCCATGTCGAACCACCATATTTTTTCCCTTTGTCGAGAATTTTTTTCCCAGAAAGTTTGATTTGTAGAAAAACAGTGAATAGACTAATCTGAAAAATTATATAATGAGATCTGGCGTGAAGCACTGGAAAATTTCTGATGTTCTATGATTTTAGAGCCTGTAAAACACTTACTTTAAGTCTAAAATTGAACGAAAATAACTACAATTCACTACAATGTTGATGAATAAGTGAAAATTTTAGGAGCCAAAATGGCTCCTAGGCCTAAAATTTTAGGAGCCATTTCCAATGACTAAAAAAAAGCCTGACTGTAGGTATGAAATCTATAAACACGTTTTTCATGTTTATCCCAGTTTTCATGTTTATCCCAGTGCCAAAGCATGGTTTTTGGCACAAAAAATTTTAATGGCATAAAAAGTTTTGAGCCTTTGTGTTAATTGGCACAATTTTTTTGACTTTTTTAAAACTTAATTTCCTTGATTTTTAGTCATCTTAGGGGCTGAAAAAGCAAAATTTTCGAGGCGCTTCACATCCAGTCCTGTATATTTGTCTAGAACGTGAGCAAATTCTATTGGAATAGTATGTTTGTATGATCGCAACAGACTTGGAGATTGTCAATGACTGATGAATGAGTAGAAATTGTTAACTTCCTCCCCGTGTTCATTCAGTGGTGATTCGGAACCGAAATTTGGTGTTTGATTCCAACAGAAAAATTAACTTTGTTTTCTTGGCACAATTTTTCAACCAAAAATTTATGTGATGGGACTATCAGGAGAAAGCAATTATAGACATCGTGGAATTAATATTTACATCGGTTTTAGAAAGAAAGTCAATATAAAAGAAAGTCAAAACGCATATTGACTGCCTGACAAATTCTATAAAAATATCTGAATTCTCGCAGCATTCGATTTCTTTTCGAATCGGATGTTTAAACCATTTTATCGATCAGTTTTCTAACCTCAGTGATGGTCAGATTAACTGGAGTAGGCACGATTTTGATGCAAATTAGTGCGGTTAAAGTATATCTTCAGTTTATGTTTTTATCAAACAAAAAGAAAAAACTTTTTTTGGCATATAACTTTTTAATGTAAAGCTTTTGGCACAGGGTTTTTTTCATTTTTTCTTGACAGGCCAATTGGCTTCTAGGGTCAAAATTTTACAGGCCAATCCAAATTTCAACAAGCCACAACTAAAAAGTTTGTAAACAAATGTGTGAGTATATAAACAATGCTTCTTTCAACAAATTTATTCCAAAATGCTCTTCAAAATCACAGTAGAAGCCCATGTAACAGATCAATAATTTTGAATACGTACTCAATCAAACAAAGAATAACAATGCTCACATATTAGATCATTCATTATTCAAATCAATCATCAGGTCATTTTTGCAAACGGAAAAATTTGGCTGCACATTTTTAGTTGCTCACACTAAAATTAATAAATTCACTTAGTTTCATAAGAAAAATGATAAAAAAATCACTTCTCTTGTATTTCATTCACATCATGTTAGTTCCAGACTTTTAGAACTGACTTTCCTGAGTTTTGGAGCACAATTCATAAGACTAGCTACAGTAATTTGTTTGGCACCCAGTGCTGAAAAATTTTGATTTCGAGGCCTCTAAAATATCGGAAAATGCATTTTTCAGCATATTCTACTGAATTGTTGATGACTGATCGTGATGTTTTCACCATTTAGTTGGCCGAAGCATTCAAACGTTTCTCTATCCTTTTCGATCTAATATATCTAGAGCCAGTAATTTATATCAATCATAATTATTCATGATTGTTTTCAAAAGTATAAAGCATAAAAAGCGTGGTAGGTATTTTAGTTCCAACTTGGATATCAGAAATCAATGTCAGTGCTTAGGACTAGAAGAAAATTTCGGATTTTGATATTCTGTAACGTTGGAAAATGAGTATTTTTAATATCTTTTTCCTGCATGAAAGGTCTAATTTTTCAGTGAATTCAATGTGTGTTCAGTCAGGCAAACTAAAATTAAAAAATTAGGTAAGCAACAGAGAATTTGGATGGCTTTTCCAGATAGAAGGTCTGCTACTTTTCCATGCTGATGATGTCTTAATCATTTTCCAAATGCAAAAAGTTATGTTCACGAAAGTCGAAAATTCTAAAAGACCACAAAATGATTTTGTGAAAATGATCTAGGTTTTTGTCAAATATGTTAAAAAGCAATACAAAGTCAAATATTCATCCATAACATGCTGATGTTTAAAAGCTAGGCCTAAGCTAGGCCGACATTTTCCAACTGCACAACAGAAATGATACCAAGAATTATAAATGATTTGAAATCCGGAGTGAAGTACCCGAAAATTTTTAGTATTTCTTTATTGAAGGGCATAGCAATGCATCTCTGGATAGGAAACTCACCTTATTGAAAGAATCGTTAGGCTCTAATTTTTACAAGCCAATTTGGCTTGTGCCTCTAAATTTTTAGAAGCCAGTCATAATTTTTAGGAGCCATGGCTCCTAATTGGCCTAAAAAAACCTGTTTTGGCAAAAAAACTTTTTAAAGGTTTTCAGCATATTTCTTGAGGTGAAAATTTCTTTTGTGCCATTGACACAAATTTTTTTGGCTCTTTGTGCCAATTGGCATAAATGTCCGTGCACAAAAAACCCACTGGTTTATCAATTTTATGGCGTTTATGTGCTCCATGTGGCGTGTACACTTTTTTAATGTTGCATTTATCAAAGCATACTAATATTACGATATTGTATGTTCAATATTAATATATTACTTTAATTATTGACATTGAAAGTTCTGATTTTGTCTGTATGTGACAGTGCTGTTATAATTTGATACTGTTGTTTGATTTTGAGGCGTGTAATGCATGATGGCTTTGAATATATTGTATTTATATTTGTGCCGCATTCAAATTAGCAGTGTCCAAAATTTGGGATTGCAACATCAAGCAAACACCCCTCATGTGACCCTTTCTCTCAAAAGTTGTACAAGTGTTATAATTTCAGCATTGGGTCATGCTGTGGGAATGGCTATGAGTGTTTATGATATCAGTTTGAATAGTAATGTTTCAACATTTATATATTTTTTCAGAAACAATGATGATGCAGCATGAATCCAAGCAAAATGGATATCCAATTCTTTGTCGATGGTCGGAATTGTCTGCTATCACAACTATAATCTGTTTTTCTTGAAATGCTGGCAAATAATAGAACTGAACCAGAGAGCAAGGAATATTTTTCATTTAACGATTTTCTCCTAAACTGTATGTCACATGGACAGGAAATTTGTTACCATACTCAAATAATGCTCAGCAAATTTTTTGAGTAATACATGTCAATTAAGGCTTTGTTTTAACAACTTTGGGGACAGTACTTACTTTCCATTTTTCAATTATTAGCATAATTAAAATAAGACTATTATATTCAGTTTCCTTGAAATATTTCTGTTAATCAAAATATGATAAAAAATTGCTTAGAAGTAGAGCTTCACACCAGGTACCTGAATTACCCGGGTATACCCGGGTACACGGGTAATTGGGGTACCCATTTTGTATCACATATAATATGTAGACTTGAGAGTAGAGGGGTATGCATAGTTTTTTTAGCCTTCTAAGAGCCATGGCTTGTTGGACTGACAAAATGGCTTGTAGAATTTTAGTCCAACAAGCAAAAATGGCTTGTCAGAATTTTTTGAGTCATGTGTTTGATCATATCCGATACAGAAAAGATGCATTTTGGTGTATTTTAGAAGGTCATAATCTCACAATTTTCTTTTGCTTCGCACCAGTTATAACTTAAATAAGCATTATTATTTATTTCCTAGCTCAGGCGCTGCTTCTAACATATCTACCTTCATTTATCATTTAATCTTTAATAGTTTTAATCATCTTAAACGTATTATCTCATGTTTTAATTGGTAATCTTCAATATTTCATCTTGATATTTAATGAAGATTCACATTTTTCCCTTGACACATTTTTTGAGAAAGATCAATACGTCAAGTCTGTAAACTTTTCAAAGTGATTATTCCTTTCTCAACGTAAAATCAATCCAAAAGCTTCATAGAAGTAGTTTTCGGAAACTTCTACTCTTCTTGCTCATATCTATTTGGCCAAGTTCATTAGAGTGTGTGAATAAATTAATGGTTTTAAAATTTTTCAAACATGAAATTCCAGAAATTACGACCTTTGAACAGAAAATTCGAAACTAATCCTTCAAACAAGTGGTTGGAAAATTGATTTTCCAGTATCACAGAATGTCAATACCCAAAAAAATTTTTGGGCGTTTCAGGCAGGAAAGATTAATAGCTTTTTTGGGCTCTCACTTGTCATCATAGACGACCTAACCATCGATTTCTCATGTAATTCAAAGTCATTATGTTCTTGGATAGTTTGCTGGAAAATTTTTTCCACAATGCTTGTAGATTAGACTTCGATCAAACTCAAAAATTTTAAATGTTTCCGGAATTTTAATGAATTAATGGCTCTAAAATGTTATTGAATAAATGTTGAATGACATCTCTTTTTGATCAATTGCCATGATGCTCAATATATACATTTCTTTAAAGAATAACCTAGCATTGGAATTTATTCACGTATACTGATATTATAAAATTGGCTTGCAAAAATTTGGAATGGCTTGTAAAATTTAAGGTCAACAAGCCACTCGGCTTGTGACACGTAAGTCGTAGATAAACAAAAGCCCTAGAGGTATGCAAATTCTGCTTTGTCTCGTCAATAATATTGAGCTATCATGATGTGATGTGTAGTATTTTGCAGCATAGGTGTGTCGATGATGTGTATCAATCATCATCTCTAGCATTGTATTTGCAATATACCTACCTATGCAGCCTATTGTATACAACAACACAACCAGTGTTTCAACACAAGTGTTGAAAAATATTATGTAGTAGGGACTACGGAGTGTGTGTAGAGCATCATTCTATTTTCACAGTGTATCTGTCTAATATTATATATGTACATTAACACTACAACTCATTTTAACATGCACCCGGGTATACCAGGGTAATTCGGGTAGCTGGGTACCCGGGTAATGAATAAACAGGTACCTGGGTATGAAATTTTTGTTGTGTGAAGCTCTACTTAGAAGTAGTTTCACTGCATAAAATCACAAAATATCTAATAACACCTTACTTTCTTTCTGCCATCAATGTTTACAAGAATAACAAGAGAAACAGACTAGATCTTGTAGTTAGCAGTTTGGCAATCTGCCTTGTTATCTTATCATTATCTTGTCCACAAGTGATCCTTTAGTAATGACAAAAATTGGCAAAAAAACTATCAGGACTAAAAACACGACCATCAAATGGGACCACATAAAGTCGAGTGTGATGCTCACCATTGATAAACTAAAATTAATGCTGACACTGAGGAAAATGACTTGAAGAAAGTCTTCTTTTTGCACTACTATTTTTCCCTTGTCTGGGCATATAATCAAGGTTGGATATCCGTGACACCCACAGCAAGAACTTTCCAGGGGAAAGGGTCCTTGGACTTTTTATTATGGGCTAGGAGGTGGGGGAGCAAAAAAGCAGAAAAAAGTTCTAGGAGCTTGTTTTTCATCCAAAATATGCAGGAAAATCATTAAAGAAACTGTCTTGGAAAACATTCAGGGGGTGTTTCACGATTTTTTTGAGCAAGAGTCTCAGGTAAGGGGGTTTACCCCTCATCTACCTCCCGCCCCTATGAGCATATATTTCGGATATGAAAAAACGGCAAAAAGCAGTGGCTACTATGTTGTATAAGTTAGAATTTTTATTGTGCTATATGGAATAAGAAGCTCATCGGAATCAGCTGTGTACATTTCTGCAAATGATCTGAAGGTTTCATATTTTTGCATGTTTAATCACGTGATCAATTAGTTTACTGTACTTTTCATCTGGTCAATATCAGGCTCCCATAGAATCTTCTCCTGCCTGCATCCTGTCAATAGCAAAAAAAATATTGACCGTGTCCGGTCAATAGACACTGCCACAAAAAAAATCTAGATAATCGATACTACATTTAAAAAATTAGTTGTTGTGTAAAAACTTGATTGTTGACCTGTATTTTTCTGACAATTCGAATCCACTCACAATAATGAAATACCATAAAAATTGGTATAAATGCAGCTGTTTTATGAGTTCATTTCATGCACCATTTATTAGGGGTGCCGTCATTAGGAGGGCACTGTTTATTGAAAATTTGCACTTTATGTCTCAATTCCATCATGTTTTCCATTCCTTCATGAGTACTGCACTCGTAGCATTTCTCAGCTTTGACCTTTTTGCTGCCATTCTCTTATCTGTATAATTTTCTCATGAAATGACATACCTTTCTTGCACCAAGGAAAGAAAAGGAAACGAAGAAAGAACAAATAAATGTAACCAGAGGAGAACAAGAGAAAAAACAAATGAACACCTGGGAGCAACAACATGTGCCCTTCTGACCGAAATGGAGTTATGTACATTTTTGACCTCATAACATAGTAAAAGATCGTCATATAAGAAAACGCAATATTGATAAAGTTAGCCAGAGTATAAAGGTGTCATGTGCCATAAGATATAATGCAACAAAGTGTTATGTACAGTTTTTGGCAGACAACAAGGTGTTGTGTGCACAAAACTCATTTATATAATACCTTTTTACACTTTGGAGTTTGTGTTGGATATTTTCCATTTTGACAAAACACTATATTTCATTTTGTTTCTGCACATTTCACATTACTCTTCCGCAATTCTCTGTAAAAATTTGGGCATTCTTGTTGAAAATGAAACCAATGTGTCAGAATCAAGCTTATGATTTAATGGTTAGAAATCAGTACAACTAATCGTCTGATGATGAATTATTGTCTTTGCTAATAAAGCCAGCCTTTTGGCTGAACATAACAAAGTGGCAAAATCACAAAACTAGTGATTGTTCAGAGTGGGAATGAATATCAGTTTATTATTGAGAAATCAAATTTTTTTTTGCTTCAAAGTAATATTTCTGATGGTTTAATGTCAGCCAAGAAATATTATCTGTTTTTCAGTTCAAAGAAAGTTCAGGTTCATGTTCAGACAAAAAGAATTTTCTCACCATTAAAATGCCAATGGTGTGAAAATTCCATTTGATCATATTCATTGGCTACGCATTATTGAGTTTGAATTGTTTGAATATCCCTTCAAAGACTGGAAGCAAGTGAACATACAGGATCATTGTTCCATGTCCTCTATCTAATTTGTATCATCTCAACAGGTCGACTAATAATACAAGCATCATATTCTTAGACATAGAAACTCTAAGTATAGTCTGTTTTTTGTGAAAAGCTTCTAAATAATGTATTTCAGATTTCCACGACTTTCTGGTAAACAATATATCATGTAGGACTGGAGATTTGTCGGCATACTTATCAAACCTTTAACAATTTTTAGAGTGAAAAATTTTATAGCAAGAGCCCTATGTAGGCGATTTTGACCACAGTACTGATTTGTGTCACTTTTCTATTTGGAAGCATTTTATAGAAAACAGGCTATAGATCGGCTGTCCCAGTAAGTTGACCATCCTAGTAAGATGACTGTCCCACAAAGTAGACTATACTGATAAACCTAAAGTCTGTGACAGGTTTATGATCCAAATTTGAAATATCAGATTGCTTCCAGGGCCCAGGCATAGGCTTAGGGTTGGGCTTGTGTAAAAGAGATGTGCAGGTGACCTTCTGGAACAGGGACCCTACTGAGATGATCAACTTATTGGAATGATCGACATATTGGGACAGTCAACATACTAGCACATAATCATTTATGATGATTTGAAGTTGATGCAGAAGGCGTCCAGACATCCTATCAATGAAAAGGAAATTGAAGATTTGAAAAAACAATTGAAACATACTCAAAGAGTCTACCAAAGCCTCTATGAAAGTCTAATGGTTGGCCATGCTGATAGTGATAGCTTCAGTGAAGAAGAATTTTAACTGTTCTCTTTTTTTCAAATGTGTCTCAGATGTTTGATTTTTTTTGCATGTGTTATGTGACTTTGAGTTAAATTTTTATAATGCAACAAAGTGCTTTGTGTTCTTAATTACGCAAATGAGAGGAATGTACTTCATCTGTCCATGATGAAATTCTGGAGGTACATTGTCCATCTTATACTTCTACTGTAACAGGAGACAATATCAAGATACATCAAACAGGCAAAAAATGACACACTTGTGACTTTATTTGCTATTTATTCAAAATGCAATTTTTGTTACATAACACCTTGTTGCTCCAAGGTATTCAAATGGTGAACTGAAAAGAAAAGAAAACAGAATCGAACTACTTTTGAGGCATCTGACAATGGGTCGGTTTCCTTAGTTTTGAGCCTGCAATAGTCTTAGAGATTAAATGGGTACCCAGATCCGCATTACCTGGAACTTTTCAGGATCCAGATCCGGAATGAGCATTTTCAATTACCTGGATCCGGAAAATGCATTTCAACTACACAGGTTCAGAACCAGATAATTCCAAATGCAGTTTGGACATAACTGATACTAATTAAGTGGAAGTGCACTGTCTGACTATAAATATTTTTTGACACTAAGGTAACGTTACAAGGTAAGGTAACAAACATTTATTTGATTGATTTAATAATAACATTCAATATTTAAAATTGATTTTTAATTGTATTTCAAAAACAAAAGTTTTTCAGCAATTTCAACTAGGGTGTTTTTGTGCACTGTGCACAGTTTTGTAGCTAGTGCACAAATTTTTTAGGACGTTTTGTGCACAGGGTAGAAGTTAATTTTCATGTCATATGGGCTTTCAGTACAGTTCATATGCTGTTGTTTTAGCCGATTCTTTTGTAACTTGAAATGTCTCACTTTATGTTTAGTCTATGATTTTTGCTATTTTAATCTATGATCTTAATCTTTGTATTAAACCAAAATTAAAATTTGAAGAATCTAAATTTTTGGTTGCTAGTTTGATTTTTAAGTTGCACTTGCCATTCAATATGATTTCTACATCCTGTTCTGGTATGCAATTTATTAAACATCATTTGCTTCAAGCCAATTTTCTACCTGGTTAGCTGATGAAAGTATCATCTCGTTGCTCAAGTCAGAACATCATTCTAGATTTGAAAATTAAACCTTAGCCATGAAATAAGTTTTGAAGACATTTAATTACCAGTGTCCTAGAGTATAATACTCCAAAAAATTTCTGGGCGTTTCACGCCAGAATGAAAGATAAATTAAATGCAGTTCATGGTTTTTAACTTTGACTAATCACAAAGATGCCAGTGGATTTTCTAGGCAATTTAGGATTTTTCGCCTCAGTTTTTGATTCCAGCAAAGTCTGTTATTTTAAAGCTGACATTAGAACAGTTTCCAGTCTCATAGAATCTCATTCAGATTTCAGGGACTGTGATGCTGCATCACATGAATTTATGTTATGAAAATGCAGATTTTTTTCTCGCAGTATAGATTAGACTTGAAAGAGGATGAAGTTTTTGTTCTGTTCACCGTTGAAGATTTCATTATGTAAATTGCTTTAGTAATCTACATTGCTGAACTTGTGTAGCACACAGCAGATTTAATACATCTGATAAACACTTCAACAGAATCATTTAAAGAGGCATGAATTAGAAGGCCTGCATAATCATGATACCTGTATAATAGATTATTACTACTTGGATCTGGATATGTATGTAGTGGGCCTGATTACCCAGATTTGGATCCGTGAAACTCATTTCCAATTACCCAAATCCGGATCAGAAACTGGGAGATTGAAAATCTTTGATCCATTTCATCTCTAAATAGTCCAGAGCTTGAAACCCAAATTCACTTCTTTCTGCAGCCTTGACTCGTAACTCTGATTCATCTAAATCTGAGTCTAAAGCTTAATCCAAAATGGCCCCAATATTTATTAGCCAGCACATTTATTATTCTGCAAGTGACAAAAAATTCGGAAAATTGTAGTCTGGGATCGGATCAACAAATGTCATGTGGATCAAAAACTGAATATGTGAAGCAATAATATTGTAATAAACATGGGCATAGTCAAACGACTTTCTTTTTCTTTATTTTTGCAACACACTCATTTTTATGAACAAAATATCTAAGCTAACATTTGATTAATGACAGCACATGTTTATACTTAAAAACTTTCGAAAATATTATAATGGAATTTGCTTTTCCTCACATTCCTCCAGCGAAAGAGAAAAATACATACGAAAATTTCAAAATATAAAAAAAAATGATGAATTACCAGCAAAAGGTCAAACTAATTTTAAAAATGAATAATATTTAGAAACACAAAATTTCTAAAAATTTCTAAAATGAAAACAATTGTGGCAATTAATTTTTATAAAAAAAAAATAATTAATTTTCAAAGTTCAAATTTCAAAGTCATAAATTTACTATAAAATTTAGAAAAACGGAAAAATTCGAACGCGCAGCATATGTGGTAAATATTTCTAGCTAATATAAAAAAAAATACACTTCAGCTTTCATCAAAATCACGTGAAAAAGAGAAAATTTTTGCGCCTGAAATTTCCAGTAAGAAAATTTTGATTAGAAAGAAAGAAAGATTTGGGTCATAGTTTACACTGTAGATTACGTAAATGTTGTATACATGTGGTGTGTGTGTGTGTTAGTTTTTAGTTTTGTTTTAGTATTGAAAAAGTAGTAATTAATCTACGCACAGCAAAATTAGTCTGCTTCCTGATCCAAATTCAGATCGGGATTAAAGGTAGCATTTTTGTAACATGGTCTTCGATTTGCTGCCTTTGATGGTATGGCATTCGATAAGGCCGTAATTTTATTGGAGCACTATCGCCTGTGTCAATCGAGTGCTTTACGAGGCTGGTGCATCCCAAATCGTTTGTGTTCAAGGCGAACATATCATGAAAATCTTTCAAAAATTTATTTATTATGCTCACTTGATCACACGTCAGATCCGTAATGTTTTGCTGAAAATAAAATGACTCTTTTTTCTGATTTTCAACCAAGTTAACGGCCAAAATATTTGTGGTTTCCAAATTACATGACCAGAAGTGGCCACATGTCATGTTGGGGAACAATTGAATCGGCGCCATAGTTACGTTCGTAAACGTGAGAAAAAATTTGAAACCCACAAAAAATGTTAAAAATGGGGTTAAGATAAGGCCAGTTTTTGTAGAAAACTTTTTAGATGGCACAAATAAGCATAAACCACAGAGTGATTTGTCAGTTCCTACTTCCAATGAAACGGATGTTCTTGGAAGCACTGTGGTGGCACCAAGAATTTTTACAGCTTCTTGATGACTTGTCAGAGAAATGCTGCAGTGCTGATTTTCACAAGCCTGTAGGAAAACATTTGAATTTTCTTGTATAAACGGCACTACTGGTACTGTTATTATTGGAGTGGCTACGTGTGACCCAAGATAGAGCCATTCTTTGTCAAAATCAATAATTAGCTTGCCCCCAAACTCTTTAAGTAGACTTCTTCCCAAAATGGCTTGGTTTGGACAGCATTTGGTCACATGAAACATGGTATATATGCTTTCACTGTCTATAGTTATAGTGACCATTACGAAACCATCTATTTCGAGTGTATGACCTGAGACTGGACTTACTTTCACTGGTGATGGTCTTAGTTCGAGTTTAGACTTACTTTGAAGCATTTCGAAAAATGATGAATGCATCAATGAGATACTTGCTCCCGTGTCTACTAATGCCAATGCACCATGTCCTTGTATTTGGGTCCATATGAGAATACAGCTATTATCGTCGTCCAAACTGTAGACCGTTTTTGTTTGTGGGTGCATAGATAGACTTACCGACTGTGCCTCAGTTGAAAAGTGTGTGGTAGGAGGTAGAGGACGGGGTGATTTCGAAAAGCATTTGTACAAGCAAAGAAAAGTCTGCAACCAAAAAGGTAGGATGCATGGTTTCCACAACTTGAAAATAAGATAGCATGTTAAAAATGTGATGGCTGTGACCATGAAACTATTTAAAATAAATTGAAGTGGTCCAATTAGTAACTTGCTGACTAAAGTGCTCAAGCCGAATGAAGTTTTATGAAAAACAGATTCTACATTTTGTTTTGAAGTTTTGAAAGCTGAAACACTGTTTCTCTCAATCGAATCCATGGTATTTTTGAAGGTCTCGGGATCCAATGACATTGCTGCTGAATAATTTAGTAACTGATTGAGCTTACCTTGCATTATGTTCATTTTATGGATGTAATTTGAAAGCATACTGATGGATGTTGCCGTGCCAGCTAATTCATTGTGAAAAATGGCCGGCTTGTCGAAAATAACTGGAATTGATTCACCTTTCCAGATCATGTCGGCAGATATTTCACTGACGTGGATTTGTCCTGTATTTGACCTCCAACCACCATGGCCATCATGGAACATGCCAAAAATGTGGTGGTTACAATCGACTGTAGGTGCTTCTGAAACAACTTTCAAGCTTCCTGGTAAAACAAAGTATATCGTGTTGTTTACCTGGATTGGGAGATAAGCAAAGCAAACATCAATGACTTTATAATCCCAAAATATGGTATCAGGGTGGACAGGATCACACTCTGAAATAGAAATGGCTTCTCCCACGATTTGAGCGTGCAAGTTTTCTTTTTGCAGTAAGACTTGGGCACCCAAGGATGGATCAATCTGTAGTAAAACCTTTATAAGGCTTAACTGACGTCTGGAGATTTCACACAAATACATCCAGATTTCCCGGAAATGGCTTTGATGGAACATTTCTATGGACATTTCTAAATATTCTAATTTGGAATTAATTGGATCTTTTTCATCATTCAAAATCTTGAACCCGATAGTATCAGCTAGTTTTCGCTCTTTTGTAGCTTTAGCTGCAGTAGACGTCTTGGCAGCACGATTTTTACATGAAATTTTGGGACTGCTACCGTTGATAGACAGAATTTGTAACGCAGGGCCTTGATGTGTAAGAAAGGCATTGGATGGAAGGCAGTGTCTACCTGTCATGCTACTGACACTGATATTTAGCAAAGAAAAAGCACCCTGTATGTCATCTATGATGTAAAAATTACCATTCTGCCGTGCTAAATATGGTCGAGATGACTCTACAAAACGGCAGGCAGGTTGCAACTTACTTTTATCCCAAAAAATTACACCGTCAGGCATGTTGCAGTAACCACTTTGGGCTAAGCATGACCCAACATTGCCTAGGTCACTGGTGATTAGGTGACCATCGAGGGTGGCCACTTGCCCTTTTTCAATGATAAAATTTTCTACGTCTGTGCAATGTTCTGCACAACAGTACTTAAACTGAACAATTAAACTGTTATTTGTAACCAAAGTATCATCATTGAACGATACCAAAGTTTGACCACGCCACTGTTTGGTTATGACAGTAGCTCTACATTCGGCATGAGAAACTGAATTTTCGACGACTGTGTCTGAAATTAGACCTTTGGACCCAACAATGCCCACATATGTGCAAACTTTTCGTTTTCTGATCCGGCATTTCCATGCATGCACTGAATTCAACTCGTGACTGGGCAGAAATAATTTGACACTAACTTCTTTTGGGGAATTCAACGGTGGTGGCAAACACGTAATATCGGGGGGTACTGGAAATAACTGCCCACTTTTTCCGGACCCACAGCGATAAAAAGTATGAGTTTCACCACATGCAAAAATTAATAAATTCGCAAATAAAAGGGTGAACAAAAGCAAATTAGAAAAATTACTGCATGCACCCAATTTTGACCATATTTTGTGTGACTTAACACCATTTATGCATGACTTGACTTGTGGACCCATTTTGAAACGTAAAAATTTGTTTCTTACTGGCATGCTTATGTTGCGAATTACTGAAACTGCACTCGAAAAATACATTGAATTCACATGAAAAGTACTTTTTACACTTGCACCAATTGACTCCTTAACACAATTTTTTAAATTTGCACTACAAGAAACATTTTCAGAATTTTTGACAAACAAAATATTCGAACTTTTCTGAACTTGATTTGCATAATAGAAATTGATACGTGCATTTGAATTGTTGCTTACACTTTCCAAAACCATACGATCCACTTGACGTCGTAAAGCGGCACACTGGCTTGCTAATTGCCTGGAGGACTCCCGTTCCTTTTCGAGTTCAGATGCTAGATCTTCTTCCACTGCTGTTTGGTTCGTATTCATATCCATGGAATAAACTCCTCTCGGCTGGTATTGGCGATATTGTTGTTGTTGTGCATCTGAAGATGTCTGACCATGGTTCCAATTCCAGAAATTTGTGCGAGCATGACCATTATTATTATTGTTGTATGGACGCTGTAGTGCAAGACGCTTTTTGCACACTTGTTGCACATGACCCGGTCGTTGGCAAAAGAAGCAGATGGGGCGTCCATCAATTGTCCGATCCGTAGGTCTTGTAGATGGTCTTCTATAATTGGATGTTGTATGACGCTGTACCACTGGACGACTCTGTTGGGACTGTTGTTCCATTGCTTGGACATGTGTCCTGTTCTTGTTACGTAAAATGGACTGCGCCTCTGCATCCCTGGCAGCCATTTCTGCCTCAGCGAACGTTTTTGCTCCCCGATTGAAAACACATTGCCATAAAGTTTCATTAAGGCCGTTGATAAAAAATCGGGGCATGATTTGATCTCGTGAATCATCAGCCAGCTCCGGATAAGCTTTGGTTGCTAGCTGTTGGATAGCAATGGCAAATTCTGTCACTGTTTCTCCTGGACGCTGACACCTGGTTTGTAATTCGGCGCTCTTTAATTCCGATGCTTGGGCTGGCAGAAATCTTGTCTTCATCTTGTCAATTAGCCCTTGGAACGTTAATGTTTGTTTTTGTGCCAAAGGAATGGCACGATAAACTGTCTCTGCTGCTTCACGGAATAGTGAAGGCATGACCAGTCGCTTATGGTCATCGTTCCAATTGTTTGCCTGTGCATGCCTGTTGAAACGATCGACCCATAATTCAAAGTTCTCCCCTGGCCTACCGTAAAAGATGTCAAAATCCGAACGATTTTGTGGTCGGGTGGCAGAAATTCGTAATTGCTCCAGTTCAGTTCTTTGACGTTCAATTTCATTTCGTAAATCATCCATGTTTCCTTGTCTACGTGTACTGCTTCTCGTAAGTACCATAAATAATAAACGAAAAACGTTCACAAATTGTTGGCGTAACAGCTAATATCCCCAAAACGTATTATTGGTCAAATAGACCCCAAATAAATGTAAAATTCGGAAATATTCAAAAAAAATCCACAAAAATAAAAATTTCATCAAATTCTATGTCCACCAAATTTTTCCACTATATATTTCGATTGCCCCCCATTTGTAATAAACACGGGCATAGTCAAACGACTTTCTTTTTCTTTATTTTTGCAACACAATCATTTTTATAAACAAAATATCTAAGCTAACATTTGATTAATGACAGCACATGTTTATACTTAAAAACTTTCGAAAATAATATAATGGAATTCGCTTTTCCTTACAATATGCACCACAATGAAATAACTCGAAAAATTTCAGTGTGGGTCAAAAAAAGTTGATCCCGATCAAAAATGAGATCTGAATCAAAAACTGAATACATGGCGCAAAAGTACTCATCATGACGAAAAAATTCGAAAATTTTTGATCTAGATCAAAAAATTTGATCTGGATCAAAAACTGAATACGTGATGCAAAAATACTCATCTTGACGAAAAAATTCGAAAAATTTTAGTGTCGGTCAAAGAAGTTGATCTGGATCAAAAAATATGATCTGGATCAAAAACTAAATATGTGACACAAAAATACTCATCATGACGAGAAAAATCGAAAAATTTCAGTGTGAGTCTAAAAAAGTTGATTCGGATCAAAAATGAGATCTGAATCAAAAACTGAATACATGGCGCAAAAATACTCATCATGACGAAAAAATTCGAAAAATTTTGATCTAGATCAAAAAATTTGATCTGTATCAAAAAATGAGATCTGAATCAAAAACTGAATACATGGCGCAAAAATACTCATCATGACGAAAAAATTCGAAAAATTTTGATCTAGATCAAAAAATTTGATCTGAATCAAAAAATGTGATCTGGATCAAAAACTGAATAGGTGATGCAAAAATACTCATCTTGACGAAAAAATTCGAAAAATTTTAGTGTCGGTCAAAGAAGTTGATCTGGATCAAAAACTAAATATGTGACACAAAAATACTCATCATGACGAAAAAAATCGAAAAATTTCAGTGTGGGTCAAAAAAAGTTGATCCGAATCATGAAATGAGATCTGGATCAAAAACTGAATACATGGCGCAAAAATACTCATCATGACGAAAAAATTCGAAAAATTTTGATCTGTATCAAAAAATTTGATCTGTATCAAAAAATGTGATCTGGATCAAAAACTGAATACGTGATGCAAAAATACTCATCACGACGAAAAAAATCGAAAAGTTTCAGTGTCGGTTAAAAAAAGTTGATTCGGATCAAAAAATGTGATCTGGGTCAAAAACTGAATACATGGCGTGAAAATATTCATCACGACGAAAAAATTCGAAAAAGTTTGATCTAGATCCAAAAAAATTTGATTTGGATCAAAAAAAGTTGATCCAGATCAAAAATTTGGGTTCCCGATCGAAAATTAATACATTGGATCCCGATCCGTTGGGGGTGATCCGTGATGAAAATCCGGGTTTTGGACGTATTTGCGACGGATCTGGATCGGCGGACTGATCCATGGTGATCCGCCACCATCCGTGTTTTAGGCACCCAAAAACCTAATTTTAGGAGACAATACCCCGATCCGCCGATCCGTCGTGAGCCAGGTTTTAGGCACCCGATCCGGATCCGTCGGAATAATCCGGGTTTTAGTCATACCCTATTGATCTCAAAGAGCACACCTGTACTTGCCACGGAAAAAAACATGCAGAAAAAATATACTTCTCACTGAACAGTGGTTTTTGGCCAGAAAAAGCGCTTGCTTTTTCCGTTTGGCGGACCTCCAAAATAAACATAAATAGATCGAGCCCCTAAGTTACACTGGGATCATAATCGTAATATATACACAAAGCCCATAAAGCTTATAAAAACGATCATCTACGCAAAAAGGGCAAAGACCAAATATACAAAAATAACGTAACTGGAATCAGAGACGCGTGCAGGTCTTTATAGGTCTTCACGACCTGCCATCTGCATGCTTATTTTTCAATGATGCGACGCTGTAAGAATCGTCACAATTTTTCACCGGGAAAACGTTTGAGGTTCCGAAAGCCTCAATAAATAAGTGACGAAAAAACGATTTAACGAGAAAAACTACGGGTAAATTAGGGGTGGCAATGGCCGCCGAATTTACCCTACCTTTAAAATTTTCCTTAGGCTTAGGCTTAGGGTACAGCAGCTGCGCCTCAAGGGCGCAGCGCTGTTGAGGCTCTTCCAAATGAATAATTTGAAGAACGATGAAGAAGAAAAGGTGGACGAATATGGGGACATCATTGCATAAGTGATGCAAATTTTTTCCCATAACTTCGCTTTGGCGCTTCTCCCATGCATAATTTCACTTGTTCTTTCTTCCCTTCATCATGAAAACCCCCAAAAACCGGTGTCAGAGAAATTTCGGCGTGGCCACCGCCATCCCTAAAAATTCCATAACTACTGCGTTACGAAACAATTTCTGGTAGGATTCAAGTCCATTGTGGTGAGTAAAAAATTTACTCCACCTGAAAATCATACATTTGGTGTAACGTGATGCGTTAGGAACGAAAATGATATTCATTTCGTTGGAATGTCAAAACTCGCATTAGTTAAGGGCCTATCATACTTCGTCGTACGGCGCCTGATGGGTAGCTGCTATACTTCATGCTACGGCGCCCGATGGGTGTTTTGACAATATCAAAATTTTTCATACGGCGGCATGCGGCAGCAATGTTTTAATATATCTCGATCGAGTCATAGCTGCTATATTTACCTGCCATAGGGCACTGTACGGCGCCGTACGGCGAAGTGTAGTAGGCCCATTACAGTAAGACAAAAGTTGAAAAATTTTGATTTTTCCGATTTTTGACATACATTTTTTTCAACAACTTTTGCACGTTTAGATGCGTCAGAGATAGCATTCTGTAAATTTATCCAATATTAAGCAAATAAACAGGCTACAATTTGCTGTAGGATTTATTAGTGTAAACTACGTGTTAAGAACACAACGATGGTCAAAATATTAAATTTCGAGAATTAAAATTTCCAGGAGCACCAAAAATTTCCCTAGGGGATCGCACGACTTGGAGTTTCAGTACCATCTCATAATTTCATCCTCTGATAATTGCAAGCTCAATTGTGAGAGAATCACAGCTTGATAAATTTTAAAAGAGACATTTGAACAAGTATTGCATGCTGAATATCAAGGTGATTCTCATCTAGCATAAAAACAAAATTCGCGTAGATGTCGTATGTCAAAGTTGGGAGTTTTTGCATTTTTTAGCATTTTTCTGTCTATTCACGAGATGTGATGTGATCGGCCTAGGCATGAAGTAACTTTATCGTTGAACGTTCATTTGGTGTGGAGTACAATGCTCTATAATGTGGAATAAAAATGTTTTCCTTATTTAGCAATTTACACTTTCTAGCCTGTCTGAAAATGTCAAAAATGACATCCTGAAAACGGCGACATAAATCCACACAATCGGTTTGGAATAAATCACTTTCGATCTGCAAATTCGAGTCATAAGGTCGGGTAGTTCATAGCTTCCGCTTCATCTTCCTCACATAAATCGTCAACCTCAGCAGGACAATAGTAGGTTCTTGGTCTTCATGGAGGCGATTTCCTTCCCGTAACCAGAAACGTATTTGAAACACCTTAGAATAGTGTCTATGTTTTGCCCATCAGTCTGGGTATTATTTCAGTATAAAACTTTTGTTTGACATGAATTCCTTCATCAAATTTGCCCAGTAAAAAATGCTTCTGCTTCTCTGTGAGCATTTTACATGTCATTTGATTTTTGAGCGCTTATTCCTCTTCTACAATATTGATGCTCCCTGTACCATAGAATGCTTGTAATGCTTCTTGAATATGTTGGACTAATGGCGTGAAACAGACTGTTTCATAATAAATGCGCCAATTGAAAAGAATTTATTAAATGTGCAACAATTTTTGACGGAGTCAAAGGCACAACTTTATCCAAAGTAGACTCAAATTTACAATATTGTAGAAGATGGATGGGCCTCAAAAGTCAAAGAACATGTAGAATGCTGACATAAAATCATAAGCAGTTTCTACTGAGCAAAGTCATCAACTTCTCCATCAGAGAAAGTAAAAGCTTGATACTGAAATGATATCCAGACTGATGCGCGAAAATCGAGAGTTTTTCAAAGATAGATTTCTAGCTGTGAGTTCTAAATCGCTGGTTATAGGAACCAAATCGCCTTCCTGAAAACAGAGGAACCTACTGCTATCCTGCTGTGGGCTATGTAAATTTTATGCGAGCGTCTTTTTCGTGTATAAAATGTTGGGCCTTTGGCCAACTATTCATTCGTCTCCTTTCGCCTTCTTTTCCGTCTTTTTATATCGTCTTATTCTTTATGAATAAATCATGGTGATCGGCCATCATAACGGATACCTCGGCAACATCATTGTGTGGGCCGCCAGTAGAAGATAAACCTACTGACCCACACAACACTAAAGTAGATGATTTATGTAAGGAAAATGAAGTGGTAGCTATGAACCAGACCATCCCATGGGGTATTACCCTGGTCTTAGGTTTGGAAACTACCTTATGACCGTGATAAGAATGACTTACTGGACGAGTGATGGTAGAAAAATGACTTACTGGTATAGAAAATTTTAGGATGCATCATAATGGGTAAGCTAATTTTAAGGAAGTAGATAGTGATTACTTTTAGAAGGATTGCTATTGAGTAGTAGTATTTTTCGAGAGTGGGTGGCCAGTTTGACAAAAATATGTTTAGGGTGTTCACAGTTTTGAAAATGTATATCATAGCTGATTTTGACATTTGAAATTGTGAAATAGGGAAAATTGATAGCTGGCAGAGAACAACTTTTTTGTATGAGACAAGCATTATTAGCTCCATACAAAGATTTTTTTGGTATCTTTCAGCAAAATAGAAAAATCTGAAAAGATCGATAAAAAAGTGACAGATTCTATTTTGTAGTTGTGTGGTTAATCAGTCCAGGAGCAAAGAAAGTCACGGCCAAGAGTAAGGGCTACCCACACAGTAAAGAATTTTACCCCTCCTAAATTTCTGACCTTGAAGATGTCTGCTATGGACTACGCAGAGCATGACCCAAATTCGCAGATGTGTGACCAGGAGTCAAAGAATGACAAGCTTGTATATTTTAGTGAAGTTTGTACTGTAGATTGCTGTAGGTATTTTTCCATGTAAATTTGCATATATTTTTGTAGGTACTTCAGTTTCAGGCAGTTCGCTTTTTCTAGACATATGCATCATTAATTCTGTCTGAGCTGTTGAATAATTCTTGTACAGTGTGCTCATTGTTTCCAATATTTCTGTGAGTACTTATCTTCCGTTTTTCGTGTACTCATAATTCGTTTTCTGTGAGACTCTAACCGGACAGGACAGGTGCTGACCATCCAAAAATTCAACATAAAAATATAAAAACAAAAGACGCATGTTGGGTATGGTCCGACTGTAGCAGGACCCAGAACAGAAAAACAGAAGACAATGGAAGTCTGGAAAATATGTAAAAAACCACTGCACATTACAGAACACACGAAGTGTGTGGTACTCATGAACAGTAGCTGCATCTGAGGGATCCTACACGCTGTGCATGCAGGTAGGAGGGTCAAACAGTGACCACAGAAAAATTGTCAATCAGAATCAGCCTGAAAGGCAGAGTCTCAGTTGTCCGACTTGATCAGAATTTGTTACAGAAGGTGGGTCAGTCATCTCTCAGTTCTCAGCTCAGCTCAGCTCTGTTCTCAGTTGTGCAGTACTCGATTCTCAGTTCAGCTGTTTGTAAACAGCTGCGATTCAGCCAATAATTTTCGCAGAGCAGTTTGCAGCCATTCTGCAACAATGTTCAGAATGTTACCAAAATTTTATCGTAATTTCAGCAGCCGTCCCATCACCCATTTTTGTCATACTTGTCGTTTATCATTTTCTGATTGGTTTTCATGTCTTGTCGCTTAATGTGTATCATTTCATCCCTATCCTGTTATTAGGTAACATTTATCGTATATCATCGAATAAATAATATAGTTTTCAATCGAAAAGAAGAAATTGACTTTGGGAAACCCAGTCCCACTTTCATTTATGGTATCTGACATCATTTTCAGTACAGTTGACGTCACATAATTTTGGTGACCTAAAATCAGGGGGATTTTCAAAAAAAGAAGCCTTATCCAAAATTTTTTTTCTTGCCCATATTGATACTTTTTGTAAAAATGTGTCATTACATTGCATTGTGTCAAAAATCTGGACGAACAAAAAGAAGCCTTGAGCAAAGAATTTTTGCATATACAAAAACAAGCGACAGATAGTGCACGTAGGCTCAGATACAAAAAACGATGATAGATCCTGCTAGCTTGATGAATTTGGCGAACAGATCCAGTGCAAATAGTTCAGCTAGTTCTACCGCCAGCAGTAATGCAGTCGGTTTTCCTTCTGCACATCAAAATCGAGCTGCTGATCCATTTGCAGATGTTTTCCAAGATGTCTTGACGTCCTTGCTTGACAGACGTTTACCGGTGCTTGAGGAACATCTCGCCTGGAGAGTTGCATCAGCAGAACAGGGCATAAATGACTTGCAAATAAACAGTTTAGGCAGTGATCTATTGACAAAAATACCGAATTTTCGTATTTTTGCTGATTGCCATCAGAGAATTTTGATGAGTGGATCAAAAAACTTGAAAAACAAATGCTTTTGAAAGGCATCAAGCAAGATGATGATGCAATAAAAATCGTATATTTGGAGTTCCATTTGAGGGGCGATGCCCTAACAAGATTTGAAAACATATCAAATTCTCCAACTCCACCAGTTGCTGATGCTTAGTTCAAAGCAGCTTTGTCATCAGCATTTCCAAACACCTATGATTTTTTTCATCATAGAACAATCATTCCTGATCACAGACAGATGCACTGAAACTGTCACAGCCTACTTTAATGAACTGGAAAAGCTTTGCCGTTTGGCATATCCAACTTATGATGAGGATGCATGCGTAAATTTGATTGAACCAATTTTTCGAGAAGGGTTGCTCCCAGATATTCAAAAAGCTTTGCAGTTCAAGCATTTTCAGAGTTTTAAAACTTTGCTTGAAGGAGCGATTTTTGTTGAACAAGAAATTTTATGCCAAGGAAGTTGCATCACTCCTGTTTCAGTAAAATATGCAGCACCATCAGCAGCTGAGCATGTTTTTTCTATCCAAAATGGCTACATGAAACAACAAATTGGTTTGCTTACAGAATAAATGAAAAATCTCAAAATACAAATGGCAAATAATAATCAATCAATCAAAAAAATCGCACACCAGAGAAAAATCAAGTCCTACATGTTTCATTTGTGGTAAAGCAGGTCATATAACTAAAGACTGCAAAAAAAAGATTACCCGTATCAAATGCAATCGTGTTGGTTATGCCACTGCTGATTGTCGGGTTGACAATTGTAGGAATGCTGGCCACACCATAGATAGATGCCTATCTAAAAATATGACATGCAAGAATTGTAAACAAAAAGGTCATTATCAGAATCACTGCCCCCAAAGTGCCCAGAATAATATCATGGGCAGAGCCAATGAATCTTTGAATGGGGATGATTCATACCTATGCACCACTGACTCTTTTTCTGGTGTTCCAGGCATCAAAACAATTATGAGCTTTTTCGAAGAAGAAGAGCTTGACTATGAAGACAATCTTTTGTTGTCGGAGGCGCCTGAGGAAAAAACAACTAATGAAGGGTCTGCACAGACTCCAGGCAATATTGCACCTACCAACAACAAAAATGCAAACAACAATCAAGTTACAGATGATGTGACAAAATCAGCCAAAAACGAGAATCACGTCGCAGCTCAACAAGAGCCTCGTTGTTGGGCACCCTGTTGATGCCAATTTCGTGTGGGGAAATCGACATGCAAATCGACGACAGGGACGACCAGCGGCGCAGACATTTGCATAGAATGGAGCGCCAAAGAAAGACGGAAAATGGAAGTGAAATCATTCTTCACTTAATATCGTTTTTATTATATTTTTGGTTTATATTGCTGGCGTCCCCAAATACAAATTTCCCAGCAACTTGTGTTCTTTATGAGTATTGCACTGTGGTATACCCACATTCTTTTTACATATTTCGCCGGACTTATTGCTATACATATTCGTTTATTTATTTAGATAATCCGCGTCGACGAAGGCGGAGGGCCCGAGGCCCAGGCGCCGGCTCACATCAAGTAAGTTTTGGGAAACCCCTGTCGGGTTATACCCAAGTAAGTTTATCCCTGAGGGGATTCCTTGTCTCATCTAGGAGACTGCGGAGGTCTTTGGTAAGGCCCCCGTATTCAGAACAAAGTTTATCTTTGTTGTTGTAGGTCTGGGGACAAACGGACTGTTGCACAGATCACCGAGGCTTAGCCAAGGTATCAGTTCTAACAGGTCAGTTCAGACCCAATCTTTTCTTACGCCTCTTAAGGAAAGACCTGCACAACAAGTGGTGGCTTTTAACTCCTTACCACGGAACTTCGTAGTCAGACTAGGAGAAAAGAAAATCCTCCAGGTTTCTACAGAAAGTTAGCAGGATTTAAAATGCCTAACGAAAGAATACCGAGAGGTAATACTTTACGCAGATCACCACCCAGAGTGGCGAGTGCTGGGAATCTAGTGAATTTGGGAGACGGAGATCAGCAACGGCAGGCTGCTCCGGACCCAGTGATCCCAGATCAAACTCCCGCGAGGGTTCAACCATTGCAACAAAATGCAATGCATTTTACGCCTCAAGATGCAGGCGTACCAATTGACCGACCGCCAGCGATTGCCATCGATCCGCAGGAGGCAGGCCCGGCGAATCCGAACCCAGACGCCGATGGACCGCCGCAACGAAATTTGAAAAGGTCACCGCCGCCAAAGGTCGAATTAGCAGGACCAAAAAGGGACGTCGTTACGCCCGAAATTCGACCAAATTTTGAAGAAAGGGACCCCGAAATCGATCAAAGATTAGAGAGGATTCCCCAGGAACAAGAGCGATTCCAACCCCAGGAAAGAGCTCCCGAGATGTCCAATCAAGAGTTGGCGACGCAGCTACGCGAGTTGAAAGGGACCGTCGAAGCCTTGTTCGACATAATCGCGAATGCCGCCACAGAGGACAACAAAAGGGAAGCCGACAGGCGCCGACAGGAGCCGGATAGACAGGTTAGACCATACAATAGGGGTGCAGAAAGAGACAACCGTCTCGCTGCTGAAATAAATGCAGGCGCAGGGCCTAGTAATAGGCCTGATATTGATGAAGGGCAAAGGCTTAACTTTGAGCCCAAAAGTTGGAGAGGTCCAGCTAGAGATCTTCGATTCGAAGGAGCTGAGCAATCGGCAGACTTCAGGAATCAAAGTCAGATAGCTTCGCAGCATCCAACTTTAACTAGAGTGGTCTATGATGGTAGAGGAAATATAGTTGATCCAAATACCCTTAGACCAGATCAATTGGCATGTTTCCCATATAGGGATTACAGGTTTGACAAAGACAATATGCCATCATATCAAGGAGGTGTACCACCTCAACGAGATCCAAATAGGGTTATGCTGCAATCCCTGAACTCTGATCTTGATCCAGTATTAACAGCAGCTTATGATCAGAGGGAAGTGCCATCTAATAATTTGGCACAAGAGATTGTAGTCAGGAATATCGTTAAAGGTGTGTTACCCAAACTTTTAGATGAGGGTATGGTAAATCAGCAGGTGCTTAGCTTTTTAACAGCACTTGAAGGGGAATTCCGTAGGGATACACCCGAATCAGCTAAGTATGAAGCACTGCTGAGGCTTTCTAAAGGTAGACCGAAGGCTGTTGCAGGAGACAACATGACCTATAGGGAGGCCAGGAGAGCCATTATTAATGTCTTTGCACCTGAGTGCAACCTGGAAATGTTAACCAGGGAGTTGTTTGAGATCCAACAAAGACCCAATGAACAGGCCGTAGAGTTTTTAAAAAGGGTCAGTATATTAGTGGAACTAGTTAAAGGTGATTTAGACTATCAGTCTAAACAGAGACTGATTATTGATACCTTTATTTACAAGAGTGATCCTACATTTCAGTCTGAACTGAAAAATTCAAAGCATACCTTTAGAACCTGGTATGATCTTGCAGTAGAGGTTCATGATATTGAACGTAGGTACAAAAATGCCTTCCAGAGATATGGACCCAAGGGTACACAACAGGATCCTATAGTAATTAATGAAGTAGGTATGCCTAGTGGGCATGATCCTGAAATTGCCGTAGTTGCTAGGAACCAGTCAGAAGGATATCAACAAGGCCAGAGGCAAAGGTTTCGGCAACCATATCAAACTATGGGTATTCAGGTACAGGCCCAAACCCAAAGGTCAAGGAGTGATTCTCTTGAGATAGAGGAGATTCCAGTTCGGGAAGCCCCTAGGACTCAGACCGAAAAAGGTAAGAAAGAATCTCTTCTATTGAAAATCTCTAAGGAGATGGTACAACTGGTCGAAAGGTTCGACCAGCTTCAGCAAAAGGTTGATAACAGGCAAACGGAAAATCGGTCTGATGTGACCATACCTAGTACAAGTCATGGAGGTCAAGTTTCCCGAGATCCGACTAAGCCATCATGTGAGTTCCACAAGAACATAACACATAATACTGCAGACTGCAGGACACTGAGAGTATTGTCCGAGCGCAGGAGCAGAGGTAGAGCCAGCTTCCCTACCTTCAACAGGGGAGGCTTCAACACTTTTGCTCGAGGTAACTATAGAGGTAGATGAGGTTACCCAAATGCCAACTTTAATAGCAGAGGCAGAGGTGCTTATAATGTAGGCTATTCAGGTTATCAGGATAGCCACGAGAGTTACCAACAGAATTCAGACTATAATGAATTTCTGGAGTTTAAAAAACAGAAGGAGCTGCAGAAGCAGTTCCAACAGATGCAGCAATACCAACAGCAAGCTGCATTACAGCATCCTCAGCCTCCACAGGCTATTATGGGTCCGACTCAGACTCTTCAACAGGGTCAATTCACAAATCAGCCACCTCAAAAGGATTATTCCAGTGTTATGGTTGCAAGGCAATCACAGATGAGTCCTTTAGGTGAAGTAAACCAGAGAGTGAGTTGCCCAAATGTTGTGTTAGGTAGTATTGTGCAAATGGATGCAATTGCACCACAACCTATAGTACCATCAGTACAAGTAATAAGGAGAGGCACACCAGCTAGTCCTCAGGAACAACATTTGCTGGATACGTACCCCAGAACAGCCCCATTCCACATTGAGGTTGTTATAGGAGGTCGTAAGACAATGGCTTTAATTGACACAGGAGCTCAGTGCACTGTCATGTCGGCTAAGTTTCTGAAGGAAACTTTGGGCCCAGATTATACTGAATATCCCAGGATATTAAATGTCACTGTAGCCAACGGTAAGACGGTCCAAGCCCATGGGTATATCCAATTTAGGATGGATACATTGTGTGGACAGTTCCCCGTTAAAGCAATTGTAATTCCTGAAGCAGGTGAAAATGTTATTGTAGGAACAGACTTTTTGGCTCATCCTCAGGTAGGAGCCATAATAGATTTCAGGAATAGGACGATGACGCTCAACAACCGTCAACAACGGATATACGTGACGCCGGACCAGCCCCAATCCAATTGTGGAGAGGTCATGACCACGAGTGCCGCGGAATCCACAATGAGCGCCGCTGACCAATACCAGCCAAAGATTTGCCTGCTAAAGGTTTCGGTGCCAGTGGTGAGTGTGAATCCCATCTACTTACCTAGTGGTACTGATATACTTCTGAGAGCAAAGCTTTGGGATAAGGTAGGCGAAAATCGCCTAAACGGAATCATAATAGAGTCTGAAGACAATGAAGAAAGGTTCCACATTGATAGTACCATAGTAGATGGTACAAAAGATGA
Source organism: Romanomermis culicivorax (assembly GCA_963922205.1). Classification (NCBI taxonomy): domain Eukaryota; kingdom Metazoa; phylum Nematoda; class Enoplea; order Mermithida; family Mermithidae; genus Romanomermis; species Romanomermis culicivorax. The sequence continues at coordinate 1,019,441 of CAWUHX010000036.1, forward strand.
TTTTGTCGTTATGGTATCCAACAACACAGGATCAGGATGCCATTTGAAAAGAAATCAAATAATTGGCCATACTAATTCAGTGTTGTGTGATACTGATAACCAAGATCAACTTAAGGGGAAGATAGTTGAGGATTTGGAGAAGCTGCAAACTTGTGCAGTTCAGGCTAGACCTGATTCGACTCAAGTGGATGAGAAAGAGTTCAAGGAAGCCTTGTACAATATGCTAGCTAAATCCAACATACCATCTGAACAATTGGAACAAGCTTTACGGTGTCTCGCAAAATATAGAGACGTGTTCAGCTTGCCCAGTGATCCTCCAACTACTACACCCTATTTGACCTGTAAAATAAATACAGGGGATGCAGTACCTGTGGCAAAAAGGTACCACAGGACTGCCATAAATTTACGGCCACATGTTCGTGAGCATGTGCAAGATATGCTCAAGAAGGGTGTAATTGAGCCATCAAAGTCGCCTTGGGCAGCTCCGTTATTTCTAGTAGGTAAAAAGGATGGTACCAAGCGACCAGTAGTGGACTTTAGGGGTATAAATGACGTTACCAAGGATGATAAGTATCCCATTCCTAGAATGGATGACTATCTAGACTGTTTAGGTAAAGCCAAATTTTATACTACCCTAGATCTCAAATCAGGATATTGGCAAGTGCCAATGGACGAAGAAAGCAAGGAGAAAACTGCTTTCATATGCCAAGAAGGGCTTTATCAATTTAAAGTCATGCCCTTTGGCCTAAAAAATGCGCCAGCCGAATTCCAGCGTATGATGGAAAGAGTTTTGCATCCATATGTTTGGAAAATCTGTCTAGTCTATATAGACGATATAATTGTGTTCTCAAATACGTTTGAGGAACACCTAGTTAATCTAGAGCTAGTCCTGCAAGCTCTAAGAAAGGCTCATTTGACCTTGAAGCCGGAGAAGTGTGAATTTCTGCCTGAGAGAGTTCATTTTTTAGGACATATCCTAAATTCGGATGGAGTTTCCCCAGATCCGAAAAAGGTCAAAGCTATAAATGATTTCCCATTCCCGGAGTCTAAACGTAAACTGCAAAGGTTTCTAGGTATGTTGCAGTGGTGTAAAAAGTTCATACCGGGTTTGGCCAAACACGCCGAACCGTTGTACAAACTAACTGGGAAGAACTGTGTTTGGGAAGTCACGGAGGTTCACCATCAGGCTTTTAGGAGCCTCAAAGAAGCACTATTGTCTGTGCCATTCCTTAGGTATCCGGTTTTGGACGGGTCTGCGGACTTTGTCCTTCAGACAGATGCCAGCGGAACGGCACTAGGAGCAGTCCTTTACCAGGAGACTAACTCAGACCGCTGGGTAATTGCTTATAATAGCAGAATTTTAAAGGCGGATGAGAAAAAGTGGTCAGCCACGGAAAGGGAGTGCTTGGCAATTGTGTATGGCTTGAAGTTATACAAGCACTACCTAGTAGGTCATAAAGTGATCATAAGAACTGATCACAAACCTTTATTATCTATGAAGGTCAATGCCATGACCAATGGTAAGTTGAAGAGATGGTACTCGTTCATCTCTCAGTTCAACCATAAACTAGAGTATGTGCCTGGAAAACAAAATGCCATGGCAGACTTTTTGTCCAGGATGGATGAACCAGACGATCAAGCGGAAAAGATACCGCCAAAATGGGAACACATGTTCTCAGAGGGTAAACGAGAGTCCGAAAATCTGAAAGATCTTGAGGCACAGCTTATTGAGAAAAAACATCTCAATTTGGTAAAGAGATTCAGAATTCTGACAGATCGGAATCCTGAAGACGGTACTCCGTTATATCTGGAGCCAAAAGGTAAGAAGAATCAGAGGACTGATAGGAGTCCGAGATTCACCCAAATTTATCCAGAAGATTCTGAGGGTGATCCAGAATCAAACTCGCCTGCAGACTTGGTAAATGCCGTAACTACAAGGAGCATGGCGAAAGAAGCGGACAAGAATAATCAGGCTCAGATCCAGCCTGACGGCAATCAGGTCAAAGATAAGGTAAGTAGGGGAAACCAGGACAAAGGTAAGGAAAAAAGAGTAACCTGGTTATACCCAGAAAAGGAACAAGAGTTTACTTTGGCAGACCCTAAAGAGGATGAATTACCAAAAGGGCTAATTAGAGATGATCTCATGGCCCTCTTGCAGAGAAAAGATCAGGTATTACAACCATACTTTGATAGATTGGGTCCAAATGGGACAACCAAGTATCATAGTGGATTTTATATCTAAGATGAAGTGTTATACCGCGAAGCCGGACAGGGATCGGATGATCAGGTGGTCGTCCCATCCTGCCTTAGGGACAATACTTTGCACCAGTACCACGGTGCCGTAATGATGACTCATCAAGGGTTCAAAAGGACCCTTGCTATGATCAAAAAACGGTTCTGGTGGCCAGGGATTGAAAAGGATGTCAGGCACTGGATAAAATTTTGTCCAGTTTGTCAAATGGCTAATCAGGGAAACACAGAAATTCCGCCACTGATACCAATTATTCCACAAGGTCCTTTTGACATAGTATCAGTGGATATCGTGGGTATTTCTCCACTCAGTGAGAAGAGACCGTATGTCATAGTCTTTCAGGACTATTTTACAAAGTGGGTTGAAGCTGAACTGATCCCGGATCAGTCAGCTAGCACCGTTGTAGATACCTTTCTACAAGCTATTGTATTTAGGCACGGGACTCCACGGAGACTACTCAGCGATAGAGGAGGTTGTTTTACCTCAGATCTAATGAAAGAGATCTGCAAGTTATTGGAGTGTCAAAAAATTTTTACAACAGCCTACCATCCACAAGGAAATGGTATGGTAGAAAGGTTTAATCAGACACTCATCAAACAGCTCAGAAAGGTGGCCATCGAGGAAAAAGATAACTGGCCAAGATACTTGAGAGCTGTGGTGTTTGCTTACAATGCTACGCCACATGCAGCCACGGGGCAATCCCCATTTTCGTTGCTTAGAGGTCACGAGGCAACCTTCGGGTTAAACTTATCGAAAGCATACGATATTGTAATGCCGGACAGCAATGCTGAGGCATACAAATTTGTGTTGACAAATCATTTAGTCAACCTTTACGAGGATATTGCCAAAAATATCCAGAGTGCTGCCGAAAAATCGAAGAAATACTTCGATAAAAAGTCCAAACAAAATGGATTTAAAGAAAAGGATTGGGTTCTGCTCAAAGTAGATAAGCAGAAAAAACTAGGACTACCATGGTCCGGTCCGTTCATAGTTACGGACATTTCGCGAGAAGCAGAAAACGTTGTCACCATTGTACATTGGGACAACCCGCTAAATCGCCAAACAGTTTCAATCAGCAGGTTGAAACATTTTCGTTACGAGACCACTAGGGTCTTGCCGCGAATAGCGCGAGCCAATCAGGACGCGCCACGTGACGAAAACACGTCACTTTCCAATATGGCACAAACAGTTACGACTGGAGCGCCGATTCAAATGAAATCATTTGAAAATTCGCTCAAGGCGAATCTATGCGCGATCTCGCGCTGATTTTTTTTTTATTTTGTGTACATATCTCGCGCGTGTAAGTACTAATTTTAATTAAAATTGTATTAATTTGTAATATTTATCGCGTTTGTGTATAATTCGTATTAATTTTGTAAATTTTTCATATTAATCTCAGACTTTGGGAAAAATTCTTCGGAATTTTAGACCAAAGTGACAACCCAAAAAATTTCCGACATTTTTTCTAAAAAATTAATTTTCAAATTTTTCATTTTTTTCAAAATCAATCTATAGCTGCCCCGCTTATCTGAATTCTAAACTTCCATCGGAAGGAAGAAGTAAAATATTCCCCGAACCGCGATAAAAAGGAAATTAGCAGAACTGCTAAATTAAACTTTTTCAGCATTCAAAATTTTTAATAAATTTATCAATTTATTATTCGAAAACAAAAATTTCGAAAAGAAAAGAGATGGGAAAGGGCGCGCGGAACCGCCAACAAGCTCCGACGCGCGAGTGGTCGCACACAGAGCGCCACGTTGAATACGGCAGGGCCCAGCACCGCCAAGACAACCGTTTTTTCTTTATCGACGGTAAGTTTCGAACTTATTTTTATCAAATATTCTTGGAAACCGCAGGTAATGCCCAGAAGTCACTGGAAGACCAGCTCGGCGCCCCAAAGGGCAGACGAGGTTAGAACTTAGAGGGAACGAAAAATGGGAGTACTGCGAAACGGAAGCTCGAAGCCAAGCAGGGAATTTCCAACTTGGAAATATACCTGATACCACCGAGAACTATACGATTCAAGGGAAACCTAGAACCTTGGGTTCAGCCCGTTTTTAAGTTTTATCATTCAAAAATTCATCAAAAATTATTTATTTTCAAATCAAATTAAATCATATCACTTTTTCGATACAAAATTCATTAAAAATTATCAATTTCGAGCGCTATAAAAATTGTAAATACAGCGCCATAAATGGAGCGTAGTTGGTCGCTCAAGCAGCTGGTCAGAGATTGGTGTCCGATCAAGTGGTGGACAGTCGGATCAGGTCTACCCTCCCCAACATATAGAGGTAGCAAGGGTAAGATTTGGTAAGGTGTTAGTTGCCTACCAGCTCAATGTTTGTATATCAGTGGCTCACCTAACAACCTGCACTAAACTTAATTTTCTGCGAAACTTAACCCGCTTGGTGTTGTGGTGCTGGTGTAGTATAGACCCGAAGATGCGCTGAAAAAAGGGGAATAAAACACTAAAATTAATAGTACTTTATGTTTAGATTATAACGTCAAACGGGCCGTACGAATCCACGAACTGGATCAGTGGTTTAAAGCCACATTTGGGTACTGGCCGGCCAATCCCAAGGAACCTCGAATGGTAGACATCGGGAAGGTCAGCCAGGTACTCCATTTTATCCGAGAAGTGTCAATCTTCAGAGGACAACCAGTTTGTGGTTTCGACGTTGAAAAAGTCAACCAGGATAAGGTCGCCGCCTTGTTCAAAACAAGGGAGGTCGACAATCCAATGGGAAAGCAGTTTGCCCGATATATCAGCTTCGCGCTAATGAACGGTCAAACTTACGTTATTGATACAACGTCGATGATGATCAAAGAGTGGACCAGCCTCCACGACTTCTTGAACTCCGACATGCTCTTCGCCGGATATGCCGTGCTGGAAGATCTGGTGAGTATCTATAACGTTTGTGGCGCAGGGCGAGATAATAAGGACAGGGACAAAACTGTCCCCTTACGGGAATTTCTAAGAAAGACCAAAGGTCGATACTTTGACTTAGACCGTTTCGCCCTCACCATGGTAGGAGTAAACCTGGAGAAGAAATGCTTTCAGACAGGTATATGTCCCGAAACTTTTCGGTTAAAGGGACTGTTCACGGAATTTTATTTGATAGACGTGGGCCCCTACCAATATGACTTTTCGTTAAAAGCGAACCGTGATCGGTTTGCCAAAAGGGGTATATTGCCGGAAGAGCTCAGATATGCCGCTCTAGACGCATACTACTCCTTATTGGTCATGTTTGCCGCCATTCACTATGGCATGGCCGATCAACTGCTTATGCAAATGCAGATTTTCGACCATGACAAGGTGGATCCCAAACAGATCAACACCATTGCCCTCCATTTTTATCAGCAATATCTAATGATTCCGGGCAATGTGAATCGAGAAATGGGGCTAGGTACCCCAGTTATGGAAACCGATCAGGTTCAACCAAACATGGTCTATCACATGATGAAGTGTGAGATGTATAACCGTTGGGCGGTGCAGATGCAGGGAAATAACACAGGTTATTATACCGCGCCCACGGAGTGTAATCCAGTCCGTCCGCAGGGAGTTCAGTTGCCAAGTGGTTTCTACCCACTACTTCCAAGAGATAACAAACCAATGAAGGACGACGGATACACCACAGATAGCGATCCCGATGAAATCCAGGACGTCCAGATACCAGACTGGGTAAATATTTCAAAAGATATCCTGGAAAATCTCAAGTCAGGCGGAGCCTACTGGGATTTAGACGGGAAAATTTCTTTAACGTTGTACGAAAACGCCAAGCTATACTGGCAACAAGCCGGGAAGCCCGATACCATTCCACAAGAGGTGTTTTCCTCTAATAACCACTACCCAGTGGGTATCGAGGGCCATAGACAGGCCTATAAGACCAATTTTTACACGCCAAACTTGGCAAAGATTTCAGGTATGCTGGATGAGCGAAACTTCCCAGAGTTAGAGGTCATCTGCAAATTTATGCCATTGGCTTATCATTTGGCATGGCCTCATTCCAGAGCGGAGTGCGACTATGAAACTAGCGCTCTGCTAAATTATAACTTTCTAAATAGTTATACTAAAGAAGGCCAGGAAATGATAAAGAAAATGTCCTGGAAGTCAGGCGACCGCCTGGCTTACTATTTAGAATTAGCAGCGACGCTACCGCCATCGGAACCCCGCTTTCCATCTAAAAAAGGGGTATACGCATGGCAGAATCGGTTCGGTTTTGTCCCACTACGATTTCGAGAAGCCGAGGAGATTCTACAAATTGGCGACGACAAATCGTTATTGAAGGACGGAGCCTACAAGGTAAATCCTTATTTCTATGTAACTTTTTACTACGTAGGCTTCGAGACTTTAACGCCGGGACTGCGGTATCCCATGACGGAAGACGCATCGCCAACCGACTACCCGATTACCTACGCACCGAGAAATCCGCTCGAGCTCAGACCGGAGTTTGTCAGCAAAAGCTTCCGGGAGAGAACAATCGCTTCGGAAATGCCCGGGTATACACTTACATATACCCCAGCCGGTGAGTTAGTATCAAAGGTACCGTTAAATCGTCCCTCAACTTCCCAAACGGCGCAAGCCGGAGGGACGGGACAGGTCAAAGCGCAGCCGCAGGCGCTAGCGCCAGTGGCCAAAGCTACACCAGCTTTGGACACTGCTGCTACGCAGGCAGCTGCAGTAGTTGTCGTGGTGCCGCCGCCAATCCAACCAGCGGTGGCACAGCCGACTCAAGTACCGCAAGTACAACAACCGGCCGAGCCTGAGCCAGAGGTTGTCACCATAATGCAATCAGTACCTCCAGCACCAGCTGTTTTGCCGGCTAAAGTAAAGCAGCTGTTGCCGAAGATACGAAATTCAGACTCTGAGTCCAGTTCAGAGGAGGATGTAGAAGAGGAAGAAGAGGGTGAAATCCTCAAATCTGAGGGCCAGACATCAGAGAATAAGGATGCGATGGAGGCCAAAACTCAGAAACAGGCTCTTGAGGAGGAAAAAATCCAGACTCAAATTGACGAAGCAGTCACCAAAATGTCAGGGATCGATGTCAGACTGGAGAAGATGCAGGAAGCATCCCAGGAGATACCTGTGAAGGCCAAAGATCCTAAGGATCATGACCGTCAAGCGAAGCAAGAGGCCCTACAGGCCAAAATTCAGGAACAGAGAAGGCTGACGCAGCAGGAATTCCTGCGTCAGAGGGCAATCCAAAGAAAGCTGAAGGAGCAGGCACTAGCCGACGATAGCTCAGATTCAGCCATTGCAGCGACAGAGCTGATGCGGAGGGGAAGAATTGCCGAGGAAGGTATTCCTGGAATTTATTCCCCAGACAAAGTTCAGCAGATGTTAGCTGAAGGGATGTCGGAAAAATTTATCCGACACCTAGCCAAGGAAAAGGTAAGGCGTAGAAAGAGGATAGGTAAGGCCAAGCGACGCAGACTTGCAGCTCAGGGACAGCAGCAACAAGGAGCGGCCGCCACCGGATCCGAAAACGACGCCTACGATACGGCCGAAGAAACGACGACCCCACAATACTCGACGAGCCAAAAGTCGAGATCGGAGACTTCAAAGAGTCAGACGAGAACGGAGACTTCAAAAAGTCAGACGCGAACGGAGACCTCCATAGGCCAGACCAAATCGGATAGGACAACAGGGTCCACTGCGACAACTTCGTACACTCAGACGCGAACGGTATCGAAAACCGGCGGAGAGGTTAGTACTACTTCTGGCAAAAGTAAATCCGTGCCCTCCAGCTATACCGCAAGAAGTAGCAAACCTGCGGGAAGCGTATTGGTGAAGCCCGATCTTGAATCGGAGGAAAAATTGATCAAGAAGGTCAAACTGAATGTGGTAGCTAGTAGACCCGAAAGGGAACCACAGCAGTTTGTCACTCCTGGTCAGTTAGCTGAAACTCTGATTGATTATTGGGAGTGGCAACGGGAACAAAGGCGTTTAATTGGGCCGATCTCATTTGAAAATCCAGAGGTCGCCAATTACTTCGCCTTTGATCGGCAAGAACGGCCGATAATTTACAGAATGGTCAATGACGCCATGGCCGAAATTCACGAAAATTACCGCCAGCAATTCGAAATGCAGGGCGGATTTATGTTTGACGGAGAGCGCATCCCTGAGGAGATCTGGGAATGGATAATTTTAATTCTCATCCCCAGATGGCTTCAGGACTACGATGCCTCAGACGTCTTTACGGCCATTAGGTATGTGACCCTAATGATTTTTCTTCAGTTGGACTTCGCTCCGATCACGCCAACGGCAATTGGTAGGTGGTATGCCCAGGCGTGTTCGTTTGCGAACAGACAACTAGTCGTTGAGGCCCAGGGAAACCGCGTAGACGATGTCTACATTGCAGCCTTTAATCAGTATATTTTTATGGGCTCGCAAAGGTTAAACCAGATGGGTGTTAAGAGGAAGGCACCGGGCGATGACAGGTCGCAAGCTGATAAATTTCAGCGAACGGCCGCCAAGAGCCCAAGTAAGTTCAAAGTGCCTAGACTCCCTCCGGCTAAGAAACAACCACCGATGATACAACAATCATCGGCTACGACCAGCCAGAGGTCATACAGTGAAGCTGCTAGCACTTCTTACAAAAGTCCGCTTTCTCGGTCAAAATCAATTTCATCTAAATCTCTTAATTCAACTTATCGGACACAAAAACCACAGCGCAGCAGCTCCACTAGCAGTGGTCAAAGGCAGCAGGGGAGAGACGATATGTTCTCAAACCCGGCCCCGTACAGGGCTAGACCGGGGTATGACCAAGGTCAACCCAGGGGAGGCTTCAGAGGGCGCCCTCAGCGACCTTACAGAGGCCGAGGAACCTGGCAACACCAAGGTCAAGACCCGGATGCTCAATTCCACAATCCGAATTTTATGCCGCTAGGTAGACGCGGCGGAAGCCAACAAGGCCAAAATAGAGGCCAAGATGGAGGTCAGACCCGAGGCCAACCAGGTCAGAGGGGGTACTATCAAGGTAGACCCCGAGGAGGCTACCGAGGCGGCGGGCAGCAGCAGTAAATAGCCGCAAAATTTTGGCCCAAAAATTTCTTTTTCGTAAACATATTTTTACTTATTTTATAAAACACAAAACCCAAAAACACTAATAAAATCACAAAATCCAAAAAAAATCAAAAAACAAAAAATCCAAAAACATTATTTTCGGTGCTGCTGGCCATCAAAAATTTCTTTTTTGACAAAACCGGTGCGAAACGCAACCGTAAAAAATATTTTAACTTTTGGCCACATTCTTGCTCAAATTTTTTAGCGCATTTTAAATTTTGTGATATCCGTACAACCCCGCGTCGTCTTTTTGTATCGTAATATAATCTCGTATTTTAGTTTAATTTAGAAAAAATAGAGACGCGGGAAGTCGATTTGCATGCGGTTAGACCCACGGCCAACGAATTGACACAGCATGCAGACCGAGCGGCCGAGCCCGAAGCCGACCACACATCCGGCACCGACGTTTACGTCATACTCCTTAGGGCAGGAGGTTATTCCATCAATGCCGAGGTCAAAATGGACGTCACTTGCCAGCCATTGCGGCGAAGCCCTTGGTATTCGTTGTGTCCAACGACCAGCACAGGAGTTCTATTAGGACAGACTGTGAAACGGGAGTCCGGTGAGACAAACTGTTTATCAGGAGTCAGCCGGAGTTGTAGATTTTTTCTTTTTTGATTAATTCTTTTAATGCCGGGGTAACCCGGCCAAAAGTTTTTTTTCTACCTCCCGTAGGTCGGTTTCGACGCGCGAGGGATGTTGGGCACCCTGTTGATGCCAATTTCGTGTGGGGAAATCGACATGCAAATCGACGACAGGGACGACCAGCGGCGTAGACATTTGCATAGAATGGAGCGCCAAAGAAAGACGGAAAATGAAAGTGAAATCATTCTTCACTTAATATCGTTTTTATTATATTTTTGGTTTATATTGCTGGCGTCCCCAAATACAAATTTCCCAGCAACTTGTGTTCTTTATGAGTATTGCACTGTGGTATACCCACATTCTTTTTACATATTTCGCCGGACTTATTGCTATACATATTCGTTTATTTATTTAGATAATCCGCGTCGACGAAGGCGGAGGGCCCGAGGCCCAGGCGCCGGCTCACATCAAGTAAGTTTTGGGAAACCCCTGTCGGGTTATACCCAAGTAAGTTTATCCCTGAGGGGATTCCTTGTCTCATCTAGGAGACTGCGGAGGTCTTTGGTAAGGCCCCCGTATTCAGAACAAAGTTTATCTTTGTTGTTGTAGGTCTGGGGACAAACGGACTGTTGCACAGATCACCGAGGCTTAGCCAAGGTATCAGTTCTAACAGGTCAGTTCAGACCCAATCTTTTCTTACGCCTCTTAAGGAAAGACCTGCACAACATCGTAAATTGAACAAAAAGAAAGGAAATAACCAGTCACGATGCAAAATATCAAAGATGGCACTGACCATCACAAAGAAAAGGACGAAGTGGCAAGGCCATGAAAGACGCCACCTTGGCTACCGATCAGTCAGGAAAATTAAAGCTTCTGATCAAATCAATGTCAAACTATGATGCAGTTTTGAAAACATTTAAAATTCCAAAACTGTCCACCTATCAGCATTAACACTCAACATGCGTCCCGTTGCTTGAATTGGGATCGACGCAGCCCAACATCTTAGCATACAAAATCGTAGCCTTGGGAATCAGACAAAATACACCAATCGCTGAGCTGATTCCAGTTTCAACGATCGGAAATCGACAATCAAGGAAATAGGTTTTTGAACGTTTGGGTAACGAAAATAGGAATATCCTTACAAAAACAGCAAAATGCAGTCTTGATTTTCGGGCCAACAACAAGAAAAATGGCACCAAAATCGCAGGTGAGGTGGGGACAGGCAAACAAGCTGTCACCCACCAGATCACCAAATTGCTGCAGTCGAATCTAAATCAAACTTCAGCTGGCCTGTGGTCTACTGGTAACAAACTTACTGTCGAATATAGCTGGTGTTGCTCCAATCACTGCACCATGGTCGAAAATCTAATCATTGAAGAAGGTCAAATAGCTTCATGGGAAGGAAAAACTTCAATTAGTCTTAGGAGACTTAGGCGCTTGCAAGGCCAATGCTGGTCACTGCATTTTGGACGATGGAGTTGCCATTTGGGATGGAACTGCCATCGAAAATGTTTGTCCATTTGAGCTGAAAAAATTTTACCAAGTCAAAATCAGTGGCAATCACATGATAGTGGACGAGCTAAAAGGTGCATTCAGAATAAAAAATAGCGCAATTTTTAGCAATCAAAATTGTCCAGAAATAAAAGGTACTGAATGAGGCATTCTGATAAGTGATAAATCAGCAAATTTTAGTAATAAACTGATGAAAAATATCACAGTCAATCTATCAGACAGATCCTATCAAAGCTAAGCTCAATTATCTTGAACAAAAAATTTATGATTTTGAAATGCAAAATTTTGAAAATATTTGGGATGAATTTTGCAGACAAGCCCAACGTCATCTTGACCTTCTGTGGCAATTGCTCAGGCTTGATGCTACCCTGGAAGCTCATGCTTTCTTGCAACGAACTGTAGTAGCTGAGTTCACAGGAGAAGCATTGACCATCTAACTCTGCATGGCAAGTCAGTGTTTCACATATTCATGGGATCAAGACAGTGATTGAAATTCTGAAACTCTGACGAGGCATGCTAGCAGTGTTTTGGCGAGGCAGACTAATGCATGCATATTATCATTTATTACGATTTTTCACCGATCTTGAAAACACCAACCATTCTCTTTTTTGAGAAATTAAAGGACGACTTGGCATTTCGGATTATAAAAGACGAAAACAATCGACAGAGAGGTCACCACCGGAATGCACCAGATATCATCAAATTCACTCTATGTATTTCTATCATGTGCTTTCACAAACTTTTTATTTCAACCAGTTTGCGTTTGCTTGGTTACAAACACGAAAAAGAAAGTACTCAAGTTGGTGCTCGTTTTTCTGGTGAGCTAAAAACACAGATCACTAATATCTTAATTACCTCGTAAATATTGGAAAATGAAAAAGATAAATTATCCTTAGGCACGTGTTGTAGTGTGTTTCCGCCGACTTCGTGGATTTCATAAAAGTTTGTCGTTTGTGAAGAAACGCCCGCAGGCAGGCTCTTGACCGTACGTAGCAGACCATTCCAGGCTGTTTACTAAAGTGGCAACACGTGCATTATATTTTGTGTACTAGTCTCTATTGCGCAGTCGTTTTTGATTTAGTGAGTGTGTATTTTGTAGATTAGGTAAAATTATAGGAGAGAGTTGCTCCTTTTCTCTAAGAGTTTTGGGTTAGACTCAAATTGGAAAACCATTGGTTTACCAATTCATTACATTAATTGTGGGATAAGTACTTCTTTTCGTCCATCTCGGGTAAGTGTGGGACGCTTGGAAGCTCGTGCATTAAGGTTGATCCCTGGCTATCTTTCCTGCGGACTCTCTATTCTCTTCCGACTAACGGACTAGGACAGGTACGGCCCGAGGGACACTTAACCGCCCTCATTTATTCCGAATATAAGACACGTGCTTCTTATTGTTCCCACTCTTTTTCTCTTATAGGCGGCCTGCAGTACACCTGTTTCATAGTTTCTGGACAATTTTTGTGTCTGGTATGCTGTTGTTTCTCTACCTATCCAAAAACCACCTATTTTATAAATATTATCGAATGTAAAACAATTTGTGACAGTATTTTCACATGTGCAGAAATTATTGACTGAAATTCTGTGAAGGGTTTCACCCGTACTCGGCGAAACTGAAAATAGCTGGACTCAATATAGCTATGCTTCAATACAGCAATTCTCATAACAGCGAAGTCTCAATACAGCGATGTCTCAGAACAGATTTTCAGAAGTTATCTTTTCTTTAGAAGGAAAAAATAGAGCACTTTATTCACAGGCTTCCGCCAAGCCTGAGCCTAGGCACAAGGCTAAGCCTAAGTTCGAGCTGACAGATATTTTTTGCGATTTTGGAATGGTCCGTTCGTGCACACCTAACCGTAACTGCGGCACAAAAGGATGTGAAACTTAGATGGCGAAATGCAACTAAAAATAGACTATCTCAACTCATTCTAATATACCTAATTTGCATATTGATTATAGAAATGTTGTATGCGTTTACTCTAATTCATAGAACTTTTTACTTCTCGCTGCATTGATTCGCTTTTTTGAGAATTCACTGTTTTGAGTTTCGCTGTGATGGGGATACGCCCTTTAAAATTCAAGCTTATTTCGACAGAAACATATCATCGGGTTAAAATACAAAAAAATTAAAATTCTGGCGGAGATTCTGTCCAGGGTCAGGACCATGTATGCTAACAACACACTACCTACGGATGAGTATTTTTTACTCATCGAATAGTAATATTTTGTACAATCGAACGAAAAAATAAAGAACGCCAGCATAAAAAGACAATGGTGTAAAACAGATTGGAAAGAAAAGCATCCGGCAACTTGCATATACGCAGTACAAACCTGCCGAAAACATGCATTTTAGCAGCTTTCCAAGTTCCTAAATCGGAGAAATGATTATCGTCCGAAGTTCGTTCCGAAATTATGCATTTTTCCAGCGCACGGTTGTTGTTTTAGCATTCTTTATCGCGTTGACGTTCAACTGTTCAAAACATTCGTGCAAATTAAAAACGGAAGAAAGTTCATTGGTCTACAGCATAAAATATATTCATTAATGGCCGATTGGATGGTGATTTTTTCGGCTATCCTCAATTACATATACGATTGTTTAGACCGCGACGAAGATTTCGCGACTGTGCGATTTTTCATCAAATAATTCTGATTGGGCGGAACCATTGCGTAATGTACGACTAACGGTATGTCTGCAATACAAATGAATTGTTTTGTTTAAATAAAAAGCAAGATTGCCAGTAGAATTGCAGAATATATTGAACCAATGGAATGATTCTACACATAACCTAATTCTGTTTGAAGATGCTTCGAGATGATGTATATCTGGCGGATTAGTAAATCGTAATTTTCTAAAATTCAGCCAATAATCGATAGCGGACAAGGATAAGCAATTTTCGAGAAATTTTTGTTCCTTCGAAATTTCTAATTAATCATTTGCTATACGAAATTCTGATCCAAGGGATTTTTAATTTGGACCAGGGCTTTTCAGCAGTACTGTAACCTCGAATGCATCGATTTTCTTGTAGCTATCGAAAAATATTCCATGAAAAACCACATGCGATATAAACTATATCCCGTTTAAACTAAAATGATAGATGCAGCGAAAAGGTAAAAAAAGATTTAATTTGATACGCAATTTTCACTCAGTAGAAAATTTTTTACTGCAGAAAAACCTTACATTTTTTATGAGAATGGCAAAGGCAACGAACATTGATCAAACATTATACTCTTTCAGTGTCGATTTGGACAGAACTCCGCTGATATCCGAGTTCTACTTGAGAAATTTGAACTACCTAACCAGGTTACCGAAGAGCATTTTCAGCTGTTCTGTTTACCGCTCACTGACTTTCGTCTTTCGTATGAACTTTTTTGCGGTATACTGTAGCTTTAAGAACAAAGCTCCAGCAGCCAAAAATTGCGAATCACAAATTCACAAGTACATAGAGATCTTAGCCCCTTTTCTTATACTTAATTTTTTCGTCACAAATCCAACTCTTTGTATACTATTTTCGTCTGAACTTGTTCATTTTGTAGAATGATTATTTTAAAACTGTTTTTCGGACTTTTCGGGCAAAAAAATCAAAATCTTTTCACTTTAATGACGCGTTAAAATATTGGGCAATCACCCGCAAAAAAATCGCTTACCCCAGATTTCGAAGCTCTGTTACATGACTTATGCATATTCTTATACGTATATAGATTTTTCATATATGATCCGATTCGATGTAGTCAAAAAACAGTATCCATTTTATTTGTAGAAATAATAGATATTTTCATCTTTTTTTAAACTCCAAACAGCGGAACCCCATACCCTAATCTTATGATAGCCATATGGTTTTTGAATTCTAGGAAATCAGTATGCTCTGTAGGGCTAGCCGTATAGTCGATGATATAACGCTCCAAAAAGTCGGATCTCAAGCCCGAAAATACCGCAACTTACGATCGGAAGGTATTCCAGGGAAGGGGCAGCCGACGATTTTATTCTCGTGAAACCATGAAGAATCCATTGGTCCTAAAACGCCCAGCCTATATAAATTCGACGTTGCGAAAACATAATCGATTACACCTTTGAAGTCGTAGCTGAGGTATGAAAACTATCACAAAAAAATCCAAGAAAGACTAGTGCGTTGTGTGTGGAGTAGAAGATTTACTTAGTTCGAGATTGATAATACTTTCAAATGTTTGAAAGCAATAATCGTCTCAGCAATGATGACAAATAGAAGAATTTGGAATAAATTTGAAACCATTGATCGATAATAACGATTTTCGATGGTAAATCGTCATTCCGTGTTTTTTTAAATTTTTCATTAGCATGAAAATGTGCTTGAAAATCTTTATGCAAATTGCAGCACTGCGCTATTCAACATAGGTGCATAATGGGAATTAGTGACGAGAAAGCAAAAAACGTACGTATAATTCGTGAACGGTAAGATGGTTGGATCGTACGCCGATTTGAATTTTAATTTATGCGAGCAAACATCTTGCGTAATGGGTAATGTGCTCAGTTTCTGTACACATGCTTGACCCCTGAAATCTTTGAAATCGGCATGATCTACGTTTATTTTACCGGTTGTTAAATACTCGTAAACACCTAAAAAAGGGCTGTGAATTTGTTAAAAATTGGAAGTGATTAGAGCTCAAAGGTCCCCATAGTCAGATTTTCAGGTAAGGGTAAAGACCACTCTCTATGGAACAGTATAATATAGCTGGAACAAGGAGTGGAAAATTGACATCAAATGCTGCTTGAAATGTGAACAAATTTCTAATCAGAACTCATATTTGACAAGCAAAAGGAGTATTTTCCAATTTTTTAAGCATGCCTAAGGAAAAACTTGGTTAAAAGCTTCTAGCAAAGAATTTGATGAAAGTTCCTCGTTATCTGATGAAAATAATTTTTTTTCTGGTGATCAGGCTCACTTTTCATGATCGAATGGAGATCAGCCTGAATAAAAGGCGCAATCACTAATTTTCAAATTTTTACCTGAGTCGGGCAAGGAGTTTAAATCACCGCAAGCGATGACCGGCACGCAAGAACTATCTATATCCCATTGGACGGCCGTTTTATCGATAACAGCTGTCAACTCTTGTATCAACATCATCGACTGAATCAATTTCACGTCGCAAAACTCCGGATCCCAATGAATGTGAGCCGTACATACGACTAAAGGTGTGTCGACGACATTTAGCTCCGGTAATGAGGGTACCGAACCTAGGGGTAAAGAATTCTGTGTGAAAAATGATCGACAAGTGAGAGAAAGAAACAGAAAAAGTTTGACATAGGATGAAAACAAGACAATAATTCTGGGGCAACAGTCCTGGTTTTAGATAAACTTTCAGGGTTAGGGAGAATCAATGAAACAAATTATTTATTGGTCGTTCGTATAAAATTCTTCTATATCCTTTGTAATGGTCATTTTTAAACAAAAAATTGTTAAATATGTCAATTTTCGAATATAAAATATGTTTTGTGGTTTTTAGACCACATATTTAGCCTTATTTTGAACATTTTGGGCGAAAAAATGCAACCTCCAATAACCCCCAGCCTTAAAATTTTGGGCAATCGATGGTCCCACTTTTAAAACAGTTGCCTAACTCCCCAGACTTCGTAGCTCCATTAACTAAATAACTAAATTATTTTCCTTTTTTTGTTTCAAAACTATATTTCGTCTTTTCTGAACCTATCTAATGAGGGAGGGTAGAGAGGGGTGAACCATAACACCTAAAGTAAGCCGCACTGATAGAAAATAATTGATCGAATACCCTACCTTAAATTTTGGAAATTGAAAAGAAATGGTTAAGAAATCTCATTCTCATGCAAAACTGGTTTATTTCAACGAAATTTTAACCCAACGCCCAGCCTTTCCCTAAACTGATTTCTATACCATCCCAACTGAAAAATTAATTTTTTTATGACTTTTCTGACGTCAACTAAACACGTGCCTAGTCAAGCTGTAGTCACAATGGTCTTTACATAGTAACCTTGAAAATTCCGGTACCAGCGCGCTTTCTTTCAATTCCTTACCATTTTGATACACGCTTTTACGAATCTTGAACGCTGCAACAAGGGCAATATTATCCCGCGTCATAACCCGATTCAGCATTTGCTCGTTGCCGTCCGCATTCGCGATAGCCAATTGCGTAAACTCGATGACGCTTTCACTGTCAAGGACGAATCTGATTGAATAAATATAAAAAATGAATTTTCATTCAAATTTATACTATAAAGAGTGTAACTGTTTGTAGGATAACAAAAACTCCATCTAAACACGATAAATCAACTCAAAATAAAGTTAAGATGCTAAGAAAAGGTGCAAAAATTACGAGAACACTACATGTAGCATTATGATAAAAGCAAATGATTAGATCATTCACGCATATTCAAAAAGTTCGCTAATTTTGAGATGTAGTATTAAGAAAGATGAGCTTACTTTTCATTTTTCCAAAATATTGCGCAACCGTCAACGAACTTGCGCTCTTCTTCGATCATAGTTTTGGCCCGAGATTTCGGAGAAAACGTGCCACTATAACCACGAGCAGCTAATTCGGGTTTGAAAAATTTGTGATACTGATCAGTTTCTACTTCCTGTAAAATGAAAGAAAATTATTCAAAAAAATGGAGCATAAAGCAATTCAAAGCAAAAACACGAATAATGAGTAATTTGAATATTTGAATTGCGGGTTTGATCTTTTCAACATACTTGAAACATTACGTGAATCAACAGCTGAAAAATTTACTTGTAAGGCTACAATATCCGAATCGTGTTTTGTTATTTCAGAGAGGACGTATTTCTTCCTATAATCCCAGGTAAGGGCCCATGACGGGCAATAGGCGTACATACTCGAAGTTGCATACTTGTCGCACAAGATATTGTATGACATAACAGTAAACGTTCCTGAAAGCAAAAAATGATAACAACATAAGTTATTGAAACAAAGAAGAACTAAAAATCAGGTTTACCCAAATTCGATTCATTTTCGAACGCCTTGTTTACAAGCCACTGTCTCTCGGGCGGTGGAGGTACGCTGACTGGAAAGAAAAATTGTGCGTATAGAATAGGCGAACTTCTATTGTTCAGTTAAAAGTGCGAACATAAATTCTGTAATTCTATTTATAGTAGTTCAAACGAAAAAATCCGGAAACCGGATAGTTCGCAGGTTAGTACTGCTCATTATGACAGTGCCTGCGCCTTTTTCGCACAAAATTTTTAACACTAATGACGGACGCAATTTCGAAAAAGATTATTTAATTTTTAACATTTGAGAATGTGACACTTATTTGAAAAATAAGTTTCATACTAGTTCAAAGAACAAGATCAAAATCATGAAAATGATCATTTCGTAGATTCTTCAAACTGTTTACCTAAATTTCAAACGCAAATACAAAAGTAAATTTGAAGAATCATAATTCTACACTGCAAATGGTGGTTTGGGCAATGTGTGCTGTGCTGATGATTCATTTCACTAGTAGTTTCAATTTCATATTGCGTGATATTCTACTCAGTGATTAGTTTCCTCGATTGGAAGCTTTATTACAAATGGACAAATAATGAGGGACGAAATTAGCATTGATTTAATAAGTAGATGCGTAAAAGAACATGTGTGTAGTTTACCAGACGCACTACGTTATACTAACTGAATTTTACTGCGTTTTTGATATGCCATTTGCGTCAGTAAATTTGTTTTGTACCGCAGGTATACACTGTACCATACATCTTCATTTTCGTGTACAAAACAAAAACGGCCCAAGTCAACGCCCCCAATATCCGACGTCTCCTTGAGTATTTTAGTACCAGGCTGTGGCATATTTAATATGATACAAGGGGAAAAAGGCCAATTTTTTCGCTCTTCAACTTGACGGTGCCACCAAGGTTCGGTCAAATGTACACAGGGGGAATTTTTTCGGAGAACAATGATGGTCGGTCGTCACTTTGCCGAAATCGAAAAAGCGAAATAGGAAGTTTGCTCATGCGATTTACATCTTACTGTATAAATACGTAAAAAAGCTAAAATGCAGGCTATGATGAAGAAATTATGAAAAATCATTATATTCTCATAGGTTTTGTAGACAAAAAGATTTGATTGAAAGATGAGATGGCACGGACAATGAGAGGAAAAAGTGGCTTTACCGGTTGCTACAGCTGGTTAGTCATACTGCGAAAGAGTTGAAGGTTGAAGAAATTTTATCCGCAAAAAAGTTAAAGTCAAGGTCGATTATTATTTGGCGAAATTTACATTTGAAAAAAATTACAGCGTCAAGGCCAAAAGCGCAGAAAAATGCAAAAAACTGGTTATCTGTACTTTTTGTGCCGAATGTATGACTTGTGGTCCGGTAGAAGTTATCATGCGCGAAACTTAACGGTGACGAATGAGACTATAAGTCATATAGATTCCTGATATGAAGTCGGTGAAACTGTTTAAATACATTAGATTCTCTGAAGAAATAGTAACAACAGCATTTGACCTCTTTGAAGAAATGGGACGCGCACATGGTATAGTCGTGGTATTTTTCAATGATCATGTGATCACATTGGTATGATAAATCAGCCGCAAAGATATTCTATGGGAGGCCAAACCAAGCCTGAAACATACAAAACCTCATCACAAATCAAGATGCAGCTTAGTTATAAATCTCGACAAGATTCATCGATAGGTGCTGCACTGACCGTACATTGATATGGAGCTTAAAACAGTCTCGACGAGGAAATAAGCTTAAAATTGCCTTGAAATCCATGCAATAAGTAATAAGACGATTCAAAGATTGTTGAAATACGTACTACTCGAACTTGAACACATTTTTCTTCACCATTACTTAATCGTGCATTATCATCTCAAACTTCAGGTTGAATTCAATAATCCTCCACATCCAGCAGGGTGATGTGCTTTGGTAGAAACTATTCGATTTTCTATTCAACGTCTCACCCGGCGAAAAAAAATTTGCTCAATTCACCATGAAACTTGAACGCTATGAAAAAAATGATTAACACACAAACGAATCATTACAAACTCTGTTCACAAAATTCCAGGAAGCTTATTTTCGTTCAGAAAGCCATAAGTATTTGAAATAATTCTGCGAACCAAAAAGTATGCTGCAAAGTATTGGGTTAGAATCAGTACGTAAAAAACAAATAGGCATTCGAATTCCGTCAAGAAGATAGGCAGTTCATCGGTATGATTGCACAAAAAGATCATTAGAAGACTACAAGGCAAGATGATGCAAAAAACGAAAAACTGAGGCTTGAAACAATTGGCGCGGGATCAGAAGTGCAAGAAAATACACAAATATTTTCGAGAAACTAAGGAGATCACGTGGAAAACGAGGTTTTTGGAGTTGACTCAATGCACTTACCTATATCAATCAATGAACTAGCTTCTTCGCTATCTGAAAAAACTTCGTCATCCGAATCGCCTGACGTCATTCCGCCGGCCGAACTACTCGTTGTTCCGCTGGCACTTCGACTGTGATGAAAATTATCGTTGCTAGTTAAATCGCTTATTAACGACGAATCGTCTGACGACGTGCAACTGGCGCACATTTGCAGCGAATCCTTCTCTTTGACCAATCTACAATTTGGTGGTATGAGAACGGTAATCAACGGCGGTATGGACAAAGAATCGTGCGTCGCTGTAGTAGTCGAACATTTACAAATCTCCGTTTGGCTGCCGCTTAGTTTACAACACGACGAACACGGCGGCGATTTTTTCAACGATATGTAACAATTGAGCAGCTTGGGGGGGCGCTTGTTGTCGTTAGCGGAATCGCTGCCGCCGCCGCTAAAGTCGTCCTCAGTTTCGTCGTCGCTTTTTCCCGGCGTCGCGCGAAGATTTCGCGACCGATCGTAATAATAGGATTGAGGGTAATATATAGAATTGTAGGGCACGACGATGGGTCGCAAATAATCCAATAAGGGATATAATATCACATATTGCGAAGTTAATTTTCTCAATGCGTCCAAGGACGAAAATCCGAGTATTGAACTTTGTTGTTGTTGATCGCCGAACGACGTACAAAATTGTCCGCCTTTATCATTATTATTCTTTGTCTTTTTGGCGATGTTACTTATATTCTTCAATTTTCTACTATTATTCGTATAACGTAGATTAATCAATGGCAGACCCGTCGCGAAATTTAAAGCGTCCAACAATTGATCGGGCGACGATTTATTATTGGATGAATTTTCGATCAATTTCGATTCTAAAGTTTGACGAGTTCGAAAATTCGTCATTTTTTCTTTAGTTGCACTATAATTATCGCTTAAATTTTTATATTTTGGGTGCATTGTGCTTAACAAAATATGAAAATGTTTCGACGACTAA
Source organism: Romanomermis culicivorax (assembly GCA_963922205.1). Taxonomy (NCBI): domain Eukaryota; kingdom Metazoa; phylum Nematoda; class Enoplea; order Mermithida; family Mermithidae; genus Romanomermis; species Romanomermis culicivorax. Next base: position 1,041,166 of record CAWUHX010000036.1, read on the forward strand.
GCAAAACATGTTACGTGTCGTATGGTATAGGTAAAGTATCGTAACTACAGAAGGGAATGACAGGGGAGAAAGTTCATCGAATAAATAGATGCCAGTGGTCGTCATTTTGCATTTATATACTGCAGCGCGCTCAGAATACAATAACTTTTGTAGGAACAGGCGACACACGTCGACATTGTACAAGGTTTTTATGAATAACTTTGCGCCATTTTTGTATATACAACGGAAAACGTCGAAAATGACAAAGTTCTTTGATCATTAATGAAAAGAGAAATTTTCCAAAGTTTAAGAAAGCTTCAAGTCGAATTCGGATTGTGTAAAATCTTTAACGTACCTATAGTGAATGAACACTCATCAATCACTCAACTAATTTACTGAAAATAAAAATTATAGTTTTGACCTTCAATCGACACAATATTTTAATTGCAACTGTTGAACCTTCTGGCACAAAACTACACTACACTCGATCTTGTCAAGCATTACTCGAAACGTTAAGCCACAGCAGAGGAAACTAAAAAAGTAGATATATATGGACTATGCCATGAAAAAATCACGATTTTACCAACTAATCACGACCACTGAAATTCAGCACGAGCTATGAGCTCAACAGTTTGTTTTTTTCCTTGGTACAAACTGTTAGAAGTAAAAAACCAAAATAAATAGTTTTAATGTACTACTAAAAATAAAAATCGAAACTCCGTTATTTTTAAGCTACTGCATGTGTGTGTTTTAGCTACGTTACTATATTATTTACTCTATGGAAATATCGGCCAAGAGGCGTGTAAAATATTTATAAGCAGCATTTAAAAACTATAGATAGCGTTTTGAAAAAGATGGAAGAAAAAACTGTAAATTGACTGAAAAATGAAAAAACTGAAGGAATTGACATTCAAGGTTATGAATATGTCGCTCGGACACGACGCACACGAATTACCACAAATTTATAAATTATATATGTATTGGAAATAGTCGATAAGCTCAATATTACACATTTATATAAAATTTATGGGATAGTCTTCCTGCTCCTATATCAAGGCGACGGGACAACTTTGAGCGCGTGCAATGAACCAGACAGAAATTCTTGTTAAGCGATGAAATTGACAATTTAACACGAAAATAACATCAATTTCTGAGTCAGCGTTTGAACAGCTGTTTTTGATCGATCGTCCCCCCATTATGAAAACATTTTTGCAGTCGCCGCTTGATGTTATTGAACTACAGAAGAATTTTCATAGAGTTAATGTGGAGACAGATCTCCTAACCCAATAATACATCGATCAAATTAAATTAACATCTCTGGGCAGTCAATCATAAAATAATAAAGGCTTCAGTATTGTAGGTTCCACAAGAGGTTCCAAAAGAGGACAGAACTTTTCGCCAAATTTTGTATCACTTAACAGCAACTTACGAGAATATCGATAGCCTTCGCCATTTTCGTCTCAGTAACGCCCTTCGCTAACCTGAATCACTTGTTTCTCTGATTCGTCAGCTTTTCAGTTAATAAGCCATTCCAGCCAGACAGATACATTGTTGGAAGGCTATGTGCATGAAGCAATACATGGCTGAATACATGCACTTCAAAAGTCACAACTATACGAAAAAAGTAGAGGAGACGCGATATGAGCCATTGAAACGAAAGAGTGAATGCCAATGTGAATATCAGACTGAGCAAAACTACATTCAGCTCAACACGTAAGTTTGAAAGACAGCTTACGAAGCGAAACTTCGTTCCGATATATTCACGCATTAGATTGACTCGGTTGATGACAGGACCTCTCCACACATTTGCACGTATGCTAACTATGTTGATTGGAAATTAATTAATTTATTCAGCTAAGCTGAGCAGAAAATCAAGAAAATATTTTCTGCAACAGTTTGGAAGCGTGAACACTTACTTATCTTATGAGTAGAATAATCTAAAACGTCAAATCGTCGTCACGATATCAAGATTTACAGGTTTTTACATCAGCACGACCTAAGCACAGAAGACTGACTCGTCACTAAAACGCAAAACTGCATTTATAATTTTTCTCCCTTTTTCGAACAACAATCATCAGTCAGGCAGCGGGGCAGGGGGATAACATGACTAGCAAATAAACTATCCAATGCCAAGGTTGAACTTTTTTGTGTAATTTCTTTGTACGAGCGCACAATAGGCGGAGAGAGCGCGAACATTACGTGTACAAAAATCCTATGACTAAGAACAGCTGGATTGGCTATGCCTTGCCAATGCCAATCATATAGGGACCAAGGATGACGATGACACAGAGAACACGTGCGACACATTTTACGAATATACACGCAAAAATAAATTACGACCAAGTCGACGTACATCAAACCAATCTTATGATCAAAGAAATTGGGCGAGAAGCATTATCTACAAAAAAAGGATAAAGCGGGTCGATGCTAATAAATACCAGTCTGGCACGTAGACAGCTAATATCTATGTAATGAAAAAAATATTGTTGCCTTCTGCTGGCACGTACATGCAGTTGCTGTGCATGGCAGCTAGCAGACGACGTGCACGCAGTGGAAGTCGGTTAGAGACAAAGCTCCACGACATACTCACTGTTACACTTTTCGCAAGATCTCTCCGTCATGTCTGCGAATAGCTAAAGCTGGAGCTATACTTCATCAGAATAGCGTTCGGAACGGGACACAAAATATAAATGCTGATTAAGGTTCCGAATGAAACATCCATACTTTGCCCGGCTCTTCCCAGGGTGGAGTTCCTCCGACAAAATACTCTCCAAATCTATAATATTTTCGGAATAACTAGCCTATGAGATTCATAAAAATTAAACTCCGTACAGTAGGCATCAAAATAAATTTCACTCATATTTCAAAACAGATAAAGCTAGTCATAAGACGTGGAATTAGTGGTTTGTCTACTTTTCATGTAACATATTTAAAGGAGAATAAAACAAGCGCATTATGTGTAATGTAAATTTTAAATGAGCAATGATTGTAGATATACAATGCTACAGTAATTTTTGACTGCAATCAAAATTCGAGTATATGCAATTGATATATAATGGGAATTTTCCGATTTATCAAGGACCACAAATTTTTATGAATGTGTAATTGCTGCTCATAGCAATCAATAGGTTGGAAGCAGAGGTCCCCAAGGTCAGATTTTTCAGGTAGCCGTAAAGTTGAAAATTTGCGAACGGTTAATACGTCAAGTTCCTAAACTTTTTGAAGCAATTATTCCTTTCTTAATGTAAAATCAATTCAAAAGCTTCAAGGAAGTAGTTTTTAGAAATCTCTACTCTTCTTACTCATATCTTTTCAGCCAAGTTCATGAGAGGTAAATTACTGGTTTTAAAATTTTTCAAATAACATTTTGAAAATTACGAGTTTTGAACACAAAATTCGAATCTAATTCTTGAAATAAATGTTCGCGAAATTGATTTTGCAACGTCACAGAATGTCAATACCCAAAAAAATTTTCTAGCGCTTTGAGCCAGAAAAATTAACATCTTTTTTGCGCTCCAACTTTTCATTATAGAGGACTTAGATAACCGTCGATTCTTCATGTAATTCAAAGTATGCTCTTGGATAGTTTGCTGAAAAATTTTTCCCATAGACTTCAATCAATCTCGAAAATTTCAATTTTTTCCTTAATTTTAATAAATTAACGGCTCTAAAAACACCAGAAAGTTTGAGAAAGCCCAAAAACACATATAGATAAAGCGTCTATGAGCATTTTTAAGCAAAAAAACAGCTTCGGGAAAATGGGGAAAGAAATTTTGACCCCTTTCCCCACTTGGGGAAAAGGCCCGGGGGAAACAGTGGTAGCAGGAGAAAACCCGCAGTGCAGAAACTTTTTTTGGCTTTCTTCTGTACATATAAAAAATCCAAATCATTTTATGAAAGAAATTTTGTTCATGTTCCAGAGGAAATTTTCTCACACTTAAATTTATGCTCTTCATAGTAGGCGCGTATAAGATACGATATTGAAAAATAAAAATTTCTTATTGTTATAAGCTTTTCATGCAGAATGCTAGAAAACTTAAAATTCATGTTGTTTAAACCGTTGAACATGAATTTTCCTCCTTTTAAAATCGAGATCACATGACTTGTTTATAAATATTGGTAAAAAGAAGCTGTAACCAACACTGATACAATTATATTGTTTGCACTCTGGAGACACATTTTCAAAGATCGCTTGGATGAATCCATCCCGTTAAGAATGAAATACAATGTTGGGCACCCTGTTGATGGCAAGTCGCATGGGGAAATCGCCATGCAAATCGAACAAATGGACGACCAGCAGCACAGAAATTTTTGCATAGAAGTGGGGCGCCAAAGAAAGACCAAAAATGATAGTGAAAATCATTCTTTCACTTTATTACGTTTTATTATATTTTTGCTGGCATCCATAAACTATTTCCCAGCACTTCCATCTTATTTTTGCATATTATTCAACTGTGGTCATTCCACATTTTTTAATAGTTCGTCGGATATATTATAAAATTTAGCCAATAAAGGTAGGTACGTTTTTAAGAACGCTGTTAAAAAATCAGTTTACAATAACACATTTCTCAATAATGCTTAATACAGTCACTAATAACTTGATCACTATTGTAAAAAGAAATAAACCACTGTGCGCTAATGAAATTTTTTGTGCTAATGGAGTCAAACTGCCATTAGAGGCATTGCTAATGGGTGTGCCGCTAAGAAACACTGTTTCCCATATCAGTTGGTTGCTTCCCAGATCAGTTGGTTGATTGACATCTAGGTTGGTTGGTTGATTCCTGGATATGTTGGTTGGATGTTTCCTAGATTCGTGGGTTGCTTCCTATATATCAAGTTGCTTTCCAGATCAGTTTGCTGGTTGCTTTCCAGATCACTTGGTTGATTGTTTCCCAGAATGGTTGGTTGGTTGCTTTCCAGATCAGTTGGTTGGTTGGAATCTAGGTTGGTTGGTTGATTTCTGGATTTGTTGGTTGATGTTTCCCAGATTCGTGAGTTGCTTCCTATATATCACCTGATTGGTTGCTTTCCAGTCTGCTTGCTCGTTGCTTTCCAGATTACTTGGTTGATTGTTTCCCAGATTGGTTGGTTCATTTCCAGATCAGTTGGTTGGTTTTTTCCAAATTGGTTGGTTGCTTCTCAGATCAGTCAGCTGGTTGCTTTCCAGATTACTTGGTTGGTTGTTTCCCTAATTGGTTGGCTTCAAGTTCGGTTAGCTGGTTGTTTTCCAGATCACTTGGTTGGTTATTTCCCAAATTGATTGGTTGCTTCCCGGGTCAGTTTATTGGTTGCTTCCCAGATCAGTTGGCTGGTTTCTTTCCAGATCACTTGATCTGTTGTTTCCCAGATTAGTTGGTTGGTTGCTTTCCTGATAAGTTGGTTAGTTTTTGCCAAATTGGTTGGTTGCTTCGCAGATCAGTTGGTTGTTGACTCTCAGATTGGCTGGTTGGTTAGTCGTTTCCCACATCAGTTTATTGGTTGCTTCCCAGATCAGTTGGCTGGTTACTTTCCAGATCACATGGTTGGTTGCTTCCATAGGTCCCCAAGGTCAGATTTTCCAGGTAGGGGTAAAGTTGAAAATTTGCGAGAGCAGTGATGCAAAATGCCTACTTAACACCCAATTTTGGCTCAAAATTAGGCACCCCGTGATCAATTTTCAGGACTTTAGGTAGGGGTAATACCCCCCTCATACCCCTCCCTATGGGGTTGTCTGGTTGCTTCCCAAATTGGTTGGTTGGTTCCCGGATCAGATGGTTGGATGGCTCCCAGATCGGTTGGTTGCTTTCCAGATCATTTCGTTGGTTGTTTCTCAAATTGGTTGGTTGGTTTCCTGATCAGATGGTTGGTATTATTCCCAGATCGGTTGGTTGCTTTCCAGATCAGTGGGTTGGTTGTTTCCCAAATTGATTGGGTGCTTCCCAAATAGGTTGGTAATTTCCCAGACCAGTTGGTTGGCTGCTTACTATATCCTTGAGTTTGTTGTTTTCCCCATTGGTTGGGTGGTAGATTTTTTTCAAGTTGGTTGGTAGAATTTTTTCAAGTTGGTTGATTGATTGGCTGACTTTATTTCTCTTTCTCTCCTTCTCTCTTCCCGTTTTTTTCTTTCTCTCCTTTTCTCTTTCCCTCTCTTTTTTCCTTTTTGTCTTCCTCTTCCCTCCAGGAAATGTTGATTTTCTGGAGCCACCCACAGCCGCCAATGGTGCTTCCCGATGAGCGCATCAGGCAATTCAGCCAGGATATCGGCAATGAATCAAATTTTCTTTTCTATGCTGATGATGAGTTTATTTTTTGAATTTTTCAGCGGGAAGAGTCAGTCCATTTTAGGTGCTATGGGAATGATGACTTCATGCTCATACTGCTTAATGGGCGACCAAAGGGCAAATGAGAAATGAAGTGTATCGAATGGAGTATGCTATGGAATAGTCAAGATGAAATTACAGAGTCACGGCAGAAATGCCAGAACTTTAAATTTTGTCACTGACCAAACCATTTGCATTGATGTTATATATTTAAAGCCCTTGGTTTCAAATTTTTTCATTTCAAAAATGAACCTGAAAGGGTTCTATCTAAATCAATTTTTGGAATTCCGAGGCATGGAGTTGTCAATAGAATGTTGGACAGAGACACTGCAGAGTCGAGTGGTAAGAGTTTGGATCGAGTTTCTTCTTTTAGTCATTTTAGGAGCCTGGGCCCCTAAAAGTTCGGAAAAGGCTCCTAAAATTTTAGGTCTAGGAGCCATTTTGGCTCCTAAAATTTTGACATATTCATTTATATTATAGTGAATTGTAGCTGCTTTCATTCAATTTTAGATTTGAAGTAAGTGTTTTACAGGCTCTAAAATCATAAAACTTCGAAAATTTTCCGGCGCTTCGCGCCCAATCTTATTATATAATTTTTTTAATTAGTCTATTTACTGTTTCTCTACAAATCAAACTTTCTGGAAAAAAATTCTCGACGAAGGGAAAAAACATGGGGGTTTCGACATGGAAAAGATGAATTTTGGTGCATTTGGTGCAAAAGAATTCTGGTGATCAAAATCTAATTTTTTCCATTTTTGTTACTATTATTTTAAATATGGAGCCGAGTTTGAATTCATGATTATAATGGAATGGAGGTGATTTTCATAAATTTCAAGTTGAATTTGAGCTTGTCAAACTTGTGAAAGTAAGAACATATTTTTTTGTTTGTAAAATGATATAATACATGTTTTCGAACCTTGTATGTTTATCGAATAAGTTATCCTTAAATTGATTTTTCAGCATTTAGAGTGTCAAAACCTGAAAAAAATCGTTGCATAGCGCCGGAAAGATATAGGAAACAACAGAACAATGAGAACAGAAGCTGCAATTTCAAAACCCTATACTTTTGAGTCGGAAGGAAATGAACTCAAGTGCAATCTTGGATGAAGATTTGTGCAAAATTAAACGAAATATCGCGTTTTTTGCATAAAAAATTTTCTTTGCACAAAGGTTTCTCAGCCGATGTTTGTACATGTGGAAATATGCCTGTAACTGAAAACGCTGGGTGGAAATCAAATTTTGAACAGTGATTTTTTAAAACTCGTATCAACTGATTGAATATCTACATAATTTAATTATATAGTACGTTCTACAGTGTGTTACAAGCACGCTTTTCAATATTCTTCAATTAAAAATTTTTGGCTCCCAAAATTTAAATTTGGCACCTAAAAATTTAGGCCTAGGAGCCATTTAGCTCCTGGTTTTCAAACCGAAAAAAAGCCTGAGTGTGGGTATGTAAAGGTGGCATTCTCCTTATTGTCTTACTAGCCAACCAAATTCTGTGACTATGGCACCTACCAATCACAATTCCCCCCCCCCCCCCATTGAAGTTGCTCATGGTGGAAAGTGATGTGTATATGTCCATACAGATTTGAGTCAAATCTAAATGATAGTTATTCATGTTTATGGTAAGTCAAGCTGTAACTGCAGGTATACCGCAAAGCAGCAATGACCCCATCTGTGACCAGATGATCGCATCAAACCAATAGGACTCTGCATAGCAACTATGGTTGCTTAGGGAACTTGATGTTTGGAGTGAAGTCTGTATCACATAGAATTTTGAATTCGTGGAAGAGAAAAAACTGCTCATGTTGAAAGGTTGAAGTGTACACCAGAAAATAGGCTATAGAGCTAGAAATGGCATAAACAAGCTGAAAATAAGGTCACAAATACCAGGATACAGTAGCAGTTTAAAGGCGGTGGACAACAGCAGTAATTTAACTGCAACAATTTTGGCCAAAAATTCAAATTTTCATTCAATTTTATAAACTTTTCATTCAAAATTCATAATTTTTCAAATCCAAATTTCAAAACACTTTTTGACTTGCTGTTGATCTTTTAAAATTCATTTATGTGTACATCACACATTTATTCTTGATTTCAAATTATTTTAATACTTTCGTTGTTTTTTATGTGATTTGATGTCTATTTTATTTAGATTTTTTAAACTCAAAAATGTCACCCAATACACTGGCCGAAAGGACGATAACAACACAATTATGCAGGATATATGGACCTGCTACCAAAGACACTCCACATCACTCAATGAAGGGAAACGATCGATTGTGGAGGAAGGTACCTAGGAGCCTCAAGGCATGCTGGCGGAGCCAAGGAAAGTCAAGCCGGCGCAGAGTCGTCGATCCATCAGATGCTGGATCAATGATTGATCATGCCGCAGCATCTTAGTGGACAGACCTGGGTAACCTTGTAAAAGACTTGAGGTTGGGGGTAGTCATGACTGGTACACCCTTGGGGGTCAGGTCATGACGATTATGACCCGTACACCCTTCGGGGTCAGATCATAATCTTTTATGGAGTTGGGATCCAGTAGTAGGTCACACCGTAAAAGGTAAAAGTCCTGCTCATGGTTTCCTTCTTCACCTCTCGTTGGTCAGTTTCAAGGCCCGAGGGATGCTGGGGATGCACTTACGGTAGCAGGCATCCCATCCATGCAAATTGTGAAAATGGCGAGAAGGCGTCATTACGTGGGCATGACTGCCTTTATAAGGCAATATGTGATACCTGATGATCATTCTCTCATAATTTTATGTTTATTTTGTGTGAGCCGCCCGGCCATCCGTCTTCCTTTGTTATTGTTACTTTTACGCCAATAAAGTGGGGCGGCCAAGTGGTGTTTATTTATCGACTTTTATATTGAGCCACATATACTTTTCTGCAGCAGCATCTCACATCCCCGACTTTTACGAGAACTATTAGGTAAGGTTCTCTGGAGTATTCTGGTAGTTTTTCAGGTGCAAGCTGTTGGATTCCAGTTGCTGTATAGCAACTGAAGGTTGTGTTAGATCTGCTAAAGAACTGTTGCACTGTATCAGGCTTTACCAATAGGAAGCTCATTTGAGTGACCTACGGTAGCTAGTTTGGTACAAGCCAATAGACTCTTTAGTCATATTGCTGAAATCCTCGGATTTCAGTAAAGATTTCTAACATAACACGGGCACAAAAACGAGGGCAAAATTCTGACCAAAACCCCTATTAGCAGTACCAAGAACTTTTTGAAATCTCACATTCACATAGATGAGAAATTCACAAATTCCTAACTTTTGCACTGTTTTCCCTGAAAAATCACCTTGAAGATATTAAATCAAGAAAAATACTTAATATATACTGTCGAAAAGCCTTCTTCATTGAAGCTCTACCTTTCACTTGGAATATGTTCACAAAATTTTCCTTTCATGGAGTCATCGTAATTTTCCAGTCGGATCATATTTTATTTTCATAAATGTTGCAATTCTTTCGATATGGGAGAAAATGATGCAGGATCATCTGTGGATTCGGGAACCCATTAGTGTATGCCACTATAACCATGACATTTCAGGATAGCTGACTGAGACACACTTAACCATCCAAAGATGGACGGATAACTGAAGTTTCAGACCAGGCCTTCGGCTTGAGTAGATGTATATCGCAATAACGTGTCCTAAAAGCTTCAGAAAGATGAACTCAAATCAATTTTTCAGGTCGTTCGTATAGTGCCGATCGAAATAATGGATCTTCAGATATCCAAAAATATTTTAAATCAAAAGTAGGTTGTCTCGGGGCAGACATATAACATACTGACATGTAGGTTACGATTTGGTTCCCAAATTGTGGTCGTGGTTGCCAAAGTTGAATTAGTGAAGGAAAGTGGATGTTAGTAGAACCACCTTATAGAAAATAGACAGGATGCAATCAAAGTTGATTTCATGGGCGTATTTCAGAGCTTATACACTATTTGGATTAGTATCAAAATATTGAAGATCATATTCATTTTTGCGTACTTTTCTACTACTAGCCCTGACAAAAATTTTGATCTGGCGGTAGAAACTAGCTCACCTGATAACGATACCTTTCATCTATTACCAATAATTGCACCCGGTTGAACCTATTGCCCAGCTATGAATAAATATGATTTTTTCATTCACGTTCTCTGAAAGTAATATGTCCTTAATAACAAGTGATTCGTTTGCTGTAGTAATCTCTTATCTCATTTTGAATTAGGGGGAGTGCTACAGGAATCCTCCCCCAGGATTTTCAATCCTATGGCTAGTCATATGGTAGCTATACGGACCCTTGGTTGGCCTAGATTAAAAACTCATCAAAATTAATCATAGAAAAAAATTAAAAAATAATATCTGCATAAATTGAGGTCACTGGATTCCAATTCGGCATTAAAAATTCAAGCGTGAGAAAAAAACAATGTAAAACGGAGCAAAACAAGGACAGTATAAACCTACAATAGAGAGAAGAAAACGACAATTCAATTTCGTTGTATGATGCTTGTTAGATTTTCATGTTATAAAACGGAATTAAAGTGTTGTTTATAGATGTTTAAAGTAAACGAGTTTGAATGATAGTGTAAACTGCGCATTTAAGTGATACTACATTATTTCGAATTGACATTGAGTTCATATTATATTTTTAATACTGAATTTGAAATCAGCGACCTCAATTTACTCAGTTTTTAAATTTTTTTTCAAGATCAATTTTGACAAGTTGTTAATCTAGGCCATTGGTCACCATAACTTTTGACCTTGGGATCAAATGACATTTTCGACATTAGATTTGAAATCAGCGACCTCGATTTACTCGGAAAAATGTTTAAAATTCTGTTTTCAAAGAGTTTTGGCAGGGTATTGACGTACTAAGATAATACGATTAATACTTTTGATCGGAAAAATACTGAAAAATGTGAATTTTCTCGGCGCTTCGCGCCATGAATACATTGTTTACGGTTTTTTAGACAAAAATTACTATTTGTTGAAACATTTTCCGGACTTTTTTGGTAAAAAAATCTATTTTTTTTCTTCAGAGAACCAGCTCTAAAATTTTTGGGAATCAACGACTCCCGGCCAAAAAAGTCGCTTGACCCCTTCACCCTCAGATCTCGTGCTCCCATTACATATATGATCTGGAAAGTATAACGGTAAAACTTATAACTTCAGCTTAAGCCATGATGAAGACTGTCCCTTAATTTCTATTACAGAGGTCATATCTTTTGATTGGAAGAGACATTCATGGGGTATTACTCATTCTAAGTTCCAATTACTTTGTAAATCATGCTCATCTTATCAAAAACACCAGTTTTGCGTGGTTTTATCCCGGGCCGGAGCAGCCGCTCAGATGCCGGTACATGTGACAAACTTAAGCAAAAGAGATAATAACTAAAAAAATATTAACATAACAGAGTCATCCTGTTCATTTTGTGCGAACTTCATCTTCAAAACGATTATGGCTATTACTTAATTATAATAATACCCTCAGGTTCTAAGACCTGGTTCAAGTAAGGAAATGATGCTGATAAGCATCCAAAACCTTCACTTTCGTGCCATGCATCGAACAAATCGCTCAATGCTCAAATGCTAAGTAGCGAATTCTTACGACTACCTCTTTCTATGATGAAGGCGTGTCTTAGGATATAGCTGTGTCCTGCTGAGAAATTGTTCGGAAATGGGCCTCTGGTAAACATGTATTGTTTCAGCTCGTAATCAGGATATCAAAGGTCGTTTGAAGACGTACAAGCAAAATGAAGAATAACTCTACTTCTATAAGGGTAACGTTGCAGAAAATGAAGCTAATGATAAACGGAAGAGCGCACTGTACGATTAAGGAAAAAGTGTTTCGAAAACGTCAGAATAAATTTCGCATAAATGAAAAAAGGAGAAAAATCAACACTATATTGAGAACGTTAAAATTGTGACGAAAGTATTGGATTTCGTAAACGTAGGTACTATCTAAAATTTATATCTAAAGGAAAATTGATTCATAAAAATAAAATAAAATAAAATAAAAATGGTTCTTGAGTGTAAATAACTGACGAATTATAAGTCCAACTCTTGAGACTTGCTTATACGCATAACGAAACAATCGAACACACATGAGAATGAAAGCAGTGAAGTGGGGAATTCGAAAGAAATACGTCCGTGGAAATTCCATCAGCAGATGCTAAAAATTATCTGTAGACCGCTAGAAACCCAAAACCAAATAATATTGAAAAAATCATACTTGTCAAATGGTCCAGTAGAAACTGAAGTAGCTTTTGCGTTCCGCTCTGCTCGCGGTAAATTTGCGCAATTTCGGGAGTTAATGGATTGCCACTCAAACCTGAAATTCACGAAACGTTGTAACTAATACGGTTCACGGACTCAAAAAGGTCCTATGAGATGTTATAAAAATTTTCGATTTTCACGAGGCTATAGCTAAGCGATCTGACAATTTAAAAAGTTTAAAAATGTTGGTGAAACCAGGCAGAATGTCTTCAAAGTTGCCAATTTATTTGCCTTGCCACATTAGAAAATTTTATTTGATTTTTTACAGCTTAAATTCGTATAATTTCCCTCTTTTTGGGTTTTGCTGAGATTTAAGAAAATTTATGTTTTTGTTAGATAGACGTTTGACTATCCAGATGATTAAAAACATCAGTTCATCGCCTATGACAGGGCAAGGAATGTTAGAAACACCAGTATTTATACCAAAACTAACTATACGTGAGACACTATGATAATTTTTACCCAATGCGACCAATCTAAATAGTTTTCCAATCTCGTATGGCAAAATTCGAATTTGGTTGTTATTCAAATATAAATTTTTCAACGAGATCATATCACCCAACTCGGCCGGCAAGCTGCGCAACTTATTATTGGATAAGTCAAGCAATTGTAGATTTAGCAGCGCGGAGATCTGAGATGGTAACCTGAAAATAGAATAGCGAATAGACTGAAAGTGATTCAAAACAGGCCGCGTAGTAAAAAACCTCATTGAAATCGTTTTGAAACTCAAGCAGATCGACAGCAAATAATTTCTCGATGATCATCATTAAGCTTGCATTGAGTGAGTTTGAATTCATCTTTTTCATAAATAAGAACTAATTAACTGCCTGGGTATTGGGTGGGTTATATATCTGTTCCGAAAATTATAGGCTATAATTATTATCATATGTGATGTAATGGAGCACGAAGGACTTGGAGGAATCAGTGGTATCAGAAAATAGTAAAAAAAACTGTCATAGCGGTCAAAAATCTATATATCTTAATGATCGAAAAAAATTTGTTATCAGGGGATAGAATTGGTTACAGTATTTTTGTTGTCAAACGTTGGAACAGGACCCTGATAATCAAAAATTTTCGTTTTTTTCCGGAAATTTTTCAAATTTCTAGGACGGAAGTTCGAAAAACATGCGCATTCGTAGCTTCCGAGTTGGATTATCTATTGATCGAGGTAAAGACAGGCGAACTAGATCTGATGATTCATTAGGAGTTTTGCTTACATGAACACGTTCACTAACTAAAGATTATAGTGCATCTTCAGCCAGTCTCTTGTACATCAGTTCTACCGAGTGACAGACAATCGAGGGTCACCAGTCTAACACAGAGTAAAATCAATTCACCTGTGTAGATTATTATTGCAAAGGAAAAGCGCTGTCAAATGTTGAAATTTCCACAATTCTGGTGATATATTCCGGACGACACCTGAAAAAATTCCCGATTAGAAATTATGCATCCGAATAACGTGATGCTGGAAGACATTAATTAATTAACGTTTTCTGAAGACGACGAAGACTGAAGCAAATTTAAAATGTCGAAACCGTTAAAATGCAATAATCTAGATAGACACAGAGCTGCAGTGCTGGCAAGTTGAAAAAGTTCTTGCGGTTTTGAAGATTTAATTTTTTGCTTGGCTGCCCGATTTTCAACGATTTTTGAGGTTCAGAACATACATGTAATTGGGGGGGGGGAAGTGCTATGGGAACCCCCCCCCCAGAAATCGTCGACCATATGGCTAACCATTGGGCGACCCCCCCCAGGATTTTCCAATCCTATGGCTAGCCATATGGTATCCCTAGGGACCCCCATAGTTTTAGTCGGAAAAATACTGAAAAATGTCATTTTTTCCATGAAAAATGTCAATTTTTGAACAAAAAATGGTCAGAAACGTCAACTTTCTCGGCGCTTCGCGCCATAAGTACATATTTTATCATTTTTTAGACAAAAATTACTACTTTTTAAACCGTTTTTCGGACATTTTTCATGGAAAAAATCGAATTTTTTTTTCTTCAGGGACCCCTCCCCCCAAAATTCTGGGAATTACTGACCCCCGGCCCCCAAAAAATGCTCCGACCCCCCCCCAGACCTCGGAGCTCCGTTACATGTATGGTTCAGAATGGTCGATTCCTGGCAGACTTTTTTTAAATTTGAAAGCAGGTCGGTAACACCTTACGCTAAACATCAGCGCATTGCCCTAGGAAATTTTTCGCACATTGCGGAGTCTTCTCATGGCCGTGTTAATCTTTTATGCATTCACCGTACAGGGCCCGATTCGTATGCAGTTGTAATTCTAAATTCCAAGTCACCCAAAACCGACGATAGTAGTGAGCTCTGGCCTTCTGACGAGCAACGTTATAACAACGGTATATGTTATAACATAGCATCATAAGAAGGGCGTGCTGAGACAGGCTGGAGCCGGGGCATATGGATCCTGGAGAGGGCTGGGCGTCCGTCCCGCAATGGTCAAGGATAGGACAAGATTGTCCTCAACTATGATTTCTGACGACAGCAAGGTGCAATAATTTTCCTCGACTATAGGTCTATGAGGAGGCTGGGAGTCTGTCCCACAAGTGTTAAGGTAGGTATGTTCTGCAGTGGTCAAGGATAGAACAGTGGTTGTCCTCAACTACGTCCACAGAAGTTAGACTATAACTTTTGGAGGTTGAACCCTGGCATGTTAAATGGGACAACATCACAGAAACTAAACCAGCACATTCACGGGCATGCTCAGCCAAGAGTTGGAGTGCGAAAGCAATCCAAAAGGCTGTTGGAATAATAGTATTTATACTATAGAATCCCGTGTGATTCAAAATACATGTTATTAGAAACACGTGTGTTCTGGTTCCAACAGTAGTTGTCAAAAATAATTTATGTCCTTGTGAGTCAGATCTTACCATCTTACCGTAGATTTCCATCACAAAATCAAACCTGCCTTACTGTTCTCATGTAAATCTAAATTGTCCGCCTTTATTTTATGAAAATTTCATTCCACCATTCAGAGAATGGTAATCCATAGTGCAGTAGTAGTCTTTACACTCTGAAATCGCATGTGGTTTGAAATGAGTATTCGGAGGACATCCTCATTATTCATTGAAAGAAAGTATTATTTTTGCATTCTTCCTCTGGTACAACCTTTAAAAAGATATTTTTGTTCATTTTGGGCCATTTTTAGCCTGAAGTGACCATTTTTGTATACCCAATTTCGCCTATTTTTCATACATTTTAGTTATGTTATGTCACTTTTTGCACTAAGTTGGACTATTATTTACATATTTTTCTCTGCTGTCAGATGTACAACCGTATTTCTGCCTGCCTGCTTTATATTTCGCCTGAAACGGTGAATTTTCGTTCATCTTTAGAAAAAATGATATATATTTTACAACTTTTTCTTATTTATTGTGCTCATATTTTCTGTGTAGAACCTATTTTCTATCACATTTTCCAGGAAAATAGTACATATTTAACGAGTTTTGCTGATTTTTGTGCGATCTTCACAATTTTTACAGCCTGGGGCGATATTCTGTCCTACAACATAGAATTTTATTCCGAAAATGAGCCGTTTTTAGACACAAGTTAGCAACAATCACTACATTTTTACTCTTATCTTTCACACTTAAGGCATACAAAAATTATCAGCTTTCTTTGAATCAATGACGTGGCATTCAAAAATTTACGATTCAAGGTGAAATATAGCCGAGAACTGAAGGAAGTCAAAACTTCACACGTTTTTGGTTGACTTTTCTTCTTTTTCTGTGAGAAAGTAAAAATGTTCATTCCCATACTACCGCCAAAATTGTATGCTCCATGCTGCACAGCATGAATTGACCAATCAGTGGTCGGGCGCTTGCGTTGGGGTGGAGCTAACTCCAGGCGCAAGTATAAACATCGCTCGAGCTGCCATCTTTGATCTAGGAGCTAGCACGCCAAAAAGTGTGGCTTGATCTTTTTTAGTTCCAGCACTGGCTCCGGCACTTGTGCATGTTCGTGCCCTTCAAATTAGAGCATACTCCATTTTTGGGCTCGAAGCAACACACCAACATTTTTTCGTGTTTTTTTTGACAAAATCTACGTTAATGTCATATTTTTTTATCACAAAAGCCACTTTGAAAGCTTTTCTATCTAATTTCTGAGTTTTTGATGATACTCAGAATTTTAAAAAATTTATCAACTCGTATGCTTTCATCAAAATCAGCGATATGGTTTTTTATGCAAGAATTTGGTTTTTAATTCGTTCATTGTAGTTCCTGGAGAATAATCTGCGTTTTTGACCGTTTTTAAATATATTATATTGTTTTGAGAATTTATGCATTTTTTCGAACTATGAAACCTTTAATTCTGAATTATTTCTTGAATTTTCCACAAAGACGAGATTGGCGAGTTGCGGTTTTTCAGAAACGGGAAAAATGTACGTTTACCTACGAACTTTTTCCAAGTGAGCTTTCAGCGAGGCATATAAATTTTCAAATTTCAGGGCATTAATCGAAAATATCGGACATAGCAGTCATCAGAACTATGTCTGGATTTGTTGGTCGAAAAACGCCCTTCGCTTCATGCAAAGCATTAAATTGTGCTTTCACGCCAAGTATCAAGGAATTGAGATATTTTTTAGTTGTATTTTCTTCCATTATATTAGATAAAGATGAAACGGGTACCCGAATCCGGAAAACCCCATCTCAACTACCCGGATCCGGATAATTCCAAATGCAGTTTAGACATAACTGATACTAATATTTTGACACTAAGGTAACGTTACATGGTAAAGTAACAAACATTTATTTGATTGATTTGAAGTTGATTTTTGGTAAATTGTATTTCAAAAACAGAAGTTTTACAACAGTTTCAACCATGGTTTTCTGTGCAATGAGCACAGTTTTGGAGTTCGTGTACAGATTTTTTATGATGTTTTGTGCACAGGGCAGAAGTCAATTTTCATATCATACAGGTTTTCAGTGCGGTTCGTATGTTGTTGTTTTAGCCGATTCTTTCACAGCTTGAAATGTCTCACTTTATTGTTTAGTCTATGATTTTTGATTTTTTTATCTATGATCTTCATCTTAGTATTTGATCAAAATCAAAATTTGAAGAATCTAAATTTTTGGTTGCTAGTTCGATTTTTGAGTTGCGCTTGCATGCCGTAAATATGATTTTTACATTCTGTTCTTGAATGCAAAATGATTTAATTGACTGCAAATTAGACCGCTTTTTCAGGAAATAACTGTTGCCAGACCTCATGTTTCAGCCATGTAACATCAAAATCCATTGAAATTTTTGGCCTTTTATCCTGATACTTTTTTACCATTCTTGCTGTTTGGACTGAATTTATTAAGCATCATTTGCTTCAAGCTGATTTTCTCGCTGGTTAGCTGATTGAAAGCATCATGTCATTGCTCAAGTCAGAATATCATTCTAAACTTAAAAATTAAACCTTAGCCATGGAATAAGTCTTGATGACACTGATTTAGAATGTCGTCAAGAGTATAGAACTAGAGTATAAAACCACAAAACATTTTCCGGCGCTTGGCGCCGGAATGAAGGATAAATTAAATGCAGTTCATAGTTTTTTACTTTGACTGATCACAGAGATGTCGCCAGTGAAATTTAGGATTTTTTGCCTCAGTTTTGGTTCCAGCGAAATCGCTTATTTTAAAGCTGCAGACGTTAAAACGGTTTCCAGTCCCACAGCCTCTCACTCAGATGTCAGCGACAGTGATTCAGTATCACATGAATTCATGTTATGAAAGTGCAGATTTTTTTCTCAGAGTAGATTAGACTCGGAGAAGGATGGAGTTTTTGTTCTATTCACCATTTAAGATTTCATACTGCAGATTGCTACAGTAATTTACATTCCTGAATTTGTGTAGCTTTACACAGCAGATATTATGCATCTGATAAAGACTTAAACAGAATCATTTAAAGACGCATGAATTAAAATGCCTGCATAATCACAGCAGCTGTATAATAGATTATTACTACCCGGATCCGGATCCGTATGTAGTTGACCTGATTACCCGGACACCGTGAAACCCATTTCCAATTACCCGGATCCGGGACCGGATGGAGGCAAGTTGATTACCCGGATCCGGATCCGGAAGATTGAAAATCTCGGATCCGTTTCATCTCTAGTATTAGAGTCAAGGCTACATTTTCCATTAACATTTTGAAGTAAAAATCTTCAAAATCTACTTTGCTGTCAAAGATTCGTTGGATAATAGAAATTTATTAGAAGAATTGACAAAACATCATACATTAGTGTTGGATAAAATTTAGAGTTGCATTTAATATTCCTTTGCATTAGAAAATGATTAAAGATTTTGACACAAAATTGTAAATGAATATATATTCAATTACAAAACTTGATACCATGCCAAAAAATCATTTAATAAATAAATCAAATCAATATGGAAAAATTATTCATCAGTCTGCATTTTAATGCTGATCTATTTTCAAGAGCACAAGCATGCACAGGCGGCAGTGAGCACACTCTTGAGCTCTCGATACGCTATTTCTAGGATCCAGTGCCTGCTCTCCTCAGGCAGGTACAAGTATAACCTCGGCTTTGAGTTATGCTGCAAATGAAGGTTGCGTTTAGACTGCTAGAGAACCGTTTCACTGTACTAACCCTTGCTTCAAGGAAACACTATTGAGTAACCTACAACCGTGTACAAGCAATAAGCCTAGTTATATTAATGACGCGTTTTGACCTAAACAGAGACTTTTAATAGCACGAGTGCTAACGGAACTGGTGCAAAAAACTGAATTGGTACTGTTGGATTCAGTACCAGATGGGGTGAAACCCGTCGATGATAACTATATTCTACTAGTTTATTAGAAAATGTCCCGATGGGGCAGAAAAAATAAGAATATACTTGCTTGGATAGTTGCCAAGCAAGAAAAAGGATTGAACTAGATTTTTGAGAACTGGAGTTGGAATAAATTCACTTTCGTTGTATTGGATTTTCTTCATTCTATCTCAAAAAACAATTTTCCATGTCTGTGAAGAAGTATGTTCTGCAGAAATTTTTCTATATGAAAATTATATGCGCATGATTTCAAATGTAAAGAAATGATAAACCAATAGCATTCTAACTCCCGACTGATTCAAAACTCCTGCCTCTCACACTAGCTGAAAAATAATGAGGGAGGCATATTGTAGTCATTTTCAGAACTATAAAGAAACTTGGGGTTGGTTTCACTAATTCAACATGAAGATAATCTGAACATCGGAATTAAATTGATGATCCTGAGTTTGAGCTAATCGTAATGTTCAAATTATTCTCTTCCAGTGCACAATAAATACTCACTTCAGGACATACACGTAACGGAGCCCCGAGGTCTGGGGGAGTGGGTTAGGCCACTTTTTTGGGCCGGGGGTCAGTAATTCCCAAAATTTTGGGGGGAGGGGTTTCTGAAGGAAAAAAATTCGATTTTTTCACGAAAAAAGTACGATAAAAAGTTTACAAAATAGTAATTTTTGTCTAAAAAATAATAATAAATGTATTTATGGCGCGAAGCGCCGAGAAAATTGACGTTTTTGACCATTTTTTGTTCAAAAATTGACATTTTTCATCAAAAAATTGACATTTTTCCGACCAAAAGTATGGGGGTTTATGGGCTACCCTATGGCTAGCCATAGGATTGGAAAATCCTAGGGGCGGTCGCCCAATGGCTAGCCATATGGTCGACGATTTCTGGAGGGGGGGGGGGTTCCCACCCATAGCACTTCCCTCTAATTACATGTATGCTTCAGGATTAACTACTACTGAGGTGTAAGTTCGAGTTTGAGAATTGCAGACATTTTTATATTTATTTGCGTTAGATAGAGATGAGAAAATTATGCGAAAATGTTAGTACAACCGGACAGCTCGAGTTGGGGATAATCTCGACGTTATGATCCTGATGACATTCAAATTATACCGAATTTGAGATCAAACCAAGTCGCTTTTTTGTTCGAGGTTATCTTCAGCTCGAGCTCAGACCCCTTTAGTGCAACTGCCCCTTGGTTACAGTCATTGGCACCGATCTGCAAATGGGAGAACAGGGTAAAGCATACTAAAATTCTTCTGATTCAGCCGTGCCTTTATTAGCGGTGTGCGCCAAACCCCGTGCCCGGTTCTCCCCGACTCTACTCGCACTCCCACGGCAACAGTACGACTTTTTTGAAAGCAGTACCGGAGCGACAGAGATGGGCGTCTACAATCCCGCAAAAAGCGCTCTTTCTGCAAATTTCAGTTTGAATCCAAAAACTGCGAATATTTAAATAGAAGAGAATAAATTTGTAGTTAATAGTTAAATAGAATAGTTAAATAGAAGAAAATAAATTTGTTTATATGTTGTAATCAGTAGAACTGACAGAGTGAATTCTATGCGATATGTTATATAAAATGAGTGAATTAAACATATTTTGCACAATCGATTTAGTTCTAACAAGACTTTGTGCTGTAGCTTGTTAGAAGCACATATGTGCGAGGGAAGACATGGGGTTATAAACTACCCCAAAGGTTTTGAAACTGGAAAATTTGTCATGAAAAAAAATTTTTTGGTCAACTTTTTTTGAATTTTTTGTCTCAAAAAACAAAGGTCCAGCACTGTACTCTCCTCAAAATTTCGGAGATCCACATGTTTGGTTGCAAAGTGTGTTCATGCACTCAGCTGCAGAATATACTTTTTCACAGACATGGAAAATTTTTTTTGAGAAAGAATGAAAATTCAATATAACGAAAGTGAATTTTTTCCAACTCCAGTTCTCAAAAATCAAGTTCAATCCTTTTTCTTGCTTGGCAACTATCCAAGCAAGTATATTCTCCTTTTTTCTGCCCTATCGGGGCATTTTCTAATAAACTAGTTCACCTCTTTTTAGTGGGCCTGAACCATGCATGAAAACCTTCATAGAAGAACATTGAAGTTTTAAATTTCGTCATCTTCATATCAAAGAAACAATAAAAAATCTTAAAGGTACGAATTTTCACTTTCGGTAAAAGTAAAGATGTTTAAACCACATAGAGCCTAAAACATGTTGTAAACAAAGTGTAAAATGATCATTTCTATTGAATTCCCCATAATCAAGAAACCCTCAACCCCACAGAACAATTTTTTGTGTGAAGTGATTGTGTCCATTGAATTCCTACCTCTTCCCTGAAAAATCGCAGGAATACATTTGAAATACACTCAATATAATTTTGTGCGTAAGGTGATCGCATTTATTAAATTCCCCGTGGTCGAAAACCCTTCCACAAAAAAATGACAAAAATAGGCTTGGTTACATCCGAGATAATTTTTTTGTGCAGTGATCGCATTCATGAAACTCCCCGTGGTCGAAAACCTCTTCCACCGAAAAATCACGAAAATACGCTTGTTTACACCCGAGATAATTTTTTAAGTGAAGTGATCGCATTCATCAAATTCACGTGGTCGAAAAACCCTTCACCAAAAAATCAGGAAAATACGCTTGTTTACACCCGGGATATTGTTTTGTGTAAAGTGATCACATTCATTAAATTCCCCATGGTCGAAAGCCCCTTCGTCAAAAAAATTACGGAAATACGCTTGTTTACACCTGCGATAATTTTTTTGTGTAAATTGACCACATCTATTGAATTCCCCCAGGGTCGAAAACTCCTTCCACTAAAAAATCACGAAAATACGCTTGTTTACACCCGGCATATTTTTTCGTGTAAAGTGATCGCGTCCATCGAGTTCCGAAAGGCCGAAAACCCTTACAGCCCAAAAATCCCAATAAAGCTACCGGTTCAATTGAAACTGCAAAAAATTATTAGTGCATCATGCTGCAAAAAAATTATTTTTTTGAAGCTGTATGCATTTATATAACAAAATTGGAGAATTTCGTGTTTTTCGGGACTTTGGACCACCATATAATTGAATTGGGGCTATATTTAAAAAAAATAAAAAATCGCATTTGAGACCGCACCCCCAAGATGCTTAGGCCGAAGTATGAAGCTTGGATATGCCACACCCACTATGGGGCATGGTGGGACTGGGGACCCTCAAAAAGTGCGTTTTTTGCATGTTTTTGGTGCCCCACCGAGCATCACTTGCAGATAGAGACGAAATGACAACAGGCACCCCATAGTCCCGAAATTATGCAAGAAAACCGAAGGTTCTAGCTCTTACCGTTTTGGCTCTAGGGTGGCGGGACATGAAATTTGGGGGCCAAGTATATTATAGGTTGACGCTTTCGCACCACCTATGATTTTTCTACTTAATGTGAGATAGTGAAATTGAGATTGACGACAAATGTAGGATCTTCATCAACTTTCTGCCATAAGTTATAAATAAGGTAGTCCACGATGCAATGAAACATAAATTTCGAAATTATTTTAATTCTAAAATATGAGAAATTTGTAACTATATACCCTCCTGGGTATGGTTCTAGGACAATTCGCCGCCAGTAATTTGCTCCCCGCAATTCGTTCCCCACAATTCGGCCCTGGTAATTCGCCCCCGGACAATTCGCCCCTTAGTAATTCGCCCCCAGTAATTAGCCCCTGGTACAATACTTACCTAGGTTTTAGGTTTAAAAGCAACTCCATGATATGTTATGTAATATATCTCCAGACATTTCCCCTATTAGGTAACCATATTTTATGTGAAACATAAAGGAGATGAAAAGATGATTTTTCACTTCGCTCTGTCACCTCTGTTTTCCTTTTTACTCTTTTTTACATTGTCTTTTTTCTTTTCTCTTCTAGTTGCATACATATTTTCCTTTTTCAACTTCATTTCTTGTAACTTTTTATCGGAATCTATGGAGAGCAATTAAGATTATGACAAAGTATCACAATTATTCTACGTGTGACTCTATTGTGACAACTTTGCGGTGTACCAAAAACAAAAAAGAATAAAAATAGAAAAAACAGAAGAAAAATAAAAAGGAAAAAAATAGGAAAAGGAGAATGAGTAAAAAGTTATCAAAAAAATATAGGAGAAGAAACTATACAAGAAAGATGAAAGACAAAAAAGAGGAATACAAGAAAGAAAATTAAACGAAAAAAGGAACAAAAAACATAAAAAACAAATCCAGATCGGAGAACATAAATGACTCGCAATTCTGCTTATGATATCTGTATTACACGTTAAAATTCTGCCTAAATTTTCTCGGGTATTCACGCCATGAGACTAAAATGTGGCATGGTTTCTGGGGATTAGGACACCATTATTACAAACTTGAAAAAATATGAATTTGTAGATTGCCAGTGTTGACATTTTTCACACATTTTTGGTCGAAATTGATCATTTTCAGTCAGTTAAACTTTAGCTGCACACATTTTGTTTCAAGTGGAAAAAAACAACTGGTTACTTCATTTCCAGGGAACTACTGCTCATACGCCTGTTTTGCTGACCGTACGAGTAAAAAAGGCTTATACTGACTTAGCACTAACCGCACCAGTAAAAAATCTTATATTCAAAGAAAAAAAATTATTTGTGGACCTTTATTTGGAACATTGCTGTACAGATTTTTTTCTTCTTGTACATAATACTTGCACTCTGCATGCAGAATTCATAAATAAACATGCTATTACGGCTAGGAAAAATCTCTAGGTTTTGTGCATGGATGTGTAGAAATTACATAACTGCTAACAACCTGGTGGAGTTATTTTTAAATCTGAATTTTTTAAATTAAAAAAAACACAACAGTGAATTGGGGGCCAGTTACTGGGGGTGAATTGTGAGGGGGGCAAATTGCTCAGGGGCAAATTTTGTTGGGGGCGAATTGGCCGGGGGGCGAACTGCAGTGGGGCGAATTACCAGGGGGAATTGTGGGGGGCGAATTGCTGGGGGCGAATTGTCCGTATCCCCCTGGGTATATGCTCCATTTAGAAAGTCCTATGGAGTTGACGGGTCCATGGTATGTTGGCGTAAAACAATTGGCAAAGACTCCATACCCTGCTGACAAAAATCATTGGTTGACTTACAAAGCACAAGATGCTGCTAATTTCCAACTTCTGACCGTTAATTCAGACAATTCAAATACCGTTGAGCATACTAACGAGGCTCTAAAACTGATAGGTGGAAACTGTAGTGCCAAGGAAAACAAGTTGACTGTAATTAGATTATCAACAGGTGCCCAAATAAACCTTGATTCGAAATTTTCGGCTGATGATTGAGTTTTAGAAATATTAAAATTCTACACTGCAAAAAAGATAAAAGTTATAATTAGGGAGCGGCCGGTCCCCAGGGTCTATTCCCATGTGAGCAATTCCCCATAGAGTGAATTCCCAAGTGAGCGAATTCCCAAGTGAGCGAATTCCCAATCAAGCGATTCCCAATTGAGCGATTCCTAATCCGGCGATTCCAAACGAGAGCGATACAGAATGTAATAAAACTTTCTTTACATTTTCCTTCTTTACCTTATATTTTTCTTTGTATGCATTTCTTTTTTCTTTCGTTCTTGTGTTGCTTATGTTTTCGTTTATGTATGTTTTTGCATCTTTATCTTTTGTCTTTACCTTTGTGATTTTTTCTTTATTCTTACCTACTTTTCATGTTGTTTTTTTGCATTTACTTCTTTATCTTTATCTTTTTCTATTCTCCTAATTAATTTTTTGTTCTTTTTTTCACATTATTTTTTCTTTCTTCCTTGTAGCTTTCTCTACCTTTACTTCTTCTTTCTTATCACTTTTTTCATGTTTTTTTCTAATGCTTTTCCACCTGTTTTCACTTATTTTTAATAGCTTCATTTTTGTTGATGTTTCCTTTCTCTTGATGTTTTGTGTCTTCCAGTATTCTTTTGTTTATATTTGTATGAAGATTTTCACACTTACAATGATGAAAATATCAAGCATGCCGAATTGTACAAGAATTATATACACGGAAGACTACGGTTATCTAAAGTGACAACTTGCAATGTATTGTATTATGAACAAAAAAAATAGATGAAAAGGAGGAAGAAAATGAAAGAAAGCAAACAAAAGATGAAAACGTAAAAACACACATAAACGAAAACATGAGCAATATACGTAGAAAACGAAAGAAAAAAGAAATACATAAAAAGAAAAGGTAAAGAAGAAAAACATGAAGACGTGTTATTACATTCTCGATCGTTTGTTTGGAATCGTCCCATTGGGAATTCGCTCAATGGGGAATCGCTCATGTAAGAATCGCTCAAGTGGGAATTCGCCCATTTGGAAATTCGCTCAATTGGGAGTCGCTCACATGGGAATGGCTCAATTGGGAATTCGCGGGAATCATGGGAATCGCTCAATTGGGAATTCACTCACATGGGGATTCGCTCACATGAGAATCGCTCACTTGAGAATCGCCCATTTGCGAATCACTCGCATGAGAATACCCCGGCCCCAGTAACGGTTGGCGGAGTCGAAAATCCCTGGCCCCGGCCAGGGCATTTTTAGAGAATGGCCGTGGGCCGGGATATCAAAGTTGAACATTAAGAGGCAGAGCATTGATCAACCAAAAAAATGGCAAGAATGATCACGGTCGATTATTCAATTGACGGTTGCACAAATTTCCACACTGGATATTTCCTCTTTTTTTTATGACAACTGGCGTTACAGTTCGAAAATATCTCTTGTGGTGTAAGAATGATTAAATTTAGATTGCGAATTGGTGACTCCTTCATAGTTCAATTCATACTGATACTCTGATATAGACCTCTATTGCTATATTTTTACCATATGAAAATCCAAAATCTAATGGAACCATTGGTGAGACTTAATATTGGCAAATGTTGCGAGTGTACAAATGCAGACGATTGAAGGACAGGCTTATGTTGAGACTGGCCAAAGCAGCCACCTCAACTACGAATTATTTCAATTTGAGAGTACCTTTCCTTTGCTCCGTTGGCTCAGTTGGTAAGAGCGTGCGGACGGTAGCCGCTATGTTCGGGGTTTCAGTCCCGGACCCAGTCTTGCTTTTACTGGAAACCCGAGCAAGGGAACAGGTTGCCTCAACACTTTCAAAACGTTGACTAAAATTCAAGTAGTACAATAACCTGTCATTTTGAGTGTACATGGCACAAATTTTGTTTCTGTTAGACTTCTTAGCCTGACTCCTTAATGTTTCCGTATAAGAATCTTTAGCAAGATAGAAAAACTTAATAGAATAGTTAGAAGGTGTTGGAACTATTGCATTACACGCTGAATTAGACATGCAATTCCAGGAAGTTTGTGATTAGTTTTTTCACTTAATTATAAATCGTGAAGTGCGACAGCATTTGATAAAAAATAATGTCGCTCCACTCCGGAGTTTTTTGTAGTTTATACAAACGAAACGGTTCGGAGCACAAACGAAAATTTTGGCTTCGTTTGTACCAATACAAACGAAAATTTTAGCGAAAAAAATTTTTCGTCACTCAACAGCCGTTAGTATTCAGTATCAATGGACTTGTTAGGATTTGTTGGTTATGCGACAAACTAGCAGCTATTGCATAATAATAAAAGCTGTTTGTTGAGTATTTTACTAGTGCATGACCTGTGTGTGCCTCATGATCAACTGTTTTATGCGTGTGCATTCGTAGTCTTCTTATGTGTCTCGTGAAAATGGCCAACATATTCATATTCCACATCACGTTTGTTGGATTTTATTACGATGAATGTTTTTTTGAGCAAATTTTCGCAAGTTTTGGAGTACAAACGGTTTTTGAGAAATCGTTTGTATCAGTACAAATGGACCAAGTACAAAAAACACTGCTCCACTCGATTGGTTCAAATCATGCATGCAATGGGGGGAGGGAAGTACTATAAGACTTTCCCATAAAATCGTCGGCCACAGACACCCCCAAGGCCGAAAATTTAGATAGGGGTAAAATCGTATATTGTACGAGTAGCACTTTTCCCATGCCGCACTGTGACTTTTTTTGCTCACTGCATGAGGTCGCAGGGGGATGTATATTTCAGTGGTTCCATAAATACAGTAGGTGTACAGAAATGCAGTGGCGAATCCAGAAATTTTTTTCGGGGGGGGGAGGGTAAGCGGTTTTAAAAAATTATTTTTTTGCCTCAAAAAACATGCCTACTGTGATAAAAACGTTGTTTTTCGACATTTCTCGACGCCCTACATCTTTCTGGCTCAAAATTAAGTATTTTTCAAAAAAAAAATTCAAAAAATTTTCAAATTTGCCTATAGGTATATAGAAAAAAAGTCGTATTTCAAAAGTTTGGGGGGCGTCCGCCCCCGCCCCCCTAAATCCGCACTTGCAGAAGTGTACACCTACAGACAACTTATTCCCCACTATCTTGGCCAACTTCACATGCTCACCTTATAAAACGCACCAACATTGTTTTTGGTGCGTGGAATAATCAACATTTTCCCCTTTTCCCAAAACAAGCACAATTAGGGAGAAAAAGTACAGTCTCACTTTGGCGCCCGTCTCACTTTGGTGCCCATCTCACTGGGTATGAATCATTAGCGCAGTCGGTTCAAAAGCGCAGCCAAATGTTCAAAAGCGCAATCAACGCAAATGGGTTCAAAAGCGCAATCAACGCAAATGGGTTCAAAAGCGCAGTCAGTGATAAACTATTCCACTATAGTTTAAAGGGTCAAAAGCGCAGGCAACAGTTAGCTACAGACAAAATTTCACCTAAAAATAGATATAAATTTTTGGGCATGCTACACGACAATAATATTTAAAAAATGCATCTCATTAAGAATTTTTTGGCCTCTTTTTGAGTGCTTCCAAAAATAGGCAACTTGTACATGGCGCTAAGTTCACAAAAGCGTTTTCGACTGTTGTTCCATCGTTTGTAAAATCGTTCTTGTCAATTTGCTCCGAAACAAAATGATGTTCCATTTGATTCGTTAAACCTTCATTAAAATTTCATTACGTATGCAAAAATTTCTCATGTATAAGCGAAAAACAGATTTTTCAAGAATAAATTTTCTTTTGCATCAACCTGCTTATCAGTGACAATGGACAGTAATATTGCAGGATTAGCTCAGCCCTATTTTTATGGAAAATTGAAACTTCAATCAATCTTGAATGTAAATATCATTGCTTCCGAGTATTGGTTTTTGATCTTTTCCTACTTCTATGCCATTTATATTGCCTATATCTATCTAATCAAGAAATCCATTCTAATGAAAAGAAAGCAAAATTTTTTCGTTACTACACTTTTGGCCAACTGGTGCCGTGCACTCGATCTTTGATCAAATGGTGCATAGTGCTTTTTGTGAACCACAACGCAACCGGAATTTCAAACGGGAAAATTTCTTTAAAAATATTTCAGGTATCTCCTAACGATTTTGTGCAGCTCTACACAGTTCATGCATGAGGCAGCTTTCAGTTTGAAGCTGTCCCTGTATGCCACAGTTTAATGCGATCAAAAGAAATGGCATCGTATGTCTTCCTTTTCTCAACTACGACAAAAGCTTTTGGATAACCACGGCGGTTTGGGAGCATTAAGGACGATTCATATGGATTTCGAAGTAGCCGCCCATGCGGCCGTTAGGCACGTTTTTCCAGAACTCTTGATTAAGGGTTGCATGTTCCACTTTTCCCAGTCATTAAATCAAAAATTGAATAATCTTGGATTACGGAATCTTTGGGTGGACGAAGGGCCCGCCGGAGAATGGATAAGTTGCTGTAAGGCTTTGGCATTTTTGCCTCCTCCTCTTGTCGTCCCCACTTACAACGCCATTCTTCGAAATATTCCACAAACAGACGATCCTGTTAGAGCAGCTAAGCTCGAAGAGTTTCGTATCTACTTTCAAAACACGTGGATTCAAGGCCATCAGTTCCCCTTAGCTGTATGGAATCATTGGAGCAATGAGGGGCCCCGTACAACAAATCACGCAGAGGGGTACCACAACCGTTTAAATTTGGAGGTTCGTGAAGGACATTTGGCTATTTGCAATTTCTTGCACCTGCTTCAACCGTTGCATAACAGCGATCAAATTCGTATCCGACATTTGATGGCAAATATTTACCAATCAAAAGCTCGCGATCAAACGTACCAAGATTTGGATGAACGAATTTCTACTTCAAAAATCCGCTTTTATGAAGCTACAAACCACGTGTGGGATTTTCCAAACTTTGATGCCGGAAGAATGCCCCCATTTGCTTTTCAGTTTTTAATGGGTGAAATCCATGCTTATCTCCGTTTTATGCGCCATTGCGTTGGTAAAAAATCGCGAATTGTAGTACATGACGAATAGTAGAATGATGTTGGCAATGTAGAAATAAAATCGACTTTGATGATAAAACTATAAACCTGCAAATTATACATACACATGCGCTGAAAAGCAAAATTAAGCATTATATCTGCAATTAGCAAGTTCCGAAGCAACGTTTATGCTAACGAAACATTTGACTGCGCTTTTGAAATAACTAACTGCGCTTTTGAAACTTTTGGCTGCGCTTTTGATGCTCCTGCGCTATTGAAACAACTGGCTGCGCTTTTGAACTGACTGCGCTTTTGACCCCCAATCGTCTCACTTTGGCGCCCATCTCACTTTGGCACCCGTCTCACTTTGGCGCTCGTCCTACTTTGGCGCTCGTCTTACTTTGGCGCATCGTATGTCCTAATAAAACAAGCGATGTGTCATCATCTATGCAAATTTTACGCGCAATTTTACATTACCATAATGGCTATAAATAGCTCAGCCACCCTGAATAGCTCCTCTCTCTCTCTAAATGGTGGAAAATATAATAATCAGTTACCCTGCTAAACTTCACTCAATAAAAAAACTTTTCATGAAATTAAAATGGCTGATTTCGAGGAAGCCCGCTTTATCCTGTCTTTATATTGTCAAATGTCAATGTTGGTTGGTGAAAGTAGAGTTAATCCAGATCTTTTCTATTTGTTCAAAAAGAAAAAAGTTAAACCATCGGTGGTGAAGTCATGTACTGCGAATGTGTTTCTTGCAACGATCATGGAAATCTCATGAGTCATGCTACAGTTCGTGTCAAATCCGGATCATGGCCACAATCCACTTTGTGCGCCTTACCGGATCCGAAGTTGAAGCTAAGCGTATCAAACGTGAAATGATTTTTTTTCCAATTTTACACTAATTTTTATTACCGTGCGAATTTTCCGCGAAATCCTACAATTTACAATGTCCTCAGGGAAAATAAGCAATTTACAAAATGGAATCTAAAAATAGCCTTCGTCTATTTTCGGAGAAACGGGATTTGTCAATTCTGAGGAATAGGGAATTTCGAGAAAAAACTTTGAAGCTCGGGAAAAGAGGAATTTCGGGGAAACAGGACCTTCGGGGAATGGAGATTCACCCAAATAAACGATCAGAATGGATGCCGAAAAGCAGACTATGGATAGGGCACCAAAGTGAGACAGGCGCCAAAATGAGAAGAGCGCCAAAATGAGACGGGCGCCAAAGTGAGACGGGCGCCAAAGTGTGACGGACGCCAAAGTGAGACACAATCGGAGAAAATGGTGGATTGCTCAATACCAACAATTACAACATAGATTCCTGCGCTAGGCGCCAGAAAACTGTAATCTCAACAAAATGTATTTCTACTTTCTACTAATATACTACAAAAATCTTCGTACGGAGCCCAAAATGTTTTCCTCTTTCAAAAACCAGTGGTTCTGTACAGTTGATTTCTCCACTCTCATAAATTAAAATCATTTATGCAGTACACATTTTCAAACCTGTGGACACGGTAAACTTATTTTTCTCATTTTGACCACGTACTCTTAAAAAAAAGCCAATAGATGTTCTTCTAAAAGTGCTCACCTCATTGCCTTCAAATTGGCTTACCCATTAGGACACTTCCCAAAATTTTGCATACCAGTAAGTCATTTTTGTATCATTTCACTCGACCAGTAAGTCTTTCTTACCGGGTGGTAAATGAATTTCCAAACCTATGGCCGGGGTAATATCCCAGCCTTAACCCCCCCCCCAATTGGGGTGCTCTGGTCGGCCATATGGCTAACCGGTAGTCATAGGGACGCCCATAGGTTTGTTCAGAAAAATACTGAAAATGTTTTTTGATGAAGAATGTCAACTTCTGTACAAAAATGTTCAAAAACGTCAATTTTCTCGGCGCTTCGCGTCATGAATAAATTTTTTACAGTTTTCTTTGACAAAAACAACTATTTTTGAACCGTCTTTTGGACTTTATTGGCAACAAATCGAATTTTTTCCCTTCAGGGACCCCTCCATAAAATTTTGAGGAATCAATGACCCCCCTCGACCCTCAAAAAGTCGCCTGACTTCCCCCGCCAGACTTCAGGGACCCGTTACATGTATGATTCAAATTAAGACTAACAATTCATTTCAAATTTAATTTCAATAGTTAAAAATGGCGTGAAACCTACCTGTTTTTCAAATAATATATAATTTTTGTTTTCATCGTCATGATTAATAACATCGTTCCAAAACACAAAGAAAACTGGAGCTAATGAGATCGAAAATACTCCGACGCTATTAACCCGATTTAACTGGCGGCTACGGATAGTCACTATGGTAGCAATTTCCAACTGAGAAGTTCTCAAGCCAGCTCTTCCCATGTTAGCAAATTACCGATAGAGCGATGCTCAAATAAGTGATCGGGAATGTAATGATACTTTTTCCATGTTTTCCTTTTTTTATCTTATATTTTTCTCTGTATGTGTTTCTTTTTTATTTCGTTTTCTGTGGTTGTTGCTCTATGTTTTTCAGTTTTCATCTATTGTCTCTGATTCCTTCGATTTTCTTTTTTCTTGCATCAACCCCAATTCTGATGATCTCAAGCCTGAAACACAAAACGACAAATCGTGCTCAGAAACAGATGAGCGTGATAAGGATGATTTGTTTTTGATAAACGAAGCTGATAGCAGTGCTTAATTATTACTTCTATATTGCAATAAAGTTGCTGTTTTTCATTTACCGGAACTTTGTTCAAACCATTCCATCGCATTACTATCACCAAAGTAATCACATTATAATTCCCGTCACAGCCGAACTTTCTTGCCCAAGCTTTGGCTGCGGTAAAAATGGACCTCCCCGTCTACTCCCTAGTTACAAGAGAGGTGTCAAACCAGTAAAAAATGTATACCTTAAACGAATTTTTATAGTGGATACACCGCCGCATGACCGTAAATTGTGTATGGATGTTTTTAGTGTATCTCATGTTATGCCCCTGTATACAAAATGTGTGAAAAAAGGCACAAGAAATTATTAAAAGTTGTAAAATATATATCATTTTCTCCAAACAACGAAAATCACCATTTCAGGCGAAATGTGACTTGAACCGGGCAGAAATACGGTTGTACACGTGATAACAGAGAAAAATATATAAATAATGGGGCTATTTGGTGCGAAAAATTATATAACATCAGGCCAGTAGCAAAAATTTTTTTCCGGGGGGGGGCACACATTTTTTTTCACTCGATTAACAGTAAAATTGGAATTTCTGACTTTAGTATGTTTGAGGAAGAATTTCTCGAGAATACTCATCCAGGCCTGTAGGCAGGGGGATTGGGGGCATACCGAAATGTTTCAAGTGTTGAAAAAGGTAAACCCTTGGTTTTTTCTTCAAGAAAAAGTCAACTCAGAAATGCCAATTTTACAAAAGATTGGGTGAAAAAAAATGTGTGCCCCCCACAAAAATTCCTGGCTGAGGATTGTACTCATCTATTAATTTTTGGCACTAAAAATAGTATGCTTATCTTGACAATATCGATAACTTATATCGAATATTTTGAAAAAGAAATTAGAGTTATAAAAGAAAAAAACATTCAATAACATTACAAAATAACATCCAATTTTGCATAAGATTATCAAGTGCAGTAAAGAAGTTCACCTTGCGTGATGTGCATGGCAATAGAATGCAATAACTATTACAAATTTTGACGAAACAGCTGCAAAACGGCAAAATTCGATTATAAAAGAATGTTAGCTAAATAATCCCTTCGCTTTAACTAACAATAAGTTTAAAAAACAAATTGGCATAAGATAGTCGTCCAACAATATGAATTTTCTTTGCGCGTGATAGTCGAAAATGTGACATTGGACCCGGATGTTCTACTCAAAATCGAATGCTTTCTAGAGTATTTTCGATTTATTGCACAAAGGATACTGATTATTACTGCGCTCTCTACGAAGTATTGTGTTACCTAGTACAGTGAGGCACAAACTTATTGATTCCCATCCTTACTCATTTTTAGTTTTGAGTAAACTCTAGAGGTACCAGGACCCGAAACGAGACCATAAATTATCCGACCATTTTGCTGAACCCGGACCCGGGCCCGATATTCTCCAAATTCTGGACCCGGATCCGGACCCTATATTCTTAAAATTTTGGACCCGGATCCGAAGACATTGTCACAATTTTGATTCCGGTCTGATGTATAACATAGTCATTCAGCTGAAAACAAATACCCGTGAAATAATGTGATGACACATCAATTAACTAATCAAATACAAAAAGTAACAAATCAATAGTTTATTGCTTAGATCATCTTGAGACTGATTTAGATTTAAAATCTACAGCACCCAAGTTATATTTCGTAAATAGTTTTTCGGCCATTTTTCTTGTAGTCAACGTCTCAATCTTGATCAAGGATCAAAAATTAAATTATAAAAATGCTTAACTCACTATTATTTCACGAGAGATTAGTGACTCGAATCGGTTTATTGTGTCTCAACCAAACCATACGATTTCAATATGATGTTGTTTCTCTCACATCAATTTTGAGATGCAGTTGTGAGAAGTTCGAATATGAATATGATAAGTTGAAAATGAATCATATTCGACAATAGGGTATATTGTGTGGTTTTACATACTGCGTTTGAAAATTTTTTCTAATGTTGTACTTTTCACGTTTTACACTTTTTAAAGTGTCCAAAAGCAGCCGGAAAAAACTGAAAAACTCATTTGGACCTCTTTCCGGACACCTTCCCATAGGATGCCCTAGAATCTTTTCATCATTTTATTACATTATGTTAAAATTTCAATACGATTTGTGTGCCGTTTTTTGAGTTTTCGGGATTGGCACACATTGCACTGCCATTTTTTGCCACATTGCCACATTTTGCCACATTGCACTGCCATTTTTAAGTCCTAATCATGAATCCCCGACCAATAAAGTTCTGAGTAAACAGGATTCGCCATCACCTATGTAATAAATAAGAAGAAAAATGAAAAATGCCAAAAAATGTAAAACTTCCAACTTTTGGAGTGCTGTAGGTATGCAAATTTAGACTTTTGCGCCGAATATATGCTGTCACAATACTCAGCACACAAAACCACTCAAAATATCTCATTTTCAGATATTATTAATTTCCAACTTATCATAGGTCAATGGAACAGTAGGTCATATCTCTCAGAAATCGTTTCTGAATAATGTCACACATTACAGCATGTTGAAAAATATGCTGGACCCAGACCCGAAATCAGACCCGTGCCCGGACCCAACATTCTCAAAATTTTGGACCCGGAACTGGACCCGATATTCTTAAAATTTTGGACCCGATACATCTATAGTAAACTCGTCGTTAATTAGTGAGAAAATCACTTTTTTGCTTAGTAATTCTAAAATGTTATCTATTTCGAAAAACCTTAACGTTTGATAATTTTCCTCTCAATCTAACATTCAATATGTATGTTGTGATTTCCGCATGGCCGACTGACCCATGGAGAAAAAATATGCATGCCTAGAGAAAACATAGAACTTGGACTGAAATCTTAAACTGCGAATACTTTTCGTAATTCCGGTTGATGATTTAGCAAAGTTCTCCGACTCCAAGTAAGCCTACAGAATGTGCTTTTTTACATATAGAGTGAATATCAGGATTGAAAATTTCACAAACCTCTAATTTCTAACTCCAGCCAGGCTGTTTGCTTTCCGGTTATGATTTCGTCGGGCGAAAGGATTCTATGAACACGGTACATGCCGTTAGAAACGCGGTATCTACCGGTCGACAAAGCGTTTTCCCCGTCATTTTTTGGCACGAATAAGCCCGCTGATTTGTAATCACGACTAGGCATCTTTTTTTGAACCATCTGAAGAATGATTCAAGGCGGTAGAATTTAAACTGAATTAACGTTGCAATGCTATAAGCAGGCGTCGTTTCAATTCTTGCGCTTCAAAAATACTATTGATGAAAACATCTTTTGTTTGTCCAAAAACTAAATTGCATTTTCCAAAAGACGAGACTTCTTCAACATAACCACACTAAATTCATTTCCACAAAAAAACCACTGACCTCTACATGTTCAACAAGAAACGGAACAGAAGCTAACGATATTTTTCCGCTTCATTGTATGATGATAAAATAAATAATGGAGCAATGTTGTCGAGTGCGATAATCAGAGAAAACTTCGAAGCGGCGTTCAGCCGTCAGTTACCGGATGTATTTGATGTTTGAACGAAAATTGCGCCTAAAAACAAATGCAAACTTTCCTAATTACCTTTTCACCAGCCACATGAGTCATGCATGGAAAAATGTTCGATTTCTAATCTAGGATCATTATGTAATCTTGGGATCATTTCGTAAGAACTCCGTTTGTAACTTCAATCCAGTATAATATTTCTGCTTATATGATAAAGTTTATAAAAGAATACGGTTAACAAAATTACTCTAGAATTATACATGTGATTGAAAGGGAGAAGTCGAACAGAAATCGTCGGTCATATGGCTAGATTACGGTGACACCCCCTCAAGATATGCCAGTCATATGGCTAGTCAAATAGTAGTAGCACAGAGGACTCCATACTCTTGGTCGGAAAAAAGCTGAAAAATGTCAATTTTTTGATAAAGAATAGTCATTTTTGAACAAAAAACGGTCAAAAATGTCATTCTTTCGGCGCTTCGTCCATAAATACATTTTTTACGTTTATAAGACAAAAATTTCAATTTTTTTGAACCATTCTTCAAACTTTTTTGCCGAAAAAATCAAAACTTTTTTTCGGGACTTATATGCACTTTAGCGACCTCTGAATTTTTTTTTTTGAAGTTTTTTAACATATGAGGTACCTAAATAGGGCTTTTTTTTGGTTTTTTCTCGACAGGCCATTTGGCTCCTAGGGTCCAAATTTTACAGGTCAATAGGAATTTCAACAAGCCAAAACTAAAGAGTTAGTAAATAAATGTGGTAGTATAAAAACAATGTTTTTTCAACAAATTTAGTCAAAAACACTCTTCAAAATCACAGTAGAAGCAAGCATAACAGATCAATCATTTGGAATACATTCATAATCACACACAAAATAATAAGGTTAACAAATGATCAGTCGTTATTCAAATACATCATCAAGGCTTTTTCACACAAGCCACGTTGATCTGTAACTTGGGGAAAAATTTGGTTGCACGGATTAATTTTTAGTTGCTCACTCTAAAATTGATAAATTCGCGCAATTTCATCAGAAAAATGATTAAAAGTTTAGTTCCCCTTATTTTATTCACTTCACGTCAGTTCCTGACTTTTAAAATTGAATTTCTAGGGTTTTGGGTGGGAAATCAAAAGTCTGGCTAAAGTAACTTGTTCGATGCCTAGCGCCAAAAAATTTTGATTTTGAGGCCTCTAAAATGCCGTAAAATTCATTTTTCAGCACATTCTACTGCAACTGGCGATGACCGATCTTTTCACCATTTGATTGGCGGAAGAGGTCAAACTTTTACCTCCATTCTGGATCTTATATATCTGGAGCCAGTAATTTACCAATCACAATTATTTATCCAAAGCGATTATTTTCACATGATCTACAATATAAAAAAAGCGCGATACGTATTTTACTTCGGGA
This sequence comes from Romanomermis culicivorax, assembly GCA_963922205.1. Classification (NCBI taxonomy): domain Eukaryota; kingdom Metazoa; phylum Nematoda; class Enoplea; order Mermithida; family Mermithidae; genus Romanomermis; species Romanomermis culicivorax. The sequence continues at coordinate 1,078,366 of CAWUHX010000036.1, forward strand.
TTGAATATCTCCGACGCTTAGCACTGGAAGAAAACTTTAGATTATGATATTCTATTGCGTTGGAAAATGAATACTTTTAATATCTTTTCCCTATATAAAGGGTCTATTTTTCAGTGAATTCAGTGTGTTTTCAGTGGGGCAAACTAAAATTCAAAAATTAGGCGAGCAACAATGAATCTGAATGGCTTTTTCAGATAGCAAGGACCTCTGCCATTTTCCCATGCTGATAATGTTTTAATAATTTTCCAAATGCAAAAAGTTATGCTCACCAAAGCCAAAAATTCTAAACCGCCGTAAAACGATTTCGTGAAACTAATCAAGAAAAATCTTGATTTCTGTCAAATACGTGGAGAAAACAATACAAGGTCAAACATTCATCCATAACACGCTGGTTTCTGAAAGCTATAAGCATAGGCTACGATGACATTTTCCAACCGCACAACAGAAATGATACCAAGAATCATAGATGAATTGGAATCTGGCGCAAAGCGCCCGAAAATTTTTTATTTCAAAATGCATAAAAATCCATCTCCGCACACGAAGCCCTATAACCTTATCAAAAAGGGTGGTTGGTTAGGCTCTCATTTTTACGAGCCAATTTGGCTTATACTCCTTTTAGGAGCCAATCAGAATTTTTAGAAGCCATGGCTCCAAATTGGCCTAAAAACCCTGGAGGTATATACAACATGCAATTAATCCGTAACGCACGCGAAGTATAGCACAGTATAAACTGATAGTGTAAAAATGAACCTCTGCCCTAAAGAAACGTGAACTACAGCGTATTTCGTGTTATTTACCTACTTAATCTTCAGGCCTATAGGCAGTGGAGCCATACGCCCGGGCGCGCAGCGCCTGTCACGTTAAGCGTCTTCGAAAATACGTCTATGCTGATTGCTGCCTGTACTGATTTCACTTGACATTTTTATCTTTACACCTTACACGCTGAACCTCGCGAAAAAACTAGGCGTTAACTATGCTGTATGTATCTTCCACGTTAAAAAACAGAAAAAATTCAGGGGTCGCAAAACTGCATGAGTACACTTTCTTCTTCAACGACCCGTAAAATTTAGCGTAATCGATGACTCCCGCCAAAAAAAAAATCGCTTGATCCCTCAGACCTCGGAGTTGCGTTACATGTATGTATAGAATTGTATGCTGAAACTTTATGCTTTGCTATGAATCACTGTTGTTTTCGCCAAACCGTGTTTTTGACAAATAAAATTTAGAATTTTTTGGGGCTCTTCAGCCAAACGGCGGAAAAAATTCCGGATTTCTAGGTCCGAAGGGTGCATTCTGATGCACTTTAAAAGGTCAAAACCCCGAAATTTTTCGGCGCTTCGGGCCACGAATGATTATACTGATTATTGTTTGTTATAATCCAGCACAGGGCCGACTTTTGGCATGTCAATTACACATACTAGTTGAGATTCGATAGTTGTTACCATCTGGAATGTCTCATTTCATTGTTAAATCAGTTTACGTTTGATATTGCTTTGAAGTGTTTGACGAAGATGAAGTTTGTTTTCAATTTTTTTCCGAAAATTTTTTTGTGGTCTTTACAAATTTTGAAGTTTATTGACATAAACATTATGTATTAGGTAAAAGATTAAATCATTATCGTGAGACAGTGGTCCATGCTTTTGCTGGTTGAAGGATCAAAATTTTTGGTTTCTTATCCGATTTTTGAATTTAAGTTGCACACTTTAAACATAATTTTTGAATTTTGTGCGAATATGAAAACTGATTCAATTGACTGGAATATTATGTCATCTAATCAGGAAATAATCGTTCAAGAGATTCATTCTCCAATCTCCAGTGTCAGAATACCACAATGCAGAAAAAATTTCGGCGCTTTGTGCTGAAATAACACTTGCAGTTTTTGATGTCTTACCCGACTTTATGGAAAATCGTTGTCTTCAAACTGATACTTTAGCTGGTTAGGTGATGAGTCATTAGATGTCAACTGTCTTGATATCAGAAATGGTCCTGCTCGACCATCTCAGATTTTGTTCGAAATTTTTGTGGGCCTAACATCCTTACAAAGGATGTTATGCAAAATTTCAGCTCAATTTGGCAAGTATTCCAGGAGCTAGTGCAATAACTAATTTATCAATTGGTTTGAAATTTTTTGTACAAACACAACTTCCGACTCTGAACACAGCTCCACTATGTTAATCGGGTGGAAAATTCCAGCCTTCGTTACGTATTATTTGGATTGAAAGTGTCATGCAAAATTTGTCGCGGCGAATTCGGATCAAACTTTAGCTATTTATAGCTCCAAGACAAAAGCAGCTAACTCCCTTATTTTTCGAAAGAAAACTGAGGACCAGGGTGTCATGTTGCTTTAGCAGTATCATAATTTTTGAGTGAGTACATCAAAAGTTATTAGACTCAATAAGAGGGGCTTGACTAAAAAATGCATATTTAAGCTAATTTTCGTTAGTTAGTAGTTAGTTTCCTTTTGAGTCCACTAGTTTCTCTGAATCCTCTTCTGTCACAGGTGGTGTCCCGTCCCACAAGGCAGCGTTTTGGGACCGACACTATTGTTGTATATAAATGATATTTCTGAGAACAGCAAGTCCAATACTCTTTTATTTACTGATGAGGTAAAAATTTTCATCTCTTCTACTAATCATATTCTCCAAGCAGATCTTGATAGCATTTCCGCTTGGTCTTCTGTCTGGCAGCTCGATATCTCTCCTGATAAAAGTAAAGTATTCCACTTTGTTCATTCTAATCCTATGCATCGTTATCAGTTGGATAGCAGATATTTACCTCATGAAGAGCAAACGGTAAACGATATTGGTGTGTTTATTTCTCAGAATTTTCTTTCAAAAATCACATCAACTCAATTGTGAACAAAGCTCATCAACGGAGTTCGCTGATCCTGAAAGCTTTCACTTCCAGATCAGTTCAAATCAAAGCCTTCAACACATTTGTCAGACCTACACTTGAATACTGTTCTACCTTTTCATGTGAATGAAATTCAGCTGATTGAAAATGTACAACGAAAGTTTACCAAGAGATTAGACTAAACTTGGTATTTAATAAAAAATCTAAGCATTCTTACGAGGAACGACTAAATGCCTTCTATCAAGAACGACTTGAAACCCGCAGATTAATAGCCGCTCTTTCTTTAATGCATAATAAAGTTATTAAAGATCACTTGTATTGAGAAAAATGATTTCTTTATGCTAAACTCTAATGACAACACACGTCGCCAACACAACACGAAGCTCATTACTGACAAAGTAAAAACGAATTTGAGGTTACATGATTTTTCTGACAGGTATATTAATGTATGGAACAACCTTCTCACGGATGATGCTATCGATTCTTCCAGTCCACAATCTTTGAGAATAAAATCATGAAAATCGATTTTACCAAGTTCTATGGGGGAGCGCGTTAGTTCGTTACATTTTGTAAGCTGCGCTTCCTGCATTATTCGGATTCGTTGTTACTGTAGCTTGTTCATTCTGAAATAACATTACGTTGAAACTTTTGTTTTACTTCCGTTTTTTAACCTTGTCCATTTTTTGATGTTTTTTCGCTATCTTTGAGTATTTACTTTTGTTCGGTCTTAAAATTTTTGTTATTTAGTGTTTCACCGTAATACTTTCTTTTTTTATATTCTTGTTTACTTCTGTTTTCAACTAGTAAATCAATTAATCAATCAATCGATCAATCAATCAATCAGTATTCGAATAAAACATTATTATCATTATTATATTGCAGCGCTTCTGTGAAAATTGGTCAACGCATATTCTGCAGGCTTTTTTGCATATACCATGTTGCAGCGTGCACCTTAGGAAAAAAATTTGGTTGTGCAGAGAAATTTTTGGTTGCTCACCATAAAATTGATAATTCGCTCTACTTCATCAGAAAAACAATTCGAAGCTAGTTTTCTTGTACTTTATTCGATTTGTTGAGAGTGGCCCCAGCAGCCACCTCAACTACGAATTGTTGCAAAAAGAGAGCACCTTTCCCGTTGCTTGGTTGGCTCAGTTGGTTAGAGCGTGCGGACGGTAGCCGCAAGGTTGCGAGTTCAAGTCCCGGACCGAGCCTAACTTTTACTGAAGCCCCGAGCAGCGGGAACAGGTGCCTCGACAGATTCGCGCCAGTTTTAAACTTTTAATTTGAACTTCATCAGCTAAAAGAAAGAAAAAATTTTATTATACATGAAAAAACAAGCGTACGAAAAGCTCATGGACGTGATGAAAGCATGTGAGATGTGAAGAAAACTTATGAAAAGGCCGGTACGACTAGCTTTATCAGCGCCTGAGCGCCAAAAAAATTTTTGGTTTTGCGGCTTCTAAAATGTCTGAAAATGCATTCTTCAGCTTATTCTATTGCTGCAACCAGGCCTGTAGGCAGGGGATTGGGGGGCCATGCCCCCAAATGTTTCAAGTGTTAAAAAAGGCAAAGGTACCTTTGATTTTTCTTCAAGAAAAAGTCATGTCAGAAATGCCAATTTTACACTAAATCGAGTGAAAAAATGTGTGGCCCCTCCGAAAATTGATGACTACAGGCCTGGCTGCAATCATCAATGATCGTGATGTTTTCGCCATTCGGGAAAAGAGTTCAGTGATTTTCTCGCCGTATTACCGGAATCACTTTTTTCGCTCAAAAATATTGGCAGATGCTTTGGGCTTGTTTTAACATTCCAATATACTTTGTCAGTAATTTACTAATCAAAATTATCTATCAATCAGAAGAGATTGTTCTCAAATGATCTAAAGCATAGAAAAGCGTGACTGGTATTTTATCTTGGTTTCGCACATCAGTAATTAAAATTTTTGCGTTTGATATTATAAACGGCTGTAAAATAAATCTTTTCAGCAAGAACCTTTACTATTGTCCTGTGCTGTAAATTTTTTCGAACTGCAAATATTGTACTTCACGAAAACCAAAAGTTCTTAAGGACCACAGAAATATTTTTTTAATGATCAAAAAAATTTTGATTTTCGTCAGATTTGTCAGAAAAAAAGTAGATCGGAAATTTATCAATAATATGTTGATGTTTAAAAGTTATAAAAAAAGCTATAAAAACATTTTGTAACCAGATATTTGCAGTATATTCAGTTTCAGAATGCATGGAAATCAGGGCCGTGCACAAGGGGGCGGGGGGGCGGCCGCCCCCCCCCCCCATTGGGGCAGTAACTCTAAACCGAAAAGATGCGTTTTGGTGGACTTTAAAAGGTCAAAATCTCAAAATTTTCTGGCGCTTGGCGCCGGTCATGGGTATAATTATAACTATACTCTATCAGGCGCATGGGTATAATTAATGCTCAACAGTTTCTATCAATCAAGTAAGTTCGTTTCATTTTCTAATCGTTTACAGTCAATTATATCGCCGAAAATAGAGATTTTTCATCAAGTCTCTCAGTTTTTTCCCTCGATGATTGGAATTTTTTAAACGTTTGCAATCTGAGCTTTTGCGTTCATTGAAGGTGGAAATTGAAGACATTACTCTAGAACGCGATTTCAAAACATTTGTTCACGAATTATCTGTTGGAGAGATTTATTTTTCAGCGTTTTAGAATACAGAAAGCCAAAAATTTTTCCGGCGCAAAGCGCCGGAATGGGAGGCAAATTACGCTTAATCAGTCTGATTCTAATTTATTTCCCAACGTTATGAAGGTTCATTTTCCAGCGTTTTAGAAAGTGAAAATCAAAAAATTTTTCCGGCGCTCCGCGCCGGACCAAGAAAGTCTTTTAGAAACGTTTTAGAAAGTGAAAATCAAAAAATTTTTCCGGCGCTCCGCGCCGGACCATTCTATAGAACACCAATATATTCTTCATGAGCTCATTTTGACTAACATAACCAGAATTTTCTCAATTTTTTTCCTCATTTCTGCAGGTTTCTGACTACAAATACAACAAAATGCTTGGGTATGCTCCTAAAATGCATAAAAAAGCATCCGTAGCCACATTATAAGCGTTTTTAAAAATGTGGAAAATTTTTGGAAAATGAGGAAAAAAATTTTGGTTCCGGTTCTCAAGTGGAAAAAATCTTCGAGGAAAAAAAACGGTGATGCACACAGTATGTATATCCGCGTAAGATCAACATTTTCTGGGGCTATTCAGCGAAAAAATCTAGTCCGCCCCCCCTCATGAGAAAATCCTGCGCACGGCCCTGATGGAAATGCATTTTCGGACAAAAACTCAATAACCTATCAAGGGGTTGTCACAGGCTCTTGGTTGCACTGTACAACTTGACAGAAAAATTTTGCTGCGCGGCCGGAAATGTGGTTGCTCTTTGCAAAATGCACAGGTCAAAGCATGAGTAGAATCGACTTTGGTTAAACTCCTTCAACTTCTAGATAGCTGGCTGTGAAACTGAAACCTTATGCACTTGAAGTCTGCCTGTAGGGTAGTGCGCATGAAATGATATACTGTCACATCTACGATTTTTAAGCGAAAACAAAGACATGGCGGAAATAGCTAATGGCTAAAAAATTTTGAACTCTTCCATCAAATGGCGAGAGGGTCTGCGCGAAAAAAACCAGTGTGAAATGCATAGCCTGATCATACTTCTTAATTGAGAGGAGGGTTGGAGGCGGGACCTTCCCAACTTGGTCGACCCGATACCCAACCCCACCCCAAAAACTCGGAAAATTCAACACCCCCCCAAAACTGGTCGGACCAAGACCTTCTACAGGTATGCCTGCCCAGCGGCTTGACGTGAAAGCATTAACTTTTTGGTTTATCGTAGATTATTTTTTAGATATTTCCCAGAAAAACTGTCAAATTAAACTCTAAAAGGTAGGTAGAGTTCAGTTTCAGATTGAAAACACTCAGTCGGAGAACTTTACCTCAAAAAATTTGATTCAATGAGTTTTAGACGCTCAGCGGCTAATGAATGAAATAAGGATATAAATTGGACGACGTTGATAATAAATGACTAAGAATCTTTCCGCGAGCAATACTTTCGCTTCTTATTATCGAACAAATCATTACCGTTCGTTCAGAAACCAGCGTTTCCCATTTAGTCTGTCCCAATGTTTTTTTGTGCACAGACATTTGTGCCTATTGGCACAAGAGGCCAAAAAAATTTGTGCCAATGATACAAAAAAATTTTCTGCTGGAAATGCGGTACCACTGAAAACCGCGACAAGGTTGTAGAGAGTTTGATCAAAATATACCTAATTTAAGTTTAATTTACAATCTACTTCATATGAAATCTATGGAATCTGCTTCAATAAGCAGGGAGCTGAACAAGATGAAAATGTTAAAGCATTGAAAGAAGAAATCAGTAAATTTAAGAGGAAACCTAGCATCGAGTAAAATTTCATATTATGCCAGAGCAAAAATTATTGATGCATATTTTTTGTCTAAACTATGGTATTCAGCCTTGTTTTGTGATATAAAGACCGATTTTGTTAAATACATTGAAAAATTTGCCACAAAGTTTATCTGGTCAAATAGATCTAATAGGAATCTAGTAGCAACTGAGAAGCTAAAATTACCCCCCAATGCAGGAGGTATAGGTATGGTTGATGTCATTTCAAAAATTGAAGCAATGAATTTGATGCTTCTGATAAAGATGGAAAAAAGGAATCTTGATATTAGTTTTTTCTTTTTAGATAAAGTAAAGAGTAAGTCAAAAAGACAGTTGGCAAGAATGCAAGTCCCTGAGTTATATAAGAGGATTAGAACTGCAGAGATAGATACTAAGTTCCAGTTCCTAAATAATAATGTAGTTGAAGTAGGAGGGAGACCTCTTCATTTGGATCATGTTTCTACAAAAGTATTTTATCTTATAATCCTAGACAAAATTGTACAAAAGTGCCAACCAAAAATCACTGAATATTGGGAACATAAAATTGGATTACCTAGGAAAACAATTCTAGAGTTATTAACTTGTAGTCCAGTTAAATTTTTAGATGGATATGGGAGAAACATTAGATTTTCAATTATTCACAGGTTTCTGTTGACCAGATCAAAAATAAATCACATGGATCCAAACTTCGATGCAAGTTGTAAGTTTTGTTTACATGAAGGCAGATCTGAAAGAGAAGATGTTTATCATGTTTTTGCCCTCTTCCTAGAATAACAGATTTTTGGATCAAAATTGCTATAGCCTTGAAGGGCATAGACAAGGATTTAAATATGAATATTGAAAATTTCGTTTTTGGTGTAAAGCCTAGGTATGCAAGTCGTGAGAAAATTGTGGTGTTAAATCTGATCATTTGTACTTCTCAAAAAAGTATTTGGCAGTCAAGAATGTTTTATGAAAAGAAAAATGAATTGAAAGATCCATGGGAAATTTTTAGGAAAAATTTTCAAGTATTGATTATGAGGCAATCTGAAATTTTAGAAAACAAAACTTTTGAATCGTTTTTTCTGAAGAATAAAATTTGTAAGAAAAGCAGGTATAAGATAACACTAATTATGTAGGCCACTTACCCTAAATGTTGTATGTGTTTGTAATAATTTTTCTCTTATTCTCATTATTTAATCAGTTATGAACATCCTTTTAATACTTTCAGGATAAATTTTTTTCGTCAATTTCCAAGTCAATCGTTTTTCTGTGTTTTCCTTTATGCATCTTTTGGTAAGTTTATTTCCGCCATTTAGAGTTATGTTTTTTTTTGTTTTTTTCAAACGAGTTCAGTGTATAATTTAAATTTGTATTCAGAATCGTATGTTTTTGTTTTAAAGACGCCTCGGGAACAAATTTGGCGAATATCCAATCGTAAAAGTTTCGTTGTTATATGATATATGTAAAATTTATGAAAAAAAAAAATTTAAAAAAAAAAAAAAAAGCAATGTAAAAGTCGTGCCCAATCTGTTTTTCAGCTAACCACGTTAGTGAGATGACGAAAAACAGTGCAAGAAAAGGGTTTACGACACAAAATAAAATGGAATGCTGCAAAAATTTGAATAACTCTGTACATAGAACTGTTCAGGAAGTTCATATTTTAATTCAAATTTGTGCTAACGCTTGCTGCATGATTTATCCGTTTCTTAAAATATCTACATATTGTGCGAGTCGATTTACAAAACTTATTATTCGGACGACATTATATTACGTATTTCATTTTGCATTTCTCTTTTTATTTTGTTTTGTATAACAGCAATAAATATTTTTCATTTCATTTCATTACAAATATCTTTCTGAAAACGACGTGGACTCGAGAAAATGAAGTTGAAAATTGTGTGAATCTTTGGTAGAAATATTGTACGAACAATCATTGTTTTTCCCCCAAATCGTGCTTTTTGGGGAAAAAATTTTGGGCTCTTTCACCATTTGGGGAAGAAAATTTTGGGGATCGGATACAGAAAAAAAGCATTTTGGTGCATTTTAGAAGGTCATAATCTCATAAATTTTTCATAACTTTAATTATCATTATCATGTATTACCCAGCTCAGGCGCAGCTTTTAGCATGTCTACCTTCGTTTATCATTTAATCTATAATAATTTTCAATTTCTTAAGCGTATTATCCCATGTTTTATTGGTAATCTTCAATATTTTATCATATTTAATGAAGATTCGCATTTTTTCCTTGGCACAGTTTTTGAGATCTTTTCATTTATTCACTATTTCCTCGTTCTCAACTAATCATATTTTGTATTGTAATTTTGCGTTCTTTTCGACAGGTAATAAAATCTTTCATTCAATGAAGATTGCCAATTAAACATGAAATGATACGTTTAAGATGATGAAAACTATTAAAGATTAAGGGGTAAGTGAAGGTAGACATGCTAAAAGCCGCGCCTAAGCTTGGTAATGAATGATAATGATTATTGAAGTTAAACCGTCGCGATTTAGTGGGAATAATCCTAGCAATAAGTATTATCTTAACGATGTGCCACTTACAGTTGACGTAAAAGTTAAACATTTAGGTGTTTTAATATGTGACAACCTTAAGTTTTCTGATCATATTTCAGGTATGATTAAAAAAGCTTATTATGTTATCGCCTTACTTTTTAAGGTTTTCAGGTCTGGATGTACTGATCTGATTCTTAAGGCTTATAAAGTATACGTTCGACCTATTTTAAAATATGCCAGCTGCGTTTGGTTACCTCATCTTGTAAAGGACATGAAGAACGTCGAAAAGGTACAGAAATATTTCACAAAGAAACTTCTGCATACATCCTCCGTGCATCATCTGAAAAATGTAGACAAACAAACTTTACTGGGTAATTAATTAGGCGTCTGTGTCAGCGCGTTTTTTTCGCCTTCAGTCGCCTGTATGGTCGATTATTACCCCTCATTAATTCGTATTACATTTTTTTCTCTATTAACTGTTTTTTGCTATCTGTTTTTTTTTGTATTCTTTTTACAATTGACAATCGAAAAAAATATTATTATTAAATTATTAAATTTTTGAGATAAGGACCTCCTAAAAGTTACCAAAATGTATCTTTTCAATATAAAAACCCCAAATTTTTCTTCAATATTTGTGGAAAGACCTCAAAATTTTTTTACACATTCCAGATTTTTTCCACATTATAGTGCAAATCACAGTTTTTTTTCACACAGCAACTAAATTTCGGGCTGTGCAAACAAATTTTTTCTGTCAAGTTGCACAGTGCAACTTGAAGCCTGACTGCCCTTTTGGTAAGGTTATAGGCTTTCCCGTCCGGAGATGCAATTTTATTCGTTCTAAAATGGAAATAAGTGAAAATTTTCCGGCTTCCGTGCCGGGTTTCAATCATACGTGTAAGACCTCCGACCAGTACGGGGGGGGGGGGTAAATCCGAAATTTGGGGGGAGGGGGTCGAAAAAAGTCGAAATTTTTCCCAAAAAAAAGACCAAAAAACATACTTTTTTGCAAATGTTTTCAATTTTTTCCAAACTGGGGGGGGGGGGTTGGGGGGTTGGGTATATGGGTTGGCCAAGTTGGTGGGGGGTACCCCCCCCCAACCCCGCCCAAGTACAGGTATGGTTTCAGTTCATTTATAATTTTTTATATTATTCTAGTGCGCGGTTGAAAAATGTCACTCAATTAGTGCTTATAGGTTCTAATTTTCAACATAATGGATAAATGTTTGATCCTGTGTTGTTTTACGACGAATTTGATGAAAACTAACATTTTTCTCGGTCGCTTTCCGAAAATATTTTTGTGATCTTCATAGAAATTTTGAATTTCATGTGATTCAAACATTTTGAGTGTAAGACAATGCTAGAAATTCTCGCCGGTTGAAAGATCCAAATTCCTACTCGTTTGCCTAGTTTTTGAATTTTAGTTTGTCCGACCGAAAATTCATTAAATTTACTGAGAAATCAAACCTTCTGTCTGGGAAATAAAAGCTGGGAAAATTCATTTTCCAGCGTTCTAGAATATTGAAATTCAGAAAAAATTTCCGGCGCTACGCGCCGAACGAATTACTCTAGTCCAACCATTTTAATCTTTTCATTTTCTTCTCATCAAAACTCAGAAAATTTGGTTTTAAAAGTTTAAAACCGATGCGCATCCATACCTGTACTTGGGCGGGGGGTTGGGGGGGGACCCCCCCACCAACTTGGCCAACCCTCATACCTGTACTTGGGGGGGGGGTTGGGGGGACCCCCCCCCAACTTGGCCAACCCAGTACCCAAAATCATTTACCCCCCCCCCCCCAGTTGGGAAAAAATTAAAAAAATTTGCCAAAAAGTGTATGTTTGTTTTTGGCCTTTTTTGGGAAAAATTTCGACTTTTTCCTACCCCCCCCCCAACTGGTCGGAGGTCTTACAGGTATGCCAACCCTGTACCCAAAATCATTTCCCCCCCCCCAGTTTGGAAAAAATTAAAAAAATTTTCAAAAAAGTGTATGTTTTTTGGCCTTTTTTAGGAAAAATTTCGACTTTTCCTACTCCCCCCCCCCCCCCCAACTGGTCGGAGGTCTTAATGTGCGCATCGAATGAAATACAAGAAAACTAGTTTAGGATGGTTTTGCGGATAAAATCAAGCAAATTTCTTGATTTTAGAGTGAGCAGCCAAAAATTTATCTGTGCAACCAAGAATTTTCCCCAAGTTGCACTTGCAACCTTGTCTGTGCAAAAAAAACCCTGGTGAACACAACAACAACTGAATTATATACAATAACTCGGCGCGTAGCGCCGAAAAAATTTGCGTTTTCAGCCTCTAAAATGTTTACAAATCAAGGAAATTTAATGTTGAACCATGTGCCAATGGGCATAAACGCTAAATTTTGTATCATTTAAAATTTTTTGTGCCAAAAACTTTTCGCAGAAAAAAACTTTACGCTTCCATCACCTCTTACAGTAAATCTTTAATCTCTCAATGCATAAATACATCGTGAAGCACTTGTTCCAACACTGCTTAACGTGTCGACCGAGTATCTAATCAGATCTTTACCTCGATTCACTTGATTATTGGCCCGACCTGACAATCCTACTAATATAATGTGTAGGGTCATCTTTTTCGGCAAGGCTGAAGGAGAGTCTCGGAGGGAATGGGAGCATAAAAGTTTCTTATGTGTGATGACTGGATGAGGGAAAGTTATAGGCATAAAAGTCTCGATGGCTCGATGGCCTTGAAGGCTTTGTGGACTAAATGGGCTGAACGGACGAAACGAATGAAACAAATTTTCTCCAACTCTTGGGCTGGGCTGTATGGACTGAACGGCTTCGTGAACTGAACAGATGGAATGAAATTACCAAGTTCAATGGCCTGGCTGAATGGCCTGAACGTTTCCTCCATAATATTCCCCTATGGCTGGCTGTACTAAACAAAAACGACTCACTTCTTGTTCTTTAATTCGCACATTAATTTTCGTTTTTTCTGTTTTGTATTATATTTTTATGTTTTGCATCAAATTTTTTTCATTTGACATGTTTTTTTTGTATGAGATTTCGTCTAGTTTTATGTAAAATGCGTCAATTATTTTTTAATCATTTAAGGTTAATGTTTTTCTGATTGAATTATGCATGTTTATTCTTTTCCACTGTTTTTTACTTCTTTTTCTCTGAACATTATGCAGACTCATTTCTTTGATTCACTTCAACCACAAGAAACAAATAATTTTAACCGAGATAGTTTCTTCCCAAAATCGTTCTAACCTCCTATTACATTTAAAAATTACGAGTGATCAGACAAATTGGTAGTTTTTTTTAATAACCTGATGGTTAAAATTTCTCAAGTACTTCCAACAGGCACTTCCATATATATTATAATAGACTTTCATGGGACCTGCACAAATCGAGATTTAAAAATACTGAACATTCAGTACTTACTGTAGCTAAGTCAATTTTGAGTCTCATACAGAATATTTTTCATGCCAAATTATTTGGAAAACGAGCACATTCGTCAAGGTTTAAGCAACGTGAACTTGCAATAATTACTATAGCTGTGTGATTTTGAACTCTCCCATAAAATTTTCTATAAAAAAATATCTTGAATTTCTTGTATGAAATCTCTCAGAAAGGTATCATGATCCGCTCGAAGAATGCTTGTAAATAGAAAAATAACGATAGAATGTGTGTGCTTTGTTAATCATGTCAGGGTTACTGTAACGTTTATGTCAGGGATACTGTAAGGGTTGATGTGTACCTAAGCAAGTTGGGTTTTTGACTTTACTAATTTACAACTTACAACCTTCGTACAAATGTTGGTTCGACACGAATGTTGGTTCATTGGTTCGATACAAATGTTGGTTTGACACAGTGCAAAAATGCAAACGTAAAACGGGCCCAAAATTATCACAATGTAAAACTCGGCGCGAAAATGCGCAAACGAAATAACGGTCCAGTCGCGGGACGATTCTCGTAGGGCAAAATTACTGACAGAATCCGGCATGGGATTCAACTGCTGAGGTCGACGCAAAAACCAAAGATTCTCGTAAGGAAAAATAACCGATGGAATCCGGCGCGGGATCCAACTATTCAGGTTGATGCGAAAAACCAAGACTGGTCATCTTTCCAAAAACAGGGTCTTCTTCTTCGTCTCAGACCCACTTGACCCACATTTCAGACATGAAAAACACCCACAGTGGTCGGCGCCGACCATACTTGAGTTACTGTAGGTTCTGAAATCTACAGGGCGCCACAATTAGCCCTGTTATGCAAGTGTCCATAATTAGTGTTTTGAGATGTCGCCACTGTTTCCATTGAAGTGTGCATAATTACGCGAGAGTTCCTTCTTAGTGTTTTTGAGTTGTCACCACCATTTCCGTTGAAGTGTGCATAATTACAATAAAAAGTGCTCGAGTGCATGAAACTCGTAATTCTAACGAACGAAAAATAGCTGTACAAAAACAGGTTTTAACCGGAATTTTTTGGAGAAAAAACATGGTAGAATTTGCAGAAAATATACAGTACATAATTTTTCATAACTTTACATTTTTGTCACTCCTCGTGACATTCCCATCCTTTAAAAAGCGGACGTCCTCGTACGCAGTCCAGGCGTCGATTTTTGGTTGCGAATCGGTTGTATAGATGGCGCCATGTTGCCAGCCAATTTCGAACTGTTGATTGAAGGATGAGTTGAGATAATTGTACAATTTGGCTTTGAGGATCGATTTTCTTGATATGCGACCCTTGAGTGAAAGGGTACTGTTTCGTTGACGTGGATCGTGAATTGCTTACCCTTTTCATTTTGGAGAAGGATATTCGGATATGAAATACCAATGATTTTAAATGGTCCATGTTGTTTGGTTATGAATTTTGGACATTCTAACCGTTTCATTGTATGTGTTTTCCGAAGAATGTAGCCACCAACTTCATACTGGGTGTCGTTGGCATTCTTATTGTATTGAGCAGTGTAATTCGATTGGGCTTCGTTGGTTGCTCTGTTCACTTTGTCAAATGCGGACGAAAGATAAGTTTTTACCCTTGTTAAGTAATCATCTGGGTCAACCTGGTAAGGAGACCTCCGGAAAAGGGTTTCTGAGGGCAATCGGGGCTTCCTGCCATAAATTAATTCGAAGGGTGAAAAACCCATCGTTTTATTCACATGAGTGTTTATGGCAAAGACTGAAAAAGGGATGTAATCATCCCAATCGTCGTGACGATCATTGACAAACATTCGTAGACGTGTGACGAGGGTTTGGTTCCCTCTTTCCACCTCACCATTGGCGCAAGGGTGGTAGGGGGTCGTATGTACCTTTCTGGTGCTGCATAATCTTGTGATTTCTGTGAAAAGTTCCGATGTGAAATCAGAGACCCGATCACAATGAATGATTTTGGGCGCACTGTGCTTACAAACGATTTGATTGACAAAAACAGAGGCCATAGTCTTTGCGGTTATATTAGGTACCGGGAAAGCCTCCATGTATTTCGTGAAATAGTCGACGAAGACGACGATGTGCAAGTTTCCATTGATTGAAGGGGTGATAGGGCCAATGCAATCTAGCCCAACCCGCTCAAATGGTTCACTACTGAAGATAGGAACCATCTTTGCCTTGATGCGATGTCTGACAGGTTTGTTCATTTGGCATTTTGAACATGTTTCACAGTATGATTTTATATCATTGTGCATTCGGGGCCAGTAATACTGGTCTGCAATCGAACGTAAGGTTTTTTCAAACGTGAAATGGCCCGTGAATTTTGAGTCGTGATGGGTCCTCATGACCTCATGACGTAGGGCTTTGGGAATGTAAAGTCACTTTTTCCCATTTGAGAGACGGTAGAGAAGCCCGTTTTCCTCACAATAGTGTTTTATGAGTTCGGAATTTCTGTTCCTAAGATCGGTAAGGAGTTTGCAGGTGTCCGTATCTATCACTTGAAATTCTGCAAAGTTTTTGGCCAATTCTTCCGCATCAGTGGCCTCATTTTCTAGACCTTGGATTGGGGCTTGGATAATGTTTATTGAGCCCTTACTTTCCGTTTTTTCAAGGTCTACTTGAACTACATTAGTCTCTGGACGAGTCTCTAAGGTATCGATATCAAAAGTGGGTTCTGATTTTGGATCAGGGAAATGCAAAACTGCATCAGCATTTCGGCTGGCCACACCACGGCGGGGCCTGATATCCAACTGAAAGCCAGATAAGGCTAAACCCCAACGTGCAATACGAGGGGAGGCGTTCTCTTTGCTGAGAACCGCTTTGATGGCAGTGTGGTCAGTATGGACTATCACTTTTTGTTGAAACAAATAAGCCCTGAAGTACTTGACAAATTCGACAACTGCTAGGGCTTCTAGTTCAGTGATCGGATAATTTTTCTCAGCGGGCTTTAGCCCATGGCTTGCAAAAGCAATGGGATGCTCAAGCATATCATCCCCAATTTGACTCAAAACAGCGCCTATACCAAGCAGAGAGGCGTCTGTTTGTAAAATGAAAGCTTTTGAGAAATCTGGATGAGCTAAGAGAGGGGCCGAGATGAGGCAAGTTTTGAGTGAGTCAAAAGCTGCTTGTTGCTCTGTGCCCCAGGCAAAAGGGGTATCCTTTTTCAATAACTTTGTCAAAGGGCTGGCAAGCATAGAGCAGCCCTTTATGAAACGTCGATAATATGATGGAAGACCCAAAAACGACTTGACTTCCCTAACATTAGTCGGGGCAGGAAGTTGGGAAATAGCTTCCACTTTGCCAGGGTCTGGAGCTATTCCTTTCTCAGAGATTATGTGGCCCAGGTAGTGAACTTTGGTCTGCGAAAACTTACACTTTTCGAGCTTCAATTTCAAGCCAGCATTATCCATGCGGCTCAAAACGACGTCTAGCCGAGCCAACATTTCTGCATGGGTCCGTGCGAATACTAAAACATTGTCTAAATAAACGAGGCAATTCGACCATTGTAACCCCGAAAGCAGAACATCCATCAAGCGTTGAAAGGTTGCAGGGGCATTGCAAAGCCCAAAAGGCAGATAGTTGAAGTGATACTGCCCAGACAAGCAGTTGAACGCCATTTTTTCCCGATCCTGGCCAGCAATTGGTATGCTGTAGTATGCCTTTGTTTGATCTAAAGTCGTAAAATATCGCATACCCCTCAAAACATCAAAAATATCATCAATGCGCGGAAGAGGGTATGTATCCTTTTTGATGACATTGTTCAGGCCTCGAAAATCAATGCAGAGGCGAAAGCCGCCGTCCTTCTTTTTAACCAGGACTGTATTTGTGCACCAAGAGGAACTGCTCTTTGAGATTATCCCACTATTTTCCAGCTTTCTGATTTCTTCTTCAATCAAAGCCTTCTCTTTAGGGGCTGTTCGAAAAAGGGGTCTTTTCACTGGCGTGCTACCCTGTGTCTCAATTGAATGTTCGACAAGTGTTGTACGACCCACATCCGCTTTTGTCTTGGCATACAAGTTTGGATATTTAGCAAGCAGATCCAAAAGAAGTTGCTTTTCCATATCTGTAAGGTCAGAACCAGACAAATCTACAGTTTGATTCAACCATTCTTTTATGGGTTTCTCCTTGGCTGACTCATCTAGATTACCATTGTATGCTTCTTTTCTGGTTGCCATGTAACGGACCACGGAACCAATGCATATGTTCGGATACAGTGTGACTTCTGAGTTCAAGGAGTTCATTACTGAAACCCGCAGGTTGTGGTCGATGACTGGACTCACAGTGGCAGCGAAACATATGTGTAGTTTTTCTGCCACATTCTGTTCAGGGGAGAATTGGACCATAGTCTCATTTCTGTAAAGATTTGAAACAGGGACTGAGAATTCATTCACACTTCTTGGGGTAAGAATGCCCCGTTCATTCATGTAAATGCCGCCTCGGTGGCGTAAGGAATGATATTTAACTCCCGTGCAGGGTACAATTTCATTTTCCAATTTCACATATGATTTCTCGTTGTTTATAGCCCACTGTTTGAAGCGAAACAAGAAATTTGACCCCAGTAAAAGGTCCGCAGCACAGTTTTCTTGAATGAGTGCTGTGACTGTTTTGTTGATAGCACCAACTTCAATCGTGAGATAAACTGCACCCAAAACATGAATGCTCATGTTGTTGGCAGCTATAGGGGTCATATTTGTGGGTTCAATTTTAATATCACCCAATCGATCAATGATTCATTTGTCGATTAAGGTAAATGTAGCCCCGCAGTCTACCATAGCATTGGCGGTAACGTTTTTGTTTACCCTAACCATAATATGGGGCATTCTTCGATTTTCGCTGCTCACATGGGTAGCATTATTCACCCATTCCATCAAAGGGGCACTAGGGGCCTGTGGATTTGGCACCATAATGTATTTATTTTGGGTTTCTGGATTCCTCAGGCTGGCCAACTCCAAGAGGGCCTGCCCAAGGGTAGGAGTAACCGGAGGAGCAATTCGATTCCTCGGCTGCTCATACCTTGGCAAGTGCCTGGGTCTTTTAGCACATCGAGAGACCCAGTAGCTAACATAGATAACTCCAACCACAAAAGCTATTAGGACAGCCAAGTTTACCAACATCTGCAAGGGTCCTTTCAGCAAATTATTAAGTCCTTGGGTCATGCTTTGATGTGACCCAACAATTACGTGTTCAAGGGCTTGACCAGCCCCTGAAATGCTATTACCGATGGCTTGTCTGGACCCAGCCAGAAATTCATACACTGTCCCTGAGTGAAGGGACATTTCTGAGGTATAATTGACTAGTCTTTTGACCACAAGTTCCAAATCATGGGTCCGAAACATATAGCTTTTCAGAAACAATAGGCTAGTTGAAACTGCTGCCAACTGACCATGAAATATTGGCGGAGATTTGAAGTTGAATATCGAGAAGTTTCCCTGCCAAATGACTTCTAAGGGTACCTTACTGACCTGAATAGGACCCATTTCTGTTTGCCATGTTTGGTTGATTTTGTAAGGGTGAATTGGCTGATGGTTGCAATCCACCCTTTGGCTAAAGGGTAGGAGATCCACACCTCCTGGGGAAACAAACATCAAGTCGTTTCCCAGTAAGACTGGCATGTATTCATAGCAGGTGCCATTGATTTTATGATTCTTGTAAATTCGAGAGGCATTCACTTGCCTGCAGGGCCAAATTGTTATGGCCTCACCCGTGAACTGGGCAATAATGTTGGTTCATTGGAGGAAAGCCCTTGCTCCTAGAGTAGGGTCTAGATGTAAAAATTGCCATATAAGATCCAAATGGCGTTGGGCCTGTCTACATAGTTCACTCCACACATTTCGAAAACTTTGCATTTCAAAATCAATCATTTTCAATGCCAAATAGTTTAGTTTGGCATTGATGGGGTCAGAATCTGTTAGATCAAATACAGGTGGAGAATTCTGACTCTCCATCTCTACAAGGGTTTGATTAATCTCGATCACAACACCTTGTTTGGTGAGTAGCCCATTTGTGATATTAGGGCAACTTTTGTGAGAAAAATTTGATCTTTTAACAGAAAACGCAGCTTGCAAGTCATTAACGATGATATGATGACCCGTTTGTTTCACAATATAACTGTCTTTGTACTCAAAAGGGCATATAGATTCGAGGGTCGTTTCATTCCAAACAACCACTCCATCTGACGCAACACAGTGGCCTGAACTGGGTTTACAGCCCCCAAGATCACCAAGGGTGCTTAGCAGATTCAAATTATCCCAGGAGGCCACTTACCCTTCCTAAATGATTAAATTCTCAACAGAACTGCAATAATCATTGCAACACCACTTATATTCGACACTAAGGGTATTCGCAGTTGACCAAAAGTTTGGAAGGGTCTCATTCAAAGTTTGGCCCTTGTAAAGTTTTGAATACCAAAAAATATTGCATTCAAAAGGGGTGAGTGTTGGAAGTTTCGTATCATCACCCACAATACCTTGGGAACCGAAAAATCCCCTATTTGTACAAATCGTCCGAGTTCTGATGCTACACTTGAATGCTGAAGATAGCTTAGGGTGCCCACGAGGTACGAAAAGCTTTCCCATAGTTGTCAGGGGTTTCTCACCCACCATGGGTCTAACACACGAAACAGTTTTAGGAATTTCGATTGAGTGACCACTTTGAGAGGTTCCACAAATTTGAAGTGGTGAAACTTTATTTACGCCCATGAAAATGGTGAAAAAAATATACACACATTTTAAAGAAAACATATGGGCGGTGGTGGCCTTTTCAATAGGGGCGTCGGCTCCAGTTCGGACAGTTTCCACGCATTCTTTTCCCCTGGCCACGATTTTCATTGTGGCGGTTTGCACGAGAAAAGAAGAACCGTGGCCCATTTTGTCGACGGCCCTGTTGAGGGCTTCTTGGGCTGGTGGATTGGTTTCCTTGGCCCATGAGGTTTGGGGTGCGATTTCGATGTTTTCTTCTCCGGGCTGTCCGAGCCCGCCTGCACCTTGGGCAGCGGCAATACCGCTGATTGCCGTTACACCCTGTAATGAAGAAAAAGCCCTTTTATGGGGCAGATAACTTTCTTGAGCTTCAAGCCTCTCACCAAGTCTGTCGAAGACAGGGGGCCTGTCGGATCCAGGGCAAACGTCGGTTTGGCCCTTTTTCTGAATTTTATAGTCTTTGGGCAAGGTTGGTTTTTCAGCAGCTACCTGTTCGATCTCGCCCTCGCTTAATAAGCCTTCAGACATGGGCTCATTTGGTTCAGGCGTTGGTGGAATGGACGCTGGCCATGCCCAATTTTCCTTCTCGTCTTTACTCCAGTCGGGGTCGTATGCTAGTGACATGACCGGACCTGTGACAGAACAATGATTTAAAGTGGTCATACCAGGGTCATCACTATCCAAGAGATTGATAGATAACCCATTATTGTGATTCTGACCATACTTTTGGGGGCAATATTTTTCCAAATGCCCTTTGTGTTTACACTTCCTACATTCTATGGTAGGGCACTTATTGTGCTTATGTCCCACTTTTTTACAAAAGCGACATTTTGATTTACACTCAGAGGCCACATGGCCTTCTCGACTACAAATAGAACATGAAGAACTCGTAGGAACTGTAGGGGAGTCAGAGGCTTTCTTGCAAGTATTAGCATAATGCCCCTTTTTCCCACATTTATAGCATGTGATACTGTGATCTGAACACCTCTGTTTTTCATTTTTACCATGATTTCGAAGTTCATCCAAAATTTTGTCAAACTTTTGGCTCAGCTGATCGACCTGATTTTTGAAAGGGTCCTCATGTTGGACCGCTAAAACTGGTTCCCTGACAAACGAGGGATATGACATAGGACAGGAAACTTTAGCTTCGTCCTGCAACATTTGTCGTTCTATGAATACGGCTTCAGAAACCAGGGCACCTAAATCAGGGTACTGTTTGTACTTGATGACACTTTGAATATCACTCAACAGATCCTCACGGAAAATGGGTTCAATCAAATTTTCCCGTAAAGCTAGTTCAAAATTAGGATAGGCGAGCCGGCCCAATTTTTCGAGTTCGTTAAAGAAAGCCATTACTGTTTCAGTTCGTTTTTGTTTTTGATCCCTCAAGATTTGACGATGAAACAGGGTGTCTTGAACAACAGGGAAGGCGTCCAGCAGAGCCCCTTTAAATTGGTTGTACGTCTGAGGAGGATTAGGGGAGTTGGAAATATTTTCGAATCTTACCAAGGTGTCCCCATCCAAGTGGAATTCCAAAAATATAAGCTTGAGGGCATCATCATCAGCTTTGAGCCCCTTTAAAAGCATTTGTTTTTCAAGCTTCTTGGCCCATTCTTCAAAATTTTCAGAGGGCCTACCAGTGAAATGTGGAAAATCACGATTTTTCGTGGACATTTCGCTCCTAAGATGTCCAATTCTTAACTCATTCAGACCCGCTTCAGTAGTGGACACTTTTCATGCAATTTGAGCTTCGAGCTCCCGCAGATGCCCATCCAAAACAGTGGCGAGAGCATCCTAAACTACATGTCCCAATGGGTCTATACTTTGGTCATGATGAGGCATTTTTTTTGTTAAGGGCTTGTTCCCTAGTTTCACGCTCAATGCGTTTAAAGACGTCACACAACATTTCTTTAGTTACAGTATACCAACCTGACTGTTTTGATGAAATTTTTGGAAGAGAAAAAAAGATCTGACCAAGAATTATATAAATTTTTGTTTGGATAAGGCTAAAGAAAAAGTTTCTGGGTTCCCCCTGTTATTAGGTCACCACGTTTATGTCAGGGTTACTGTAATGTTTATGTCAGGGATACTGTAAGGGTTGATGTGTACCTAAGCAAGTTGGGTTTTTGACTTTACTAATTTACAACTTACAACCTTCGTACAAATGTTGGTTCGACACGAAATGTAAAACCGGTGCAAAAATGCAAACGTAAAACGGGCGCGAAAATGCGTAAACGAAATAACGGTCCAGTCGCGGGATGATTCTCGTAAAGCAAAATTACTGACAGAATCCGGCACGGGATTCAACTGCTGAGGTCGACGCAAAAACCAAAGATTCTCGTAAGGAAAAATAACCGATGGAATCGGGCGCGGGATCCAACTATTCAGGTTGATGCGAAAAACCAAGACTGGTCATCCTTCCAAAAACAGGGGTCTTCTTCTTCGTCTCAGACCCACTTGACCCACATTTCAGACATGAAAAACACCCACAGTGGTCGGCGTGGACCATACTTGAGTTACTGTAGGTTCTGAAATCTACAGGGCGCCACAATTAGCCCTATTATGCAAGTGTCCGTAATTAGTGTTTTGAGATGTCGCCACTGTTTCCGTTGAAGTGTGCATAATTACGCGAGAGTTCCTAATTAGTGTTTTTGAGTTGTCGCCACCATTTCCGTTGAAGTGTGCATAATTACAATAAAAAGTGCTCGAGTGCATAAAACTCGTAATTCTAACGAACAAAAAATAGCTGTACAAAAACAGGTTTTAACGTGAATTTTTTGGAGGAAAAACATGGTAGAATTTGCAGAAAATATACAGTACATAATTTTTCATAACTTTACATTTTTGTCACTCCTCGTGACAATCATTCATGCAATGACTCTGGATGTTTTTGCTCGTAAATTTCTTGCACATGATTTATTCCTTTCCTGACTGTATCATATGCCATCAGGCTTACTATTCTCCACTTATTCTGAAATCCGTGCAGCGATCCTATCAAATTAAGTTCAACAGGAAAAAATTAGTAAGCTTATTACTCTAGTCATTGAAGAAAATTTTCATGTGTTGGAATGATCAGACAAGTTGATTACTTTCTTCAATGATCTGATAAGTGGACAAAATTTCTCCAGTAGCCATACTAAGTCTGCTTAAAAGTTGGTTTTTCCTCCACCAGTCTTTTGATACATAAAAATTGCAGGAAAAATGTGAAACACAGGACTATATATGGTATGCTTGTAGACCTTCATTGAGCAACCTGCATATCGATTGAGGTTTAAAAATACTGTACTCACTGTATTTACTGTTGCCGTGTGAATTTTGATGAATTTCATGCAGTATGTTTGATCAAAATTCAACAGATATTGTGAATTTGTTGTATATGTAAAGAGGTCGACTCTCTCAGAAATGTGTTGTAAGAGTTATTCTTCTCATACGATGCTTGCAAATGGAAGATGTGATCTGATTTGAAAATCCTTTACACCATGACCAGGAATTTTTTTTACTCAAGAATTTCTGACGATAATCTCATAGTACATGACGTGTACATACTATGTGATACGATTTTGTGAAATCCTGTCATTTCACCAGTCAGAATTTCTAGTTTTTTTAGAAGTTAATATTGTCAAAAACTGCGAAATTTTCGGAATATTTCGAGAAAATTTTCGAATTTTCAGTCGTAAAATATGAAAATTTTGAATCTTTTGTGATAAATTTCGAATTTCTAGTCAAAAAATATGAATTATTCAACATTATCCTCTAAGATTTTCAAGAATTTTGGTCAAAAAAGAGGAATTTTCGATATTTTGATTGAAAAAATCTGAAGATTTATAGTCTGTTTTTTATAAAATGCTTCCGAATTGAAAAGTGGCACAAATCAGTATCCTCGTCAAAATCGCTTACATAGAGCTCTTACTGTAAAATTTTAACTCGAAGTGTTGAAGGTTAGTTCAGTATTGTAACGTACATGCTAACGCAGTACTGTAAATATATACTGTACACTATGTGATATTCATTTATTAAATATAATTTCATTTATTAATCTATCGTCCCAAGGATGTCTGGGATTCACACCCAAACATTCCTGTAAATTCATGTGAAGTACTTTATTTTGATCATCCCCACACCCCAGTAGCCGCTATTGACCCAATTAAGAGGCCCCAATTAATTTGCACATCAGCAGCTGGTCCCCTAGCATCTACACTAAAGTACACATTCCACGGCTACATTAATTTCTCATAAAAGTTGTAAACAACACCTGCACATAGTAAAAAGTAAAAGCACCGCCAGACATTAGTCTCAAGTGGAACGGTAGCAATGGTCCCACAAAACATGTATACACAGAAGAAATAGATACAGAAACAGGCACAGAAGCACAGAGGCGTGGCTAAGCCCACCGTAGGAAGTAAGCATAAGGAAAGCACGAAAAGCATACAGTGCCAGGAAAGCGTTGGAACGCGTGACCAAACTAGCAAGATGAAAGAAGCAAGAAGCAGCAATTGGCGGAAAAAGATTGTCAAAAACCAGACCTCCTGCAACACCAAGGGAGTGGCCACAGAAGCCCTATTTAAAGAGAAGCAAAGCATGATTCCATCAGATTGGTGATTTTTCAGCGTTTTATTTGCAAGCATCTTTTTATTTAAAAAGCGAGAGTTTAGAAGCGAGAAAGCGAGTTTATTTGCAAGTGTTTGTTTTTGTGTATTGTTGATGAGCAAGCGATCGTCGATTTCCTATTTAATTTATCATTGCCGTATCCATTATCAGCCCCCATTTGTCCACCGTCCCACGGTTCTTTGGATCAAGTAAAGTATCATTAAGAACTGGTCGTTACAGTATGCTCACAAATTTCCATTGCTCTATATTCTTTGTCAGAAAATCGTAAAAATCTGAAATACTACTTGCTTTAGACATTCATAATTTGGAGGCATCACAAGAGAAACAGACTACAGAGATCTTCCTCAAATTTCATATTTCGGTTGATAAATGTGAGATTTTTCGAATTTTTCAGGGAAAATTTGAAGTTTTTTTTATTTTTGAAATTTTTCTTCAATATTTCCGAATTTATAGTCCAAAATTTGATAGTTAATGTTAGTTGAGAAGCATATCCCCAATACAACGAAACGCACAACAGTGGAACTCAAAATAGCGAGACTCAAAACGGCGTTTCTCAAAACAGTGAAATCTCAAAACAGCGATTCTGAAAAGATGAAAGTCTCAAAACAGCGAAACTCAATACAGCGAATAGTGAAAAGTTATATGCGTTAGAGTAAACGGACACATCATTTTTATAATAAATATCAAAATTAGGTATATTATCGTTTTTGCTATTCGAGATTTTTTGTTGCAATTGACCATCCAAGTTTCACATGCTTTTGTACTGTAGTTATGGTAGGTATGTACAAACGGACCATTCAAAAATCACAAAAGAATATCTGTCATAAAAACATTTTTGCAAAATGTTTGAGAGAAAACAAAAACAAAAAATTATCATAAGAATTCGCGATTAAAATAATGAAAAAATAAAACAAAATGAAATATTGGCAAATAAAATGAAATGAATAAAATAAGCAGTTAAGGCAAAACAAAAAACAAATAATAGGGGAACGAAAAGTAAAATAATGTAATAAAAAGTAGGTAAAAAAAGAATAAAAGTACACAACCTGAAAAACAATAGGAAGAATATAAAAGAGAATAAGTTAATAAAGAAAAGAAGGAACAAAAAACATGCATTAGATGAGTTAATAATTAACAAGCCAGAATAAAAAGCTGTAATGTCATGAAAAGACGTGCTATAGAGTAATAATATCAGAAATCTTGCCATCCGTGCCAAAATGTGTGACCACCAACATCCACCTGATCGAAATGGAGGACCAAATAGGCCATTCGCTAAAACGTCTGCCCTACCCAATCTCCATTTCTCTATTCTAAAGGTAAGTCCTTTGAAAATTCGCTGTTTCAAGAATCACTCTTTAGAGACTTCGCCGTTTTGAGTAATCGCTGTTTTGAGAATCGCTGTATTGAGTCTCGCTATTTTGAGTTTCGCTGAATAGTTAGGGGTGAAAACAGTTGAGAACCGATTTCGTTGTGAGATATCCCGCATGAAAAGCTAACATCGATTTCCAAGACGGCATTAGCCGAAACAAAGACCGCAGCAGAAGGTAAAATGTTGGCGAGCACGAGCTCCGGCCTAGACGAAATCGACTTAGTCTGTTTATCTTGAAACGCTTCTACATAATGAAAGTGTAATGCAAGTGGCGTTTCAGTTTTTCGCGATTTTTTGATAAACGATATATCATATAGGTCTGAAAATTTCTGAGCGTACAACTGACCTCGTCTGAAACAATTTTTCGAGTGAAAAATTTTATGGTAGAAGCTCTATGCAAACGATTTTGACGACAGTACTAATTTGTGTCACTTTTCTATTTGGCAGCATTTTTTAAGAAACAGACCATGGCATCTCGAAGTATCAGGTGGTTGATCTGTACAATGAAATCACTAATCGGACAATCGATGGATATAAAATCAAATGCGGATTTACTTCGTCACTATCAAATAATCTCCCAAAATCGAGATTTTCACGATATGCCTTCAGAGAGGCCAATCCCGATCCTTCTTACCTAATTTTTTTCACTTGGATAAATAATAAATAATCTAATAAATAAATAAAATAATAACAAAGTAATTTCCCAAAATTCTAGACCAACTCAATACACGAAAAAGTTAGCTATACAGGAGGTGGATACAAAGGTTTTTTTCTCCCTGACCCATGATGAATAGCGGTTTTTTTAGCAACTGTCATTCTATAGGCTTTATCTTCTGGCTGAATCGGGGTGACTAATGACCACTGCGTATATAACATTGAAAGACACTAAATAATGATACCTTTTTTTTGCTTGTGAACGGTGGTAGCCCAGGGTGAAGGGTACTGATAGTCTACTCCTAAGGAACCTGATAAGGTAACAGAATACATAAGCATCAGTTAGGTATCACATAAGTTATCACATACCTTATCAGTGTCTTATCTGATACTAGCGGTCAGATGATCTAAATATTATGTACTGGTAATGTGAGACATAAAGTGGTCATAGATAAGAACTGATAAGACTTGAATTTCATAGCTGTGTTTCTTTTTTCATTATTTATAGATAGTTATGCTGAAATATACACAATAAGTTTGATTTGACATTTGTAACAATCCTCCAAGGGTCAAATAATGTAATGTGAAAATTTAGATTTCACACACATTGTCATCTTAACTCATGGATAAAGTCACGTAACACCTAAGCCTAGTTACGGTAACATGAGCGGTACTGATGGGGCATGCATAAGGTCACGTTGTTCATAAGCACTGCTAGAGTAATATATAATTGGTACTGGTAGAAACAGATAAGGTCAGATACCCCATAGGAATGTATAAAGTAATTTTGAGAAATTTAATATTGTGACTGGTCGAGTAGGACATAAAGTGGTCAAATACTACATAGAATTCGTAAGGTCCAAATTTAATCTAATAACGGACTTTGACATCAACTAATACTGTTTACTAGATCAGGTATGAACATGAAAATCAAAGTTTAAATGATCAGTAAAATAGATGATGGTGGACAACATGTTATTGATTACATATGCACGAATTTGGGTACCATGTTAGAATTGATAATGTATAAATACAAGGTTGAGAGGAACCCTGGCGAAAAATAGAAACAATAGCTCAATGATTCATTCATGGGAATAGAAAAGAATATGCCAAATATCATAATTTTCAAGATTATGCACGTATATATGTGGCGATTTTCTGTAGACGACGAACATGGTATTGCCTTCGTGCAAGTTGGAACAGGTTAATACAGTAAATGAAAGGTATCATATTGATTTTGGAAATACGCAGAGCACTGAGCAGAGTAGGGTTTTTTTGCACAGCAACCGAATTTCGGGCTGTGCAGTGTGCAGCCAAATTTTTTGTGTCAAGTTGAACAGTGCAACATGGAGCCTGACTGTCCTTTTGATTAGGTTGTAGGGTTTCCTGCCCGGCGATGCATGTTTAAGCGTTGTAGAACGGAAAATTACCCCGCGCTTGACGCCGGTTTTCAATTTATTCAATTTTTATATTATTCTAGTGCGAGATTAAAAAACGCCATTCTTCCTAATTCTTATAGCTTTTAACTATCAACATATTATGGATTGATGTTCGATCTTGTAATTGAATTTGACGGAAGCCTAGATTTTTTCAGTTATTTAACCCAAAATCTTTTTGCCATCCTTAAAGAATTTTGACTTTTGTGCGATTAAAACATTTTGAATCTGAGAGAATAGTAAAAATCCTTATTGGTTAACGAATCTAAAGCCGTTTGCTTGCCTAGTTTTTGAAATTAATCCGCTGGAAAATTTAGCCTTCGCTGTCTGTCTTGGAAATAAACGTTGGAAAAATTCATTTTCCAGCATACCTGTAAGCATACATGCACAGCATAGAAATTCTGCTGGGGGTCAGCCAGGACGGGGGGGGGGGGGTGGAATACAATTTTTTTCATTCTTGATAATGAAAAGAAAAGTCTTAGAAAGGTTTTTAACATCCAAACAGCATTTTCTCACAACTATATTAGTCAGATATATTAAATAATTTGCTTAGACAGCAATTTTTAGTTTTAATTTTACTCTTTTGGAATCAAGTATGCTTTGTTTAGAAAAATTGTTAAACTAAAGGATCATTTCCATTTTTATGACAACTTTCTCTTCTCTCTTGATCATTTTTCTTCGTCAACTTCTCAATCATTGCTTGGGGAGTCAAATCTGCTGGGGTCAGCAAGAATCTGCTGGGGGTCAACCCCCCACGTGCATTTATGGCTGTAAGACCTCCGATTAGTGTGGGGGGGGGGGGGATTAATCCAAAATTTGGGGGGAGAGCGTCGGAAAAAGCCGATATTTTTCCCAAAAAGGCCAAAAAACAACACTTTTTTGCAAATTTTTTTAATTTTTTCCCAAACTGGGGGGGGGGTGGTTGGGTTATGTTGGGTATATGGTTGGCCAAGTTGGGGGGGGGGGTCCCCCCAACTCCCCCAAGTACAGGTATGTTTTCCAGCATTCTAGAATCTCAAGATTCACAACAAATTTTTCGGCGCTAGGCGCCATCGCTGAACAAGCTGTTCTTTTCACATTAACCTTCTCCTTTACTCTCCAAAACTCAGAAAGAAAAAAGCTTTTAAAAAGATCCAATATTCATCGCAGAGAACTCAAATGATTGAGGTAGGACGTAATTTTCTTTGATATTTTTGAGAAGTTATGTTAGAATTTGATCAAAAATGGCTAAATAATGTGTCTGTGTGCATATTTTGTCAAAATAACGATACTTTTTGGGCATAGTTAGAGGTCCGACCAGTTAGGCGTGGGGGTCGAAAAAAGTCGAAATTTTTACCAAAAAAGGCACTTTTTTGCCAACTTTTTCAAGCCTGGGGGTTGGGTAAAGGGTTGGTCAAGTTGGGGGGGGGGGGGTTCACCAACCCCCCCCCCCAATTACAGGTATGTTTTTAGGCAAAAGTCGGTGGAAGGAAGAGTGCTTTTGAAAAATATGAAGTCGAAAGTTGCATAAATTTTCGGTTGAAAAATTATG
Source organism: Romanomermis culicivorax (assembly GCA_963922205.1). Classification (NCBI taxonomy): domain Eukaryota; kingdom Metazoa; phylum Nematoda; class Enoplea; order Mermithida; family Mermithidae; genus Romanomermis; species Romanomermis culicivorax. The sequence goes on from CAWUHX010000036.1 coordinate 1,107,836, forward strand.
CTAACAATATAAACTTGCAATTTAAATCAAATATCCAAAATAACAATTTCAGTTCAAATCCCACTGTATAAACAGAAAGTTTAGAATTTCCATTCATCATACGTTTAATAGATCCGACCAGGGGCCGATTCGTTTGCACTTGGAATTCCAAGTTCCAAGTCTCCAAGTTTCCAAGACTTGGAAGTTCCGAGTTTCCAAGTTTCGATTCGTTTGCACAAATAAATTTTCCAAGTAATTTTATTTATTTGACTTGGAAAATCGTTGCATTTTTTCCAAGTCTCCAAGTTTGTTTTCCAAGTTTCCAAGTTTTGATTCATTTGCTGTTTCCAAGTACTTGGAATTTCCAAGTCGAGTAAATTTGGTTTTCCAAGTCCAAAGTTCATTTATGTTATATAACAATGTAACTTCTCAATCGATTAAATTATGCCCATTATGTGCTCTTGTTATTCTGCATGTGTTGAATTATATTTTTTATAAATTCGTTAATCATTTTCAGTTTGATATCTTACTTGTAATGTCTTGCAACAAGAAAAAATCTCTTACAAATGATGAGATACGCGAGAAAGTGGCATTTTTGAAAGCCATGGAGAAAAGACGAGATGTCATATTTGGAGCTTTTTCGCCATCCTTGACAAACAAAGACAAGGAAGAAGCGTGGAAAGAAGTTCAAAAAGACACTTTGTCAGAAGGTTTCACGAAATATTCATCGAAACCATGGTCGAAATTGAGGGATGAATGCTGGCAAGATTTACGAAAAGCCACTCTTCGAAAATACGACAAAAATCAGCAATCCGGATCCGGTGGCGAGTCGTACACTGAAGTAAATAATTTCTAATATGTAGAAAATTGATTAAATTGATTAGTGGATTATTTTGTTCTGAAAGTCTGTGTCTTGGCTAGTTAAGGAGATACTAAATTCATTTGGGGGGAATTATCACTTTGATCCAATATAATATTTTTCTAGGTAGATGCACTGGTATTATCGATCCTTGGCAAAGAATCTGTTGTTCTGCGAGGGATCGGTTCGGCCGAAAGTGGCGAACAAGAACCAGATCAGCTTGATGTTGATGATACAACGATAAATGGTGACGGTGACGATCAAGAGGAAATTGATAAAGAAGCTAAAAAGGTCGGTAACAAATAGTCCACTTTTTATTTATGCTAGATTTCGCTTAAAACATTCTAAATATAAACTAACATGCAAAATTTTGTTCACTGTGCAAGAAAGTTTGTAGCTTTAGAAATAATTCGGTAAATATGACATAGAGCACTTGGAAATAAGCAGAAAAATGGTTCCAATAATTATCCATTATCTACAACTATTAAGTTTTACAGGTACAATCGATTCTTCAAGGTCGCATCACTCCCCTGTCGACAATTCCAAAACCTAAGCGCCGACGAATTGAGGAGTATGAAGTAAACGAGCTACAAATTTTGAAGCAAACTCTGCTGGCACAACAAATAGAAAACGAGAAGCTTCGAAGTATTGAAATTCGCCAGAACATCAGTGGTTTAGCGGCCAAAGAGAAGAAAGATTTGGCTATTGCGATGTATTTTGAGCAGAAATGTAAAGCAGGAATATCCAACAGCGATGAAATTCCGTTGTATTACCAAATGTAAAAAGTGTCGTTGACTGTTGGATTATGTTTTTAATTAAACCTGATGAAAATTTTGTAATTTGTGGTTTTTTATTCATCAAAACATAATTTTACAGCAAGTTTACACGTTACCACGAAAATTTCTGACCATGAAGTTCAGCCTCTGTCGTCCGCTATTTGTGGGGCTCTCATCATTTTCGTCGCTCTCGTCATTTTCAGGGAACTCGACGTCAGTTTCTTCAAAGTCGTCTTCACTGTTTTCAGCAGTGTCGAGGATAAAGTTGTGGAGGGCGAAACAACATTTGATTACGTTGCTGGCGAAAATCACTTCTTTGACGCGCAATCTTTCTTTTAGACATTGCCATCTATTCTTCAATACGCCGAAAGCGCATTCAATTATTCGTCGAGTTCTAGCGTGTGCTCTAGAAATAAAATATTACTTCAATTTATATGACTCTAGATATATTGAAAGCAATACACAAATTCACCGAAAGAAATCGGACAAATCATCGGGAGCTGACGGTTGCATCGGTATTAACCAATCAAGGGCTGGATATATTGAATCTCCCAAAAGTACTGCGTTAGGAAATGGACGATACTGTTCAACTTCGAATCGTTTGAACAAACTGCTTTTCCTCAACATGCGTGCATCACTCACAGAGCCTGGCCAATTAGCTGACACAAACTGGAATCGCATTTTAGAATCACAAACTGCAGTGACATTTATCGTATGATTGCCATGGCGATCGACAAAATCGCGTTCTTTTTCTTTGGGAGCTTTAATGCCGATTAAAGTTCCGTCAATAGCGCCACAAACAAACGGCATGCCAATGTTTTTCATTTTGAAAAACTCACTGCACAATTTCTGACAATAATCCGCAGTTTCAGGAAACTTTACAATACTGTGAAACAACTTTGTGACAATTATCCCAACAAATTCATGGAAAATGTGGCATACAGTCGCTTTAGAAATTCCTTAAAAAAGACGACTAGGTGAAGAACTGTGAAAAAAGAATGTTTGGTGAAAAATAAATAAAATGGCATTGGCAATAGTTTATAAATTACCATGAGAATCAGCGATGACGTAGTAAAAGGCACTTGATGCCAGGCATTGAAGACCAAGTAAAATTTTCTGATCAATCGTGATATTACTGTTTCTATTTCCCTTTACTTCATAATAGGGCGACATTTTTTGTATCAATAATCTGGCTTGCTCATGTGAAGCACGATATCTCTCTTTGAAGGGTTGTGGAGGCAGATAAAAGTTGATACGTTTTGAGTAATGTCGAACAAGATCAAGATCATCTTCATTGTCGGTTTCGAAAGTCTCATTCATTTTCTAGAATATGAAGTAAATAAAATGACATGCACTAAAATGACCAAACAATACACTTGGAAAAAAATTTCCAACTGAATTTTGACAAGGTAGAAAATGTCTAAATTTCCAAGTCTTTTTTCCAAGTCCAAGATTTCCAAGTCAAAAAATTCGAAGCAAATGAATGGAAACTTGGAAAACCCACAAAATACTAGGAAAACCACTTGGAAATTCCAAGTCTTGGAACTTGGAAATTTTGGGAGCAAATGAATCAAAACTTGGAAAAATGTGGTTTTCCAAGACTTGGGACTTGGAAATTCCAAGTCTTGGAAATTGGAAAACTTAAGAGCAAACAAATTGAAACTTGGAAAATTTCAATTTTTTCCAAGACTTGGGACTTGGAACTTGGGATTCCAAGTGCAAACGAATCGGCCCCAGTTGGGGGAGGGTAAACCCAAAATTTTGGGGTGGAGGTCCCAACATTCCTTAAATTTTGGGGAAGGGGATCAAAAAACCGCAATAAAGTAAAAAAAAATTAAAAATTTTCGCCAAAAAACCACTTTTTTCAACTTTGTCTGACTTTGGAGTGAGGTGGTTATATGGGGCTACCACGTTGGGGGTGGGGGTTCGATCAAGTTGGGTTGGGGCATACCTGTGATTGGGGGGTTGAGGGGGGTACCCCCCAGCTTGGTCGAGCCCTGTACACAAATGTTAAAACCCCACCTCCAACTTGGTCAATCCTATACCTAACCCCCAAAACTAGGAAAAAATTAGAAAAAAGTGGCTTTTTGGAGAAATTTTCGAAATTTTGTCGGTTTTTTGAGTCTTTTCAATCCCCCTCCCCAAATTTTTCGGTTTACCCCCATCCCCCCCGACTGATCAAACCTCTTATAGGTAGAGTTGGGGGTTCCCTCCCCCAATTACAGGCATGCTATCAATCATTGAAAATATATAAGTTTGCTACAATATTATTAGTATGCTATTTTGATGACATTTTGCTCACATTCAGCCTGAATAAGGACAGTTAATATTATGCTCATTGGCTCAGCATGAACCATTGGAAAAATTTTGCATTCTAGACCCTAAAATATTTAAAAAACAAAGTGATTTAGCTTTTGAATACCCCAAAAACTTGTGCCAATGGGTAAAAATGCTAAAAAAATTGTGCTATTCTAAATTTCATTTAGATACTATGTTTTGGCATTAAATGCCTTGGCTAAGACCTGAAAATTTTCTGAGTGTCATCCATCAGTCGAATTCCCAAGCAATTTAGGTATTTTTGATTAAGTTTTTCAGTACTTTTTATTAATACTAATTTTGATATTCTGACCTAAAACTAACATATTGGTTTTTCTGCATTTTTTTGTGAATTATATACTGACTGCAGAAGCATGAGAATATTTAAATAAACTTGAAAAAGCATAATAAAGCATTATGTGATATTTTTGAGCAAAAGACAAACAGAATGTGGCAGGGTGGGTATTAATTTGGCTATTTCTGCATACAGCTATTGCTCGGTTTTCTGTGATCCAGAATTATTCTGAAATGCTGAGTTGCTGTATGACATGCCTTGCTGGTACAGAATTTTTCTGGTTGATATATTTTTTCTGAACTTTTTGAGTAGCAGGATTACTTGTGCAGAAGGTCTTTGTGATAAAAGTTAATTCCATATTCTTGTTTTTCAGGTTTATTATATTCACGTTGTTTGTATTTCAGATTTTATCACAAGCTCATGACAAATCAGATATCGTATAAAATACAAAGCAAGGTCTGCATCATTTCCGATAGAGAGCTGGGAACAAATAGGTAATAAGTCGAAAATAAATAGTCTCTGTTTTTGGTCCATAGGTATGGTCATAAAGTACTTGAATCGACCTCAAAAACTGCTGAGAAGGCAGGAAAAAAGAAAGCAGGGGAGGCTGTGCAACTGCAAAAGTTCTTGCTAGTTGAAATTTATCAGTCCAGTTATTTTATTGATTGCATATTTTCAGTTCAAGTTTGATTCAGTTGCTTGGATCAAATTTATTAAAATCGAATTTTTGTATCTGACGTTTTACTAATTTTTTATTGTTAGGAGACTGGAACATCAGCAGATTTTCCGAGCCTGGTAATAAGTGTGTGTGGAAAAAGAAAACCATATTGCTCCTTTAGTATTCTGTTATTAGGGGAGTGCATTCTTAATCAGATCAGGTTTTTTAATTGTTTACAAGTAAGCTTCTGACACTTGGAACTGATGAAAATTGTGATGATCAAGATAACACATATACCATAATTTAGAAGTAAGTGTTGATATAATTTAAATTTTTTTTTCAGGCAACTTGATACTGAATGTAATTCAGAATCGTAAAAGACAATTACGTTTTCTGTGATGAAATAGAGGTATTTTCAAATTGTGTTCATGTCTGTAATTTTGTGACTTTTTGATTGATTTTATATTTCAGTTGGCCGACGATTGTATGAAGAATCCAAGGCTCCATACGAAATCGTGGAAGTTCGGAAATGTAAAAGCCAGGTGATAACCTTTTTAGCCATTTACTTATTCATGTTATTTATAATCATTGTTTTTTATTATGTAAAATAATGGTATTTTTTGTTATTATTAAGAATAAATTTGGGCATCACATTGTCTTTGTATAGTAAGACACATGGTATGAGAAGGTATTTAAGGTACAACATGAGGTTGAGATAAGCATAGGTAACATACCACATAAGTCATTTCGTACTGACAAGGCAGGCATAAGGTAATACATATGGTACCCAGGACCCCATTCTGTACTCGTCTGTACCAATAAGGTAATGCATATGGTCATAGTCGCAAGGAGTAAGGTCACTTATAAGCATTCATAAGAACTGGTAAAGTAAAAGATAAGCATTGATAAAATAATACATAAAGTTTGTGTATACCATTATCTGTACCTTATCTAGTATGTGACAGGTATCTTACCTATTCTTATCAATACCTTTTACCCTGGGAGATGCTTCACCAACTTTTTATGCATTGATCCGCTTGTTGCATTTTAATTGGTATCAGCCATTCGTACGCACAGATGTTGGTTATGTGCTCACAGCTACAGATAACCCTTTTTCATAGAGAAACGGTTCAGTCCAAACAGCCACATTGCCGTTCATATAGAAAAACATTCATTCAGTCCGAAAAGCCGTTCAATCAAAAAAGCCCGTTTAGTCCTCCTAAGGCCCTGCTATACTTCGACGGCCGGCGCCGGACGACGACAGACGGCGTCGGATGAAATATTTTTAAACCGGCGCGGGCCGGCGAAGGCCACCGGTAGCAAATTTTTGCTGCTATACTTCATCCGGTGCCGGCTGTGAGATACCTACTGCAAACCTTGTACGAAAAAATTATGAAACACCAAGATGCTTTTTTTGCACCATAATTCATATGTTATAACATATGCGACGGCTAGCGACCGGTTCAGAAATTTCGATTGAATCGAAATTGACAACCGGGGCCGGCCGTCATCAAAAAGACGAAGTATAGCAGCTCCAAACCGGCGGCGGCCCGTGCCGGCTATGAGCTGCCATACTTTTAACAGTGACGGCCGGCGCCGGCCGTCGAAGTCAGGGCCTTTAGTATGCTGAAAAATTAGTACATCGTACAGAACATTCCACCGGAATACTAGCAGGATTAACGGGTTGGCCCTGATTATCCGATGCAGACCAACAGTGACTATCATGATCAATAGTATGTCATTATCATCATTTCTAAAGCCACGTACATCAATACATTTCTGCAGGTATATCATGACTATCAATTACTGTCAAAAATTGACGATATCAGCCAGTGGTGTTTTTTTGTGCCAAGCCAACCAACATCACTGTTTTTTTTTCCACGAACTTTTTTCCACAAATGTGGAAAGGGGTCAAATTTTTTTTCCACATGTGGAAAAATTTGGCTAAAAAATGCTCACAGACGCTTTATCGCACTGTTTTGAGCTTTTTCAAGCCTTCCGGTGTTTTTAGAGAAGTTAATTCAATAAAATTCAAGAAAAAATTGAAATGTTCGACTTAAAAGCCTAATCTACAAGCATTGTTGAACAAATTTTCTAGCAAACTATCCAAGAGCATAATTGACTTGAATTACACAAGAAATCAATGGTCAAGTCCTCTATGATGACAAGCGAAAGCCCAAAGGAGATGGTAATCTTTCCAGCGCGAAGCGCCGGAAAATTTTCAGGGTATATTGACATTCTGGGATGCTGGAAAATCAATTTTCCGAACATTTATTTCAAGAATTAGATTCCAATTTTGTGTTCAAGAGTCGTAATTTCTAGAATTTTAATTGAAAATTTTTAAAATCTGTAATTTATTTGTAAACTCTCATGAACTTGGTCGAAAATATATGAGTAAGAAGAGTATAAATTTCCGAAAGATATTTCCATGAAGCTTTTGAATTGATTTTTTGTTAACAAAGAAATAATCGCATCATAAAGCATAGAGACTTGACGTAATTGATTTTTCTCAAAAGGAAAAAATGCGAATCTTTATTAAATATTACGATAAAATGTTGAAGATTATCAATTAAAACATGAGATACTACGTTTAAGATGATGAAAACTATTATAGATTAAGTGATGAATGAAGGTAGACATGATAAAAGCCACGCCTGAGCTACTTGAATAATGATGATTATTAAAGCTATAACCTTCGCGCATACCTGTAGTTGGGGGGGTGGGGGTTGGGGGGGGACCCCCCCCAACTCGGCCAACCCTGTACCCAAAATCATTTCCCCCCAACCCCCCCCCCCAGTTGGGAAAAAATTGAAAAAATTTGCCAAAAAGTGTATGTTTTTTGGCCTTTTTTGGGAAAAATTTCGACTTTTTCCTACCCCCCCAAAATTTCGGATTTACCCCCCCCCCCCCCAACTGGTCGGAGGTCTTACAGGTATGCCTTCGCGCCGGAAAATTTTGAGATTTGGACCTCCTAAAATGCACCAAAATGCATCTTTTCAATATGAAAACCCCAAATTTTTCTTCCACATTTGTGGAAAGACCTCAAAAATTTTTTCCACATTCCAGATTTTTTTCCACATTATAGTGCAAATGTGGAAAAAAACAGTGACCAACATCACTGTTTTTTTCCTCGAAAATTTTTTCCACGTGACAACCGGACTCAAAATTTTCTTCCTCATTTTCTAAAAATTTTCCGCATTTTTAAAAACGTTTATAATGTGGCAACGAATGCTTTTTTATGCATTTTAGGAGCATACATAAGCATTTTAATGTATTAGGAGTCAGAACATACCTGTAATTCATACCTGTATATACTTGGCGGGGGGGAGGCTGGGGTGCGGGACCCCCCAACTTGGCAAACCATATAGCCAACCGCCCCTCCCAGTTTAGAAAAAATTAAAAAAAATTAACAAAAAAGTGTAAGGTAAAGTGGAGTGACGTTGATCAAAAAAGGGGTATATCCACTTTGACATGCTGTATTGTCTTCAAAAATAATTTTTGTTGGGTGATCTGAGTATATTTGGAAAGATCAATCATTTTCTAATGAAACTGCACTAATATTTTTCTGTTTCGGCTGGATTTTATAGAAAATTTCAACTTTCAAGAACCCTCACTTTGCGATCAGAGTAACCCACCCTGTGTGTGACTTTGATCGCCATAGTAACGTGATATCAAAGGTCCGTTTTTTGATACCTTTTTGTGATTCCTTAGAAAATAAAACAAATTGGTAAGAAACGGTCTTGACACGAGGTTATACAACCATTGATAGCTGACTGACTAATCAAATTATGAGAGCAAAAACATAATTTTTTTCATGAAGAAAAAATTTATTTATGCAACCATTTTTGTGCGACAAATATGTGGGTTACTTTGATCAACAACACGAAATCATTAATTAAGATCTTTGGTAATGAGTAGAATCATAGGCTAACGTATTTGCACAACAATAATACTTGAAAATCAAATAAATCCATCATTTTTCGATGGATATATATCAAGCTTTTTAAAATTTGCGTGTTGGAGTGGGTGACTTTGATCAACATGCAAACAAACAAACAAAAAAACAAACAACGAACAAACAAAAAACATTGATCAACAAAAACAAATATAAGGCCTTAGAACAAATATAAGGTGATGGTAAATCACTAAATCGACATTTTCTATAGTATCTAGATGCAGAAAGGTTTTCTTTAAATGAAAGTGCATCGAAGCTTCGAAATTGAACAAATCTTTCACTGAATGAGTAGATATTCAAGGAACGATATTATCATGCCTTTAGAACTTTATTTATGTCAATCGAGTGCCTTTAGGGTATAAAAAACAACAAGATTATTGGAATAATAGAAAAAGAATGTATACCAATTTAATCTTCTCTTCTAGTAAGGCAAATTTGGCGGACAAAATCAACTTCGTCATCAAAATCGTTCACCAAGCAATTTCCGCAAATCCATCCATCACACTCATCACATTTAGCCCAGTCGGCCTTAAACTTTTTCTTGTAATTCAACCACGCAATAAAACAAATTCGACACTTCATGGCCTTACATGTAACGGAGCTCCGAGGTCTGGGGTGGGGGGGGGGGGTTGAAGCACTTTTTCTGGGCCGGGGGTCAGTAATTCCCAAAATTTTGGGCGGAGGGGTCCCTGAAGGAAAAAAATCGATTTTTCCCATGAAAAATGTCCGAAAAAACGGTTTAAAAAGTAGTAATCTTTGTCTAAAAAATGATAAAATATGTACTTATGGCGCGCAGCGCCGAGAAAATTGACGTTTTTGACCATTTTTTGTTCAAAAATTGACATTTTTCAGCATTTTTCCAACTAAAACTATGGGGTCCCTAGGGCTACCATATGGCTAGCCCTAGGATTGGAAAATCCTGGGGGGGGGGGTCGCCCAATGGCTAGCCATATGGTCGACGATTTCTGGGGGGGGGGTTCCCATAGCACTCCCCCCCAATTACATGTATGTTTATGGCACTTGATGCCTTTTTCGTTTTCTTGGCTTCTTTCAGCGCCTCCAGCTGCTCCATAATTTCAGGAGCTGTTAATGATTAACCAAAAGCATGATTGAGCCGCTTGTTTGATTTTTTAGGGTCGCTTTTTTTGCATGAATTGTTTTGAAGAAATCGATGACACTTTTCGCCATTTGTTTTGCTGGACATAGACTGGCTGCTCTCCGACCTGAAACCATTGAATGCGTACATAAAATATGAAAATACCAGAGTTAAATTCATATATGTAACAAAGCCCCAAGGTCTGGGGGTCTGATGACTTTTTTAGGCCGCAGGTCAGTAATTCCTAGAATTTTGGGGAAGGGGTCTCTTGAAAAAAAATAAATTTTTCACGAAAAATAGTTTAAAAAATTGTAATTTTTTTCTAAAAAGACCGAAAAATGTATTCGTGGTGTGAAGGATCCAGAAAATTCACGTTTTTGATCATTTTTTGTTCAAAAATTGGCATTTTCCACCAGAAAATTAATATTTTTCAGTATTTTAACGATGAAAAGTATGGGGGTTCCTATGGCTACCATATGGCTAGCCATAGGATTGGAAAACCCTGGGGGGGGGGGGGGGGGGCAGTTGCTCAATGACTAGCCATATGGTCGACGATTTCTGTGGTGGGGTTCCCATAGCACTTCCCCCCAATTACATGTATGGTTAAATTAGGTTATTGTACATGTTGTAGCGACTTCTACCTCCAAATGAGCATTATTGATTGATGAATCGGTCTGGTTCATTGCATCTGAAAACCATATTTTTAAAATGTGAATAGTAGGTATATTCTACGTGGTGAACTATCACTTTCGATAGGCAATAAAAATGCTTCACTTTCGGAACAAAACTTTGCTTTCACCTTGTCTCAATGAATCGGGTACAAGCCACTGCCTCGGAATCGTGCACGAAAATTTTCAGGCTTTTGGGTTTGTTTTTGTTTGTTTGTTTGTTTGTTTACTAGTTGAAGACAAAAGAAAGCAAATATAAAAAATCCATTGAGTATTACGGTGAAACATTAAGAACATTTTTGAGACGGAACAAATGTAAAAAGAAATACCCAAGGATAGCAAGAAGAAAAAAATATCCAGAAATTAGACAAGGTTAAAAAAACGGAAATAAAAAGAACGAAAGTTTCAACGTAATGTGAGTTCGAAATGAACAAACTACTGTGAAGAAAGTTCGATTAGTCTAGGAAGCGCAGATAACTAAGTGTAACGAACTAACGTGCTCCCCCAAAGAATTTGGAAAAATCAATTTTCATAATTTTGTTCTAAAAACATTGCAGACTGGAAGAATTAGTAGCATCTGAAGGAAGGTTATTCCATATATTGATATATCTGTTACAAAAATCATATAATCTCAAATTGGATTTAACTTTGCCAGTAATGAGCTTGAAATCATGTTGGCGACGAGTGTTGTCATTAGAGCTTAGCATAAAGAAATCATTTTTGTCAATGCAAGTGTGATCTCTGATAATTTTGTACATTAAAGCAAGAGCAGCTATTAGTCTGCGGGTTTCAAGTCGTTCTTGAAGAAGAGCTTTCAGACGTTCTTCATAAGAAAGGCTAGAGTTTTTACCAAATAATCTCTTGGTAAACTTTCATTGTACATTTTCGATCGGCAGAATTTCATTCATGTGAAAAGGATTCCACACAGTGGAACAGTACTCAAGTATAGGTCTGACATATGTATTGTAGGCTTTAATTAGAACTGATTTATTTCTTGAAGTAAAAGCTTTCAAGATTAAGGAACTCCGTTGGTGAGCTCTGTTCACAATTGAGTTGATATGATTTTTGAAAGATAAATTGTGAGAAATAAGCACACCGAGAGCTTTGACAGTTTGCTCTTCATGGGGTAAATATCGGCTATTCAACTGATAACAATGTGTAGGATTAGAATAACCAAGCTGGAGTACTTTACTTTTATCAGGAGAGATATCAAGCTGTCAGAGAGCAGACCAGGCAGAAATTCTATCAAGATCTGCTTGGAAAATATGATTATTAGTAGAGGAGTTGAAAATTTTTACATCATTAGCAAACAAAAACATTATTGGAATATACTCATCGACTATTGCCAGAAGATTGTCTTTTGATAGTGGCATTCCAACAAACGCCAATGAATGGATCAACTTGACCAACAAAAGCTCTTCTTCGTCGGACAAATATTGTCGGCCGCCGATTCTGCTCATGTGATGGTTTTGGAGTTTGTTGTACAAAGTTCCATATGGGATTTTGAAAGTACGGGCTGCTCCGCGAATTTTCATTCCTGTCCTGACTAAATCAATTGTTTCTTGCAAATCGAAAGTGGAATAATTTGTGACACAAGCTGTTGAATATGATTTACGTTGATATATTATAACCATAACGATGATTATAGAATCACCCGAAAAGAAAAACAAACTAATAAGGATGTATTTTAATTGCCTGATAGATCCACAAAAAAATTATAGTGTGATCAAAGTGACCCACTCTGATCAAAATAACCCACGTGTTGATCCAAGTCACCCACAAACTCCTAATTTTACTGCAGCTCTTAGGTGAATTTTCGTGCAGAACCACTATGTTTGCCATTTTCCTCACTATCAAAAACCTGTGTAGGCTGAAAAAAGTAATTCTACGATGAGTAGAACCCGAATTTTTTTTTGGCACAAAAAAAACGGTTTTTCAAAATTTGACACTTTGAAAATTACTAACGGTAGTAATTTTTTTGGTAAATGATTAAATTTTCTACCGTATGATAGCTCACAGCAGGGGTTGTCTACACAGCAAAAATGACCTGCTGATCTCAAATAGTTATCAAATGCCAATCATTTAGGAAACTCTGATCAAAGTCGCCCCTGATCAAAGTCACCCCTGTTTTTTGGCCCTTTTTGGGAAAAATTTCGACTTTTTTCGACCCCCTCCCCCCAAATTTCGGATTTGCCCCCCCCCCCAACTGGTCGGACCTCTTACAGTTATGCTGTAATTGGTGGGGGACACCCCAACTTGGCCAACCATATACCCAACCCCCCCCCCCCAGTTTGGAAAAAATTAAAAAAATTGGCAAAAAAGTGTATGTTTTTTTGGGAAAAATTTCGACTTTTTTCGACCCCCCACCCCAAAATTTCGGATTTACCCCCCCCCCCCCCAACTGGTCGGACCTCTTACAGGTATGAGTCAGAAACCTGCAAAAATGAGGAAAAAAATTGAGAAAATTCTTGATTTGTTAGTCAAAATGAGCTCATGAAGAATATATTGGAGTTCTATAGGAGCGGGTGAAGCATGTTAACAATAGAGTTCTCATCAATTTATTCGCCATTAACATTTCTGTAGTTCCGATTAGAATCATTTAATTTTATTTAGTTCTTCGTCCGGCGCGGAGCACCGGAAAATTTTTAGGATTTTCACCTTCTAAAACACCGGAAAATAAACGTGGGAATATCCGAAGTTCGGTATCCAACCGTCAATCCCCTCCCCACCAACTTCAGGGGGTTGAAAAAATGTGAAAGCTTTGATTAGAACTGATTTATTTCTGTTACCGAAAGCTATCATGACCAGGAAACTCCATTGATGAGCTTTTTCAAAAATTAAGCTGTGATTTTTGCAAGAAAAATTGTGAGAAATGAGCACAACAAGATCTTTTACGAATTGATCTTCATACGGTAAACATCTGCTTTCCAACTAACAACAATGCATAGGATTAGAGTAAGCGAATGGGAGCACTTTACTTTTATTAGGGGAGATATCAAGGTGTCAGTAAAAAGACCAAGCTGAAATTTTATCAAGATCTGCTCGAAGAATATGATTATTTGTTGAGGATTTGAAAGTTGTAACGTCATCAAGAAACGAGAGAATGTTGGAATAAATTTTGTCAGAGAGATTATTTTGTAGGAGGATAAACGATACAACGTGGCTCCTTCCTGACCCACCGCGCACATCGCTAGCCTAATCCTGTGCCGAAGAAATAAGTAGATCCGTCTTCTTATTTTATTTCGTAGATATAGGCTTAGAAAATTTCAAGTGAAAAAAAGAATTTATGCAGAATAATCAAAAAATCTCGATTTCCAGCGAATCCAAACAGAATACTGAAGATTAGCGATCAAAAAATGAAAAGTACTTTAAATATTAAAAGCCATAGAATGTTAATAATTTTTGATTAGTAGTCAACATTTTTTCCGCCATTTTCGTCAAGTCGTTTTTTCGCTCAAACATGCTTGCTTTATTTATGCTTTTTTGAGCTTGTTTGAACATTCTCATACTTCTGTCAGTAATTCATCAAAAATGAAGGCAAAATAAATATTTTTGAGTTATTGATCATGTTAAGGATATATGAAAATTACTTATGGCTAAAAAACAACAAAAACTGCCTAAAAATTCGACTTCTGACATCTTTGTGATCAGCCATAGTAAAAGATTGACTTATCTTTCCTTCCGGAGAATAAATACATTTTGTCTTCAGATACTCTTAGATGCTGGAACATGAATATTTTCAACACTTGCTTCATAATTTGAGACTTAATTTTTTAGCCTAGAATGCAGTGTTTTTTATTCCATCCTTAGTAGTGATGTGCACCGGAAAAATTTTCATATCCGGATATCCGTGTTTTTTGCACCATGGGATATCCGGATATTTTTAATGTTGTTTGCACATAGGTAAAAAGAAGTCACATAACTGGGTCAACTACAATACTACATTATATTCAACAAGTGCAATAACTTTTCGTTTTATATTTACGTTAACCGTGATTGTCATAAAAATATATTACTTTTTTTAACTGAAATATCACAGGAAATACTATAGGAAAAGTATAGCTTTTTTATATTTTTTCTTCTCGTTTTTAGTGAAAAGTGAAAAAGCCTTTCGATGGATAGATTCTGAAAAATTGACCTGCTTTTGCTATGTACGTCTCTCTTGAATTTTCGAAGATCCAGCCACATATCAGAGTTGAATCCGGATCTATTATTTGTTCGGTCTGGATTTTACTCTGGAATCGTTGGATCCGACAGCTCTGGTAAAAACTGACTTCTAAGAACTTAGCGACTTTTCAGGAAAAGTTACTCTTTAACCACATTTTGGACTTCAATTGTCGAATGTCCTTTGCATTTCAAAGTGAACATAACTTTATATAATCTTTTTTATGCTTCTTAATCCAAGGCGGACAGCATTAATCACTGTTAAAGATGTTAACACAACGCTTTTACAGTCGGATTGTCACTCTGTTTGAGATTGGTTTGGTATGCCAAATTTGATGTAACGTATACACATGGTAGGGGTTTTTTAAGCATGGTGCTAATGACTGAAAGTGATAAATTTTCGAAAAAGTTCGCGAAGAAAGTTAAGAATATCGCAAAATGATGGTGAAGAATTAAAAATCGATGTTTTCACAAATAGTTCCAGATAAAATGAAAAGATGTAAACGTTTATCGAAACGAAATGCGAATTTAGTGATTTCTAAAAGTATAACCATCAACCTAACTACTAGAATTCACTTCTCGGTTAACTACTCAAGTGCATAATGTAAGCATGAACTGATTTCATTAGAATCAGGTGAGAGTCTTATTCCTTTTAAGAGTACCAATATCGAGCATAATTTCATGAGTCAATACAATAAAAGCATGTTATCAGAATTGACAAACTCGCGCATTAGTTGACACCAGCGAAGTAACATTTGTCAATAGTGCTAACTGTGCTAATGGAATATTTTTCATTAGCACGACTGCTAATGAGACTCGTGCTAAAAAACCTGCAATGAATAGTATATGATGCAGTGAATAGTGTATGAACAGTATATACACTTACATAATTTGAACCTTTTGTTGTTTTATTGTTGAAACTTTGTGTTATAATTTAGCACCTAACTTCTCAGCAACCTTTGTCCGGATATCCGACGCTCTTCACTAATCCTTAGTATCTGTACAAAGATCAGTCAAAAAATCTTCGTACGAAGCAAATTTTTTTGTATATAAAAAATATGATTTTTCACGTTACGTATTTTAGCACAAACTTTTTTCCAGACAGAGCTTGAGTTTCAATTTTCGAAATGTTGCTTGCGATTGGTTATAATGAGAATTCATTATCTACTATTATTGGCTTCACAATCGCATTAAAATGTGAAACACCTTCATTAGAATAACACAATATAGCACACAATAATACAGTGGTGAGCGACGTTTTGGTAGTGTATCTACTACTTTCTTCAGGCTATGACTTGATACCTTGAATTCGTGTTTTCCATATATAGCACAAAAGAACATGGTATTGAAAAGTGTAGCTTCTATATTCTTATTCTTTTATTTCTTATCTTTGATATTTCTGGTGCATAGCGCCGAAAAAATTAAGGTACTGACTTTCTAAAATTCCGGAGAATCAATTCAAGGATAATTTGTTCAAGAAAAGTTCAGTTTTCTTTTCGAAAGCATGTCTTTATTATTTTACAAAATAGAAAATACGCTCATATGTGCTCTCATAAGTGTGAAAAATTTCAAGTTGAACTCCAAATTTTCGAAATTATTCCCATTCTGAATTCATATTCGGCTTCATGTTTGAATTACAGTTACAAAAAAAGTTGGAAAAACTGAGATTTCGACTTCTGAAATGCACAACAATTCATATTTTGCATGTCGGATCCCCATTATTTTTTTCGTTTTCCGAAAATTTTTTCCCAAAGAGGACGATTTATGGAAAAAACAGTGGTTAAATCAATCCGAAGAATTATATCATAAATAAATTTGTCGATGTTTTCTGATTTTGGAGCATCGAAAAGCGTTTTCTGACCTCGACAAAATCTCTTTGTGCATTACGAAGATACCCAAAAATCTTCTTACCAATAATCTTTGTCTCGTGCGAGACAAGACTGCCATAGAATGACGTTCAAACTTGAGCAATGAGCTATAATATTTTCAATCAGCTGACAAGCTAGAAAATCAACTTGGAGTCATCAACGGTGTTTCATGAATTCGGGCAAAAGAACAAAATCATAAAAATGATTCACACACGAAATGCCAATTTTTTAAAGTTTTGATTGGTAAGATCCTCTTCAACATTTATTTATTATAAAGCGTCTAATTTTTTAGTCATTTTAATAATTTTCCATATTCGGGAAAAATGCAGAAATTTTATTTAAGGCATGCAACTGAAATTCAAAAATCAGACAGGCAACCAAAAATTTAGAACAACGCTAAACGCGTCGAACTCACGCCTAAAATGAATCAACGCTAAACGCGTCTAACTCACGCCTAAAATGACGTCATATGTTTATTCAATGTTTCTCGAAAAACGTTCAAGCTAAATACGTTTAAAGCTAGACGAAAAATTTGACGGGGTGGGACACTGGTTTAAGTAATGTGAAAATTTTGGAATTATGCTTACACGTTTTTTTCTTTATACTATTGTGTTCTGTGACGTGACTAGATGGCTCTAGCATTTGTTTATCAGTTTGGAATTACGCTTAAAAGGCGAACTTTTTTTCAATTGAACATTTTTTCATTGACTGAGATTTTCAAAAATTACGTTTGCTGAGATTCGAGCATTAACACCACAGTTGAGATAACAGGATGTCCGATGTGAGATTGATACGATTGGCTGTAACTTTGAATTTTTATCGGACGGGTAGTCCATATTTTGTAATCGCGATATTTTTGGGTTATATCCAAAAGCTACAGTTTCGAAAATTGTGACAAAAATAACAAATTGTTTACCAACAAATATCGTAGACAAATACGCCAAATTTCTAAATTCAGGATTTCGTCGGGCTAGAACAACATTTTTATACCCAATGTTATTGGGTACATATAGTAGGGACCTGCACGGGCCGGAAGACGCGGCATGGCCTGTGAAATCCCGTTTCTTAAAAGTGTGTCATAATAATGAAAAAATATGATAATGCAAAAAAATTAACTGAAATCAAATCAAATTGAAGTTGCTAAGTAAAAATATATCAATTTTTCTATAACTGATTCCTTGTCATAAATCTGCAATAATATGTCCTGCCATGCGGAAAGTGACATTCAGTTGCAGTACTGCAGTCTTTAAAGATGTTTGAATTTTGGGGACGAAGCTTTTTGCATTAGGAAAATGATTAAAACAAAAAAAAAAACAAAAAATTGCATTATCTTCATTCCTGATAAAGTAATCAAAGAAATTTAACTAGGAAAGATGCAAGCTGGTAACAGGTGTTATCAAATTCGCCAGAATGCTGAACAATATTGCTAATAGTTGAAACTGCATCTGAAACTGATGATGATAACATTTAAGTTATTGAATACACACTGAATATAATTGCAGCAAAATTCTAGAAAATTTCAAATGAGAAAATATACAGTAAATAGACGTTTGTCAGAAGTTCACTGGCTTTTATGTGCTTGAACCCTCGGGCCCGGCAACCCCAGGCCAACAATATTTTTTCACGGGCTGAAGCCCAGCCCGCTCTCGGGCCGGGCGGCCCGTGCATGTCCCTACTTCCTATTGGGAAAGTACACAAATGCATATACATAAACATCAATGTTTGCTCAAACTTTAACGCGTCTAATTTATTGCCGAGAAGCACGTATGATCTATTTCACCCATCTACCACTTCAAACGCCTACAGGTTCCGTCCAAGTTTATATGCGTCTAAAGTCCGTTTAACATCGACCCGTCTGAAGTTATACGCGTGTAACTTAAGATACTTTTTGAGAAACCCGCCCCTGGCGGATGCAAAAAGTTTATGTATATTCACAAAATTCAGAATTTTTTTAAAACAACAAACTTTTTTCTAGAAAATT
Organism: Romanomermis culicivorax; assembly: GCA_963922205.1. NCBI lineage: Eukaryota > Metazoa > Nematoda > Enoplea > Mermithida > Mermithidae > Romanomermis > Romanomermis culicivorax. The sequence continues at coordinate 1,126,451 of CAWUHX010000036.1, forward strand.
CTCATTCGCGGATTTTTACGTTAAAACACGGATTTTTCGATAAAAGCAGTGATCCTTTATACTGTTTGTGAGTATTAAATATGTACATAAGCGTAGGCAGAAGCTTTTGTTATGGGGTACAATTCAGAATTATAATTTTTTTGAAAAGTAAAATTTTGAAAATTTTGTAATAGAAGTATCACTCACTGTTGATGGTCTCTTCGAAATTATTAAAGTTTCATAAAAGTATAATTGTAAAATGGCATGTAAAAAATTTTTATTGACAGAATTAGAAGACTTAGATTTAAAAAAAACAAAAAAATTCCAGTTTTTTTGGTTTTTTTTCTAACGTCACTCGGAGACATCACTCTGTTTTTTCGCATCAGTTGTTCATCTTTAGCGCCTGAGACATCAAATTATTGGTGTCTCAGGCGCGAAAACCATTAATTATTCGAATTTTCTCTATTACAAAGTAAAAAAAAATTTTTATAGGTTACATCGTTTTTTGAAATATGGTAACGCTGGATAATCGATTTCTCAAACACTTACAAAAATCAATTTTCGAATTTTTCTATATTTTGCCTTTTCGTCAGTTTTTTACTTTACATTTACGTTCAGATTAGAGCTTTGTGAATTTCATCACGATGTTTTTGAATATGGCTTCTGTAACCTTGTCGTGAAACCATAGAATTCTTTAGATGTGTAAAATTTTCCGAACAATTCAAGTTATAATGTATTTTGATTTTTGTGACGCGGCGTAAAATATTATTAAGGTCCTTCAATTTTGTATTGTATTAACTTAACCTTCGGTTATTTATAAAGTATCTTTTTTACCTTAGATACCAATTGATTACAACTTTACTACGCTGTATAATTTATATTGTGTTTTAGGTCTTTTCCGCTATGTATGGGTATGATTATACATTTTATCAGAATTATCAGTCGAACCATGTTGATGGTCAGCATACAGCGTCGACAGCTCATCAAAATCAGTATGGCATGGTTAACAACAATTTTGTCAAAAATCATGTTTCACCACCGCTTTGCATGACCAACAGTGACTTCACCTACGATCATAATGGTGGATCTGCTAATGTAAGTTTTTCAACTCGCTGTTTCCGGTCACATTGCTCATCTGCAGCTCTTGCCAGCACTACACATGTGAATGACGAAAGGATGATTCGCAAAATTTGCGTGTTGTCCGGAGTTACGGCTAAACTCTGAACAATCAAAAATTGATGTTTTTCTCTGTCACTCTTTAAACCAAAACAATGCAATAATGCTTTCTGTGTTTGAAAATATTTTCATTCTTTTGGATGCGCGTGAACTAGTCAGCACTCGTTTAAACTTGTTGTCGACTCTTGTTAAAATTGTTCTACCGTAATTCAGTTGGATCAACTTCTTAATCCGAATTATCACTTGAATAACGTTACTCGAAACCAGAAGTCCCCAAGGTCAGATTTTTCAGGTAGAGGTAAAGTTGAAAATTTGCGGGGGTAGTGTAGCTAATAGGCTTAGTCTTAGGCTTAGGCTTAGGCTGAAACGTAAAAAAAGCAGTCTCGAAAATTTTTGATTTTTTCGAGAAGTACATACCTTAAGCCTACGACTCCGTTGGTTAGATCACGCGATTACGCGCGATTTAGGGTGACCACGCATTTTTCTTACAGAGTTCAAGACTTGTAGACAGATGTTTGTGACCTGATGGATCAAAAGTGAAGTAAAATGATGTTCAATTTCCCAAATTCAGCTTTTTTTGATCGAGGTTTAAGACACAATGTCTGAGAAGATTTAGCTTTGTTGTAATAAGCCAAAATAAAATTGTACCTCGAAAAAAGATATGTGGGGTCATACATGTAACGGAGCCTCGGGGTCTGGGGGGTCAGACGAATTTTTCCGAGCCAGAGGTCACTGACTCCCCAAAATTTTAGGTGGGTCTCTGAAGGAAAATTTCGATTTTTTCACCAAGCAGTCCGAAAAACAGTCCAAAAAATAGTGATTTTTGTCTAAAAACCGTAAAAAATATACGCGTGACGCGGAGCGCCGAGAAAAGTTACGGCTTTTACCTTTTTTGTTCGACAATTGACATTTTTCATAAATTTATATTTTTAGTATTTTTCCGACCAAAAGTGTGGGGGTCCCTATCAGACAAGCACGATAAGAATTTTCCAAGGGCGAGGGTCCTAGGCCTTTTCGTCGAGGGGGTTGAAGACTGAGTGAGAAAAAAATAAAAGCCAAGCATGTTTTTCGTACAAAATATGCACCCATGAAATCAAAAAACTCTCCGAAAAAGTTCATGGGTGTTTGACGACTTTTTCGATCCAGTAGGATGTCCAGGGTCTCAGGATGGGCGGTTCATTTAATTTTCCTAACTCCTATTTCTAAACTCCTAATCCTAACTCCTATTCCCTAACCCCTATGTGCATTCATGACTGTCGTACATTCTATAGGTACTATAAAAGGTCACAAACCTGCTAGTGTACGGTCTTTTTTCAGTTTCAGCATCAGAAACAAGTTATTTTCCACAAATTTGCGGCTGATGAATCAAAATTCCCTATCACTTTATGTAAAAATTTGCCACATTCTCTCCTTCAAATTTCGAACCTTTGAACCTCGTTATGCCAGAATTTTTAGCAGTTTCAATTGAACCGGTAGCCTTATTGGGATAGTCTGTTTCTTTTTTCAAAAACATGAAAAATGGCCAAAAGTAAGAATTATTACGGAATCGTTTACAGAAAGCTTTTTCTGTGGAATCTTTTGCTCAAAATATTGTTGAAGGTTAGTATGGTATCAGACATGCACGACAATAATTTTCCAGGGGGGGGGGGGAGGCGGAGGGTCCTCAGACTGTTCATCGGGGCGGGGGTGGGTGAGCAAAAAAAAAACAAAAAAGCTCCAAAAGCATGTTTTTCATACAAAATATGCGTAAAAAATCATCAAAAATACTGTCTTCGAAAAATTTCAGGGGTCTTTGCTGATTTTTTCAGGCCAGGGCGTGCCCAATATCTCAGGTTGGAGGGTTTACTCCCTACTCGCTATGTGAATGTATGGTCCCCATGCCTACCATATCGCTAGCCATAAGAATGGAAAATATTAGGGGGCCACGCAATGGATAGCATTAGGGGGGGTCCTATAGCACTTATCCCCAATTAAAAGTATGTGTGGACTAGTTTTTGACGCAGAGGGCTTTTCTGACATTCGTTTTGCATATAAGTGTAAAATCGGAACTGAACATCAGAATTTTTATAATTTTTGATGCATTTTCTTTTATAATATTTCCCTATTTTTGTGAAAATACGGCAGCTTCATGAATTTTCGTCTAGTAGTAGTCAGACGAGTCAGCAACATTTAATACTAAAATTCAACGGTCTTATACGCCCCGCACAAAAAAAATGTGGAAAACCGTCGAATATTCGCCTAGCTATAGCGAAAGTAAGGAATGCAGTCAGAAGCCATCATTTTCCAAGATATTTAGGAACTTTACATCGATGCGGTGAAGCGAAAAATCATTTTCATGTAGAAATATTGGCATTGCTGTCTTAAGCGTAAGAAACTGAATAATGTCTGTCCTTTCGGATGTCATTTGTAATTTGTATAAACCAAGTCATCTAAATTTTGCTTGCTCTCTAGAGACACCCTACTGCAAGGCAGTTCATTCTGTGTTGCTTAGTGCTTTGCGAAATCACCTCTGATCCCGTTTCTGGCTGTAAAATTTGGATTGAAATGTCAAAAAGAGTTCGATTTTGTGATCTATAATAAATCACTGCAGTTTTTTCAATTTCTGAATACCGCATTGTATCGATATTCTCGTCACTTTTTGATTTAATATGCCAGCTTGTTAGAAGAACATTAATGTTGAAACATTTCTTGATTTTTCCCAAGATCGACGTGCTGACATTTCTTTTTCTGAAGAAATTCAAGAAAGTCAACTTTAGTGATCCGTCCAAAGCCAACACTAAACACAGGGCCGATTAATTTTAACGTAAACTGTCGCTGACTCATCTGACTACTATTGGACAAAAATTCGTGAGGCTATCTTATTCGGGATGTGCATTTACACTTTCATGTAAAATAAATGTCAGATTCGTTCTCAGCGTTGAAAACTACCCTACATATCTCTTTTTGGGGTACACTTTTTTTGACCCACCTCAGCTCACTATTACATGTGCTTCATTTTCTAAAAAAGTGTTTTAAATTTTAAAAAAGACACCCATACTTCATGGCGGAAAGATACTGAAAAATGTCGATTTTTGAACAAAAAATGGTCAAAAACGTCAATTTTCGCGGCGCTCCGCGTCATGAATACATTGATTATGATTTTTTAATACAAAAATTACTACTTTGTGATCCCTTTTTTTGGACTCTCTTGGTGAAAAAAACCAATTTTTTTCTTCAAAGACCCCTTCTTCTAAAATTTTGGGGGATCAGCCCAAAAAGGTCGTTCGACGTTCCCCAGACCTCGGGGCCCTGTTACATGTATGCTAGAAATAGACCTCTGCTCATGTAAAGATAGATTTTCGGAAACATACTTTGCCTATTTTCTGCTCAAAATGCAATGCAATTTTTGAACATAAATTAAATTTTTTTGTCAGTATCACGCGCGAATCTTTCGACCGTTTTCCATTGATTGATTTTTTTGCAGTGAAGACTGTTGTGCCCATATTTCAGACGGCCGTAAAAAAGCAAATCAAATTTTGGTAAACTGAAGCATTTACGCACTCACTTTGGGTTGGATTGAAAACATGAAAACGAAAGCACGGAAAGAAACTTACAATACACGTTCGTAAAATATTTAATTTTGGTGAAACATTTTTTACTGAAAATAATTATCAATATTTCATACTTATCCTCTCCGGCTTCAGTTCCTGTGCCTTGAAAAACTTAGCGTCTAGTGTCTTCTGTAACACTGAAACGTATGTTTACTTAGAACGCGAGACAGTATCCACTTCAACAACAGCAGCTTCAGCAACATCAACAGTCCAGCCTCAGGGTTATAGATCTATTCCAATCGCATCGTTCGGCACATCAGCAGCCATACGAGCAGCCGTGTGTCGCGTTACCACCAATTTTCGAATACGGTGATTTAAACTGCAGTCCGAGGTAACATGAATAAGTTTATGTTTCAGAAATTCCTGACGATTTCTCCGCCGTTTTTTCACTTCTGAAAATAATGACCAATAGGAATTTCTGGACCTCAGGGGGGCTAAAATGTACTACTTCGTAAAATCCTTATTTTCTTTTCGAACAAATCTGATAGTTGCGCTAATCGACGTCGATAAACCTTCTCCTTGTCAGATTTTGTTTTCTTAATTCTAATTTCAGTATTTTTCGTTGCACGCTAACTGCTATACCACAAAATCAAGAACTACTTAAAAAATGCCGGTTACCGTTTGGCTTAGTTCTTCATCCGTTCAAGGACATGAAAGTGAGTTTTACATCTAATAATTTGCGTTCGTCCATTAAGCTTTCAATTCAGCTATTAAACGTTTTACAATCTTCGATCATTGTACGTTGTCGATCGTGTCGCACCTATATTAATCCTTTTGTATCATTCCCTGATCAACGCAGTTGGAAATGCAATATTTGTCATAGAAGGAATGACCGTAAGTAATGAAAACTTACGCAACTTCAAGTCTCGAAACTTACTCAAAAGTTTTATGCTGCCAACTATTTTCCTCTGCGTCTGTCTTTTTTGCTACAGTTCCCGACGAATTCCATTATGATCCAGCGAGTAAGTCGTACGGCGATGCTAGAAGACGACCAGAAATTAAAAATGCAACGGTGGAATTTATAGCGCCTTCAGAGTACATGGTAAAACGTGGATACTTATATCGTTAAGGTGAAGTTTATCAGAAACGGATGTTTCCATGTGTAGGTAAGGTCGCCTCAGCCACCAGTTTACCTTTATGTCTTGGATATTTCGAAAAGTGCCGCTGCAACTGGTATGTGTGTTTTTTAAAAAATTTCAAAGAAAGCTTGAAAAAAATTCTGAGGGAACAAATTCATAGTTCTGAAAAAGTGCATGTAAATGTACGCTGATTCTCTCTTTCTGGCAATTATTTAAAAAAAAATAATTCTTGAAATTTCGGAATAGATCTATCTAGGGATCCCTCAGATGTAAAAGCGCATCATTGTTGTTCTAAGGTTATTTGGATTCGTTTTGCAATCGGTTAATTTCAAATATTGACTTCATACCCGGCGACAAAAGAGCCTTTATCGGGTTTCTGTGCGTCGACTCCAATTTACATTTTTTCACTCTGTCAGAAAACCGGCAGCCCAAGGAGTTGATAGTTACTGACGTTGACGGTGAGTAAAATAAATCGCACTGATCGTTTGGATCATCTGCGTTTTTATACCTTGACATTATGCTATGTTAATATTTTTAAACGGCTGATCAGTTTCGTCAACCAGCTAGATAATCAAAAACAGCTATATATATAGTAATCGAATATGTTCAACGAATATCGTTACAACCAGTATAGCGAGAAGTACCAATTTGAATTTAAAAGCAGGCAGCCAAGATTCAATAATCAGAAAAAGTTGAACTGAGCCTGTGGTCAACTAGCAAGAACATACTATGCTGTTGTTTTATCGTTTGCATTTTTTCAGAACTTTGTATCCCGTTATTTGACGGTTTATTGATCAACTTGCACGATAACAAAAAAGTTCGTTTTTTGAAGTTGTATCTTTCACGACTAGTTTGAATTAATCGCTATTTTTGCAGAGCATAATCAACTTTCTACAAAATCTTCCCCAGTTGTATAGATCGAACAAGGATCAGAATTTCGCCTTGGGGGCGGCCTTACACGCAGCCAAGTCACTTCTTGTAAGAATCTAAATGCTGATTACTATCCGCAGTAACCTAAAAATATTCATGTTAAGGGAGTGCAAGTAAAATATTCCTGTTTTTTAGAGTTTCAATTATTATTGCTACTCATAAAATTTGCTTCCGTTTTTTCTCAAAATGTGTCCGCTTTCATGCAGCAAGTTGAAAATACTTTTAAAAGCTGAAAATCGTTATGATTTCTTCATTCTAGTACATAATTGATTTTCGACCAAATTTAGTATATATGCAGGGGGTAGCCAGGATTTTTCTAAGGAGGTAGCGGAAATTTTTTTAAAATCAAAAATGGTAAAAAGTGTAATGCCACCATGAGAGATTATTTCAACACATTCGGGTTTTTCCAAAAAAAGTGTATGTACACTCAGAAGTTAACTTTATTAAGTACACAAAAAAATCACTGGTTGCAAATATGTATTTACGTAACGACTAACAATTCAGCATCAACAGATGTTAACCGGTTTAAAAAAAATCAGCACACAACTTTTAAATCACAAAATCCAACCTACGTCGATTTTTAATCGCAAAATCGTCAATAACTTTTTCAACGCATAATTCAGCATCATCGTACACAACCTATCTACACCAATGCTAAAATGAATCAAATGACAGCTGAGGTAAGCAAAGCAGTAAGCACCTATAGGCTCTTAAGCGCAAATGATATTCATTTTACGAAAAAAATTTGGATTGTCCAAGGAGGGGGCGGCCGCCCCCCGCCCCCTCTCGCTACGCCCCTGTATATATATATATATATATATATATATATATCCTGCCCCCTTATAACTTTGTCTTATGTCGATTTTGTGTCTATCACAGAGAAAAATCTCAAAATTTTCCGGCGCTCCGTGCCGGTCAATGAGTATAACAGTCATTATTTTCTATCAGGCACGGCCATTAGCATATCTACTTCGACCTACTTGTTAAACTTCAACAGTTTCAATCAACTGAATTACCTCATCTCTTTTTTTATTAGTTACAAGACAAAATGTTGGGCATGTTTCTCACTGTCGGAAAATTTTTTTGGTTTCAAAACCGAAATGATGCATTATGGTGAACTTCAGAAGGTCAAACCCTCAAAATTTGCCGGCGCCTGGCGCCGGTCCTGAGTATAATAGTCATTGTTCCCTATCAAGCGCGGCCATTAACATATCTACTTACACTTTACTAGCTAACTTACATCAGTTTCTATCAACTGATTCACTTCATCTCTTCTTTTACTGATTAAGAGCCAATATTTTGCTGATAATTGAGGTTTTTGATCACTTCTTAAAATTTTATTCTCTTACTTCGTTTGGAGTTTTCCATACATTTTGAAACGTGAGCCTTCGCAATTCGCATTGAAAACTGATAAAAACGTCATTTTAAGACTAAATTTAGAGCTCCTATCTAGTAAATTGTTGTGAACATTCATTTGCCAGCATTTTTGGAACACAAAAATCTGAAAATTTTTTCGGCGCTACGCGCCGAAATAAGAAAGCCATTACAATATATTACTTTAATTCCAATTTATTATCATTGTCATGAAAAGATTAATTTTCCACCTTTTAGAGAGTAAAAACCTAAAAATTTTCCTTGGCGCCGGAAATTTTTTTTTGCTCTGTCCACCCCCCTAAAAGAATTCCTTTTTGTCTCTTGTGTGCTAAAACTCATCAAAAATGTGATGTCAGCGAAAATTTTATAATTTTCAGAGTGATAACGGCGGAAGAGTTACTGTAATGATATCTGTTTTGCCTACAATTGGACCCGGTTGTTTGAGTGGTCGCGAAAATCCCAACATGCGATCAGCTGAAGTAAGGAAGCATTCGAGCCGTCGTTCATTGTATTGACGCGTGCAACGTTTTTCAGGAAGTTCAACATCTGGAAGCGGCGACAGATTTTTATAGAACCTTAGCCTTAGAATTTTCCTCTCAACAAATAGCAGTCGATTTATTTGCTTTAAACACACAATACATCGATTTAGCTACTATTTGTAAGTTAAAAATTCTGAACATTTGCGCATAACTAACTATATGATGATTTTAGTTGTTAACTGCTTCTGCAGCTGGTTCCAAGAAAGCTTTAAAGTCGACTTAAAGTTGAGTCGGTTCCAAGAAAAAAAGCAAAGTCGACTTTTACCTAAAGTCGACTTGAAAAGTGGCTTTAGCAACCCTGCGATTGTAAAACCGACTTTGTAAAGTTGGCTTTCCTTAAAATCAACTTTATTCAAGTCAATTATTCTATCCTGGAGAGGAGGGTCTAAAATAGTGACTTAAATTTATTTTGCCATATTTTCTGCGGTTTTTGCTTCGATGATTTGGGAATGATATATTTTACTGATATACGATCGGAAGTAATCGAACTTTAGGATTTGGTCGAGTTTCAGACATACCTGTAATTGGGGGGAGGTTGGGGGGGCCCACCCCCAACTTGGTCAACCCTATACCCAACCCCCCCCCCCAAACTCGGAAAAATGGAAAAAATTGATAAAAAAGTGGCTTTTTTGGCCTTTTTTGGGAAAATTTTCGAAATTTTTTCGGCTTTTTTGGGGGTTTTCGACCCAACTGGTCGGACCTCTTACAGGTATGGTTTCAGGGACTTGAAAAAATTATTTTTATCGATTTTATGCTGGTCTTGATAGTCTTTATGGCAAAATTATCTTAAATTTCGATACTTAAAATTCACTTTCGGTTGGAAGAGTCAATTATGAACATGACGTGATAGCGTGATTCATAAAGTTCACTCTTCTCAAAAAAATTTATTTCATATACCGTCTTCGGGCCAAAAATATGCTCCTTCTGTAAATAGAATTTTCCGAATATTTTTTTCTCACACGGTAAATCGGATTTTTCGAATATTTTTTTCGTTAACACGGTTAACATGCGTATACAACAAAACGAATGTTACGTCCGCAAGTGAACTGTGTGCTATCCATCCCGTGGCAGAAAGCTTTGGCACCGCCTCTATCAAAAAAGCATGTTTCCCTACGCAATACGCATATAAAGTGATCGATATCATTCAAAAAGTCATAAGGTATCAGGAATTAGATTATGGATGATTTTCGATCATAAAAATTCGAAAACTAATCGACAGTGAGGAAAGTCAATGACAGAAAGACTGATGGAAAATACAAGTGAGAATAATCCGAGAAACACTATCTGTGACATAATAGAATTCAAAATCTTAATGACTATAACTCGACGACTTCAAGCGGCAAACCTTTATTTTTTCACTTGAAGGTTTCAAACGTAGATGAACTTATTTATTGAATCGCGAAAAATTTCCCTCGTGTTTTATTAACGCAGCAATCGACGACGATCGGATAAATTGTGATATTGACCGGCCACAAGAGCCCATCGGTCAAGTACACCGCACAATCATAACCGATCGTTTATGTTTCAGTTCCCAATTATAATCAAAATAAACAGAGGATGTTCACAATTTGTCCATTCAATCTACGACTTTGCTGCAAATCGACGGAAATTTGGCCGCTCTCCGGCAAAATAAGAATAGTTGAAATCAGTGTTTTTTTGCACTGCGCAAAACTTTTTCCGCTCATGCAAAACTTTTTTTTCAAGTTTTTTGCACCGTGCAAAAAAATATTTATCAAATGTGGAAAAAAATTTGGTGTTTTCTTATGGAAAAGATGCATTTTGGTGCATTTTAGTATAGGTCCAAATCTCAAAATTCTCCGGCGCCTCGCGCCGGTTATAACTTTAATAATCATTAATATATATTACATAGCTCAGACGCGGCTTTCAGAATATCTATCTTAACCTATCATTTAATGTATAATAGTTTTCGTCACCCCAAACGTATTATCTCATGTTTTAAATGGTAATCTTCAATAATATCTTGATATTTAATGAACAGTTTTTCCTTATAAAATTTTTGGAGAAAGATCATCAATACGTCAAGTCTCTAAACCTTTTGAAGCGATTATTCCTTTCTCAACGTAAAATCAATTCAGACGCTTCATGGAAATAGTTTTCGGAAATTCTTTCCACTTTTATCTTTTCGGCCAAGTTCACGAGAGTCAACGAATAAATTGCTGGTTTTAAAACTTTTCAAATAATAAAATTCTAAAAATTACGACTTTTGAACACAAAATTTGAATCTAATTCTCGAAATAAATGTTTGGAAAATTGATTTTGCTGCATCGCCGAATGTCAATATAGACGAAAAATTTTTCCGGCGCTTCGCGCCAGCAAGATTAACATCTTTTTTGGGCTTTCACTTGTCATCATAGAGGAATTTATCATCGATTTATCATCTAATGCAAATTCATTATGCTATTGGACAGTTTCCTAGAAGATTTGTTCCACAATGCTTATAAATTAGACTTGAAACTGGAAAATTTCAGTTTTTTGCTCAATTTTAATGTTTGTAGTCGTAAATAAAATTTGAAAATTACACTGATTTGGTTATTAGTCTTTGGCCATGACGTAGAATAACACAGGTTACTTATTTAAACCTATTTTTGCTATGTACAAATTGTACATATGAAATGTTGGCTGCTGTTTGTACATGTGCGGGTCATGTACAAAAAACCCTTTTTATAGTACAAAAAAATTTTTTGGTGATTTTTTTGCACCGTGCAAAACAGCTCGTGCAAAAAAAACACTGGTTGAAATTATATTCATTGACCGGGCGCGAAGCGCCGCGAAAATTTTATTTCCGGCTCTAAAACGCCAAAAAATCAATGAAATTTAGTCTCTATCTTGGCCGAAAAGCGCTGTGAAAAAATTGTCTTTATTTTTATCGAAATCCATAAAATATTGAAGATTAGTGAAAAACTGCGTTCAGCAAGCTATCTTAGATGAAGACTATCAAACAGTGATTGATAAATGGTAATCACTCTAACGTTCGCGCTCGACAAATATCATAATCATGATTGTGGCAAAGCGCCGAATGATTTTGCCATTTTTAATTCTAAAATGCACTGAAGTGCTTCTCTTTAGTCTGAAACTTCGCAGAACGTTTTTCTACATTGAGAACTATAGAACATTTTTTTCATTTGCAATTGTTTTGCCTCATAATAGTCATCATTTTGAGAAACGGGTCCTTGAACCAAAGTGCGCCAAAAATCAATTACTGTAACAAGGAGCAAAATTTATCGACTTTCCGCGAAACTCGACTTTACAAAGTAAGCTGAGAGACACGTTTATGGAACCTATTTAAAAAATTGACTGTACAAAGTCGACTTTAGCGCTAAAGTCGACCAAAAAATTTACTTTGCCTAAGTCACTTTCTTGGAGCCGGGCTGATTTCGCCACATTGCATTTTTTCCTTCGAAGATAAATCTCTCGACAGTCTACGTATCCAAAAGCGAAATTTCACTATAAAATTCGAGTTACACAGAAACAATAGCTTAGTACGTTTCAACGAGTTCCCTTTAAATTTTTACGAATGCATTTGCCCGAAAAAGTGATTTTTACGATATTTATGATTGTGTATCACTATAGCCACCGTCACACTAGAGCCACCGTCTCACTATAGCCACCATGTCACTACAGCCACCATCTCACTATAGCTAATTTATCAGAATAGCCACCAAAATCTCACTAGAGCTACCATGACGCATAATAATGATCTCGCTATAGCCACCAGTGTCCCATATTTAAAGGTATCATTACAGCCAATGTCTCAATACAGCCACTAGGGACAATCTGTAAAATGCAGTGTTACAAACAACTTGTACGTGATACGTGTATTGGCATTACATAATGGGCTTTTAAGTACGAGTACACGGCAAGCAATGAGTATAAATACAGCACATTTCTTGCCATTTAGAAAAATATTATTGTTGCATGGGTGAGAGCCTCGTCACCTCATTTGCATAAGCTTTGTGCTAAAAATAAAGAGGCCATGTTAACTGCCAAGTGTTGAATAAAAACTTAAAGGACCCCAAAATTTTGTACAAGCATTACAAAGATCAAAAGTAAAATAAATTTTAAATTTATTTACTATTATAATTTTCTTTATTTTGATTTTTATAAAGTAAAAAAAATTGTAAATATTTATATATTTATTAATATATAAAAATTGTTATTTTTAGAGATAAAAAAAGCAATAATTATTCAAAATGAATCCCCTATTTAAAATATAAATAAATTTGAAGTTAAATTCATTTTATTTCAAAATGCATAAAAAATAATTGTAGAAAAAAACATAATAATATTAATAAAATTTTTTATAAAAAATATTGTTTCGAGATTGTTCGCCATGCTATAATAAATGACCAAAATCATGCTCAAAGTGTTTTTGAAATCGGTCACTTTTTGCATCATGTAGCCCATTTGATGGGTTAACAGTTATTTTTTCAAAAATAGATGGATAATTAAAATATACGCTGCACAAAATATTCATTGTGCAGAAGAACAAGTAATTTTCTGCATTATCTGTTGAGTGGCTCTTCCGAGACATTGGCTGTAGTGACACTTTTGGTCTGTGACACCGATGGCTGTAGTGAGATCATTATTATGCATCGTGGTGGCTCTAGTGGGATTTTGGTGGCTATTCTGATACATTAGCTGTAGTGAGATAATGGCTGTAGTGATATGGTGGCTATAGTGATACAGTGGCTTTAGTGTGATCGTGGCTATAGTGAGACAGGCCCATATTTATATTCGATTTTATTGAGAAATGTTTCCAGCATTTGTTAACTTATCTATTTAGCCCACAATTGACTGATCGATCATACCCATAGAAGCATCAAGTTTATAAATCAAATGACTTCCATCTTTTATATTTTGCCATTTTCCATTCAAAATTGTGTGAAAAAGTTCTAATGTGTGATTTTTAATTCCAGCCGAAATAGCCAAGTATTCAGGTGGATGTTTATATCATTATCCAAACTTCCACTCCTTGCGTAATCAGTACGAATTAAAACGATTTGAAGAAGAATTGAGTCGATATTTCGCTAGAAAAATCGGTTTTGAAGCAGTTTTGCGAGTTCGGTGCACCCGCGGTTAGATATTCTATACGTTAAAAGGGTCCATTCAGAAAGTTCACGAGATTAGATAATTGCTGAACATGTTCCCTTTGGAATTTCATTTGAGTGACTTGGAAACATTGTTGTGATAAAAGTATTCATTAGATAATGCGCTGGTACAATAATTAATGGTATTGGCAAAATGAAATCTGACGATTCGAATGACTACCGAAAGCTTCTGAGTCAAGTTGTTCATTTTTTTAACCAAAATTGATGTCATTTATTTCAGTTTCACTTCCAAATAGAAGACTCATCCACCTCACGAGAAAGCATGATGAAAGTTTCAGTCAAGTTTACTTCAAAATTTTCAAGAATTTCTCAAGTTGCATATATTTTCAACTCTAGGCTTGACGTTACATTCATTTTACGGAAACTTTTTTGTTCGCTCGACCGATCTACTAAACTTACCTAACGTTAATCCTGATAGTGCATGTGGAATGTTGGTTCAATTGGACGAAAATTTGTGCGAATATTCGACTGCATGCTTTCAATCAGCGTTGCTCTATACATCGGCTAATGGTGGGACAAATATTTGAAACATCTTGACTGTGCATACAATATATACAACACATCATAAACAATGATTTTTTATTTAAAAAGCAGCGCTTTAAACATTTGCACTTACCCTGAAGTTCATTATAGGAGAACGCCGGATTCGGGTCCATACCTTATGTCTACCGATTAAAGCGCAAATTTCAGACATCTATGCTGGCGCCGATGCCCAAGCGATAGCATCGCTGCTGTCTAAAATGGGTACAAATTTTTTAGTAGATTTGGATAAGAAACCATCTCTTCGTGCTTGGTATTTATAGCTTATTTTCGATTTAAGCTGTGGACAGAACCATATCTGGTAGTAATCTCTCAGATGCCAGAGAAGCAATGGTCAACGCTTGCGTGGACATTTATGGATCGTATATGCACTCTTTATCGTCAACCACTCTAGGTGGATCATTTCTTTCTCCCGGAGGTCTGAGAACGTTGCCACTTTATGTTTTGGGCTTATTGAAACACGTAAGTAAAAAATAGTCACGTTATCTTCTTTTATTCCAAGAAAATTTGAGACTCAATCTTCTATCTTTTCGTTTCGTAAAAAGATCAAAACTATTTTGAATCGTAATAATAATCTTTTTTTTGGAGATTTGTTTTGCGTGTCTATTACTCGTCGGAACGTTTGATTAAATATTTTGATCTTTAGACAGCTTTCACGTATGGAACGAGTATCAAATTAGATTCGCGCGTTTTCGCCCTGTGTAATTTTAGAACATTACCGCTCAATCTTTTTATGCTTCAAATTTGTCCTAGTCTTCACCCATTGCATCTTGTTGATAATGCGGTGAGCAAAGTTTACATCAATTATTCAATATTATGTAACGTAAGAAAAGAACGAATAGATCATTTGAATAGTAGAACTGTGATTCTGAAGTTGATAACTTCAACAGAAAATACTGCGTTTATTCTAGATTATAAATTTCCACAGGAGGTACAAATTTTCTGAATAATTTTGGCTTTATTGTCATGCAAAGATGTTTTTTCTCTAAATTTGAAATGTGCCTACGTTTGTAACTTATTAGTTTTGTCCATCCTAACTGGCGTTATGACTTTGATTGTCGTAGGTAAAATTTGTTCCACCTGTTCAGGGTTCTGATTTACCATTGTTATCACTTTCGTACGAAAGAATCGATCGACACGGTGTCTATCTAATGGATACGGGAGACTATTTGTTCATTTTCGTGGGTCAGGCTGTTTCGGAACAATTTTGTCAAAATGTTTTCAATGTTCAATGTTTCGGTGCCCTAAGAGAAGATATTGTAAGTCTGTTAATGTTATATGTAATATGGTGAACAGGGCCGTAGCCAGGAATTTTTTAAGGGGCGGATCGAGCAAAAAATATCAGCTAAAACTTTTTCATCCGAAGATTTTTTTCTACATGGGTACCGTACTTTAAACTTTTTTCTATTTTGATGTTTTCACAGTCAGTGACTCACAAAAATGAGAACATAAGGAGAAAAAATTGTAGTCAGGTTACTTAAATTGTGTTCAATTTGTAGTCCTAGAACGGTGTTTTAATCGTTTTAAATGCGATAGTTCACGTTTCAAAACAATTAGAAAACTTCAAGCGAGATGAGAGAAAAATTGTAATATTGATGAAAAATCTCATTTGTCGGCAAAATATTGCCTTTAAGCTAATAAAAAAAGGGATAAGGTAATTCAGTTGATAAAAACTGTTGAAAATTAATTAGTAAGTTGAAGTAAATATGCTAACGGCCGCGCTAAGGTCGAAAATGTAGATAAGGGGTAAAATGGCGCGCCGTGACCTTTTTTTGCTCGCTGTTTAAGGTCGCAGGGGGTGTATATTTCGGTGGCTCCATGCGATGTACGAAGTACAAATCCCTTATTCCGCAGTTCCCTGGCGCCTTGTTCAATTTCGCATGTTCACGTTATAAAACGCTCCAAAATTATTTTTTACCTCGAATCATCAACATGTTCCCCTTTTTTGAACGTTTTTCTAAAAGGAGCATGATTGGGAGAAAACGGTGGATTGCCCAATCCCAAGAATTACAATCTAGACTCCTGCGCGAGGCGCCAGAAAACTGTAATCCCGACAAAATACATTTCTACTTTCTACAAACATACCAAAAAATTTTTATGCGAAGCCAGAAAATTTTGCTTCCTAGAAAAACTAGGAGTTTTTTTCAGCTGATTTTTTTAACTTTCATACGTCATAATCATTCATGCAGCATATATATTTTCAAACCTGTGGACACGGTAAACGTATTCTTCTCATACTGACCACGCACTCAAAAAATAGCCAGTAGCAGTCCTTCTAAAAATGCCCACTTACTCATTTCGTTCGTTATTTATGACACTTCCCAAAATGGTGTGTACCATTAGGTAATTTTCGTCCCATTTCAGTCGACGGTAAGTCATTCTTACCGAAGTGGTAAATTAATTTTCAAACCCTAAGACCGGGGTAATAACTCCGATTCCCCTTATAGCGTCCTCTATTTATACAAATGACCAGCGCAAAGTGCCGCAAAATTTTGAGATTTTTTCAAATGGTAAACACGAAATTGACATATGCCAAAGCTTTCCCTAAATACGGCCTTGTATGTGAATATACGTGATTGTAAATAATATACATGAATGATTGTAGCTTTTCGTCTGTTTTTCATCTAGTCATGTAATTCGTTTAGGGAAATAGCCACTTTAGGTTCTTTTGCTTCCGTTCTCTTGTAGAATCGCAAAATAATGTGAAACAGGCTACATCATGGGGGAGTATATGAGGCGTTATTAATCATGTATGTGGTCCCGAAATTGTTTCTCTGGGTATCACATTCTAGACGGGGTGGTTGATTTTGAGAAAAATATTTGATTTGATGAATTTTGAGGTCACTTACCTTCACAAGCTACAAAATTTACCATTACTTTTTCGATACCTCTCATTTTTTCTTCACAAATTGTAATGAAATTTTCACACTTGAGGAAAATCTGCCAGAATTAGACAATCCAATATCTACGGCCGTCCGAAAGTTCATCACAAATCGAATCAAAGATCGACCAGTATCACCACCCGTACGGATAATACGGTAACTTGCATATTTAATTTGCTCTTGAGCATCGCTGCTTGCAGTCAGTCGTAGGGGGGAAAATCGACAGATAGTTTTGATGTAATGAGATTCATGACTGATATTTTCCAAACTCAGCTCCAATTGTTCAACAGTCGTTTTATTTGCATTAGCCCGAATGCTTCCACTAGAAAATCGAGTATTTATGGATTCCATTTCGTCATTTGTGCCTTTATTACCCTTAAGGGCCATCTATACTTCGCCGTACAGTGCCATACGGCACCACATTGAGCTGCTATACTTTGCCACCCACGCCGTATGGTGCCTGATGAGTGGCTGCTATACTTCACACCATACGGTAGTAAATGATAATAGGTAAATGAAAATGATAAGTAGCTGCTATACCTACATGCCGTGCAATGCAGCGTGGCACCGTATGTGTTGTATTCATACCTGGACTTAGGTTCAACTGGATGCAACTCGATACTAGATGAGGGGACTTCGGTACCAGATGACTTTATCTCAGCACCAGATCATACCTTGTGGGTGACTCGATTTTAACAGCAAAAATGGGATAGAGGACTTCGAGATAGACCATCAGCCACTAAAAACTAGATAATTAACTAAGAAATAAGCCAATCAACCAGCTTTTTATGGAACAATCCATCAGTCAACCAAGCAATCAGGTAATCAACCAACCAGCAGATCACGGAACCGATTAACCAGCAAGAA
This sequence comes from Romanomermis culicivorax, assembly GCA_963922205.1. Lineage (NCBI taxonomy): Eukaryota > Metazoa > Nematoda > Enoplea > Mermithida > Mermithidae > Romanomermis > Romanomermis culicivorax. The sequence goes on from CAWUHX010000036.1 coordinate 1,144,536, forward strand.
CATCGATTAACCAACCAACCAGTAAATTACCAGCAAATCAGAGAGCCAATGAACGAAACAGAGAATATGATAAACAACCAACTAACCAGGGAACCAACCAACCACTAACTAGGAAAGCAAGCAATCAATCAGTCAACCAACCATTGCATCAGGAAATCAGCCCACCAGTCAAGGAATTAGCCAAACAATCAACCAGGAAATCAACCAACCAACGATTGAATCAGAGAATCAACCAGCTAAACAGGGAATCAATGAACAAACCAACCATGAAATCAACCAATCACCAAATCTAACCATGGAATCAACACACCAATCAGGAAGTAAACCAACTGATATGGGAATCAACCAACAAATCACAGAATCAAACAACCGATCAGGGAATCAACCAGTTAATCAGGGAATCAATTAATGCGATGCACTGGAAAATTCTGAGATTTTGATTTTCCAAAACGCATCAGAATTTACTTTTTCAAATTCACTATTTTGTACAAGATGAATGTACTCCAAATCTGGTTCCCTTCCCTACCCCTGTTTGACTCGACAACCACCGAAAAGATTTGGGAACCAACCAAATTTTTGGGCAGGCTGGTACCAGATGAAGTGATAGGGTTTGTCCAGGTATGGTTGTATTTGAGAAATATGGTTGGGGCTTTGGATGAAGGCAGGCAGTAGTTGGATCCAGGGATCATCCTTAATGCACATGTTTCCAACACCCATGCTTACCCGAGAACTAAACTTCTTAAAATACTCAAACCCCACAATAAAATAATCCAAATTAGAAAACCTTCAGTTTCCTAATTCGAATTCCCAATGAGCTTAATCCAAAAGAGGAGAACTCTCTCCTGATAATTTTACCTAGGAAAATAACACACTTACATGCACAGACGATGTGTGGGCGAGAATGAAAAGGGAAGAGCCCCAAGTACTGGGAAATACAACAAACGCACAGGGACATGCACTAGTAGATGCAAAATAGATCAATAATAATAATACGAGAGCATTCACCACATGCTTACCAAAACTGAGCTACAGTAAGACGCCCTTCGATGGTCCACGTGGCTCACTCCACTTCAAACCTGCGTGCGTCTTTAAACAATCGACAAAACGTTACGAAGATCTTAAAATCGGCGGAAACACTCTACAACATACGGCGCATGATAAATAGCTGCTATACATACCTGCCGTAGGGCAGTGTAAGGCGCCGTACGGTGAAGTATAGTTGGCCCTTTATGCTCACCAAACATATTTTTAAGTGTGAAATTACAGAGTTTCGAATACGAATATTCTTATCATAGACATGGTCATTGAATATCATAGATTTTGAATATCACTGAATATCATAGACAAATTTCATCTGTGGTTATATTCAATGGCCATATCCATGATAAAAATCTATTTTTGGAACATAAATTTGTTGGCCCACTTTTACCTTATGCCTATTTCAATGAAGAAATATTATCATCAAGATACTGTTTTTTAGAGAAGACAGTCCCGATCGAGATCTGTTTATTAAACGATTAATTGAAGATAGAACTGATTCTGCGTTTAGTTATATTGAATTCTTGCGGCATATCCACAACGAAATCAAACCGTAACGATTTTTTTCGCGTTCGCTATCGTTTCGGCCAAAGTTCTCGAAATCGAACAAGTATTTCAAGAAATTACCATATGAATATGTCCAGAGCCGTTTCTATCGTCGCAACAATTACTAATTTGTGAATGATACAACGAATAACAAGGTCGTAAAAGGTGTAAGTGATTCGTTGTTGGAAACTCCATAGGTGCTTGCATTAGTTTTGAAACTTATTTTTATGATGATAGGGTTGACTTTTAGTCTTCCAGATAGAAGTTCCGGTCTGGCCAATGAATAATTGCTTATTAGAAAAGATTCTAAAAAAATGCTCATACGGTCAATTCCTGGGAGTTTTTGACGCGCTTATTTATTTTATTTGTAGATTTTTATTCGTGTGATTGTTCCGAGTTTCCTTTGTTCCTGTTACACGTCACGCACTGCTGCGTTTGCGTCTTGATTCATTTCAGTAATAAATTTTTCGTGATTCTCTGTTTGACATTATGAATTTTGTATTTCTCCAGAAATTCTTGAATATAATGAAGACTAATTTTCCGCTTTTTTGATGGATGATAAACAGGTCGTTACTTCTCTTGTCAAATGCAGACTTGTTCATAGTAAGATGAAGTCCATGAATCTTTTTTTGTATCCATTCGCTTCGGATAGATAATCCATTTTTCAATTAAAAAACATGCTCACAAATTATTAACCCTTCGGCATAAAAACCTACATTTTTATGCCTAAAGGCCCTGTCATACTTCGCCGCGCGGCGCCGGTTTTTCTATCCATACTAAAAAGCGACGCCGCGCAGTACCATTTTTGAAGTATGAATAAGTTTGTGTAATTTCTGCGGCGCCGAATATTAGGGAAAGGAAGGATCCACTTTGAATCTGGGTCCTAAACAGCAAGTCCGACCGGACCCAGATCAGATCTGGATCTTGTATATAGCACATATGAATGAATAATTGTGTATATAAAAGGTGGGCCAAAAAAAGGCGACCGGTACTGACTTTTGTAGCTTCCGAACGGGTGAAGCTTTTTTAGTGCGGTTTCCTGTCATCGATTGATAGAACGTTTGCATAAGGTCTGCAAAGTTTCAGTCAGATTTCTTGAATATTGACTAACTAAAATCAAAAATACTAAACGTCGAGTTTTTTGATAATATAAATATTTGAAAATTTACAGAATTGTAAAGTTTTGAATGGGTTTGGGTTATAGTTTTTGTTTAAGGCTTTTGAGCGTAATGGAAAGGTTTACTGTACTGGTCAGCAAGTGTGGACAACTAAACTTAAACTTCCAAAATCTGGGTTATTAACAAAAGACAAACCCGATAAGATAAGAGCACAGAAGGAATAGAGAGGGAAATAATAATGTTAAGAACGATTCGAATAAAATCCCGTGATGATAAAGGTCACTCCTAATAGTCTGAGATCAACCGATCAAAATTCAGATGTATTTATAATAAAAATAAATAGACGTTGGACGATATATATATATATATATCAATATAATATTTTCGATCTAGCGACGATAGACGACCTTTCCTCGTCTTTGACGAAACGAAATTTGTTCCTGGGGGTCTCTGTCGTTGATACATCGAGTCTTTTATACGAAACGGCGAGTAGCAATGAAGTGGGCGATCGACGAGCTAGAGTGAGTGAATCAGAAGTTTTTCTGATGATGACAGATCTAATATTCTGACAAAATGCAGAAATAGTTTATTCCATTAGTTTTTTGTGTTCAAAACTATGAAACGTCATAAAAACTCTGGAATTAGGTTCTCGTGCAAAGGTCAAGAAATTAGAAAATTAAAAGATTAAAATTGATAAGTGAATTTCGTAATAAGGCGGGGATTTTCAGAAGAATGTTTACAGTAAGACTACAGTAAGATTGGCTTCTTGACAGACTCAACATGTTTCACGGCATAAAAGCACAATAGATCCAATCATAAGAACCATATAACAGCTTAAAACTACAAGAGAGCCGCTTTAGTGTGTCCTAATTTCTGTTTCACCATTAATTTTAATCGTTTCTCTATCTGGTCAATGACAGAATTGATTTGCTTCAATTTTGCTTTTTTTTCAATTTCATAACAAAAGCTCTTGATTTTGGCGAAATTTTGATCATATTGAAACAAGAAGTTGCTGACTTTAATTTACGTGTAACTTACAAATATGGGTGATTTTCGAAGTATTGTGTGTAAACAGCTTTACAAAACATTTTTTTCACAATAGGACAACTTTTACTTTTTGAAAAATTATCCCTTTTACTAAATTTCTGTTTGTACAGTAACCATCAATACTGGGAGGATAAAATTTGGGCCTTTTATACAAAGACAAACAGGGCATTCTAACGCAGCAATCCGCATTATAAAAACTTCATCCGTTCAAAAGTTATGGAAGTCAGCACCGGTCGCCTTTTTTTTTTGGCTCACCCTGTATATTCAATTTTTCGAAATCAATATATATAAAATTGATATTTCTCTGCAGTTAGAGCTATTAATCGTTGAAATCAGAAGCAAATTGAAGCAAGAGCCCAAAATCTTTAGACTAGGCTTTTTGCAAGCTTCTATCTGCACCTCGTAGGAATGATTGATTTCATTTTTCTTTTGCGCTTGTTATTTTTCGACTTTTTTCATTTTTTCGCATTTTTTTTATTTCGTATTTGTCGAGACGAGCAATGCGCATTTTTTGACAAGAGCAAAATCCAAAAGTGAAGAAGCGGCGCTGCGCGGTACCGCGCGGTGAAGTATGACAAGGCACTGCGCGGTACCTCGCAGCAAAGTATGACAGAGCCTTAAGGTTGATGTGCAAAGAGCCGAAGAAGCTCGAAAAATCACGATTAAAATCAAATAAGTGAATGGGTGATGGGCCTAATCGGAAGTGTGACGGAACGCCAATTCTTTAGGAGGAGATCAAAGCTCATGGCACGATTTCTGGTAGGCTTCAACTTGATTGTGATAAGCAAAGAATTAACCCCACCTGAAAACGATATTTGGTGTGATTGATGCGTTAGAAATGAAAGTGATATTCATATCGTCTGAAAGTCAAGAAAATTGCAAAGCTACAAGACAAAAGTTGAAAATTTTCGATATACGCTTCCTTTACTCGATATTAACCAAACAAATAAGCTACAATTTAGTTTCGGATTTATTAGTGTAAAATGCATGTTAAGGATACAGCATTGCTCAAAACATTAAATTTTGAGTGCTAAAATTGCAATTTTTTCACGGAAATCAGCATATCTACTGCGGATGGGTCATAATTGATCTTATCGATTTCATTTTGCATCAAGTTTCACAAAATTTTCTAGTTGACGATAACTAAATAGTTTCACCCTTATTCAGCGAAAAAAAATAGCAAGACTCAAAACATCGATTCTCAACAGCGAAGTCTCAAAGCAACGAAGTCTCAGTACAGTGATTCTCAAAACAACGAAGTCTCAAAACAGCGATTCTACAGCCAACTCTTATAACAGATTCTGAAAATAGCGAATTTTCAAGAAAGTTATCTTTAGAATGAAAAAAGGAAGATTGAATGGGGCAGACATTTTGGCGCATGGCCTATTTGGTCCTCCATTTCGATCCGGTGGATGTTGGTTGTCACACATTTTGGCATTAATCGCCCGATTTCTGACATTAATGCCTCTATATCATGTTTTTTCATGACATAACGGCTTTTTATTCTGGTTTGACTATTATCAACCTGCATGCATGTTTTTTGTTTCTTTTTTCCTTTATTGACTTACCCCTTTTATATTCTTATTTTGAGCCCCTATTTGTTTATTTTTTTCAGGTTGTGTACTTTCGTTCTTTTTTTACCTACTTTTTATTACATTATTGTACTTTTCGTTTCTTCATTATTTGTTTTTTTGTTCTGTTTCTTGAGCTCAATCGAATCATGTTCACTGCTAGGTATTCATTTTGAACAATAATCAGGAATGCTTTTTCCTTGTTTAAGGATAATTTATGCACTACTAGCCGTACTTTGAAGTTGTGGCTGAGGTTGTGCTGATTTGCGGATATTCCTGGTAGCAGTTGCTCTAGAACTTGCTCCCTTTCAGAGTCCATACTGTTTGTAGAATAGTAAAAAGAAAAAACATTTTGTGACAAATATTTTAGGGCTTCCTAGTTATGTTATTTGAACATCAATGTTTGGTTTTTAATATTATGGGTGTAATTTGATATGTCAATGTCTGGTTTTAATTTTTATAAACGACAACAACATTAAAATTGTTTATGTTTTTGTAAAATTCATTTTGATAGTTTTATTGTTTGTTGGATAGTCCATATGTCCTGCTTGGAGTCCTTCATTTCTATTTTGATCTTCACTTTGTTGTGGAGCGATTTGGCTTTTTTGTAAAGTTTTTGTCAATTTTGGAAGAAGATGGGCAAGTTCGATGGAGAGAGTTCGTGCCGTGACATCAGAAGAGGCGTGGCTACACCATTGAAGAAAATTGTGAAAGAAGTTTCATTGTTTTGCTGTGTGTGCTTATACGAGTGGTTGTGTAGTGAGAGGGGGAGTTATTTTTGTTAGATTGGAGCAGCGCGTTTCTAGTTTAGTAAATTGAAATTCGAGTGTGTGTTCTAGGTTAAGTTAAACTATTTGGAAAATACTTTAGTATTCAGGTTCAATTCCTAGAAGGTCAAGTTAATACAGTCCGAGTTTTGGCTCCGAAAACCTTAAATGACATGAGCGAAGTTCCTTGGAGAAATTGACATAGCGCTCTCTACTAGCCCGTCAATCTCCTGCTTACAATTATCATTGCGTGAAATTTGTCAAACACTCCAAGTGTTCCATTTACAGCATTCCGCACGCTTTTCTATGTTCCCTACATCTATTATTAAAACACATGCGATTCGTCTTATTTTTTCCTATATGACAAATTGGTGACTGTACCAGCTCGTTTAAGGGTTGAGGAAATGCCAAAATTTGCGAAAAATTGAAAATCTAAAAAACTACCAGAATAGACCCAAAAAATGGAGGAAAACCACACATGTGACTCTACCCCTTTGGGCTACGAAAAAGATTTCTACAAGAAACTACTGAATCCTGACGACCGAGAAATCGAAAATTTGGATGGCAAAAATGTGAATTTACCACTTCTCTACAAAGCAGAGAAGCATAATTTGGATTTACCGCAAACATCTGCTCTGCAAAAAACTCGAAAAACTTCAGGATTGTTATCTCCGAAAATTGTCGAAAATCGAAAATTCAACTTTTTAAAACCAAAACTGAAGACGACTGATGCTCGAAAAATCTTCAATAATCACACATACATTGATGTAATGCAAAAATGCGATGCCGAAATGATAAATTTTCATAGTGATGCTACTAACCTGTTGAGCAAAATAGTTACGATAGCAACTCAACAACAAAAACTTTTCCATGAGTTCAAAACCGAAATTGAAGAGATCAGAGCTCATAAAAGAGAGTTATTGAAACCAAACATTCCTGAAGTCGAAAATATCACAAGACCTATGAGCTCTTATGCTCAGTCTCTAAAATCGAATAAATCAAAAAACGCCATTAGTGATTACAAAAGTCAACTTAGTTTTCGAGGTATAATCAACGACCATAATGATCTGATCATCCTGACACAAACGTTTGACTGCTCTAACGCGCTAAACGCGCTAAATTCACAGATAAATTTTCCATCTGTCCCACTTTCTCAGGTGCATAAATCTTTCATCGATGACGAAACGAGAATTAAGACTATCTGTAAAGAGATAGCGCCAGAAAAAAATGAATAACTCAACCCAAAATCAACAAGTATTGAAATTCTTCATTGCACTCGAAAATGAGTTTGGCCTTGATGCATCTGAGAATGTGAAACTTCACATGTTGCGTCGCTTGACTTGCGATGGTGCTCTGAACACCATACGAGATGTCAGATCATATGACAAAGCCAAACAGATTCTGATGTGCATGAATGCACCAAATTGTGATCAAGATACGCTCCAATGTGAGCTCCAGTCCATCGTTCCATTCAAAACTAAAGATCCGTCAGCTTTCTTGAACCGAATCAGCACCTACATACATTTACTGTACTATGACAGAAGTGGTCAGTATTAGCATAGAAAAAATATTACAAATTTTCTTTCGAAAATGCCAGAAATTTACAGAGTCTCGATTGATGCCGGTACTCTAAAAACAATCACCGTTCTAGCGATAGCCGTCGGGAGTTCAGAAAATTCAGTCAGCAAATAAACAGATGACTGTGAGAGTAGAACAACATATAGTGGTTAACAAACTCGAAAATCCATCGTTACAGCAACCATCTGAATTGCCTTTTAGAGATAAAGTGAAACCTCACTTCAGAGATAACTCTCACTCCCAAAATAGAGATGACTCTAGACAACAAAATACTGTCCAATTTCAAGAAAATTCGACTGTAATGAAGACCAGAGAATTTGAGAAAAGTGTAAAATGAATCCTGGAAAAATTCGGAATCCCAGAAAATTCACAAAATGCTAATAATTTCAAAAATCAAATGTTGCGATTCAATCGAGGAATGAGTCTGAATTTCTGGAATAGAGAAAACATTCCTATACAGGATTTTTCTCAAAATCAAAATTTCCAAGGAAATCAGTCACGACAAACGTTACAACAGTCAAAATCAGACAACCTGCGAAATACTGCACCTGTAAACGTGACAGCTCCAAATGCTATCAGTTAAAACCACAGGCTGCACAGCCTCAACAACAGCAACTGAATCCACAATGGCAAATAAATAATTGAGGTTCTCGTTTTCAACAAAATATGCCTAACTACACGCTCAATCAGAATCAAAATTTTAACTGAAATAACTGATTTTACAATCGTGATAATCAAAACTATCAGAGAGATGTGGCAAACATTTCTCTCTGCGATTCTGAATCCGGACGAGAAAAAATAATCCAGAAGCATTATTACTACTTGATGAACAACTCACAGTCTGTACAGACTCAACTAGCTACTCTGCAACTGTCACAGCAAGTTTCACCATCAGAAAACAAAACGATGTCTAACTCACATAAACCTTTTGTTCCAATGAAGCCGATGACCAGTACAGCAAACATGCTTGAAGCCACAGAAACATCAAAAGCTACAAATTTTTTTGTTGCTCCCAGAATCACTGATTTCACGATTGAAAAACCTACTAAACCATGGATCCCAAGATCAAGCGTATGTCAAATTGAAGAATGTTCACAAAAAGACGTAAAACTTCTAAGCTTATAGGCTCCTACATGAGCTTTTCATATTGATGCCGAAATCAGAAAAACCAAAACGAAAGCCTTGATCAATACCAGTGTCCAATGTTCAGTCATTTCCTCATGCCTAGCTCAATGCTCTTTGGGGATTGACTATGAAACATTAGAAATATCTGCACAGATAAAAGTAGCAGATGGTGCTATCATCTATGCCCGAGGCTGGATAATCTTCAAAATCAACTCATCATTTGGAACGCATCTAGTACGATGCTGGATTTTACCTACGGCCGGAGAGCAATGCCTCCTAAAAACCATTTTCATAGTGCATCCGAGCGTTCGAGCCATAATAAACTTTCACAAAAACTTTATCGGAATCGGAGATGTTCAACAAGAATTAAACCTAGTTTTGAAACTGATTGAAAAAGCGCCCTACAGTGGAGTATTTTCAAATACTTCCACGGAACAAAGTGGAATGCAAATCGTAAAAATCAACAGATTGCTACCGATTTTGAATATCTTGTCATGTTACATAGAACCAAATTGTCAAACGTGGGTTAATGGAAAAGCCTTCCCTTTCACAAACGAAAGTTTTAAAAGCATCATAGTTCAACCCCTAAACTTCGGAAAAGAAAACTGTGAATACCCGATCCAATCGGTGATAATCAACATAATTAAAGGCAAATGTCCACTATTATTTGTCAAAATTAGTGCAAACAGTATCCATCTGCAACCTAACCAGCTTATTGCTGAGGATAAATTTAGACTTGAAGAATCAAAAATGATTGTTGCGTCGCTAAGCAACCATGAAGATGATTATGAACCAGCCACATTGGCTAAAGATCAGTGGACTAAGTCAGAGGAAGAAAAACTTCGACTTGCTCTCAAAAAAATGACCGTAAAATCCAATATTGATAATGAAGATAGAAAGATGGCCATCGAAGTCTTCAAGCAATATCGAGATGTTTTTAGTCTCCCTGGAGATCAGCCTACTCTGACTCACGAATTAATGGTCTCTATAGACACCAGTGATGCCAAACCAGGTGCAAAACACTACTACAGTGCACTAATTGAACAAAGACCAATGGTTCAAAAAATTCAAGAAATGCTAGAAAAAGGTCTCATAGAACCTTTGCAATTACCATGGGCTGCGCCTATGTTTCTCTTTACCAAAAAAGATGGAAGTAGGCAACCTGTGGTCAATTATAGAAGTATAAACGAAGTCACTCTGAGTGATAAATTTCCGATTCCGTGAATCAATGACTATCTAGATGCTTTAGGAAATGCACCATTTTTCTCAACTTTAGATTTGAAAGCAGGGTACTGGCGGATCCCTCTAGACATTGCTTCACACTATAAAACTACTTTCATTAGTCAAGAAGGCTTATTTGGATTCAAAGTTCTACCATTCAGTTTGAAAAGTGCTCCCGCTGAATCTCAGGGACTAATGGAACAGATTCTGCATCCATACATCTGGAAAATCTGTCTCATCTATATCCACAATATCATAGTTTTTTCACCAACGTATAACGATCATCTAATACATATCCAACTGATGTTCGAAGCTCTTCGCGAGGTGGACTTAATGTTGAGACCTGATAAATGCGATTTTGTACCAAAACAAGTAAAATTTCTGGATCACTTGCTAAGCGAAAATGGAATTTGGTCCGATCTCAAAAAGGTCTCTGCAATCGTAAGCTATGAAATGCCAAAAACTGTAAAAGATCTTCAAAGTTTTCTGGGTCTTGTCCAGTGGTGTAGACAATTAATACCGAATTTTGCCACCCTTTCACAACCGCTCTATCAACTACTATGCAAAAATACGAAATATGAAATAAGCGAAGAACATCGTACAGCGTTTAACAAGATCAAAACATCTCTAACCTCGACTCCTTTTTTGCAATATCCTGTCTATAACGACGAAAAATCGAAATTCATCATCCAAACTGACGCCAGCACAACTGCTATCGGTGCGATTTTATGTCAAGAAAACGAAAATGATCAATGGGTCATTGCTTACAACAGTAGAGTTCTTTCCGACGTAGAAACTCACTACAGTATGCTGTTTCTCCCACAGCTACTCACTTCTCTCGATGTCAACTTTTTTGAGGGTATGAACCCAGAATCGCCATTGACTTTGACTGTGCAAAAAGCCTAACATTATAGCTAAACTATGATGCGTATCAGTATATCTTCACTCAAGTGCAGCTAACATTGTATAATGAAGTTTCAGAAAATTTGAAAAATCTGTCAAAATTACATAAACAATACTTCAACAGGAAAGCAAAAGAACAGAAATATAATTTTAATGATCTAATACTACTAATTAACAATAAGAAATCGAATAAAATCGACAGAGATTACATCAGAATCTTCATAGTAGTCGAAAACTCCAAAATCTCGAAAAATATGATAACGATCGATAGTTTAGATTGTCCCCTACAATCCCAGAAAGTCTCACTTCCTTGGGTAAAGTCATACATGCCTCGCAGGGCATTGGCAATCCTGGAATCGGAAAATAGTGGTCCCCAGAGACTAGGAAATGAACCGAAAAATTTGTAAAATTAGTCATATTTCGACTAATATTTTTTCAATTTTTGCTAACAAATTAACATAATTATTCGAACATATTTTAATTGTAAAACTATAACGATGAGCATAAAGTTTTAGTATCAAAAAACGCACTCAATGCTCTAATACAGATTCTGATTGGAATGAGTGAATAAAGTGTGTGTGGCATTGTCGCATAGTGTTACAGATATTCACAACCATTTTTTAAAAGAAATTGACCTTCATTGAGAAGCAGCACGGAATAAGAAAATGAATGAAAAGCACTTTACACTTTCAGTTATGTGCATGAAAATTTAAAATTGTGGTTAACAATTTTCCACTTTACACATTCATTTTTATAGTGAGATTCCGAATCTTTATTCTCATTTTTTGAAATTCAAAGTTTGACAAATGGTTGTATGGAATACAAATTCTGATATGGATAAGAATTGAATTTGAAAAGAAATTATGACAACTGATAGCGAGGCGACAACGTTGCAGGTGTCAGGATTGGTGTCATCACTCCTAAATTGGCTGCCGATGTTCAAAAAATATTTTACTAATCAAGATCGGTACATCTCATACCAGCGTAAACAACATCGCCAAGAGGATAGGTTTTTCTTCGCTGGTGGTAAGTTCTGCACTACTGCTAGACTAAATTCTGAAAAAATAGAAACTCTGGGTTCCTCATCCCCTGGGAAGAATATATCAATCCGTCGGTATAAAATATTTGGGTCGCCGTAACTTTGCCAGAAGATTTGCACATCCTGATTCAAGAGATTGACGTTTCTGAGCAAAACTAAGTCAATTGGTTTTAATCCAAAATTTTATGATATTTTTAGAGTTCAACATCAAGTGAATAATAAGAATCACAGAATTCAAAAAGTGGTTCGAAATGGTTTACGCAAGACCATTAAACGTTTTACATGAACCGACCTACATCAAAAGTGGCTATTTATGAAACATGTTGGCACTTTCCCCCAAACCAAATTTTCAAAGCCATATATTGGTCGGATTTGACATGGAAAAAATTTGGACGAACCAACTTTATATTCACAAAAAGATGTTGAGAACTAGAATGCAGCTCGCGTCCCAAGGTTCGTCCAACTTGGCTCTCCGACTGGACATAACATCATGTTCGATGCTCTTGCTGCCATGTCCGATGAGTGGACCACTTTTTATGATTTCGTATTGGCACTGAAAACAATAGTGATTGGTTTGGATCAAGCCGATGATTGGAAATGTCTCAAAGACATGCATGGTCATAATTTTTATTCTTCCCATGCACCAAGAATCGCACTCTACAGTGCTCACACCTATTATTTTGGTCGACATCCAAATAATACTAGAGAATATCAAATGATCCGCAGAGAAATGGGAGAGGGCTCGACTCATTGGCCTCTGCCCTGAGAACAAAAAATTGAAAGGAATCATAGCCAATATGTTCGCACATGACGTCGAATGATTTACATTATATTTTCCGCAGGCTAATGACTGTATCGCCTCAGCTGGCTTACTCGATATTAGACGCCTATTATCCGATAATAATGTTCCTAGCATATGGGTGCTATGGTTTTGTCGATAGTATCTATGACAATATTCAAATACGATTTTTTGCCACCCGCTATGCAAAATCTATATGATAACCCCAGTATCGAATAGGACTGTGATGAAAAAAGCGCCTTTGGCATCATTGATCCGACTTTGTCCAAAAGTCTTTTCCACAGGATTATGCCAGACAAAATTTTAGCGATGAACCGAGTTATCTTCTATGACTACAAGGTTCAGAACATGCGTTTTTGTCTGTATAATCATGCGAACGTAGAGCACTCTACTAAAGCATTGGGACAAAAAATGCATCTGTTGTATTGGGTGCTTGTATGCCCTCGGCTACCTAGCTGCAGTTCTTGGGAGATCCAATCTCGTACGGCCCCTGACGCTAACCTGGTACTAATGATGCTCCTACTGTAACTAGGTGAGACTGGATGTATGACAGTATTTATTGTGAGCAAAACGGAAAGTGCAATGAAATACAACAGTGAGGGTCAATAGAAAAACAAGTGTGCAAACTACCAAACATGTGAACACCGCCGCCTAAATACTCCCTGCCTCGCAGATCCTTTTCTTCGCCCCTGCGCACAGAGCCACAGGGACTTCAGGATATCTCAACATGCGGCCTAAGCTGAAACTCCTCAAAAGGTGAGACAGATCTAACTGTCTCTAAACAATCGCTCACTGAACCCCTTGATCAAAATGGACGTCGTAAAATCCTCAGGCCACATTGGCTCTCAAACGTAATGCCCACGCGACGTAAACAAACAATAATCATAACCGGCGAGATTGCCCACACTCCCTTCCTAGTCACAGCGCAATCGAAAAACGTCCGACTAACCAGATTGGATGAATAGAGCACAAAAAGTAGACGTTTCTTCAAAGTAATAATTTTGCAATAATGAAAAAATGCACGGCGGCGTGCCTAACATCAACTTGCATGTATTATGCAAAACTTTCGCGCTGACCATTTATTTGTATTTTGGATCAAAAATGTGTGACACAAACCGTTTTATCCGTTTGTTTACTTAATAATAAATGGAGACACTTTAACAACAAAGAAACTTTACAGAATGAAACTGAAGTAATTAGAGGACCAAAGGTCAGAGGAATTGACCCTCTGACATCCCTCCCCCCAAAAGCAAGACTTTTCCCGCCAGCAAAGGGAAAAGTCAGGAGGTCCCCCAAGGGCCCCAGTCCATTGATGCCGTCAGCCGGCGACTCCACTCATTCCAAAATGACATTACGCGCCGTTGACGCAATAATACAAAAAATAAAATTGTCCGTTTTGAAGGATATTGCTAAAATTATGGGACCAATGGCGCCAGATGCTACCCCAAGGCGACAAAAAGTTCATCACTAAAATAGGCCCAGTGGGCTCGCTGCCCCGAATAAAAAGGATGAAAAGTTTGAACGAAAAGCGTTCCAGGCACTCAGGCTGAATTTGACAAATAAAAAATAAAATCGTTTGATCGGCAGCCAACCCCCGCAGTGCCCGGTTTAGGTTGTGGGCTGCTCACCCCTGCCGTCGATGTATGTAGAATCGGCGGTGCCTCCATCCTCGATTTTGGTCTTCATCTCCGTCCTCTCCAGAGGGGGGTTATTCAGTGGGTGGTGAGCCGCCGCTACTCCACTGGCCTGCCGCCGCTACTCAACTGGCCTTTTGGCGGGACACTGGCCCCCCCCCAACGCCTTTGGTATTATCTGCCCCCAGGGAGAAAGGATGCCTGAAGACCGAATCCTCTGGGCCTTTGGCTGTCTAGATTTTAAACCAAAATATTTATGGTATTTGTTGTTAAAGTGAATCTGCCTTATTAAAATGTAAACTTAAACCCATGACATGGTCTATGCCACAAAAAAAAGTTTTGAAATGAAAATGTATGTGTTTTGAAAAAAGATAGAGAAAAATTTAGAAATGGTAGCACGAAGCTGCCTAGTGCATGCGTGATGTTAGTTGGTGACTAATTTTGGAAAGGAAATGAAAAAATCCAAAAAATTTACGGAAATTTCTACAATAATTAATACAGATGAGAAGAAAAAGAACGAACGTAAATTCACACCGGTTCAAATAAAAGGAAATGCAAACGAGAAAATGAATGAAACGAATTTATGATATTAATAGAACGAGGCAATTTTAAGGCATGATCATTGTGGCACAACTGGTTTACACTTTGAAATACTAATGCTCGGAAAGATAACTGACCTTTTGAAATATTGGGAAAATTACACAACAAGATACTTATTTTTATGGTGAGCTCACGAAGAGCGAGGTCACTTTTAACATGAAAATTTACTTTTGTCTCTGACCACTATGGTCCCGCCCTGGCTGACCAATTCCGGTTTCTCTTTTCAATGGCGAAATATAATTGGGGTTACCCGTCGACGGAGGTCTTTGGGGCGGCTGTGTAACCATCGAGGGCCCCGGAATGTCCATTCGCTCTTCGCCTTGTACATTACCGATCGGCGGAATTACCGTTGGAGGCGGCATTTGGAGGCCTGGCGGAACCAAAAATTGATTCAAGACTATCTTGAAATGCATCCAGAAGATCTGAATTATGTACCACTAAAGAAAAAGTGTCCTGATTTGCGAGAGGAAATGAAAAGCAAAGAAAGAAAGTAAATCAAACAAAAACACGAATATAAAAGTGGAGAACCCTATTATGAATGATTTTTGCGGGCTACTACACGTCAAGAAGATGAAGACTATGATAGTCAGAAGAATCAACATGGAATATGCATCAAACGAATGTCCAAGAAAGTATCACCACAAATGATACTTCTCTAGATATGAAGGCAAACATCCAAGCAATTCTAAAGACAGACAAAAGACATTGGAATGGACAAGCACCCTCAAACCTGATCAACAAAAAAAGGATCAAACTGACGAAAAAGAGGGTCAACAGCCTACAATGGCTGACTCTAGAATGATTGACTAACCAACTACATCACAACAAGCCAAAATGGTCAGCAAACAGAAACAAGCAGGAAGAACCATGCACGAGTATAAAATACTGCATCAGCGATTTGGACGACCATGTACACCACCAGAAAAACAGTACCCAAGCATACCTACTATGCCTATTACGGCCCAAATACTTCCATGAACGACCGATGAAATGATTATAATTAATTATTCCAATCATGCTCACTTAAATTTTGATCCAACAATTTTACAAGCCATTGCGGCTTCATATCAAATAGCCCACGACTTTCCTGACTATTTTCATCCTCCATATCTACGTTGTGATCCCCATTGCACAGAAGAACTCACCGCAGTTCTTTTGAGCTGGATGTGCATTTATTATAAATATTACGGTGCTGAAAACCCAATTGTCATAACACAGCTTATGCTGTTTTTGTTCCATGCGCCACAAGCATTCAACTATAAGACCACGGATAATTCATATTTGATGGCTCTACACTATGTTTTGCAATGTTTGTCCGATACAAGAGCCCCAAATTATTCAGCCACCGAGGAACAAAAATCGATAATAGGAGACATCCATCGAGAATATCAAATGGAAATGGACAAACAAGCCAAAATGAAAAAGAAGAAAAGTTTGACAATGCTGACAAAACCAGCAATACCTCCCAAATATCAAATGGAACCAGCACCGATAATTGCCACAACCACTATGATGCAAGCGCCAGTCCTTGGAATTCAAACGTGATTAAGAGCTGCACAACGAGCTCTCACCCCATGCTCCAGACCACAGCTCAAGCACTGCAAATGCCTGCGCCTGGCATATTGAAACCGAGCAAAACGCCAGTCAAAGTTTTGCTGAAAGGTCGTGGCTTTCAAACAAAATAAATTGGAACCAAAAGGATAAGAGTGTCAAACAATGCTATACACATTCCTCACTAGTTTATTCATTCTATTAGAATCTTTTTTTCTATTTTGATCACTAAGAAACTTAAAATTTCTTGGTACTAAATAACTAGTTTGCTTATTGTTTTGTGCCTTAACATTTGTGATATTGTTGTCAATATTTTTTTCGTTTGTTTGTTTGTGTAGTTGGCCGCAATGTAAAAGAGAAAAGAACAGCACCATCGACAGAAAGATAAAATTGCTGATACGAGCTAAATGCTCTCATGCAATCAAAAAACATCAAAATCCCCAATGGTACCTTCAAATCGCTTTAGGGGATTTATGTCACAATGGGGAGAAGCAGGGCTGTGTGCAGGATTTTTTCATGGGGGGGGGCGGACTTTTTGATTTTCACTTTCTGAAACGCTGGAAAAAGAACCTTCATAACATAGGGAAATAAATTAAAATCAGACTGATGAAGTGTGATTTTCCTCCCATTCCGGCGCGGAGCGCCGGAAAAATTTCAGATTTTTTTATTCTAAAATGCTGAAAAATGAATCTCTCCAACAGATAATTCGTGGACAAATAATTTAAAATCGCGTTCTAGAGTAATGTCTTCAATTTCCGCCTTCAATAAATGCAAAAGTTCAGATTGCAAACGTTTAAAAAATTCTAATCATCGAGAGCAAAAATTGAGCGATTTGATTAAAAATCTCTATTTTCGGCGACATAATTGACTGTAAACGATTAGAAAATGAAACAAGCTAACTTGATTGATAGAAACTGTTGAGCATTAATTAGTAAGTCGAAGTAGATATGCTAACGGCCGCCCCTGATAGAATATAGTTATAATTATACCCAAGACCGGCGCGAAGCGCCAGAAAATTTTGAGATTTGGACCTTTTAAAGTCCACCAAAACGCATCTTTTCAGTTTAGAGTTACTGCCTCAATGGGGGGGGGGGGGAGGCCGCCCCCGCCCCCCCTTGTGCACGGCCATGGGGAGGAGTGTTGTGGAGCAATTTGGCGTTTTTGTAAAGTTTGTGTCAATTTTGGAAAAAGATCGGCAAGTTCAATGGAGAGAGTTTGTGCCCAGACATCAGAAGAGGCGTGGCTACACCATAGAAGAAAATTGTGACAGAAGTTTCATTGTTTTGTTGTGTGTGCTTAGACGAGCAGTTGTGTAGTGAGAGAGTGACTTGTTTTTGTTAGATTGGAGCGGCATGTTTCTAGTTTAGTAAATTGAAATTGGAGCGTGTGTTCTAGGTATTTGGAAAATAGTTTGAGAATTCGGGTTCAATTCCTAGAAGGGCAAGTTAGTACAGTCCGAGTTTTGGCTCCGAAAACTTTAAACCACCTGAGGGAAGTTCCTTGGATAAATTGACATAGCCCTCTCTAGGAGCCCGTCAATCTCCTGCTTACCATTATCATTGCGTGAAATTCATCAAACACTCCTAGTGTTCCATTTACAGCATTCTGCACCCTTTTCTACATTCCGTAGGTCTATTATTAAAACAGGCACGATTCATCTTATTTTTTCCTATGAGACAACTTCACATTCTCGCCCAATTTACAACCACTGATATGCATGTGGGCACCATGCTATTCCATGATACACCAGGTTGGCACAATTACTGTAGTAATTGCATCATGTGCACATAGTTAAGTCAGTGATCAATTCTCCTATGTCTTGTAAATTAGTTATTTATTCTTCTCCAGGACTTCACCATTAAAATTAACCCATAATTTGCCCCCAGCCACCATTATTAATATTTCAAATCATGAAATCCTCGATTCTGCTATTTGAAATATTCGATTGTTATTTATTTTTCGAATTTTTCATCCTCGTTTTTCGCCCAATTTTTAACAATTTTGAACGACCAATTTTTCCGATTTTTGCCAGCCAACACAGGTAAGAGTCACCTCATTAAGGTCTGAACCTCTTGGAACAAATCCTGCTTCAACTATTCTTGGTTTCGAAATCAATTCTTATTTTTGGTGAATCACCACTCAAGAGTCTACAACCCCAAAATAAATAATGTAACATTTGTGATCCATCAGGTTTGAGTGTGATATCTTAGCCAACCCAGTGTTAATTCAATTTGTTGTAGTGTCACTTTTGGTGTGCAGCTCTGTTTTAATCTGCACTTCACATTCTCGCTAACTTTACAACCACTAATACACATGTTTCCACCATGCTATTGTTTTCTACACTGGGTCAACTCAATTACTATAGCAATTGCATCATTACTGTACCTGTGCTCGGAGTTCAGTCAGTGATTATTATTATTTGTGTTGTAATTATTGATTAGTCGTCTCCTTGCTTGCTCCTCAGTAAATTTATGGACACATTTCGCCCGTCCTCATTCAATCAATTTTTTAAATCATGAAATCTTTGATCTCATGATTTAGAATATTTGCCTCTTATTTTATTCATGAGTGGTTTTTCAGTATTGCAATTTTTGTAAGAGGCGTACTTGCCACAGCCCAAGAAGAAGTAAGTCTTAATTATTAAGCTCTGAACTTCTTGGTAATCTCCTGCACAAATCATTCTTGGTTCTAAATCATTTCTATTCTTGGTGGATCAGTCAAATCCAGAGTCTCAAATCATTTTATAAATATAACAACTTTTCTGAATTTTTTGTGAATTTTTGAAACTAGGCTTCCCAGTTATATAGCTCAAAGGCTATCTAACTGGTTTTTGCTTAAATTTACCAAATCTCAAAAACTTGATTTTTCCTGACCCTTGGGTAAATAGCACTGTACTACACATGCTACAAGCTCAAAATAAAAGTACCTCACAGGTAAATAACAATATGCTAGACACCTTCCAGTCTTCTCATAGTATAAACAGCCTGCCAGTGAATAGTGATTTGCTATTCACCCACCAGTCTTTGGAGAATATACACCCACTGGTGAATAGTGATTTACTGAACCACCACCAGTCTTCTCAGAATGTGACTAATTCTCAAATGAGCTTTTTGGCATCTGTGGTCCACACTTTAGCACCAGTGGGATCAGGTTTTCAGGAACCTGTGATCCAGTTGCCTTGGTTAAGAAATTTACCTTACTCTAGTTCTAATTTTACTGTTCTTAATTCTGTTTTTCAATCACCTCAGCTGGTAAATATTTTGAACTCTACTCAAAACATATCTGCTCCTAGCAATGTTTTGTTGGCACCACTACCTCAGTCAGTAGTGTGTCCAGCCATACAGTCAGCACCTGCTTCAGCTGTGGTTACCAGTTACTCAGGAAATATTGTTACTCAAAACTATTTGCTGCTTTTGTGATGAGCTATTCCCAACAATCAAACTGCAGACTATCTATCTGATTCTACTGATTCTCATTTTTCTCAAGTTGCTCCTCCTGCTTCTCATTCCCAGTGCTGCCAAGGTAAAAAAACAAACCTCTCATCATTTCTATGATGCTTGGAGGACTTTTGAGTCAAAGCTTTACAGTAGCTAACTGCTCTGGCTGAAGTGACTACTAAAATTATGAATAATATCCCTACCACTGCTACTGTAAATCAACTTCTTGGTCTGGTAGAAGATTGGACCTGAGAAATTGAAGAGAAAAATATGCATCTCCTTAAGGAGGATGGGGAAAAACAGGTGCATCAACTTTCTGAACTTCAACAGCAAGAATCTGTTATTATGACTGCTACTCTTAATTCTATTTTGGAAAAAAACTTACACTGATGATCAGTAACAATTCTTCCTGACTCCTTCAAAAAGCAGATCTACCTCAGACTACAGCTACTTCTGTTCCTTATATATGAGATGATGGTCCTGTGTTGAACACTACAACTACTATCCCAAGCACTATCCCTCTTTCATGTAATTTGTCTGCTATCCCACCTATAATTAATTCAAAAGCCCCTATTTCTGATTAAACTAAACATAATATCCTGCATGCACCATATGTACCCGAAGATGAACAAGTTGCCACATCTGAGAACCCTCAGTGACCTGGCACAATGGTACCACCTGGTTTTTCTGACTATCCTCCTGCAAATTTTCTGAATAATTTTGGTTTTCCCACCACTAATATTTGTTACATATCACATGGTGATGAGGAAAGCTGAATAGAGGTGATCATCAAAAATATGAATCCCCTCTGTATTAATGAAACTACCCACAATAAGAAATATTAGCTGTTTTTCATTCGTCTCAAAAGTGAGTTTGGTTTTGACTTCAAAATTATATCAAAATCAGTGCACTTCAAAGACTGACCTGGGATGCACCTAGCCACACTATACAGGATATAAATGACTATGAGGAAGCTTAGGACACAATCATGTTCTCTGTTCCTCCTAGCTGTGATAAGATGACTCTCGGATGTGAGTTGGAATCCATAACTCCAAGTACAGGTGAAGACCCTGCTGCCTTCCTCAGCTGAGTTATGACTTACATTCAACTTCTTTTTCAAAATTAAGATCAAAAATTCCACCACCAAAAAGTCGATGTTTCTGATGAAAATGCCAATTTTCTACCAAATGTCTATTGGTGATGATGATTAAAAATTCTCTACTGTTTAACAACTTGCCACTGCTGTTTCTAAAGCAAGAAAAATGCTTGATGCAACTAAATCAAGGGGATCCTTAATTTCAGCAACAACATCCTCCTACTACTCCTATTCAGAGACGTTATGATAGAAGACTTCTCCCTACTACTGACTCTCACAATCTAAATTCTGACAATAGATCTCACACACCTTTAAGTGACAATTCTGCTCCTGTAAACAAAATCACCAACGTTCTTCAACGGATTGTTGATACTGTACACAACATTATTCAACCTTTGTTCACTCCTGAAACTCCCCCTTCTCATTCTGCTTTTCTGACTGATAAAACTTTAGGCTCGTCTGCAACTCATGATCTTTCTCCATCTCATAGCTGCAACTCTTCTCGCAAGGATCATCTTCCTGATTTTCATCACCAAAACAGTCCTCCTCAAACTTGCATTCATCTTGGCTATTCAGTCTGAAGTACATTGGTGTGAAGCTCATAAGAGCGATACCCACAACACATCAGATTGTAAATGGCTGAAACGAAATAACCCTCAGGCATATTCTGATCATCAATTTGTTCCTCACACTGCAAATAGATACCCTTATCAATACAACTCTAACTTTGGAGATAGTATTGGGATTAACCCCGTGTGCCAAAACAATCAAGGCAGCTATGGAAACAGAAGAAACTTTTACTTCCATAGCAGTCGGGGCTCATATGGCAACACCCATACAAGTTGTGATGCTGAAATTTGCAACCCTGCCACTAAAATTTTCAAGATAACTGTCCTCATGATACTACTCAATCTACTTCTCGGATATCCTTTCCCCTTGACAATCAACATGTTGCAGAGAATCCTGCCCCCATTAGCATTATCACCTGTAGTGCTTCACACTGGGTACTGGCCTAAATTTAATAAATGAAACCAGGGTTCTACCCGGGTCTAGACAAGACATTTTATAAACAAAATATCTATACACTATTAACTAGTATTTATGTGTAGTTACAGTGAATGAACATATTTTCCCTAATTAATTCAGTGTATGCATCTACTCATCATTTAACATGGCCGCTTATATGGCTCACAAAAAGTCATTGTAGTGTATTTTTAGCAACAAAAAAAGGTATGGATTTTAACAATGCAGCACAGGAAGGAGACATGAAAAAGACATCGAGAAATGAAATTTTGCCGGTATGAAATATTGGTACTGGATACCATTCCAGAAAATAATAAAAGTTGAGATGCATTGTGTATAAGAGGGAAAGGGCATGAAAAGTCAAGGAGGAAAACACATTATTCAATTTTTTTATTCCCGATTGGTCATCTTTTTACACTTATTCCTATGTCTACAAAAAAAAAGTTTTGTCTAGATAGTTGTGAGGAGTGACCAGGCTACCATGATTTGATTGAAAGTGATAGTTGTGATGAGTGACCAGGCTACCATGATTTGATTGAAAGTGTAGCATTTGTCTGAATAAAATGTGCTATTGTTCTGTCATGACTTTTGTCTCTTAAAATTTTGCAAGGTTCTTAACTCAAAATTCTCTTGAAGTTTTCATGAATTGCGTTCATTCACTGACTTAACAACTCCCATATAGCACCCAGGTACCCGGGTTTACCTGGGTACCCAGAATACCTGGGTAACTCGGGTACCCTGAAGACTGGGTACCCAGGTCCTGAAATTTTCAGAGTGTGAAGCACTAATCACCTGTGCAAACATCAGGAGTTGCTGCTAGTAGCACTTCTCTTGCCCCATCTAATTCAAATTCTGTTACACAACCTCTTTCTGAAAACACACTCCAAACTTCTTCTAAAACTACTCAAAATTCCGCCATTTTCTCTCCCAGTATTATTTGTTGGAATGCAGAAGACATCTAAGGACAAGACCCCTGGATCGCATACCCACCAATATGCCAGATTGGGAAATGTACTCCTGTCTCTAATGAATAGGTAAACAATTATCTTCCTACTGATGCTTTTCTTCTTCCTATTAAAATCAGATGTACTACTGCAAATACTCTCATCATTACTGGTGCACAGTGTTCTGTATTATTGTCTGGTTTAGCCAAAAGAGCTTTTGAGAAATTAGATACCCCTCTACAGGGCTGTACGCAGGATTTTTTCATGGGGGGTGGACTAAATTTTTTCACTGAATATCCCAGAAAATGTTGATTCTACGTGATACACCGTTTGCATGCTGCCTCAATAGGGGCGGCTGCCCCACCCCCCTGTGCAGGGCCCTGCCCCTCTACCTGTCTGTGGGCATATACATGTCACAGATGGAGCAGTAGTTAAAATCCATGGCCCAGTTCTGTTTATGATGGAATCAGGTTTTGGAAAACATCTTGTCAAATGTGTTATTCTTGGTGATGACACTGGAGAACAGAGCATCATCAGCACAGATTTCCTGGCACATCCTGACCTCAAAGCTGTCTTAAACTGTATGGAAAGATATATTGAGATTGCCAACAAACGGCAACCTCTAACTGTAGTCCCAAATGTCAATAAATCTTCTCCTAAATCTATCCCTACTGTTGCTAGTCTGCAAAGGCTGATCATTTTGATCGAGAATCAGTCTCCAAACCAGATTGTTCAGACTGACACCAAGAGATTTGCTGTGTTGTTGTTGTTGCTGAGATTGCTCAGCAACTTTGTTGTTGTTGAGCAATCTGAGCCTTTAGTCACTTCTACCAAAAATCACATTCCTCCTCAACTCTTGTCAGACGATGAGTCTCAGTGATGATCAGTAGAAGCTCCTTTCACTCTGCCAGCTGAAAAAGTCTCTCTCACCAAGAAGCTTCTATTCTTGCCCAAATCATTCATACCATAAGCACCCCTGACAAGTCACTAACTGTTTCTACCTCTCACCCTCAAAATTATATTTCAAGGCTTGTTAGAGATATTTTTATTGCTGATGCTGGTGAACCACCACATTTTTGTGCCACCACCATACAGTTGCTACAATAGATTCCCTGCTCTATTTCACGTACCTATCTATGTAAATATTTCTATCTGTTTATCCAAAAAAAAATTTCCAAAGTTTGTATCTTTCCCTCTACTCTGCTCAAAATTACTTCTCATAGTTCATCTGTGTTACTTCATTTGCTTGGATTCTGATCACTTATTTCCCAGTTATTCTCACATTGACTTGCCCTTGCATAACCACTACAAATCCCTGAATATCTGCCTACCTTTACCAGCATTATACTGAGTCCACACATTGTGTTCACTACATTCTCTCATTTGTGTAGCAATTCAGTTCACTACTGCTCAACACTGACCCTGCAACTTCTCAAAACAGTCTTGGGTTGACCATCCAGATATCTATCTAATTTAATTTACATTTATTTGTTCTCATTCAAAATTTCTTTGATTCAATTTATTTTCCACATTACATTTTCATCATGTTTTTCTTTCATTCTAGTTATGTGGCTAGGGTACAATCCAAGCCTCGACTCCACATATATTTCTATCCACTTATTCTTTTTTTTTATATTTTTATTCTATGCATATTTTTCCTGGTCCTCTGGTTTGGGTTTTCCACTGTGCTTGTGTTGTGACTGCTCTGGTGCCAACACGACTTTCAGTGGTCACTGACCACCAGTCGAACCAATCATTATGCCTTAGACTAGCTCGTGCAACTGACACTGAGGCTGGAGACTGCTTCCAAGTTGACTCCCATAGTCCTTGGTTGTGAAGGTTGTGCTCTGGCAGTACCACTACCAAGATCTACATCAATTCTTTCCAATATATTTTTCCATCTATTTTCCTTTTATCTGCCAGTCCAAAAATTTAATCAAAAAATTATGAAGAGCCATTACCCACTTCTGTTTCTATGTTTCCATACATGACACCTACTCACATAATACTGTTTCAAATTTCTCATTTATCTCCTACAAATAGTGATAGCCTATGCTATGGAGAATTCTCTACTGCACACAACTCCTCTGTTAATACAATCAAAAAGTTACTCAACACATTCAATGTTCATCTCTTCAAGACTTGCTCTCTGTTTATTTACCTCTGAACGCAATCCTGACAAACTGTCCTACAATTACTGTGATGCCACTGTACCTGCTGAGAGTGCTCCATCAATCTCAAGACTTTGAAATCAATAGCATCTGGGTTAAATGATCCAAATGTAGATATTTCTTTTTCTCACTATTGCCCTGACAGACAACAGCTGTTTATCTCTCCAAGCAAACGAGCTTCACTTTATGATAGACATAAATATTTTCCTCTTCAAATATCACTCCTGACCCTATGCCACCACCATTGCTGACGTCAGCATTTTCTCCTGTCCCCTGCTCCAGGTGCTCTGTTGAGCAGGTGTTTCCTTAGGACCAAGAAATGATAGACTCTGGTCTGAATGGACTTGTTAGAGCTAATTCGCTGGCTAGGCCTCGGAGATCGCACAACAGTTCTGTTCCCCAGACCTGGCAACAACAACTGCTAACTTACCTTCAATTGAGGGGCCTCACAACGGACCCTCACAATCTCCTAGGAGAGAAAATTTCCTCCTCAGGAATAAGCTTACTTGCAGAATTCCTGTTAAGGTCTTTCTGTGCTTGGTGTCAGCAAGTGATGCACCTGGGCCTTGGGCCCTTCGCTCCAGATGAGAAATGTGGAATCTAAATGAACAAGGTATTAATGAAATATATCCAATAATAAAAAGAATGTGGGTACACCACTAATAAGTTATCCAAATTAAATACTAAACTGCTGGTGAAAGGTTTATTGGAGGCCAGCACTAAGTTATCGAAAATATAATGAAAAACATAGAATAGTGAAAGAAGGATTTTTCACTATCACTTCCTTCTCTTTGTGGTGCTCTGATGCTACGCAAATGTCTCTGCGCTGCTGGTTGTCAAATCTGTCGATTTGCACGTCCATTTCCCAACTTGCCAGCAATAGGGTGCCCAACATCCCTCCCACCTCAAAACCATACATGTAATTGGGGGGAAGTGCTATGGGAATCCCCCCCCAGAAATCGTCGACCATATGGCTAGCCATTGGGCGACCCCCCCAAGGATTTTCCAATCCTATGGCTAGCCATATGGTAGCCCTAGGGACCCCTTAGTTTTAGTCAGAAAAATACTGAAAAATGTCATTTTTTCCATGAATAATGTCAATTTTTTACAAAAAATGGTCAAAAACGCCAATTTTCTCAGCGCTTCGCACCATAAGTACATATGTTATCATTTTTTAGACAAAAATTACTACTTTTTAAACCATTTTTCGGACATTTTTCACGAAAAAAATCGAATTTTTTTTCCTTCAGGGACTCCCCAGGGTTACCCTGGCATTACCAAAATGTCTACCATTTGGTGGACTCCCAGTTTCCCAGTCTGTCTTGGCTCAAACTCCTGTAATGGTCATTGAACACAACAAATACCAAGGACTGTGCCCCAATGGTGTCAAGTGACACCCATTTTTACCTCAGCTTTGCTGGAAAGACCTCCTGTCCTATGGAGTATGACGTTGCCATCCGCGCCCAATTGGGTCGATTTAGGGTTCAGTCCTATGGTCTGCATGTTGTGGCAAGTTTTTGGTGGATGGCCTAATCGATCATGCAAATCCCTTTCCCGGGTCTCTATTTTTTCTAAAATAAACCAAAATACAAGATTATATTTAATGATACAAAAATACCATGTGGGAATGTACGAGTATCACAAAATTTTAAAATGCCCTGAAAGATTGAGCAAAAAATGTGGCCGAAAATTTGAAAAAGATTTTGCAGTACTGTAAACTGCGGTGACTTTGGCCAAAATTCACTAATTTTGTTCACTATTTTACTGGTAGCTCCCGAAGGGTTAGAGATAAAAATATGAAACTTCGCCAACCTGACAAAGGATGATAGCTCCTTCGAATTAGCTGAGTATTGGGG
The DNA here is from genome assembly GCA_963922205.1 of Romanomermis culicivorax. NCBI lineage: Eukaryota > Metazoa > Nematoda > Enoplea > Mermithida > Mermithidae > Romanomermis > Romanomermis culicivorax. The sequence continues at coordinate 1,171,600 of CAWUHX010000036.1, forward strand.
CAGTCACTTTTCACTGCCTCCATAATTTTTTAAAAAACTATCTGTGGCCAAAGTCACCCCGCATTGGGGCAACTTTGGCCACTATGTACAAAAAGTAGGGATGGGCCCTATCGACTTTTTTGATGACAGCCAATCCGGATCCGGATCTTGAAAAATTTGGTTCAGGGGATCCGGATTCAACAAAATTTGGTTCAGCAGATCCAGATCCGGATCTTGAGGAACAGATCCAAGGGGATCCAGATCGGATCCAGATCTTTCAGTAAGTATATGTATTATGTACAATGTCTAATTTGTCTAAAATTGAGTTGTATGAATAAAATTTATATTCATTAATGTCAATAGATTAATAGATTATTAATGATTGCGGTGTTTGTTTATTGAGATAGTTAACATGTAGTAATTAGTAACTTTTATTCATTCAATTGTATTCATGCTTAGATTAATATTGGTTTCATCAGAAAGGAAATAAATAGAAATGGAAACTTTTTTCAGAAATTATGGATTCAAGTTCTTTAACTAGCAGAGTGTGGGACTACTTCACAGTGTCCCCAGATGATGAAGAAAAGGCAAAGTGCAATAAATGCAGAATACAGTTATCCAGAAAAGGTTGTGCTACTGGATGTCAGAGAAAACATTTGGAGAGGAAACATTTGGCAATATAGATGCAGCTAAATAAACAGAAGATAATGAAAATAAAAGTAATTGTGGAACAAATTGCTACTAGTATAGAAATGTTAAAGAATTAATTTTTGTTTTTTCTTTGAAGATAGCCAAAAAAATGAACCTAGCAACTCAAAAACTAAGTTAGAGCATGAACTTAAATCTCAAACGTCTCTGGACAATTGCTTCATGCAGAAAGTAAACTTAAATTAGCACCAGCGAAAAGTGTCCCCTATGAACAGCTATTCAGTGGTGCTGGTCAAATTTATGATCCTAACAAAAATCGTTTGAAGGGTGATATTGTTGAAAAATTACTGTTTCTCAAGTATAATTTTGCTACCATTGCAGTTTTTTTTTGTACAAGCCTGTTCGTACCTGTACAAAGATCAGCCAAAAAGTCTTTGTATGAAGAAATTTTTTTGGTATACTGAAATAACCATGATCTAGCACTCAAGTTCCCGTCCTTCATGATCATCTTACAAATTAAGAAAATATACTCATAACTTTCATAAATCTGAAAAACTTCGAGTTAAACCTGAAATTTCTGAAAATTAGTTCCACGATGCTTCTCAATTCAAACTCGGCTTCATGTTTAAAATTACAGTTGCAAAAAAGTTGGGAAAATAGATTTTGACATTTTAAAATGGACCAAAATTTGCCTTTTCCATACAGGAGAACCGCCAACATTTTTTCCTTTACTGGAAATTTTTTCTACAGAAAGCACGATTTGTAAAAAAATAGTATTGCAAAGAACTATAAACTCAGGCACAAAGCGCTGGAAAATTTTTTGTGTTTTCTAATACTGCAAAATTTTATGTGAATAATAATGAATAAAGATCCGATTATGACCGAATCTTAATCATTGACAACAGCAGATCCGGATCCGGATCTTAAAAAATTTGGTTCAGCAGATCCAGATCGGATCTGGATCCAAAAAAATCTGGTTTAGCAGATCGGGACCCTAAAATTTAGGCGGATATCCGCAGATCCAGATCTGGATCACCTGGCCCATCCCTAGCAAAAAGTGATTATACAGTGGTGTGGATGGAGCCAGGCAAATAAGGGATGACTTCCGCCACTCAGATCGTTTAAAAAAAAACAAAAATAATACTAAATAATAAGACACACAGAGAATTGAGCAAAAAATGATGAGCAAATAACCAGTTTAAGGCAACAACCTATTTAAATGTGAGATAATTTCACCGAGATTCTTCATATTCATTTTTTCGACCCTTTAATCATAAATTTCTATAATACAGATATAAAAAGCATGCATTTTGAATTCTAAACTAACTTTTCATACGGCACATCAGTGCTCATTTCTGTTCATTCACTTTTGTCCATCCCATCGTCTGTTTCACAGGCATTCCTATCCTGATCATCATAACTGCTTTCATCACTATTCGTTTCTGATCTACTGCTGGATACTGACTGAGTGCTTCTGAAAAATAAGAACAACTCACTGCATGTAAAGGTATCTACGCTTGAGTAAAATCAAACCTAGCTGAAGTAGCAGGTGCATTATCCACATCATTGTCCTCATCTTCATCAATATTTTGTCTGACACTTTGACCAGGTTTGGCACTAATGAAATTATTATGAAGAACTGGATCATTTACACTTACTTTATGATGCCTCAAAAAGGAATAAACCCAGTCCGGTCCTGGCAGATTTTGTTTGAAATGAGGAATTTTCATGCCATGCTTGTCCAAATAGCTTTTGACCAAAAATTGAATATCCATACTGTCAAATGGAAATGCCCATTCGGCCAGAAGCAATATAGACAAAACCAGAGAATCTTCTTCTTTGTCTGAAAGGGTCGTTTGACCGCCATGTTTTTCTGAATGATGCCCTTTAGCATGATTATTGAGCATTGTGCGAGGTATTTTGAACAAATTGGCAACTTCTGGGCAACTTACGACTTCTTCAGTCAACCTTAGAGCTGCATCCATGTCTTCCTGCCGATACTTATGATAACTTCTGCTGCTTATTTTTGGTTTGTACACTCTCATCTTGCTAGAAAATGTGAAAAATCAATTAATTATTTAGTGGCCAATTTCACCCCAAAAAGGCACTTACACCACCCTTTGGTGCCAACAGGGCTACCTGATTAATTATTGAAGCCTGATAATTAAAAATTTGAAAGCTGCAGCTTTGTACAAAGCTCTGAGAAAAACAGAAAAATTTTTTTTGGATCTGAAAAATTGATGGAGCTACAGTATAATTTTTGCTGACACCATATTTTTTTAAAGCAAAGTTGCTTCTCGATTAAGCTGTGTATACATGCTAATTTTAACAATCATTAAATATTAAACACATCAATTAATTGAGGAAAAATGATTATATGTAATAAAACTTTATTAATGAAAAAATAAATAAATGATAGGAGCATAATGGCCAAAGTCACCCCAGCGGCCAAAGTCACCCCAAGGTTTTGCACGGGTTTGTCAAAAAAGAAGATTTTTGTAAGCCAGCAGCACTGAAATTTAAATTTTTTTCTAATTTTGTGGTTTTATAATTTTTTGGGTTTTTGTGATTGTATTAGTATTTTTGGGTTCTGTATTTTATGAAATTAGTAAAATAATTTGTGAAAAAGAAGAATTTTTGGGCCAAAATTATGCTGCTGATTACTGCTGCTGCCTGCGGCCTCCACAGCCTCCTTGAGGCCTTCCTCGATAATATCCCCTCTGGCATTAGTCTCGGGTTTGGCCTGCATCTTGGCCTTGAATTTGGCCTCCTTAGCTCTGATGGCATCTGCCAAGGGGTTCAAAATTTGGATTATAAAATTGTGCATCCGGGTCTTGGCTTTGGCATTGCCAGTTTCCTTGGCCTCTGTAAGGTCGCTGAGGGCGCCCTCAAAAACCTCCTTTGACCTGGCCTCCGCCATACCCTGGTCTACCTCAGTACGGGGCAGGGTTTGAGAAGGCATCACCTCTTCTTCCCCTGTTGCCTCAGCACTGATCCACTGCTCGTGAAGCTGCTATACTGTTGATTTGGTTGTCCAAAAGTTGAATTTGAAGATTTTGAAGATGATGATTGAGATTTGCAAAGTCGACTTTTGTACAAAGAAGTAGATTGAGATTTGGAAAGTGGACTTTTGTAGGAAGAAGTCCCACATATGACCTTTGGCTCATATGTCATATGTGTCATATTTGGCTCATATGTCAAGAGTGATGATTTTCGTGTCGGTGGCTGTTTCTTTGCCAAAGGAAGCCTAGGCACCTTGCTCAGTCATCGTCTGGTGCCTTCCTATGCTCAGTCATCGTCTGGTGCCTTCCACTTCACACTCATCTGGTTTATCCTCTGGGAGTTGTCTGTTCGCAAATGGACACGCCTGGACATACCATCTACCAATTGCAGTGGGCGTGATCAAAGTGAAATCCAACTGTAAAAACATCATCAGGGTAACATACCTGATGGCCCTAAAGATGTCTGAAGCATCCTAATGCTGAAGCCACCTGGGAATGAGTGCTAAAGTGGTCCATTCTCAGATTTCCTTGGGTACGCATTCTTCCTCGAACATAAAACCACCCTGCATTTGAAATTTCTGGTGGTAAATATCATAAATTTTGGCCACGGCATCGTTAACCATTTTATAAACTATCCACTGTTCTTGGTGGTCAAAGGCAAAATAATTGGCCACTTCTGGATTTTCATAGGAAATGGGGCCAATCATTCACCTTTGCTCTCTCTCTGCCATTCCCAATAATCAATCAGGATTTCCAATAATTGACCAGAAGCGACATACTGAGGCGCTTCCCTTGCTGGTCTAGCAACCACATTCAGTTTGACATTTTTGATCAGCTTTACCTCCAATTCAAAATTGGGCTTTACCAACACACTTCCCGCCTCCTCTATTAAATTTCGTACTTTTGGCAGTATAGCTTGTTGGGACCAATGTTGATTTACCAGATTTGGTACTAACCTCTCCCCCGGTTTCTGATACCATTTGCATTTGAGAATAGGTCGCAGCAGATGTAGTTGGCGTACTCGACATTGTCTGACTTTTCATGGCCTCCAATTGTATTTTTTGAGTCTTTGTGGCATCTGGGGTTGTTTTTTCTTCAGCTGTGTCATACGCATCATTCTCGGAACTGGTTACAAGCATTCCTTTGGTGTTTTAATTTTTCCTTTGCTAATTGTCAAATATATCTTTCCGACATTCCTTCAGCCAACATCTGTTGAACACAATCGGGAGAGTAAACTCCCGGGATTCCTTCTCCCTGAAGTCTACCCCTTTTCATTAGTTCAGTTGCAGTGACAGCTGAATCTGAGCCATCACCAGAGTATGATTGCTCCTTCATCTGTTTTTGAATAGCCTGCTGGCGCAGGAATTCCTGATGTGCCAGGTGTTTCTTTTTTTGAATTTTGGCCTGAAGGGCTTGGACCTTCTCCTCCTCTATTTCCTGTTGCTGAGTCTTAACCTCTATGGAGTTCTCGTCCTCTGATGTCTGGCTCTCAACTTCAAGAATCTCACCTTCCTCCTCCTCTGAACTAGACTTAGAGTCTGAAGCCTGTATCTCCGGCAACAGCTGTTTAACTTTAGCTGGCAAAACAGCTGGGGCTGGAGGCACAGATTGCATGATGGTGAATTTGGTTCTGCCTCTTCCTATGCTTGAAGCTGGGGTACCACCACCTGTTGCAGTGCCCCTGATTGAATTTGCAGCACTGCTACTACTATAACAACAGCTGCTTGCACAGCTCCAGCCGCAAGGGCGCCGGATTAAATAATTCTTTGCAATACTATTTTTCAACAAATAGTGCTTCCTGCAGAAAAAATTTCCAGTAAAGGAAAAAATTTTGGCAGTCCTCCTGTACGGAAAATGCGAATTTGGTCCATTTCAGAAGGTCAAAATCTACTCCAACTTTTTTGCAACTTAAATTTTAAACATGAAGCTGAGTTTGAATTGAGAAGCATCATGGAACTAATTTTCAGAAATTTCAGGTTTAAATTGAAGTTTTTCAGATTTATGAAAGTTATGAGTATATTTTCCTAATTTCTAAGATGATTATGAAGGACGGGAACTAGAGTGCTATTAGGAAGAAACTTTATGCGGAAATACATAAAAGATCATGGTTTTTTCAGTGTACAACAAAAAATTTCTTCGTACAAAGACTTTTTGGCCGATCGTTTTACAGGTACAAAGAGGCTTGTACACAAAGTCACTGCAATGGTAGCAAAATTATACTTGAGAAACAGTAATTTTTCAACAGTACCACTCTTCAAACGATTTTTGGTAGGATCATAGATTTGACCAGCACCACTCAATAGCTGTTCATAGGGGACACTTTTCGCTGGTGCTAATTTAAATTTTCTTTCTGCATGAAGCAATTGTCCAGAGACGTTTGAGATTTAAGTTCATGCTTTAATTTGGTTTTTGAGTAGCTAGGTTCATTTTTTGGCTATCTCTGAAGAAAACACAAAAATTAATTCTTTAACATAACTTTACTTTACTAGTAGCAATTTGTTCCCCAATTACTTCTATTTTCATTATCTTCTTTTTATTTAGCGGCAAACTGCTTATATATTGCCATATGTTTCCTCTCCAAATGTTTTCTCTGACATCCAGTAGCACAACCTTTTATGGATAACTGGATTCTGCATTTATTGGACTTTGCATTTTCTTCATCATCTGGGGACACTGTGAAGTAGTCCCACACCCTGCTAGTCAAAGAAAAACTTAAATCCATAATTTCTGAAAAAAGTTTTCATTTCTATTCATTTCTTTTTTGATGAAACCAATATCAATCTAAATATGAATACAATTTAATGAATGAAAATTATCAATTAGTACATGTGAACTATTTCAATAAACAAACACCTCAATCATTAATAACCTATTAATCTGTTGACACCAATGAATATAAATTCATTTAACCCAATTTTAGACAAATTAGACATGGTACATATACTTATTGAAAGATCCGGATCCGGATCTGCTGAACCAAATTTTTTTGGATCCGGATCTGATCTGGATCGGCTGAACCAAATTTTCCGAGATCCGGATCCAGATCCGGATCTGCTGTCCCCAAAAAAGTCGATCCGGCCCATCCCTACTGATTTAATGGTACCTTTAAGATCAACTCATCGGCTGGGGTATATGTCATAGTATACATAGGCATATTAGAGGCTAGGGTTCTCTCCCAGAATTTTTTGGAAATGAATTCTGGTCTGATTATGAGTGGATTGCGTGGAGCACATGCGGTTGGATAATCCATAGGGTTTGCCTCTTCTGATAATAGATACCCCAATCCCAGGGCCCATTTCAAATTTGGCTTCTGATTCCCTGAATCCCAACAGCATGAATCCAAAGCGATTTTGCCATGCATATACCCGGACTTTCAATGGGCTTTGGGGTACTGATGGTGGTAATGTCATGGCAAGTTCTAAATAAAAGGCCAGGCGATCGCCTGATTTCCAGGACATGCATTTTATCACCTCCTGGCCATCCCTAGTATAACTATTCTGAAAATTATAGTTTAAAACTGTGTTATTTCAAAATTGCATTCTGCTCTAGAATGAGGCCATGCCAAATGATAAGCTCATGGCATAAATTTACATATATGCCCTAACTCTATAAAGTTTCGCTCGTCCAAGACCTTTGATATTTTGGCCAAGTTCGGAGTATAAAAATTAGTCTTATAGACTTGTTTGTGGTCTTCAATACCAACTGGGTAGTGAGTATTAGCGGAGAAGGCCTTCTTGCGTATATCTTTGGGCTTCCCGGCCTGATGTCAGTATAGCTTGGCATTCTCATATAATGTCAGTGAGATCTTACCATCTAAATCCCAGTAACACTTACCATTTTTGAGATTTTCCAGTATGTTGGCATTGATATTATCCCAGTCCAGGATCTGGACATCTAGTATGTCATCCAGATTGCTATCCTCAGTGTAGCCATCATTTTTGAGTGGCTTGCTGTCCCATGCGATCAGCAAATAGAAACCACTTGGCAGGACAACATCTCGTGCTCTGAAGGGGTTGCACTCTGATGCTGTGGTATAGTAACCTGTTTCATTGCCCTTCATCTGCAGGGACCACTGATTATACATCTCACACTTCATTGTATGATACACCATATTAGGCTGTACCTGAATGGTTTCCATAGCTTGGGAACCCAGTCCCATTTCACGATTTATATGCCCTGGTATAGTGGAATATTGTTGGTAGAAATGAAGGGCTTGACTTGCTTAACTTGCTTGGGCTGCATTCTATCATGAGCAAAAACTTGCATTTGCATGAGCAAGTAGTCAGCCATGCCATAATGGATCCCTGCAAACATAATCAATAATGAATAATAAGCATCTAGAGCTGCGTGTCTCAGCTCTTCCGGCAATATGGCTCTTTGGCAAACTGATCATGGTTCGCCCTAAGTGTGAAATCATATTGATAAGGGCCTACATCTATTAAATAGAATTCTGTGAATATTCCCTTTAACCCGGAGGTTTCCGGACAAATACCAAGCTGAAAACATTGTTTCTCAAGGTTTGTCAAGGCCAAACAGTCTATATCAAAGAGGCAACCTCTGGTCCTCCTAAGATGTTCCTGTACAGGGACTGTTTTATCTCTGTCCTTGTTATTGTGACCTGCTCCATATACATTATATATACTGACTAGGTCTTCTAGTACCCAATATCCGGCAAATAAAATGTCTGAATTTGGGTAGTCTAGCAAACTTACCCATTCCTTCTCCATGAAGCTGGTAGTGTCGATAATGTAACTTTGACCATTCATCAGCGCAAAGCTAATATATCAGGCAAATTGTTTGCCCATCACATTGTCGACCTCTCTCGTCTTGATCAAGGCAGCGACTTCATCCTGGTTGATCTTTTCCACATCAAATCTGCAGACTGGATGTCTTCTGAAGATAGATACTTCTCGGACAAATTCCAGTAGCTGACAGACTTTTCCCATGTCTACCAGGATTGGTTCCTTGGGATTGACTGGCCAGTATCCAAAGATTGCTTTTTACCATTGGTCCAGCTCATGGATTGGGATGACCCTTTTGACACTATGGTCTAAATAATTAAAAACATTATAAGTTTAATTACTTATTCCCTTTTATTCAGCATCTATTCAATGCCTATAATTCACCAACACCACTACACCAAGGGGGTTAAGTTTCACAGAAAAAATTAGTTCAGGCTTTGTGTTAAGTGAGCCACTGATATAACAAACATATAGCTGGTAGGTAACTAACAACTTACCAAATCTTACCCTTGCTACCTCTATATGTTGGGGAGGGTAGACCTGATCCAATTGTCCGCCATTTGATTGAATCCCAATCTCTCACGAGCTGCTTGAGCGACCAACTATGCTCCATTTGTGGTGCTCAGTATTTACAATGTTTATAGGGCTCAAGATTTATAATTTTAATGATATATTTAATTTTGAAAAATAATATGATTTGATTTGAAAATAATTAATTTTTGTTGAAATTTGATACTTTAAAATTTAAATGAGCTGAACCCAAGGTTCTAGGTTTCCCTTAAAAGGTCTAACTCTTGCTGATAGCATGTCTATTTCCAAATAAGGAAATCCCTGATGGCTATGAGTTTCTGATTCTTGGTAATCCTGTTTTTCATTCCCTCTAAGTTCTAACCTCCTCTACCCTTGATTCGGCTGTAATTTGGGGCGCTGAGTTGGTCTTCCAGTGACTTCTATGCAATTCCTGTGATTCCAAAAAATTGCAATAAAATGAGTTCGAAAATTAGCATCAATGGAAAAAAACCAATTATCTTGCTGTTCTTGCAGCTCTCCAAATTCAACGTGGCGCTTGGTGTGTGACCACTCATCTGTCCGAGCTTGTTGGGGAATCAGCGCACCTTTTCCCATTGTTGATTTTTTGAAAATTTCTTTCTTTCAAATAAAATAATTTGAAAATTTAATAAAATTTTTCAAATGCTGAAAAAGTATAATTTAGTAATTTTGATAATTTCCTTTTTTATGCGCGACCTGGGGAAATTTAGTTCTTTGTTCCATTGGAAGTATAGAATTCAGATGAGCAGGAGCAGCCATAATTTCTTTAGAAAGATGAAAAAATTTGAGAATTGTAATTTTTTCAAAACATCGGAAAATTTTTGGGTTGTCACCCTGGTCTAAAGTTTTGATGAATTTTTTCCAAAGTCGGAAATACACAAAAAAATTTACAAATTAACATGATTAATACACAAAGGTGATAAATATTACCTAATTTAAAAAATAAATTTAAAAGTACCTATATGTGTGAGATATACATACAAAAAATGTGTCCAAACTTGGGCATTGGGCAAAATTTTACAATAAATGTGATTGATTTGGTGCTCCAGTTGTAACTGTATGCACCATATTGGAATTTGGCAGGTTTTCTCCATGTGGAGCATCCTGATTGGCTAACCCTATTCGCAGCAAAACCCTAGTAGTCTCATAGCGACAATGCTTCAACCTGCTGATTGAAATAATTTGGCAATTTAACAGGTTGTCCCAATGAATAATGGGGACAACATTCTCTGCTGCTCACAAAATGTCCAAAACAATGAACGGACTGGACCAAGGTAGTCCCAATTTTTTCTGCTTATTAACTTTGAGCAGAACCCAGTCCTCTTTTTGGAACTTTTGTTCCTTTGACTTTTTATCAAAGTATTTCTTTGATGATTCAGCAGCACTCTGGATATTTTTTGCAATATCCTCATAAGCGTTGACTTGTCAACACAACTTTGTATGCCTCTGCATTGACATCTGGCATTAGAATATTGTATGTCGACAAGTTTAACCCATGACCTCTAAGCAATGAAAGAGGGGATTGTCCTGTTGCTGCATGGAGTGTAGCATTATAGACAAAGACCACAGCTCTCAAATATTGTGGCGAGTTGTCCTTTCCACAATCACCACTTTTCTGAGATGCTTAATAAGTGTCTGATTGAATCTTTCAACCCTACCATTTCCTTGAGGATGGTAAGCTGTTGTGTAAATCTTTTGAGACTCTAATAACTTTCAGATTTCTTTCATTAGATTTGAAGTAAAACAACCTCCTCTATCATTGAGTAATCTCCGTGGAGACCCGTGTCTCAAAACAATAGCTTGTAGAAAAGTGTCTATGACGGTGCTAGCTGAATGATCTTGAATCAGTTCAGCTTCAACCCATTTTGTAAAATAGTCCTGAAAGACTATGACATATGGTGTTTTCTCACTTAATGGAGAAATACCCACAATATCCACTAATACAATGTCAAAAGGACCTTTTGGAATTATCAATGGTGGAACTTCAGCATTTCCTGGGTTAGCCATCTGATAAACTGGAAAAACTTGATTAAGTGCCTGACGTCCTTTTCTATTCCAGGCTGCTAGAACCTTTTTTTAATCATGGCCAGAGTTCTTCTGAACCCCAGATGAGTCATCATAACAGCACTGTGGTACCGGTGCAAAGTATTGTCTTTTAGACAGGATGGGAGGACCAGTTGATCATCAGCTCCATGTCCGGCTTCTCGGTATAACACTTTGTTCTGGATATAGAATCCACTATGATACTTGGTTGTCCCATTTGGACCCAATCTATCAAAATAAGGTTTGAATACCTCATCTTTCCTCTGCAAGAGGACCATGAGATCATCTCTAATTAACCTTTTTGGCAGCTCATTCTCCTTTGGGTCTGCGAAATTGAATTCCAGCTCCTTTTCCAGATATAACCAGGTTACTCTTTTTTCCTTACCTGTTTCCTGGTTACTCTCTTTTTCCTTTACCTGCCCCTGATTGCCATCAGGCTGTAGTTGAGCCTGATATTTTTATTCTGCTTCTTTCGCCATGCTCCTTGTGGTGACAGCATTTATCAAGCTTGCTGGTGAGCTAGATTCTAGATCACCCTCAGAATCTTCAGGATATATCTGGGTGAATCTCGAATTTGTGTCAAGTCTTTGACTTTCCCAGATTTGATCCTCGCTTTTCAGCTCTGGATATAATGATGTACCATTTTCAGGATTCCAATCTGTCAAAATTCTGAATCTCTTAACCAAATTGAGATGTCTCCTCAATTTTCTGTGCTTCCTGATCTTTCAAATTTGACCCTCGTCTATCTTCTGAGAACATAGGTTCCCATTTTGGTGATATTTTTTCAGCTTTATCATCTGGTTCATTCATCCTTCAAAGGAAGTCTGCTATAGCATTCTGTTTTCCAGGCACATTCTCTAGTTTATGGTTGAACTGAGAGATGAATGAATACCATGTCTTCAACTTACCATTGGTCATCACATTTATGTTCATCGAGAGCAAAGGTTTGTGATCAGTTCTTATGATCACTCTATGACCTACTAGATAGTGCTTGTATAACTTTAAACCATACACTATGGCCAGACATTCTCTCTCCCTGGCTGACTACTTTTTCTCATCCGCCTTTAAATTCTCCTGTTGTAAGCTATGACTGAGTGGTTAGACTTGGTCTCCTGGTAGAAAACTGCTCCCAGTGCTGTTCCACTGGCATCCATCGAAAGGACAAAGTCTCCGGACCCATCCAAAACCGAGTACCTCAGAAAAGGCACTGACAACAATGCATCCTTTAGGCTTCGAAAAGCCTGATGATGAACCTCCGATACTTTCCAAACACAGTTTTTTCCAGTTAACTTATACAAAGGTCCTGCAAATCTTGCTAGACCTGGTATGAATTTCTTACACCATTGTAGCATTCCTAGAAACCTTTGGAGTTTTTTCTTAGACTCTGGCAGTGGGAACTCTTTTATGGCTTTGACCTTTTTCAGATCTGGGGAAACTCCATCTGAATTTAAGATATGTCCTAAAAAATAGACTCTCTCTGGGAGAAATTCACACTTCTCCAGCTTCAAGGTCAACTGAACCTTCCTTAGAGCTTGCAGGACTAGCTCGAAATCATACCTGGACAAATCCTATAAGTCTATCTGGTAGCAGCCAGCCCAAAAATTTGTTTGATTGTCGAATTTTTTTAGGAGTTGTAAGGCCAAACAGGGGTAGAGAATCAGATGTTACATTTATCTTGAACAAAATAGAAAGAATGCAATCAAAGTTGTTTTTCAAGCTTATTTCAGAGTCTACACACTTTTTAAGATGTTCCAGTGTATCCTGAAAATTTCCAAGGTCAGAGAATAAAATATGCCTAAAATCATGAAAAGTCAGACAATTTGAAATAAGTGCAATTTGTTGAATTTTAGAGGGTTGAAATCGGTTGGTTGATTTTGAGATTGGTGTGTCAATTCCATGGTTAGATTGGAGCACTGGTTTATTTCTCGATTAGTAATTCAATTCCCCAGTTGAATTGGGTGATTAGATGATTTCATGGTTGGTTCATTCATTGATTCTCTGTTTGGCTGGTTGATTCTCTGATTCAATTGTCCATTGTTGGTTAGTTGGTTCTGTGATTTGTTGGTTGGTTGATGGATTGTTTCATGATAAGTTGGCTGGTTGATTTATTTCATTCCTAGTTGGTTGATTATCTAATTTCTATTGGTTGATAGCCTCTCATTAAGTCCTTTGTCCCGATTTTGCTATTGAAATCAGTTCGCACACAAAACATGATCTGGTGCTGAGAATTAAGTCATCTCATACTGAAGTTGCCTCATCTGGTACTGAGTTGCACCCAGTTGAACCTACTGTCCAGGTATGCTCTAAATTAACTAAATGTTCCTTGTGTTTGAGAATAAGACTAGACAGATCTTCCACACACACATAACTCTTTCCATCATGTGCTGGAACTCTGCTGGTGCATACTTTAAACCAAAGGGAATGACTCTAAACTGGTATAGTCCTTTCTGGCATATGATAGCAGTTTTTTCCTTGCTTTCTTCATCCATTGGCACTTGCCAATACTCTGACTTGAGATCCAAGGTGGTATAAAATTTTGCCCTTCCTAAACAGTCTAGGTAATCATTCATTCTAGGAATGGGATATTTGTCATCTTTTATGACCTCATTTATACCCCTGAAGTCCACTACTAGTCGCTTGGTACCATTTTTTTTACCTACTAAAAATAAAGGAGCTGCCCAAGGTGACTTTGATGGTTCCATAACACCCTTTTTGAGCATATCTTGCACATGCTCATGAACATGTAGCCTTAAATTGATAGCAGTCCTGTGATAGCACTTAGCCACAGGTGCTGCATCAATTGTATTTATTTTACAGGTCAAATAGGGTGTAGTAGTTGGCCGATAATTAGGCAAGCTAAATACATGTCCATATTTAGCAAGACATTTTAGAGTTTCTTCTAATTGATCAGAAGGTATATTGGATTTAGCTAGCTTTTTGTACAAAGCTTCCCTGAACTCTCTCTCATCTGGTTGAATCAAGTCAGGTTTAGCTTTAACTGCACAAGTTTGCAGCTTCTCCTCTTCTTGAACTATCTTCCCCTTCAGATGATCTTGATTGGAGGAATCACATAGCACAGAATTAGTATAGCCAATTATTTGATTGCATTTCAAATGGCATCCTGATCCCGTGGTATTAGATACCATAACTACAAAATCATTTTTAGTATCATCTACTATAATACTATCTATGTGGAACCTATTTTCATTTTTTTCGGACTCTACTATGATCCCATTTAGGTGATTTTCACCTTGTTCAAGGGCTTCCTGGGTGGTGCCGTAGGTGTCCCACCATGGCCAATGTTGGAGTAGGTGTAACCATCCCGACCAGGGCTCAAAAAAATGGCCAGGTTTGGAACCTGTGGATTGGCTACAACATCAATCTTATGGGTGGAATGTTGTATGTTGCCATACAACATCCCTCCCTCTTGGAGGAGGCCCCTGGTATGGTGGCACAGCTACAGCCCCACCCAGGAAGCCCTTCAACACTGGTGACCATACCAGGGGCCCCCCTGTTGCTCCAAGGAGGGAGGGATGTTGTATGGCAACATACAACATTCCACCCATAGGATTGATGTTGTAGCCAATCCACGGGTTCAGAACCCGACCATTTTTGTTGAGCTCTGGTCGGGATGGTTACACCTACCCCGAGATTGGCCAATGGTGGGACAGCTACGGCGCCACTCAGGAAGCCCTTCAACAACCTACCTTGTCCTAAAGTTTTGCTTTGGCAAGTATGTCAGTACCACTAGGCAAATATACATGATTGGAACTTACCACTGGCACCAAAACTTTCAGGAAGCAAATCTCTGGCTGATATTGATCGGCGATACAAGTCATGGATTCTGGGGCACTCATGGTTATGACCTCTCTGTAGTCCAATTGAGGCTGTTCTGGCATCAGGTATATCCATTGTTGCCTATTGTTAAGGGTCATCCTCCTGTTTCTGAAATCTATTATGGCTCCTACCTGAGGATGAGCCAAAAAGTCTGTCCCTACAATGACATTTTCACCTGCTTCAGGAATTACAATTGCTCTTATGGGAAACTGTCCACACACAGTATCCATCTTAAACTGAATATACCCATGAGCTTGGACTGTCTTACAGTTGGCTACAGTAACATGTTATACCTCAGATTTTCAGTGTAGTCTGGACCCAAGGTTTCTTTCAGAAACTTAGCTGACATTACCATACACTGAGCTCCTGTGTCAATAATAGCCAGTGTTTTACGACCTATTATAACCTCAATATGGAATAGTGCAGTTTTTGGGTGTGTATCCAGCAAATTTTGCTCATGAAGACTAGCTGGTGTGCCTCTCTTTATCACCTGAACTGTTGGTACTACAGTTAGGGCTGCAATAGCATTCATTTGGCCAATACTGCCCTATACTACATTAAGGCAATTAACTCTCTGATCTGCCTGTACAAGAGGATTCATTTGTGATTGCCTATCAACCATGACACTCAAATAATCCTTCTGGGGCTGCTGATTTGTGAATTGACCTTAATTTAGAGTCTGAGTCAGTCCCATAATAGCTTGAGTTGGCTGAGGCTGCTGTAATGCAGCTTGATGCTAGAATTGCTGCATCTGCTGATACTGCTTCTGCAGTTCTTTCTGCCTTTTGAATTCCAAAAATTCATTGTAATAGGAATTCTGTTCAAAAATATCATGGCTATCCTGATATCCGGAATAGCCAACATGATAGGCACCTCTGCCTCTGCTATTAAAGTTTGCATTCGGGTAACCTCCTCTACCTCCGTAGTTACCTCTTGCAAAATTGTTGAAACTTCATCGATTAAAGGTTGGGAAGTTAGCTCTGCATCTGCTCCTGTGTTCCGACAAAACTTTCAGTGTCCTGCAGTCTGCAGTATTATGTGTTATGTTCTTGTTGAACTCACACCATGGCTTTGTAGGATCTTGGGAGACTTGACCTCCCTGGCTCCATTCGTTTACCATCAACTTTTTGCTGAAGTTGATCAAATTTTTCAACCAGTTATACCATTTCATTAGAAATCTTTAAAAGAGACTCCTTCTTACCTCTCTCAGTCTGAGCCCAAGGAGCTTCCGGAATTGGAATCTACTCTATTTCAAGTGAATCACTTCTAGACTTTTGGGTTTGGGCTGTTATGTGATTACCTAAACTTTGATATGGCTGCTGAAACCTTTGTCTCTGGCTCTGTTGAAAACCCTCTGACTGATTCCATGCTACTACAGCTATTTCAGGGTTTTGCCCACTCTGCATAGCTACCTCATTGATAACAATTGGATCCTGCTGAGTACCTTTTGGCCCATATCTTTGAAAGGCATTTTTATATCTGCATTTGATATCATGAACTTCAACTGCTAAGTCATACCAAGTCCTAAAAGTATGTATTTATTTTTTTCAGTTGTTTTTTTCAGTTCTGACTGAAATGTGGGACCACTCTTGTACACAAATGTGTCAATATTCAGCCTCTGTTTTGACTGATAGTTTAAGTCCCCTTTCACTAGTTGGCTAATATGCTAACTGTTTTTGAAAACTCTAGGGCCTGTTCATTGGGTCTTTGTTAGATCTGAAATAGTTCCCTGGTTAGGATTTTCAGGTTACATTCTGGTCCAAAGACATTAATTATGGCCTTTCTGGCCTCCCTATAGGTCATGTTGTCACTTCCAACAGCCTTTGGTCTGCCCTTAGAAAGCCTCAGTAGTGCTTCATACTTAGCTGATTTGGGTGTATCCCTATGGAATTCCCCTTCTAGTGCTATGAAGAAGCTAAGCACCTGCTGATTTACCATACCTTCTTCTAAAAGTTTGGGTAACACACCTTTAATGATATTCCTAATAACAATTTCTTGTGCCAAATTAGTAGTTGGCATTTCTCTCCGATCATATGCTGCCGTTAGAACTGGATCCATTTCAGAGTTTAAAGATTGCAACATAATTCTATTTGGATCTCGTTGCAGTGGTAGGCCTCCTTGATTTGATGGTAAGTTGTCTCCCTCAAATCTATAATCCCTATATTGAAAACATGCCAGTTGATCTGGTCTAAGGGTATTTGGATCGATTATATTTCCTCTACCCTCATAGACCACTCTTGTCAAGGTCTGATGCTGCTGAGCTAGCTGATTTTGATTCCTCTGGTCTACCGATTGCTCAGTTCCCTCAAATCAAATGTCCCTAGTTGAACTTCCCCAACTTTTGGGCTCTAAGTTTAGCATTTGCCCTTCATCAAGTTCTGGCCTATTACTAGGTCCTGCACCTGCATATCTTTCAGCAAAGAGATGGTTGTCTCTTTCTGCACCCCTATGGCATGGTCTAACTTGTCTATCTGGCTCCTGTCGGCAACTCTCAGCCATACATATAATGGACATACATGTAATTGGGGGGCGGAAGTGCTATGGGAACCCCCCCCCCAGAAATCATCGACCATATGGCTAGCCATTGGGCGACTGCCCCCCACCCCAGGATTTTCCAATCCTATGGCTAGCCATATGGTAGCCCTAGGGATCCCCATACTTTTTGGTCGGAAAAATACTGAAAAATGCTAATTTTTTGATGAAAAATGTCAATTTTTGAACAAAAATGGTCAAAAACATGAATTTTCTTGGTGCTTCACGCCATAAATACATTTTTCATCATTTTTAGACAAAAATTACTTTTTTTTAAACCATTTTTCGGACTTTTTTTCATCAAAAAATCGAATTTTTTCCACTTCAGAGACCCCTCCCCCCCAAAATTTTGGGAATTACTGACCCCCAGCCCCAAAAAAGTGGCCCAACAACCCCCCAGACCTCAGGATTCCGTTACATGTATGATAATGGAGCTCTGATGCTGGGGGAGGGTTGGACAACTTTTTAGGGGCTTGGGGTCAGTAATTTCCAAAATTTTGGGGTGAATGGTCTCTCAAGAAAAAAATTCCATTTTTTCACAAAAAAAGACCGAAAAAATGTATCCATGATGCGAAGTGCCAAAAAAATTCACATTTTTCAGCACTTTTCATTCAAAAAATTGATATTTTTTGGTATTTTCTGACCAAAAGTATGGGGGTTCCCTAGGACTACCATATGGCTAGCCATTCGATTGGAAAATCCTAGGTGGCAGTGGCCCAATAGCTAGCCATATGGTTGACAGTTTCTGGGGGGGGTTCCCATAGCACTTCCCTCCCAATTACATGTATGCTCTCAGCTTCCCTCTTATTGTCCTCTGTGGCAGCATTTGTGATAATGTCGAATAAGGCTTGGATGGTTCCTTTCAATTCACGTAATTGCCTCCCCAATTCTTGATTGGACATCTCAGGAGCTCTTTTCGGCTGCTGGAGTCACTCCTGATCTTGTTGATTCCTCTCTAACTGTTGCCGTTCGGTTTCCAGGTCAACTTCCTATTCAAAGTATTACCTCTCAGTATCCTTTCATTTGGCATTTTAAATCCTGCTAATTTTCTGTGGAAACCTGGAGGATATTCTTTTCTCCTAGTCTGACTATGAAGTTCTGTCATCAGGAGTTAAAAAGCACCACTTCTTGTGCAGGTCTTTCCTTAGGATCAAGAAAAGATAGACTCTGGTCTGAATGGACTTGTTAGTGCTAATTCCTTGGCTAGGCCTTGGAGATCGTCCAACAGTTCTGTTCGCCAGACCTGGCAACAACTGCTAGCTTACCTTCAATTGAGGCCCCTCACAATGAACCCCCAAAATCCTTTAGGAGAGAAAGTTTCCTCCTCAGGAATAAGCTTACTTGCAGGATTCCTGTCAAGGTCTTCATGTGCTTGGCATCAGCAAGTGGTGCACCTGGGCCTTGGGCCCCTCACTCCAGATGAGAAATGTCGAATCTGAATGAACAATGTATTAATAAAATATATCAAATAATAAAAAGAATGGGTGTACACCACTAATACGTTATCCAAATTAAATACTAAACTGCTGGTGAAAGGTTTATTGGACGCCAGCACTAAGTCATCGAAAATATAATAAAAAACATAGAATAGTGAAAGAAGGATTTTTCACTATCACTTCCCTCTCTTTGTGGCCCTCCAATGTTATACAAATGTCTGCGCTGCTGGTCGTTCAATTTGTCTATTTGCATGTCCATTTCACATTGTAACTTGCCAGCAACAGGGTGCCCAACAGCTCCACCACCAGTGTGACCTACTTTCTTCTCCCATTTTTGGTCACCACGCTGCCCCTCAATAAACAGCTATCCAGAAGTCAAGTCCAAAGCTGCTGACTTTTTAGTTTTCCTGCATATTTTTGGTTTTCTAGCCTTCCAATTTTCTGTCAAATATGATGATCTTCTTGCCCTAAAAATCTATTTCAGAGCTTTTGTACAATCAACCAGCTTTGTGAAAATTTTTCTTGTCTGTCTTTTTCTTTGTGATGACCATACTCACACACCCTGCTGTCACCCACATCAATCTCAAGATCCACGGGTTTGTGCACTATGAGAGTCATTGTCTTGCTTTTTTAAAATCTTCCTTTCTGACTTTTGCCCTCATTCATGGAGAGGAACTTTTTGCACTACAACGACTTTTGTGCACCTCACAGTTTGATCATCCTGTGCACAGAATTCAGTCAGTAATCAATTCTTCATTGTCTCGTAAATTAGTTAGTTATTCTTCTCCAGTGCCTCACAATTAAAATCAGCCCACAATTTGCACCCAGCCTCTATAATTAATATTTCAAATAGTGAAATCCTCGACTTTGCAATTTGGGATATTTGGTTGTTATTTATTTTTCGAATTTTTCATCCTCATTTTCACCCAATTTTTTACAATCTTGAACGGCCCATTTTTTCAATTTTTGCTAGCCAACACAAGTGAGAGTCACCTCATTAAGGTCTGAACCTCTTGGAACAAATCCTGCCTCAAGTATTCTAGGTTTCAAAACCAATTCTTATTTTTGATGGATCACCACTCAAGGGTCTCCAAACCCAAAATAAATTATATAACATGTCTTACACTCCCAAAAATTTTTTAAAAAATCGATATGGTCTGGTAATTTGACACCCTCTGGTATGTCAGCTCTTGACCATAGTCTACAATAATCCTATAATTCGCTTTAATAGTTTTATAATTTGTTGGATGGTTGGTTTGTCCTCCATGCTGCATTGTGGAAAAACTTAAAGTTGCACAAAAATTGTAAAAAATTTTTGAAAATTTTTTAAGAAGCCATAAAACTATTATGTTCCAGAGGATCAAGGATCATAGCATTTTACCTACTGATAGTTTTATATGCTAAAATTGTGCAAAATTTTTTTGGGACACGATTTTTACTCATTCGGGATCAGGACATGATTTTTACTCATTCCCAACACTTTTTTCATTGATTCCCTGTGCTTGAGCATTGTTATGCTGAAGGATAAGTAATCAATGAAAAAAAGTGTCCTGAATATGTAAAAATCATGTCTCAAACAATAATTTCTGTAAAAAGTTAGCAAAAAACAAGTAAACCGGTAAAGCCATTAGATTCTGAAGGGTTGAGAATCTCGAGGGTCTTATGGGTTAATGGTTCTACACACAAAAAATGTCAGATTTTTTTTTTTTTAAATCTAAATTTTTTGTAAAAAACAAATGAACTGATAATACTTTTAGAAAAACCAATACTGTCTGATAATATGATACCATCAGCTGTTGGCCATAGTCTACAATAATTTATAATTCATTTTAATAGTTTTAGAATTTGTTTGATAGTCAGTTTGTCCTGCCTGCTGCATTCTTGAAAAACCTTAGATGTGCAAAAATTTCCAAAAATTACTATAACCAAGAAAGTCGAGGGTCATAGGGTTTTAGGCCTAGCAGTTTGTTGTGCAGGTCTTTTCTTAGGAGTTTAAGAAAAGATGGAGGCTTCTGGTCTGAACTGACCTGTTAGAGCTAATTCCTTGTCAAAGCCTCGGAGATCGTGCAACAGTCTGGTTCCCCAGACCTACAACAACAAAGAATAACTTACTTTAAATGCGGGGCCTCACCAGAGAGCTCCGCAGTCTCCTAGATGAGACAAGGAATCCCCTAACGGGTCTTCCAGAGCTTGCAGTCAGCAAGCTGGCGCCTGGGCCTTTGGCCCTTCGCTCTCGTCAATCGGTTGGATCTAAAGAATAAACAAAAATGTATAGCAATAAGTCCAATCAATAATAAAACAAATGTGGAATGACCACTAATATTAATATGCAAATATAACACAAGTTTGCTGGGAATATTTTAATGGGCGCCAGAAATATATTTTCCAAAATATAATAAAACATAATATAGTGAAAGAATGATTTCACTATCACATTTTGTTCTTTCTTTGGCACTCCACTCCTATGCAAATGTCTGCACCCCTGGTCGTCCATTTCCTCGATTTGCATGGCGATTTCCTGACGCAGCTGCCATCAACAGGGTGCCCAACAAGTTTTATGCATTAAAATTGTACAAAAATTTTTCTAGGACATGATTTTTACTTATTCAGGACTGCTTTTTGTTGATTCCCTAAGCATAAGCATTGTTTTTGGGACACATTTTTCATTGTTTCTGGACACAATTTTCACTTATTAGGGTCACATTTTTTATACAAAATGCATGAAAAAAGCATAGAATAGAAAATTGGGAAAACATTTTTATACCACATTATAGAACATTGTATCCCACATCTAGTGAATGCTCAATGATAAAGTTATGTCATGCAGAGGCACACATTGCATTTTGTAAATGCTAAAGAATTCATTTGAGGTACTGTAACTATGTGAATTTTATTTTTCATGAGAAGATTTTTTTGTCAGCAGGTATTAGACATAGCCCTTATCTATTCCATAGGGAAATTGTTGGTGCTTCTCATTTTTAGCAGTAGATATGGTGATTTCTGACTATCCAGAAAATAGGACGGATATGCTTGTATGATCTGGATATTTTTCCCATCTCTAGTAATTACCACCAGCATTGCAATGATACCGGATACAGGAAACTCATCCCTGACTATTTGTCCCTGATAATTCGTCTCCATACAATTCGTCCCCAGAACAATTTGTTCCCAAAAAAAATCTTCCCATACAATTCATCCCCAAAAAAATTCTTCCCTACACAATTCCTCCCTGAGGAAATTTGTCCCCAGGCAATTTGTCCATCGGAGACTTTGTCCCCAGAAATTGTTTTCAGTTGCAATGCATTTCAGGGAAATAAGTGCAAATGCAATTCAATTTTTTATGTAATTCATTCCTGTAGAAATATTTTTCAAATAAAACAAAACCTTATGTGTGATACAGTAGGAGCTGCATAAATGACTATACCATTGATTATTTTTCTTTGTTACAATCACACCTACCATCATACTTGTAATTGGGATGAAGAGCTATAGGAATCCACCCCAAGGAATCATCGACCATATGGCTAGCCATTCGGCAATCTCCCCCAGGATTTTGCAATCCTATAGCTAGCCATATGGTAGTTGCAGGGACCCCATACTGTTGGTACTGAAAAGTGCCAATTTTTTGATGAAAAATGTTGATTTTTGAACAAAAAATGGTCAAAAATGTCAATTTTCTCGGTGTGTTGTATTTTGAAAATTTTGGATGGCTTTTTGAGCTCAGACCAATTTGTCCCTCCTTAATCCATGGGGTCAGAGGAAGAAGGTAAAATTGGTAAGAGGATTTGTTGGGTAGGTGAGATAGCCAGGATTCCACCTTAATGCCAGTGCTTCCCTGGGCCAGCCTTGAACTTTGGAGTGACTCCTCACTCATGGGTGAGAAGGAGGGTTTTTTTCCACACAGTGGGGACTTTTTTTGGACTGTGCGGAAAAATTTTTGGGCATTTTCCACACAGAATGGAATTTTTTTGGGCGTTTGTACTGCTGGCATTGATGAAAAGGTGCATTTTGGTGCAATTTAGATGGTCAAAATCTCAAATTTTCCATGCCCGCAATGAAAATAATTTATAAAATTAACTACAATTAAGCTGAAGCACAGCCAAAAAGAAGTTTAGTTTGATTTCTCAGTTGTCCCTGATTGTTTCCATCAATCTTATATGTCTCTGCCAGAGTGATTAAAACTCATCACTTTGTAGTGTGAATTGGAATTTTCATACAAATTTGCTGATTTTTCCCACATTTCTCCACACATTTATTTAATACCCTCATTTTTCTAGGAAAAATCTAAACCGAAAGTATTACAAATTATCTCTAGAATACATTTTCCAACATTTCAGTTGCTTCTTTGTTCAAAAATTCTCTGGTGTGATGCATCGGAAGTTAAGTGTGCATGGTTTTCATGATTCGAAGTTCCTCATCCCATTCATCATCTAGTAATCTTCAGTATTAGGTTCGGATTTTGCTAAAAATTGAGATTTAATATCATACATGTAATTGGGGGGGGAAGTGCTATGGGAACCCCCCCCCCCAGAAATCGTCGACCATATGGCTAGCCATTGGGTGACCCCCCCAGGATTTTCCAATCCTATGGCTAACCATATGGTAGCCCTAAGAACCCCCATTGTTTTAGTCGGAAAAATACTGGAAAATGTCATTTTTCCATGAAAAATGTCAACTTTTGAACAAAAAATGGTCAGAAACGTCAATTTTCTCGGCACTTTGTGCCATAAGTACATATTTTATCATTTTTTAGACAAAAATTACTACTTTTTAAACCGTTTTTTCGGACATTTTTCATGAAAAAAATCGGATTTTTTCATTCAGGGACCTCTCCCCCCCAAAATTTTGGGAATTACTGATTCCCGGCCCCAAAAAAGTGCTCCGACCCCCCTCCCCCCAGACCTCAGAGCTCCGTTACATGTATGTTTAATATTGATCTTCACGAATTCTTCCTCTCACTTGAAGTTTTCTGAATTTTGTGAGCACAGATTTTGTCATTGGGAAACTACACAATTTTCGCCTGAAAATGTAAACCTTTCATTTTAGAGATAAAGGTTGAAAAGGCTCATTTTCCAGCATTCTAAAATATCAAAATGTAGAGATTGAATCAATTGGGGAATCAATTGAAAAAAATGCTCAATCAATCTAAAATAATGTTTCTGAACTAGAAAAACAGAAACTTTCCATTATTTTCTTAGAAGTCTGTAATTTTCGCTCATTTCACACATTTTTCAAATGATTTAAACTTCGAACGGAGAAAATTTTCCTGTGCAGAAAAAATGTTGGGTCATTTCGGCATGGTGAGGATGAAGGTGTGCGGAAAAAACTCTGATGAGAAGTCTAGATCAAGAATACTGCTTACACAAGAAAAGCCTAACTAAAATTAGCCAGACTAGGTAACATACTTTTGAACACAAATAAAACGATTTTCTAACTAAATATTCATTTACAGACTTACCTCCTTAAATCGCTCCATTCACAATGTAAAGGCCCTGTCATACTTCGCCACGTGGTACGCCGCGCAGTGCCGGTTGTCCTATTCATACTAACAGGGGGTGCCGCACAGTACCACGTGGCGGCTTGTCATACTTCGCCGCCCGGTCCGTGCGGTGCCGCTTTTTTACTTTTGGATTTTGCTCTTCTCAGAAAATGTGTATTGGTTTAGTTGAAACCTGATGGGGCACTGCCTGGCGCCGCAAAAATTACAAAAACCTATTCATACTTCAAAGGCCGTACCGCGGGGTGCCGGCTGGCGCCACTTTTTAGTATGAATAGAACAACCAGCGCCGCGCAGCACCGCGCGGTGAAGTATGAGAGGGCCTTAACATTGCTCATATAGAATAAACAAGGCTAGCAGTGCACGGACGAAAATCTATAATAATGTACAGACCAGCACACACGAGAAGAATAATAAAATTCACAGACTAATTCACAAAAACCATGTTCTACAATGGAAGTGACAGGCATCCAGGCGCAGTGCAATGGGGCATTCTGTACTTACGGTGTCTTCTCAAAACTGACACGAGTGTGATAGATCTCACACTACAATAGGCGCTTCACGCAATGAATACATTTAAGCAGAATGGGGTTTTCCATTGTCGATTTTAGACTTGAAGCACATCATCAAAGGCTACTTGGATAGAGCAGGCAGAGAAGTTGAGAATTTTGTTGAAAATAAAGGGGGAAAAGAATGGTGCTTATCTTTCTTGAAACATCATGAAAATGCATTGTCGCAAAGACTTGCCAACAATATCAAGAGATCCAGAGCGTCTTTAAAACCAATTTGTTTAATTAAACGGTGAGAAAAGCTTCATTATGAGTATGTACCTAGTATTCATTAAATTTCAGTCACTTTCAGCCATTCCAGTATTGTTTGACGTTTGTGCCTTGCCCACTTCAGCCAAAGCTTCGCATATGATCTTGATTTCGGTGCTATTAATCTTTCGTGTGACGTGTGTTTATGCAATAAATTTTTTTAAAACTTGCCAAATGTCCGAAATTGCCCTTACAATGGGTTAAATGTAGTCAAAAACGAATAAAAAGCCGATTTCCTATGTAAAATACCCCTCTGTCTGAAAAAACCCCACTTGGCGGGTAACTTCGGACACCCAGGTTTTTTTTTAAAAAACACATGGATGCACACCATGTGCATCCATGTGGCTTTTTATACATGAAATATAGCTGAAAAAAAATATTATACATGAAATATAGCTTTTGAAAGAATAGTTATCGTTTTTCATCCATGGGTTCAAAACTTATATCACTTCAAACTTTGAAATCGTCCGAAATTACCCCATTTTACGATACTGCTTTTTAACCATTTTTCGGACTTTTTTTGTGAAAAAAATTAATTTTTCTTTTCTCAGAGACACCTCCACCAAAAATTTTGTGTATTGCTGACCCCTGGCCCAAATAAGTCACCCGACTCCCCCACAGACCTCAGGGCCCCGTTACATGTATGCCTACCATATTACTTTTTCCGACTACTGTTTTTTTCATTTTGGTCAAAACAAAGCAAATGGAAAAACGAACTACATGTGACCGAAAAAAACGGCTCTTTTGATGAAAACATATAACACAAGTAATACCCCATCGTTCCTCTGGAACTCACATAATCCTGTTATCTTTCTGATCCATACTATTGTGTAATTTTTAACTTTATTATGTCTCACCTTCATTAGCCCAACAAAGTAGCTTTTTTGAATTTTTCGTTAGTAATTGGTATTGTGTCACTTTTTCATTAGTAATTGGTACAATTTTGAATTTTGACCATATTATGCATATAAAAGTTTTCACACTGTAAAAATAATCATAATCTATAAACGATTATCTGTATAAGTAAAAATGAATGAAAACTGACTGCAGTAGAAGAATCGACTGAAATCATGTGCATTTTGCATTTTTCCCATGAATGGATAGCGTTTTTCACATTTTTTTCCGAAAAAAATCTGGGGACGAATTTTCCTGGGGATCAATTGTTCAGGGACAATTTATCCTGGGGACAAATTTTCCCGGGGATGAATTGTGCAGGGACGGATTTTCCGAAAACTGACTTCAGTTTTTAAATTTTAACTTTAAATGATTGTAGTGTTGATCGAGTTTAAATTTCTCAAGAGAGAAATTTCAATGATTTTCTTGAAGAATCAGAACTTGGCAGCATATTTGGCCCCTTATTTAAATTGCTTGGTTCATTAACGGAATTACCGACTGAATCGATTGATTTGCTTCAAAAGTCAAGAAAAATTACTTCAATTGCTAATAATTCATTTTGAATATTATCCTCCGGAAATTAATTTCTCCTAATTTCATCTAGTTTTTTGCTACTTTCCTGCTAATTGTTCGACCTCCACCTGTGATTAATAAATTCAGGCTAAACAACATTCTGTCATTGTCATACCAATCTCTGGTCAAGTCATCGGAAGTGTTTTTAATCGATATTCTGTTATTCGAATGATTTGGAGAGTTTTAGCTGCAGACGCAGTCAATCTGAGAGGAAAATGTCCGTTCACAGTGTAGATTCATTGTCTCTAAGCAACGATGCGATGCTCACTGCAAAATATTGGCTAGATAATAAAATAAACCGTTTCGCATTCAAGCTTTCTTAGGATCTGACTTATGCAAACAAATGGCAAAAATACACCTTCGGAGATTTTGTGTGTCTTCCATATAGTTACACATTTTGTAGTATTCCATCCGTGACAAAAATTATGTTTTTGAACCATTGTAATAAGTTTTCGAATGTTTTTATGACTCGGCTACGCCAGTTTTCAGTGGTCGTCATTCATCGGAGTTTCATTCATCTTCGGAATTAGGTCATTATGGTTTGTCAGTTTTCAGCCGATAACGTGTGAAACACGCATGATTTGACTCTGGGATGGACTTTTTCGTGTTCCAATGAATTTCGATCTGAATTTACATCGGTTATATGAGACTAGAAGTTTTTTGAAATGACATGAGCGATTGTTGTGACAATCGAAATCGATTCCGTCTTTTTGTAATGATTACACTTCTCTGAAGCTCAGTATTACACTCAGTAGATAAAGCTGTGCAAGCTATAGTTCGTTCATAAGTTCTATTTCAAGATGTTAGAACATACTAGTGCAGTCCGTATCTTTGCCATTCGGAATTTATTTTAAAATTTCAATTTTAGGTTTGCTTGTCATCTACATTGGCTTGACTGTGGACAGGATTTACGGTGAAAATTTTACTACTGGAGTAAATACAGTAATCACAACACCTTTCGATTCTACTCCACGTAAGTCCACGATGCCAGCTTTCACGTTTTATTTTTGTATAATATGCATGTAATTGGGGAAAACCTCAAAAGAAACCTCCCCACCCAAGAAATTAAACCCTCCAAGGCCTGGGAATAATAACAAGATCAAGATCACGAAAATAATAATAATATCGAGACTAGTGATGTGCGCCAGAAAAATTTCCATATCCCGATATCCGTGTTTTTTGCACCGATGGGGCAGAAAAAAAAGAATATACTTGCTTCGATAGTTGCCATGCTAGAAAAAGAAGTGGACGAGATTTTTGAGAACTTTTTGAGAACACTTTCTTTTATTGGATTTTCATTCTTTCTCAAAAAAAATTTCCGTGTCTGTGAAAAAGTATATTCTGCAGCATTTGGTCCTTCCCCTGGGCCCTGGCATCAACTACAGCAAAATTGTTTTGTATGAAAATTATATGCGCATGATTTCAAATGTAAAGAAATGGTGGACCACTAGCATTCTAACTCCCGACCAATTCAGAACTCCTGCCTCTCACACTAGCTGAAAAATGGTGAGAGAGGCATATTATAGTCATTTCAGAACTATAAAGAAATCTGGGTTGGTTGCACTAACCCAACACGAGGATAACCTCAACATCGGGATTAAATTGATGATCCTGGGGTTGAGCTAATCGCAATGTCCAAATTATTCTTTTCCAGTGCACAAACAACACTCACTTTAGGATTAACTAATACTAAGGTTTAAGTTCAAGTTTGAGAATCGCAGAAATTTTTATATTTATTTGCTTCAGAGATGAGAAAATTATGCGAAAATGTTAGTGCAACCCGACAGCTCGAGCTGGGGATAATCTCCACATTGAGCTCGTTATAATCCTGATGACATTCAAATTATACCG